>CM045991.1:38757270-39469141 GCA_025175895.1 Wurfbainia villosa | reverse complement strand
AGCATCAATGGGTTTTGACCAAACCCATCACGGACCTACAGAGTCCAAAATCCAAATCTTTACATCGCCTCAAAGACCTAACGGCTTCACATGTTGTTGCGCCGACCAAACTTCCTTCCGATCCTCCCGGCGCTGCGGCTACTTGGCACGGGCCCGATTAAAATGTGGCCGGGAATTAAATCCCAGAACACAAGGTCCCGAAATTTAATTCCTGTGACCACGCCCATTTGCGACCTGCCCAGAATAAGGCGGCCGAATCTCAATCCCAGAACACCGTGGTGTCGTAAGTGAATCAAAGACCACGCATGCACCGAATCGCACGAGATAAAATGTGGTGGCCGAATAAATCATGGCTTGAAAAGCGTAAATTTCGACACGATACACAGAGGGGCAAGTCCCAAGGCCACCGGAGTTGGTTTCGACCGAGTCGAGGTGATAGGCATCAACGGGTTTTGACCAAACCCATCGATGGACCCACAGAGTCCAAAATCCAAATCTTTACATCACCGAAAGACCTAACGGCTTCACATGTTGTCGCCGACCAAACTTCCTTCCGATCCTCCCGCCTCCTGGCCGGGCGCTGCTACTTGGCACGGGCCCGATTGAAATGTGGTGCCGGGAATTAAATCTCAGAACACAATGGTCCCGAAATTTAATTCCTGTGACCACGCCCATTTCGACCTGCCCAGAATAAGGCTGCCGGGAATCTCAATCCCAGTGAACACCGTGGTGTAGAAGTGAATTCTCAAAGACCACGCATGCAAGACCGAATCGCACGAGATAAAATGTGGTGCCGAATAAATCATGGCTTGAAAAGGTAAATTTTGGACACGACATACGTAGGGGCAAGTCCCAAGGCCACCGGAGTTGGTTCGACCGAGTCGAGGTGATTAGGGCATCAATGGGTTTTGACCGAAACCCATCGATGGACCTACAGGAGTCCAAAATCCAAATCTTTACATCGCTCGAAAGACCTAACGGCTTCACATGTTGTTGCGCCGACCAAACTTCCTTCCGATCCTCCCCGCCTCCTGCCCGGCGCTGCTACTGCACGGGCCCGATTGAAAATGTGGTGCCGAATTAAATCCCAGAACACAGTGGTCCCGAAATTTAATTCGTGACCACGCCCATTCGCGACTGCCCAGAATAAAGCGGTCTGGGAATCTCAATCCCAGAACACCGTGGTGTCGTAAGTGAATTCTCAAAGACCACGCATGCGATCCGAATCGCACGAGATAAAATGTGGTGCCGAATAAATCATGGCTTGAAAAGCGTAAATTTTGGACACGATACATGAGGGGCAAGTCCCAAGGCCACCGGAGTTGGTTTGGACCGAGTTGAGGTGACTAGGGGCATCAATGGGTTTTGACCGAAACCTATCGATGGACCTCAGAGTCCAAAATCCAAATCTTTACATCGCCTCGAAAGACCTAACGGCTTCACATGTTGTCGACCGACCAAACTTCCTTCCGATCCTCCCGCCTCCTGCACGGGCGCGCGCCACTTGGCACGGGCCCGATTCGAAAATGTGGTGGGAATTAAATCCTCAGAACACAAAGTGGTCCCGAAATTTAATTCCTGTGACCACATCCATTCGCGACCGCCCAGAATAATAAGGCGGCCGGGAATCTCAATCCCGTGAACACCGTGGTGTCGGTAGTGAATTTCAAAGACCACGCATGCACCGAACCGCACGAGATAAAATGTGGTGCCGAATAAATCATGGCTTGAAAAGCGTAAATTTGGACACGATACACAGAGGGCAAGTCCCAAGGCCACCGGAGTTGGTTTCGACCGAGTTGAGGTGATTAGGCATCAATGGGTTTTGACCAAAAAACCTATCGATGGACCTACAGGAGTCTAAAATCCAAATCTTTACATCGCTCGAAAGACCTAACGGCTTCACATGTTGTCGGCTACGACCAAACTTCCTTCGATCCTCCCGCCTCCTGGGCCCGGCGCGCGCTACTGCACGGGCCCGATTCTGAAAATGTGGTGCCGGGAATTAAATCCCAGGAATACAGTGGTCCTCGAAATTTAATTCCCAGGACCACGTCCATTTGCGACTGCCCAGAATAAGCGGTCAGGGAATCTCAATCCCAGAACACCGTGGTGTCGGTAGTGAATTCTCAAAGACCACGCAGACCGAATCGCACGAGATAAAATGTGGTGCCGAATAAATCATGGCTTGAAAAGCGTAAATTTTGGACACGATACACGAGGGGCAAGTCCCAAGGCCACCGGAGTTGGTTTCGACCGAGTTGAGGTGACTAGGGCATCAACGGGTTTTGACCGAATCCATCGATGGACCTACAGAGTCCAAAATCAAATCTTTACATCGCCGAAAGACCTAACGGCTTCACATGTTGTTGCGTCGACCAAACTTCCTTCCGATCCTCCCCGCCTCCTTCGCGCGGCGCCACGGCACGGGCCCGATTTCAAAAATGCGTCGGGAATTAAATCCCAGAACACAGGTGGTCCTCGAAATTTAATTCCTGTGACCACGCCCATTCGCGACCGCCCAGAATAAGGCGGTCGGGAATCTCAATCCCGTGAACACCGTGGTGGTAAGTGAATTCTCAAAGACCACGCATGCACCGAACCGCACGAGATAAAATGTGGTGCCGAATAAATCATGGCTTGAAAAGCGTAAATTTTGGACACGATACACGAGGGGCAAGTCCCAAGGCCACCGGAGTTGGTTCGACCGAGTCGAGGTGATAGGGCATCAATGGGTTTTCGACCAAACCCATCGATGGACCCACAGGAGTCCAAAATCCAAATCTTTACATCGCTCAAAGACCTAACGGCTTCACATGTTGTCGCCGACCAAACTTCCTTCCGATCCTCCCGCCTCCTGCCCGGCAAGGCCACTACGGGCACGGCCCGATTAAATGTGGTGCCGGGAATTAAATCCCAGGAATACAGTGGTCCTCGAAATTTAATTCCCAGGACCACGTCCATTTGCGACCGCCCAATAAGGTGCCGGGAATCTCAATCCTGTGAACACCGTGGTCGGTAAGTGAATTCTCAAAGACCACGCATGCACAAGACCGAACCGCACGAGATAAAATGTGTGCCGAATAAATCATGGCTTGAAAAGGTAAATTTTGGACACGATACACGAGGGGCAAGTCCCAAGGCCACCGGAGTTGGTTTGACCGGAGTTGAGGTGATTAGGGGCATCAATGGTTTTGACCGAAACCTATCGATGGACCTACAGGAGTCCAAAATCCAAATCTTTACATCGCCTCAAAGACCTAACGGCTTCACATGTTGTCGTCGACCAAACTTCCTTCCGATCCTCCCGCCTCCTGCCTTCGGGCGCGTGCCACTACTGGCACGGGCCCGATTGAAATGGTGCTGGGAATTAAATCCCAGAACACAGTGGTCCCGAAATTTAATTCCCTGTGACCACATCCATTTGCGACTGCCCAGAATAAGGCGGCTGGGAATCTCAATCCCAGAACACCGTGGTGTAGAAGTGAATTCTCAAAGACCACGCATGCGATCAACCGCACGAGATAAAATGTGGTGCCGAATAAATCATGGCTTGAAAAGCGTAAATTTTGGACACGATACACAGAGGGGCAAGTCCCAAGGCCACTGGAGTTGGTTTGGACCGGAGTTGAGGTGACTATGGGCATCAATGGGTTTTGACCGAAACCCATTGATGGACCTACAGAGTCCAAAATCCAAAATCTTTACATCGCCTGAAAGACCTAACGGCTTCACATGTTGTTGCGTCGACCAAACTTCCTTCTGATCCTCCCGCCCGCTCCGGCGCTGCCACTTGGCACGGGCCCGATTCTGAATGTGGTGCCGGGAATTAAATCCCAGAACACAGGGTCCCGAAATTTAATTCCTGTGACCACGCCCATTTGCGACTGCCCAGAATAAGTGCGGGAATCTCAATCCCAGGAACACCGTGGTGCTGGTAAGTGAATTCCCAGCACCACGTACAGTACCGAACTGCACGAGATAAAATGTGGTGCTGGGAATAAATCATGGCTTGAAAAGCAGAAATTTTGGACACGATACACAGAGGGGCAAGTCCCAAGGCCACTGGAGTTGGTTTGGACCGGAGTTGAGGTGACTAGGGGCATAAATGGGTTTTGACCGAAACCCATTGATGGACCTACAAGACTCCAAAATTCGAAATCTTTACATCGCCTGAAAGACCTAACGGCTTCACATGTTGTTGCGTCGACCAAACTTCCTTCTGATCCTCCTGCCTCCCAGTTCCGGGCGCGTGCCACTTGGCACGGGGCCTGATTTCTGAAAATGTGGTGCTGGGAATTAAATCCCAGGAACACAGTGGTCCTGGAAATTTAATCTGTGACCACGCCCATTCGCGACCGCCTGTAGAATAAGGCGGGTCGAATCTCAATCCCAGAACACCGTGGTCGGTAGTGAATTCTCAGACACCACGCGACCGAACTGCACGAGATAAAATGTGGTGCTGGGAATAAATCATGGCTTGAAAAGCAGAAATTTTGGACACGATACACAGAGGGGCAAGTCCCAAGGCCACTGGAGTTGGTTTGGACCGGAGTTGAGGTGACTAGGGGCATCAATGGGTTTTGACCGAAACCCATTGATGGACCTACAGGAGTCCAAAATCCGAAATCTTTACATCGCCTGAAAGACCTAACGGCTTCACATGTTGTGGCCGACCAAACTTCCTTCCGATCCTCCCGCCTCCTGCCTCGGCGCGTGCCACTTGGCACGGGGCCTGATTTCTGAAAATGTGGTGCTGGGAATTAAATCCCAGGAACACAGTGGTCCTGGAAATTTAATTCCCAGGACCACGTCCATTTGCGACCTGGCCCAGAAATAAGGCGGTGCTGGGAATCTCAATCCCAGGAACACCGTGGTGCTGGTAAGTGAATTCCCAAGACCACGCATGCGACCGAATCGCACGAGATAAAATGTGGTGCCGAATAAATCATGGCTTGAAAAGCGTAAATTTTGGACACGATACAGTAGGCAAGTCCCAAGGCCACCGGAGTTGGTTCGACCGAGTCAGGTGATTAGGCATCAATGGGTTTTGACCAAACCTATGGACCTACAGACTCCAAAATCCGAAATCTTTACATCGCCTGAAAGACCTAACGGCTTCACATGTTGTTGCGTCGACCAAACTTCCTTCTGATCCTCCTGCCTCCCAGTTCCGGGCGCGTGCCACTTGGCACGGGGCCTGATTTCTGAAAATGTGGTGCTGGGAATTAAATCCCAGAACACAGGTGGTCCGAAATTTAATTCTGTGACCACGCCCATTTGCGACCGCCCAAATAAGGCGGTGTTGAGAATCTCAATCCCAGTGAACACCGTGGTGTCAGAAGTGAATTCAAAGACCACGCATGCATCCGAATCGCACGAGATAAAATGTGGTGCTGGAAATAAATCATGGCTTGAAAAGCGTAAATTTTGGACACGATACATACGTAGGGGCAAGTCCCAAGGCCACCGGAGTTGGTTTGGACCGAGTTGAGGTGACTAGGCATCAAATGGGTTTTGACCAAACCCATGATGGACCTACAGACTCCAAAATCCGAATCTTTACATCGCTGAAAGACCTAACGGCTTCACATGTTGTTGCGTCGACCAAACTTCCTTCTCGATCCTCCCGCCTCCCGATTCGGCGCGTGCCATTGGCACGGGCCCGATTTCGAAATGAATGCAGTGGGAATTAAATCCTGTGAACACAGTGGTCCCGAAATTTAATTCCTGTGACCACGCCCATTCGCGACCGCCCAGAATAAGGCGGGAATCTCAATCCCAGAACACCGTGGTGTCGGTAAGTGAATTCCAAAGACCACGCATGACATCGAATCGCACGAGATAAATGTGCCGGGAATAAAATCTCAGGGGACACAAAGTGGTCCCGAAATTTAATTCCCCAAAGACCACTTAATCAGAGATACTACATGATTGCAAAGTCAAAGTGGTTGAAATATTTAACAAAGTATATATATTCCATAATTGTACAGATACTACACAGATTGCAAACACTTTTGCAGCTGACTAATGACTTTTACAGGCAGGCACTTTGGTGTAGTTACAAATTTAAAACTCTGTTTCTCCTACACATATCTCACTATACAGAACAGTCATAATTGCAAACAAAATTGTGAGCTGTGCATTATTCTATTCCCCACCACGAATCTGAAGCTCCTCATATCCTGCTGTCTGAATTTTTTAGGGTACCCAAATAGTAGACTCTCAATGTATCGTATTATAAAAAATGCGAAATCATAGCTGTAAAAACATTTTAAATTATTAGTCCATTGCTAGCTTATAAAATATGGTATTTACAAAGATTATTAGATGTCTTACGAAGAGCTTTATCGGGACCTGGACTCGGCCTTACGGAAAAGTTTGCATTAGAAAATTTTTCACCAGGCCAGATGCGATTATCATAATACGAAGGGTGCATCTTTTTAAAGAATTCAACCTGGGACCCAAATAAATGCTATGAATCCTCCATACACAAACGGTTTATTTAACTGAAATCTAATCTAATGCTTACTGTTTCTTCAAATTGAGTAGTGTAAGCCTTCCTGACGGACAAGGAGTTGTAGTGGATAAACTCTGAATTTTCCAAGTCCACTAGTAGGTGGCAAAGTGCTCGCCACGGATTATTGGACAAAATATGTATCCGATCGATTGCCCGGGTTTTAAAGTTTGCTCGAATGCTTGGGCGTACATCATATTAAACATATCCTGTGTATAAAAATAATCTGTCATAACACCGAAGCCGTAAAGTTTACAATTCCATGCAAAAGGGCGAAAAACTTACCGGAAATCCAGCCCCACAGAATATTGAGTTGTAGTACGGCTTATCACACCTTACCGCTTTCGCCTAATATCAAAATACGCTTTATGCAATCCCCATGTGTCAAAACATTCCAATCAAATATGGTAAGGAAAGAGTCCATGTTTTAAGTTAATAGCATCGGTCTTCCACACTGGTCCTGATACTGTCACACTACACAAGGAAAGGGTTATTAGCAACTCTCAAAACATAATATGAAAGGTATATACAAAGAATATAAGACTGTCTTACTCTATTTTTTTTAGTTTCAATAAACACTACATTTGGATTCTTTATAAGCTTGATACAAAATAAAACTGCTCAGGTAATATTTTGCAGATCCTAGGTCCGACAGGGATAACTTATGCTCACCTCCAATATCCTCTCTTGACTTCGAGTGTTGGTTGTTTGTCCGTGAGACTTGTGTGCCAGATTCGATATTTCGCTTTCACCTCTCGACAATTGATTTCCTTTAATATCTCGGACTCGACTCGCCAATGTTTGGCTCTGCAGAGAGATATTAGGGTCTACCGAGGATACTCAATAGCCTTGTGGGACAATTAGAGTTTAAACTCTCCTTCTTTTAGGGATGTTTTAAAACCATGAAGGAGGGAGTCTTCTTAGGCTTGGTTGTGATTGATCGTCATGAGTCTTCTTCCTCACACCAACCTTCCGCCTAGTGTATGCGTAAGAAGGTCATGGGTCTGCATAATTGAATAGGTCATGATTGTAGGCCCCTCTACATCCCGGGATTGTAAATGTAGTTGAAGCTCGATTAAACCTGTCCTTTTGGCTATTAATGCTTCTTTTTTCAACAATTATATCATCCCTTTCAATTATCTCGTTGTCCTTCACATTCTTGACCTCCTCTAACTCTTGAAGAAGCTCCTGTATTTTCTTTTCTTGTTGTTTGATGGTCGCTTCTTTAAGTAGGAGGTGCTTTCAAAATCACACCTTGCTTCAACTAGCTTGGTGCTTAGAGTAGATACAATTTCGCATTCTCCGGCATCGATGAGGCCATTTCCTCTTGCGTCGACCGAGTTTGGGTTGAGGAGTTGATCTGAAAGATCTAGGTGGGAAGCGGTGTGTACGGATGCACGATCGGCCGGAATTAGATCGACAATGATTTTGTCAGTGCAGAGACCATCTACCATCTTCTTAACGACCCTTACATTTGTGGAACTCCACCTCCATCTCAAGATTCTCGCAAAGCATGAGGACGTGTGGAGGTAGGATACACAAATGCTCACATCCATACCGGAATGACAAGATTAGTTATTAATAGGCAGATTGATCTATACTATTTGTGGAACACATAAAATATATTCACTCACGTACCAATAAGTGTGTGAAACCCTTAAGCATCGGTCTCGTAGATCCACCGGCGACGCTGCTTGGTCGCAAAGTGACTCCGTACCAATTGACTCCATTTGAGGAGCCATATACGTATAAAGTGCTTCGCACCAATTGTACTGCCTAAGTTCTCAAAATCCTCTACACACAATCTATAAGTGATCGTGACAGGTATTCTAGGCTACTCTGGTGGTAGTAAAAAACACACAAGAGAAAAAATATAAAATAAACAACTGACAATAAACTTTTGCAGATCCTAAATTATCTGGAGATCTGGAAGTCTTCAATAAATCCTCCAGATGCTTGTTAGAGCAATCAGCTTCCACGAAATATTGCAAATAGAGCTCTCCAGATGGAGCTTCATTATTCATAGGAACTTCAAGTCCATCATCTGGTAGACCAAGGATGAGGGAGACATCCGTCTTTGTGAAATGCAATTTCTTGTCTTGGAATATAAAACATTTCTCCGTGCAGTCCCAATTATCAAACATATTCTGAACGAGGGGTCTGACATGGGTAATATCTGGAATGTCCAAAACCCACGCAAAGGGGGAGCTCCGAATAAGCGTTTCTTCTTCCACACTCGGCGACACACTTGCAATAAATTTCTTAAACTGTGAAACGTTGCTTTTCCAGTTCATTCTCTTGGTTCTTCCTCGCATCAACGCACGGGTTCTTGCAGAAGTATCGCTTGATGATTCGCCAGTTGAAGCCATCGTTAACTGAAACAAATTCCTTAGGTTAACAACCAAATGCATTGTAATACAGCGATTTTAAACTAATAGATTAAATGGATTGAAACATGTGTGATGATACAAACAAACGTTACCTCTGCTTAAATGGTAAACCCTAAAACCCTAAACCCTATTAGGCCCGAGTTTAAACGAGATCGTGAACGGAAAAAGGCAAAAACCCTAGATAGATCGGAAGAACCGATAGCGACACAGCATTTAAGAAATCTACAAAACTCACTTAGGTCGAAAAACGCGTTGAGATGGTGTTGGTGGTGTTGAGATGTTTTAACTCGACCGGGAGGTTGAATCGACAGGGTTATGCGATCGCACCGGGGAGTTTGAACTGGAACCGGAGAGGTTGAACGGCCGCCGGGGAATGGAAGCGAAATTCCACAGAGACAGAACGCAAGGAGCGAGAGAGAAATGAAATGTGGTGTTGAGATGTTTGAACTTCCACCGGGGAGTTTTATATTAACGGGTCGGGTGCGGTCTGACGGATTTAGAATACGGTGGTGCTGGTAATTATAATCCCAGAAACATAGTGGTTCTGGGATTTTATTTCCCAGGACCACGTACAATTTCGAAATGGCTAAGGAATAAGGTGATCCTGGGATTTCAATTCCCAGGACCACGTACAATTTAGAACTGGCCGGGAAACACACAGTGGTCCTGGGATTTCAATTCCCAGGACCACGAACAATTTGTAGTGGCGGAGAACACGGGTGGTCACGGGATTTCAATTTCGATTACCGCGTACACTTTCAAACCGGACATAAGGTGGTCGCCGCAATGTTAATCCCAGAACACAATAGTCTCACGTAGGGCCATCTTTGGGTTTTGGTCGAAACCCATTGATGGACCTACATGAGTCCAAATTACAAAATCTTTACATCGACTGAAAGACCTAACGACTTCACATGTTGTTGCATCGAGGAAACTTCCTTCTGATCCTCCTACCTCGAGTTTTAGCGTGCCACGCAGCGCGGGATTTACGAAAATTGGTGTAAACCTAATCCTCGCCTTGAAAATCAGAAATTTTGGACACGATACACAGAGGGATTTATATTACAATTTTGCAAAATAGCGTAACAAATTTTTCCATTACAATTCTGTAAAATAGCTTAACATTAATATTAACATTGACATTAACATTAACATTAACATTAACATTAACATTAACATTAACATTGTTTCCTTTAAAAATATTTACACAACCACAATAAACATACTTAGGAATTAGTAGCCGGCGGCATTCTACAAGACCTCTGTTTTGCATCTGCTGCATTTATTTTTCACCCTCCCAGTATGTTTGGACTCTATGCGTGCCTTTTTTCTTCGCCCGGGCTGCACAAGGCTATGAGGAGGTAGAACTCCGAAAATTTTGTCACCATTAGGCCAAAATTTTTTACTTCGACATGGGTAAATACGATCCATGTAAGTGGCCTCCCAGGTTTCCCTTAGAAAATAATGCTCGCAGTAACGGTATGGATCCATGTTCCGATATATGATGACTGCAATAGCATGCGAGCAAGGAATTCCTGAAATTTGAAACTCACCGCAGATGCAACTTCGCCTATCCAAATCAACAATATACGAAGAAGCTATTGTCTGTACTTCCATTTCCGTTTGTGAATATGGGAATACCGAATATAATCGAGTTCTTTCTCTCCTTTCATCAATCTCTTTAATGGCATAAGGTGTTAGAAAACCTGACCTTTTTGAATATTCTTCCCTACGGTTATAGAACCATTGAGCAAGCTTTCTTCTAGTGTTGTCAATTAAACTGTTGATGCGGAGTTCGCGTGTTTCCTTGAATAATGCATTTAAACTCTAACTATTAGTGGTTAACAGTGTGTACCTCCTGCCAGGAAAGTGTGCATTGGCCCATCTTTTTGGATCGATCTTTTGTAGCCACGCATATGCTTCCTTGTGTTTGTCATGCATGTTCTGCATTAATCGATCAAAGTCAACTCTTGTATTGGCTCTTGCTGCTGCCCAAAATAAACCTAATGAGGATCTATCCCGGGTATCTGTTACCATGTTACAAGACAAGTGATAGCAACAAAAAGCATGATGGGCAGATGGATACACTTTGTTAACTGCTGATATAATCCCCCGATATCTATCTGATACAATGCTCAACGACTCTGGCAGGACATCAAGGAATGTCTTTACATGATCCAAAATCCACTCCTGCAGATCCACATTCAACTTCGGCAATTCCAAATGCAACTGGCGTTATTTTTGCATTACCGTCAACGGCAGTAGCCATTAGCAAAACACCAGGATACTTGCCAGTCATATGTGTAGCATCAATTCCAATTAGTTTTCGCAAATACATCCTGAATACTCTTCGACAAGCACCAAATGCCCAAAAACATCGCTGGAATTGATTTTCACCATTTCTTAGTACTGCAACATATGTATCAGGATCTCTAACTCTTAACTCACGCAAGTACATTGGAATATCAATATAGGCCTGATCAAAATCACCTACCACTCTTTTTAATGCTTTCTGTCTGGCTGTGTATGCTTTCTTGTATGAAATGTGAACACCAAACCTAGCTTGCATTTCTCTTCGAATTGAACTTGGTTTGTAATCATCAGAGGTAGCTAACCGTCCTACAATCTGTTTGCTACAAATGTGGATGTGCAAGCATGGTGATCTGTTGTTTCCTAACATCACATCATGCCGCTTTACATATTTTGTGATTGAACTCCGTCTCCACTTGCAACTAGACTCCATGAACAAGGCCGACTAAAGCAAATAACTTTAATTCTATTAGTCCGTGTCAATCGCTTGTATCTGAAGTTTTTTAGCATCGCATGCCTTACTAGTGCATCTTTAAACTCTTGTCGAGAGGAAAAAACTTGTCCAGTGAAAAATTCATTTGGATCTGATGAACCGACATCTGCCAATAGTCTTATTTGTGGATTAGAAACATAGGGATAATCAGCAATTGAGAACACTTCCTCTAAGTCACTGTACTGATCTGGGTTTAACTCACCTTCTCCATATTGGATATCATCAGCTAAGAATTCTTCCGAAGAATTTGTATATTCTAACTCTTCTATCCCATGTATATCACTTACCTCCTCTTCACTCCAAGTTTGTTCAAAATATTCATGATCTACTGTGGTAGCAGTGACAAACTCTTCTTCGAGTATGGAAGAACCGTCTCTATTTATATCAAGGTGTTGATCGGTAATTTATTGCCCACATTGATGGCCGAGATGAAGATGGAATATTACTGGGCATAGATTTATGGAATCTTGATCATCTAACTCTCTATCCTTCAAATTTGATTCAATTGTTTCCAAAAATGTTAACACTTCATCAGGAAGGGGGTCGTCCCTGCAAATGTTTTTAAAATCAACACTGTTATATGTAGTGTGCTATGCAAGTAGGCTGAATTTTTTAGACTAGGCTTTAGAAGTCTGAAGACAAGTGGAGGATGAGAGTTTATGGTTATGTTTCCCAATTATGCACTTAACTAATTATACCTTTCAATGTTGAAATTATGAACGATTTATATGGAATGGAAGAGGAAGAGATTTACAGGGTTTATGCGCAGAGGGATACTTAGTTCCCACACTCCTACAGGCAGTTTTGGGTATGTGCCAATTGGCACGCAGCATGTCAATTGCCACTGTCACGCCCCGAAGGAGACCCCACCAGACAAAAATCCGGCAGCATCTCCCCTGTACGGGTGACAATCCCAATTTACATACAAAGGCCTACACGGCCACTATACATCGGTCAACACGACCGGAATCCAAACTCACACGCAGTTATATAATTTGGCCTCAGGCCATCATCCAAAATAAATGACAAACAGTCTAAAATAAATAGACTTACCCCTTCTGCCATCTGGGCAGGAATACTCAACAAAATCCAACCAAACCAAAATCCAAATAAGGTCCATAAGGACACCAAAACCAAATACAAAATCAATCTCCAAACCTATACATGTCCTCTAACCAAAATATCCAAATCAAAACTTTACGACGAGTGGGGATCCGTAATTTGCACTCTCGATACCTTCATCGAAATAGATATAAATCAGCGGGTGAGTTCAAAGAACTCTGCGGGTATAGTAGATATGCAAAATCGTATAGCTAATAATAAAATAACATGCCAAGACAGCCTCACATAAATAGGGTATGCAAGCAAGAAATACAAATGATCAGATTACTCGAATCTCCTACTGATATAGGAGCATGTGCTCGACTAGAAGTAATAAAGTCCTCGATCACATATATAAGCATGTATCTCAGATGCATGACAATCATATGCACATCCAAGGCATCAATACAATAATGCAAAGAAACACAATACAAAATGCAATCGATGCAAAATGCATGCCGTACAATGACATGGTCACCCCGACGCTACCACCGCCACACGCAATGGTGAAGCCGAGTGGGTAGGGCTATGACAACTGTGCACTCGCCATCATCGCTTCCCGAGTGACCGAGTGGACGGATGATGCGAGTACACCTATCCTCCCGCCTCAAACATAGTGGGGAGCTAAGCTCTCATCTCCGTGTCATAGGCCGAGGAGGGATCCTCGCCCGCTACCACGCTGCCTCCGCTACCCATGAGCTGGCCCAATGAGCTCGACAGAGCAATCGCACACACCTCCCGATGTACCACTAACCCATGAGTGGCGGGTGTGGAGCCATGTAACTAGTGCGGGCTCACAATAATGGAACCTTGCCCACCAAAGCATGCAATCATGCGAAAATGGTGCATGATACTACAAAGACATGTAAAACCTACTCAAAATATCTATCCAAATGATATGCATACCAATATATATACATATCCCTAATCCATGTACTATGATCCATATCAAACAGGTAAATATAATCATATCCTAACACATGCATGTATCTAGTAGGCACCAAAAGCATACTAGGCATATAAACATGAAAAATTATTGTAAGCTATCCTAACTAGCATATCAATTTGACTTAATCTAAACGTAGAATATATATCCGCAAGAAGAACCGATAAATCACACGGGGACTCGCCTGCGTGATCAAAACCTCGCATATAGCATAATTATAGTCAAGCACAAAATATACAATTCAATGACAAATCAATAATTAATCGATTTCCTTCATATCCCAATTAACCCAAACCAATTTCCAAATCAATTAACCTAATTCATCACTTACAAAGATATCCTCAAGATCAAACAATATCACCCAAATCCACCCTACCGATCAACCGAATAACTCCGGAATCAACCCAAATCGACCAATCAAGTCACCCGCCCTAGGAATTCCATCCACAGCCATTCCTTTCACGACCATCTCCCAAAACAAAACCCTTACAGCCCCTCTCAGCCGTCCCCAATTCCTTGCTGCCCTAATCACAGCCCCCACCACACCCATAGAATTTCCTGAACAACAAGAAAACAAGAGAAAATCTAGGTATTTACCTAAGCTCCACCCTCACCGGTGACACTAAGGGAACTCGCATGGAAGGCGTGATTGCCGAGCTTGCGAAGGGCCGATCGACGCGAGGACTCGGGCGGGGCGAGGAGGCGCCGAGCGTGAAGGAAAGAGCGACGCTACGAGCGGCCGACGGTGGGCCGGCGAGATCGCGGCGTCGGGCGGCGGTGCTCGCGGGAGCGCAAATGAGGGTTGCGGCTGTGGACGGCGTCGGCTCGAGGAAAGGCGTCGCCGGCGAAGGGAAGAGGGCGTCAAGGCCGGGCGTCGCGGCGTGGCGCGCGGCTGGCGGCGAGCGGCGAGAGAAAATGAGGAAGAAGACTTCGGCGCGTGAAGGAACTGCCGAAGGAGAAAGCGGCGCGGCGGGGAAAAAGGGAAATAGAAAAATAAATATTAGGGTTTCCGGTTTAGGTTAATAACCCTTAAATAAGGCCTATCTATTTTATCCCCGTAAAAATCTCGTACAGAGTCCGTTTAATTCCAGAAAAATTCCAGAAAAATTCCTAAAATTCCCTAAAAATCCCGATAAATTTCCAGGATTATTTCCCCGAAATTTTGGCCATTTGATTTATATGTTAAATTTTCCAGTATTTAACATTCTCCCCCACTAATAAAAATTTGGTCTCCAAATTTCCTACTCAGATGCACAACGAGTAAGAAATACCACAAGTACTGAAAATATACCTCACGTACCTTAAGTAAACAAGTGGGGGTATTGAGCTCTGATCTTTTCCTCGAGCTCCCAAGTAGCCTCCTCGTCGGTGTGGTGACTCCACCCGACCTTGACAAGTCGCACAACCTTGTTCCGCAACTGTCGTTCCTTGAAATCCAAAATCCGCACCGGAACCTCTCTCAGACGTAGCATCGGGTCAATGGAACTCGATACATCCGATCGATAGAATGTGTGTAGAATCGCACATACTTCCTCAAAGATAGACACATGGAATACATCATGTATACTCGCCAAAGATGGGGTAGCGCTAGACGATAAGCAACTGCTCCGATCCTCTCCAAAATCTCAAACAGACCGATATACCTAGGCGCAAGCTTACCACGGAGTCCAAACCTCTTCACCCCTTTCGTGGGTGAAACTCGCAAGAATACATGATCACCAACAGAACTCCAAAGGTCTCCGCCTACGATCCGCATAACTCTTCGCGATCCTGCGCCTCTGTCATCCTACGTCCGATAAGAGAACCAACTCGCCTCATACCGAGCTCTCGGGGTCCTAGCAATCTGGCCTCCCAACCTCCTCCCGAGGGTGGGTGTACGATGACGCCTACCATACAATGCCTCATACGGGCCATTTGGATAGCCGAATGATAATCATATTGTAGGCGAATTCCACTAACGTAAATGATCCTCCCTTGCCTCCAAATCTATAACACAGACCTCAAAGAAATCCTCTAGTGTCGAATGGTCCGCTCGGTATCCGCCCATCTGCTCGCGGATGGAATGCAAGATTAAACCGTGTGCCTAAAGCTCGCAGACTCGCTGTAACCTAGAAGTGAACCGGGATCTCTATCGATATAATGCTCAAAGGAACACCATGCAATCGATGATCTCCGACAATATAGCTCGCCAATCGATCCAGAGTCGGTCTTCCGAATCGATAAGAAGCGCGGATTTGGTTAGTCGGTTCACGACTACCCAAATCGCATCATGGCTCGACGTGTGTCCTCGCAAACCCATCACAAAATCCATAGTAATATGATCCCACTTCCACTCGTGAATAGGAATCCTCAAGTAATCCACCGGTCTCTCGGTGCTCGGCCTTGACTGTGACCGACAAATCGACATCTAGCTACAAAATCCGCGATGTCTTTCTTCAGACCGGTCCACCAAGACAACCGCTATAAATCTCGATACATACGGGTTCCGCCTGGGTGGATCGCAAATCGAGAGCGATGTGCCTCCTGTAGTCACTTCTCCATAACCGGGTGAGGCTGAGGTACACATAATCTACCTGGAAATATATAATACCCTCATCATCTAGGGTGAACTCATTGTCCCGAGTGATCGACTACCAATGAACTGTAAATGCCGATCATCGCTCGAGCCTCCGGACTCGTCCGGATAGACGATCGAGCAACCATGGTAACTAGAACGCCTGCTCGTCGGTCCCTCGCCTCCTCTAAGCTCAACTCGAGAGAAACCGAATCAATCAATCCGTGACCAAAACTCGGAAGAAGCTAAAGTCCTCGACTTCCGGGCTATGCGCCGCAACCACATTGGCTTTCCTGGGTGGTAGCCGATGGTACAATCATAATCCTTCAGAACTCCATCCATCTCCTCTGCCGGAGATTGAGTTCCTTACGTAAATGATATTTGAGACTCTTATGATCGGTAAGAATCTCAAACGTAATACCATATAAATGATGCCTCCAAATCTTCAAGGCATAAATAATAGCAGCAAACTCTAAATCGTGAATCGGGTAGTTTTTCTCATGATCCTTCAATCCGAAGCATAGGAGACTACTCCGTCGCATCAATACTGCTCCTAAACCCTGTAGAGACGCATCTGTATAAAGAACGAAACCGTCGTCCCCTGATGGTAATACCAGGATCGGTGCTGACACCAATCTCCTCTTTAACTCCTGAAAACTAGTCTCGCACGCCTGTCACGTGAACTTCACGCCCTTCCCGTAAGGCGTGTAATGGCATAGAAATGCTCGAGAAACCCTCAACGAATCGTCTGTAATAACCTGCCAAGCCTAGGAAACTGCGAACCTCCCGAATCGATTTGCTCCCTAATCGGTGATAGCCTCGATCTTCGGGTCAATCAAATACCTCTACTCAAAACCATGTCCTAAAACCGACTGAGTGTAACCAATATGCGCATTTATTGATCTTCGCATATAGCCGCTTTTGTCGGAGCCTATCTAGAACAAGTCGAAGATGCTGCGCGTGTTCCTCCTCGGAACGAGAATAAACCAGAATGTCATCGATAAAAACAATGACGAACCGATCTAGAAAATCCATAAATTCGCGGTTCATCAAATCCATGAATACCTGAGCATTGGTAAGCCCAAATGGCATTACCAAAAACTCATAATGTCCATATCCGTAAACTCTCAATGTCGAATCTCTAACCCTTAATTGATGATATCAGGACCGCAGATCAATCTTAGAATAGGTGATGTACCTCTGAGCTGATCAAACAAGTCCTCAATACGTGGCAGGGGATATTTATTCTTGATAGTGACGGCGTTCAATTGCCTGTAGTCGATGCACAGTCTCATCGAACCATCTTTCTTCTTCACGAAGAGAACCGGAGAACCCCAGGGTGATGCACTAGGGCGAATAAAACCTCTATCCAAAAGTTCCTGGAGCTGAACCTTTAACTCATCCAACTCTCTCGGGGCCATACGATAAGGAGCTTTCGATCGCGCTCCCCGTATTAACTCAATCATGAACTCCACTTGCCTTCTGGGAGGCAGACCCGGTAACTCCTCTGGAAAGACATCTGAATACTCTCGGACAATAGGGATGTCCGCGATCTGAGAGTCACTACTGTCTTCTACATTGATCATAGAAAATAGAAAACCCTGGCAACCGTGCAATAAAAGCTTCTGAGCCTGAATCGCAGAAATGGTCGCTATACCGTCGTCCCGGATGCCAGTAAAATCCCACGAGGGTTGGTTCGGAGGTCTGAATGTGACCACCCTCGTCTGACAATCCACTGTGGCATGATATGCTGACAGCCAATCCATGCCAAGGATAATATCGAACTCGACCATATCCAGTACCAATAAATCTACCGTAAGAATGATGTTACCAAAATCTAAAGGACAACCTCGGACCTCCTGGGTAACATCCAATGTATTGCCAGATGGTAGGGAGACGACTAATCTCTGTGATCTACTAGCAGGTAGTCTACCGATCTCTCTCATAAAAGTACGAGAAATAAACGAATGCGAACTACCAGTATCAACTAGCATAATAGCTGAAAAGGCATAAAGTGAAACCGTACCGCGAAATACGGATTCGTTGGCTCGCTGCGCATCCTCTCTGGTAATCGCATGAATACGCCCAGTCTCCGGTGGCGGTGGAGGTGGTATCACTGCCAAAGGTGGTTGTGCTGAGCACGAGCCCGTGATGCAGGTACGGTGATAGGAAGGTGGTATAACATTGCGCGATCGCATCAGGTTGCAGCGGCCGATCTGAACTAGTGGCGGCGCCGTGATCATGTGATGGTGATCGCGAATGGTATCAGATTAGTGGTGGGGACTGCATGCATCTGCGGTCCTGGCCAACCTGTGACACCGCGTGCGGGCAATCGGTGTACTCGTCCATAAATGCCATAGCGACTCGACTCCTGCGAGGCTGTCCTCTGCGGCGTTGCGAAGGTCCGGTTGTCGGCCCCCTCTCGAGTCCTGCATCGACGCAACGGTCCTCCCGAATAGAAACCCGGAAGCCACATGCCGAGCCTTCAACGAACAATCTCGGCTCATGTGTCGTCGGCACTTGCAATAATAGCAAAGTCCCAAGGTGCGCCGAGATGATATGCTCTCTTCGATCCACAACAGTACGATGAGGTGTCGCCAATGGGCGGTCTCGGCTCTTTGAAAAGACCGCGAGGGCGGTGAAGATGATCGCCCCGATTTACGAGGCCGGCTAGATGCCCTGAATGACTCGACGGCCGGTTGGCTGCGACCACTCTGCCGATGTCCGGTACGTGGGTCGATGGAGTCGACGACTGTAGATCTTCGATTTGTTTCCTCTTCTCGTATTAACCCTCGCTTGAGCCGACTGATCAACAAAGCTCTATCCAACGCCTCTCGGTAGGAAGAACTACCAAATCCTGCCATCCTCGACTGTAAATGCCCATCTAGTCCACTGTCTGTGCATCATCCGCGACCTATCCTCAAAGAACTAACTCGGGCAAAACACGCTAACCGATTAAATTCGTATTATACTCCATCACGAGCGATTATTACATGCCTTAGACTCGAGAAAATCCGACGTCTCATCATCCGATATGCCCGCGGAAATCATCGACTCTCAAAAGCCTCTCTAAATCTCGCCCGGGTAACTCCGCCGCTAATAATCGAGCGTGATATCCCACCGGATCTCGGCCTCGCCTCGTAAATGGAAGGTCGCTTAACTCGCCTTCTCCCACTCGGGCGGACCATATATAGTAGAAGGTACGCTCCATCGTCTCGATCCAAGGCATCGAGCCACGATCGGATCGGTCTCTCCACAATAAAGTGAACCGGCTCTTCATCGACTTAGCCAATCACGGAATCCGAGCTCGTCGCAGCCTACATCGATGGATAAGTAGGGCCGACATCTTGAGTGGTCGGCGCTCATTGATGGGCTGTCGGGTGCGTAGTAGAAGGTCCTCGGCGGGGTTTCGATGTGTAGCAAGAGGATCTCCCGGTACATCGGATGCCCGATGGGTATCTCGGGAGGAGGATCCGCCGAGGACTGAGGATCCACAACTCCCGTAGCACCCTGTGGAATCTGACCCTGATCAATATGCTCACCCTCAGTAGATCTCTCTGGCAAGTCTGTCACCAAAGATCTCTGGGTCCTCTGGCGTGGCCCCACACCACGTCTCGGCGCAGAAGTACGCCCACCTCGTCTCATATCTGTTAAATGAATACAGATATTACCATAAATAAAAACATATCAAATTTATCATCATACCTATTTCACCGTCAGGAGAGGTCCGATGTAAAATCCCATATTAATCTCGAAAATCCTCGAATTTCAAACATAAAATCGCAAATCCATACCAATCCAAAATTTCTAAATTACCTCGCAAAACCTGCCAATACATGGCGAACTCCGAAAAATCCAAAAACCCCTAGGAACTCGAAAACCTAGGCGCTCTGATACCAAATAAATTGTCACGCCCCGAAGGAGACCCCACCAGACAAAAATCCGGCAGCATCTCCCCTGTACGGGTGACAATCCCAATTTACATACAAAGGCCTACACGGCCACTATACATCGGTCAACACGACCGGAATCCAAACTCACACGCAGTTATATAATTTGGCCTCAGGCCATCATCCAAAATAAATGACAAACAGTCTAAAATAAATAGACTTACCCTCTTATCTCAGGCGGAATACTCAACAAAATCCAACCAAACCAAAATCCAAATAAGGTCCATAAGGACACCAAAACCAAATACAAAATCAATCTCCAAACCTATACATGTCCTCTAACCAAAATATCCAAATCAAAACTTTACGACGAGTGGGGATCCAATGTGACTCTCGACGACTTCATCCCAAATAGATATAAATCAACGGGGGTGAGTTCAAAGAACTCATGGGTATAGTAGATATGCAAAATCGGTATAGCTAATAATAAAATAACATGCCAAGATGTCTCACATAAATAGGGTATGCAAGCAAGAAATACAAAATGATCAGATTTACCAATCTCCTACTGATATAGGAGCATGTGCACGACTAGAAGTAATAAAGTCGATCACATATATAAGCATGTATCTGTATGCATGACAATCATATGCACATCCAAGGCATCAAATACAAAATGCAATCGGTCAAAATGCATGCAGTGTACGAATGACATGGTCACCCCGCGATCGCCGCCTCGCCTTAATGAATGGTGAAGCCGAGTGGGTAGGGCTATGACAAATGCACTCGCCATCATGCTCTGAGTGGCCGAGTGGGCCGAGGATCTTGTCGAGTACACCTATCCTCCGCCCCCAAACATAGTGGGGAGCTAAGCTCTCATCTCCGGTGTCATAGGCCGAGGAGGGATCTCGCCCGCTACCAGCCTCGTCGCTACCATGAGCGGTCGGCGAACTGAGCTCGACAGCGCACACACCTCCCGATGTACCACTAACCCGCGAGTGGCGGTGTATGCGAGCCATGTAACTAGCTGCGGGCTCAACAATAATGGAACCTTGCTAGCATGCAATCATGCGAAAATGGTGCATGATACTACAGCATGTAAAACCTACTCAAAATATCTATCCAAATGATATGTACAACCAATATATATACATATCCCTAATCCATGTACTATGATCCATATCAAACAGGTAAATATAATCATATCCTAACACATGCATGTATCTAGTAGGCACCAAAAGCATACTAGGCATATAAACATGAAAAATTATTGTAAGCTATCCTAACTAGCATATCAATTTGACTTAATCTCAACGTTAAGTCAAAATACCTACTTTGAATATATATCATGAAGAAGAACCAAGATCGTACGACGGGACTGCCTGTGATCAAAACTGCATATAGCATAATTATAGTCAAGCACAAAATATACAATTCAATGACAAATCAATAATTAATCGATTTCCTTCATATCCCAATTAACCCAAACCAATTTCCAAATCAATTAACCTAATTCATCACTTACAAAGATATCCTCAAGATCAAACAATATCACCCAAATCCCATATCCTCCGAACCCTACCGATCAACCGAATAACTCCGGAATCAACCCAAATCGACCAATCAAGTCACCCGCCCTAGGAATTCCATCCACAGCCATTCCTTTCACGACCATCTCCCAAAACAAAACCCTTACAGCCCCTCTCAGCCGTCCCCAATTCCTTGCTGCCCTAATCACAGCCCCCACCACACCCATAGAATTTCCTGAACAACAAGAAAACAAGAGAAAATCTAGGTATTTACCTAAGCTCGGAAAGAAGCGTGATGGGCCAGAGGCGTCGAGGTGCTCATGAGGCCGAAATGAGAGATTCTTGGTGGGGGCGTCGCCGAAGGAAGACGGCTGGCGTCGAAGAGGCGGCGTCGGTAGGGCGTCGCGGCGATGGCTCAGCGGCGAGAGAAAACGAGGAAGAAGACTTCGGCGCGTGAAGGAACTGCCGAAGGAGAAAGCGGCGCGGCGGGGAAAAAGGGAAATAGAAAAATAAATATTAGGGTTTCCGGTTTAGGTTAATAACCCTTAAATAAGGCCTATCTATTTTATCCCCGTAAAAATCTCGTACAGAGTCCGAAAAATTCCAGAAAAATTCCTAAAATTCCCTAAAAATCCCGATAAATTTCCAGGATTATTTCCCCGAAATTTTGGCCATTTGATTTATATGTTAAATTTTCCAGTATTTAACAGCCACACTCGTCTGAATGTTGGCACAGAGCATTATTTTTCATAACTACTGTTTGGGAGCATAAGGAAAGGTGGAGAATGATAGTATAGGTCACGCTTGGATTCGACCCGCCAAGACGACTTTATTTATCTCCAATATAAATTTACAGCACCATTTTTTTTCTCAGCCAGGATCCCTCTCCATGGTGCTGGAAATTTATATCTCAGGCCCACGGTGGTGCTGGAATATAAATTCCCAGCACCACCATTTATCTCGACCAGTTCCATCTCCCTGGTGCTGGGATTTTTAAATGCAGAACCACTGTGTTGCTGGGATTTTGGTTCCCAACACCACCAATAATTCCAGCAAATTTGATGTACATGGTGCTGGAAATTTCATTCCCAGCACCATGGTGTTGCTGGGGGTTTTAATCCTATTACCACGGTGGTCTTTGGGATATAAATTCCCAACACCACCATTTAGCTTGGCTAGTTCCATCTCCCTGGTGCTGGTAATTTTAAACGCAGTACCACTGTGTTGCTGGGGTTTTAGTTCCCAGCACCACCAACAATTCCGGCAACTTATATGTACATGGTCTTTGTGCAATTACATTCCCAAAGACCATGGTGTTCTTTGGGGTTTTATTCCCATTACCACGGTGGTCTTTGAGATATAAATTCTCAAAGACCACCATTTATCTCGACACCCAATGGCAATGGTGTTGGGAGTCTTATTCGAGGACCATAGTGTGTTCCGAGGTTTCAAATCCCGACCACCCTTAATGTCGACCACTTATATCTCCCCGGGTCTAGTGAATTCGATTCCCGGCACCAAGGTTTCTTTGGGAGTTTGAATCTCATTACCATCGTGGTCTTTGGAATATAAATTACCAGCACCACAATTTATCTCGACAACTTCATTCCCCATGGTGCTGGGAGTATTAAACTCAGCACCACGGTGGTGACGAGATTTAAATTCCCAGCACCATATGTTATCCCGAATTTGTTGAACCTTAATGGTGAGAATTTGAAGACACACGATGTTATCGGGATTTAAATTCAAAGATCACTTTTATCCGCATCATGATGAGAATTTCATTGCACCACCTACTCTCCCATGGCCGAAATTTTAAATTTTAGGGATACGGTGGTGGGAATTTCATGCCAAAGACTACACTACTCTCAAACCGATTGAATCTCATAGTGACGGGAATATCAATCAGTGAACTTCAGTAATAGAGGGATATAATTGTAAGCATCACCTTTTATGTTAGGTGGCATTTGTTTAGGTGGTGACAAAAATCGGTTATGAATCTCCTGAATCGCAATTATGGGTGCATTGGTCTACTTTGGTATGATATGCCGCATCGATTTATGGATGTGTGCAAACTTGGTTATACAACCACCTACAATGCATTTATTAACCTATAGCGATCTCAAGAATAAAAACACATACATACATGATGCAACTTCTGGATTAACTGCTGATAAATTCGTGGGAGCAGTGATGTCGTTGATAACTTCTAGGGTTTCATCAAAAATGGTGTTGCTCAGTTGGTTTGCGGAGGAAAGTTGCGTGTGGTGCTCATCAACAGCATGGGGCTGCCGCTCCCACGTGGCTGGAATAGACGTTTGGATGGCTCGGGATTTCCAGTTGTGCCTCGGATGGATGCAAATCTCTCTCTGCATTAAATTCCAAAGCTGTTTGGCGGGAGGGGTATTTCGGGAATTACGCGCGCGGATTGGTCATTCTGAAACTATAGTGCGTGTTTTGGGCAATTCCGAACTTCAGCTGCTGTGTTTGAGAAATTGCCGGATAATGACCCATATTATTGGTCACATTCGTGCGTACAATAATATACTATTGACTAGCATTGGTTCAAGTTAAATCAGATCGATCTCATTTATAAATGTATTATAGAAGTATTATAAATAGTGACAATTATGATTCATAATTATTATAATAGGATTTAAATTGCACAATAGAGTGAATACGATTTGAGTTGAAGATGATCTTACTACTGCATGGATATGCTATAATAGATACGAATCTTATTTGCTATATAACACATGACAATTATAATTTACAACAGCTTAAAAAAAAAGAAATAATTGGACAAATAAATATGGGGCGCGCATTCGTCGATGATTAATAAAAATAATAATTTTTTTTTTTAAAATTGTCCGTTATAAAACTATTATTAAATAATAGAAAGCATTTTGAATATTTCGAATAAGAACGTAATATATATATATATATCAGGTGGACGACTCATTCATGCGCGCCTCTGTACGGAATACTGCTGTGAACGTAAACAGTGAAATCACTATTCGCATAGCTTTCCTCGCACAGACGCGCACTATATATATATATATACGAGTAAAATAGTTGAAATACAGAAAAAATATTGATTGTAAAATATTTTTAAAATTTAAAAGAAAGTTTTATAAAACAACGATTAAACATACGAACATATGTTATTTATTGAATCAGCAGAAACAGAAATATACAGTGTAATAATGTAAACAGGAATAAAAATGAAAATATTAAAGAAAAAGTCGAAGTTGTATCTATTAAAGAAAAATTTTGAAAGACATATTAAAATGATATAAATATGTATTTAGATGATTAATAAGTGTTTCAATTAAGCGAATATAAATATATAAATGAGGAAGAGGGAGAAAATAATAATAATTAATAATAAAAAAATAAAATAAAATTTATTTAGATATAGATAATGATATAATAGAGAATAAAATTTAATTATATAAAATGATTTATACAGTAGTGGATATTGGTGAAAGAGATAAAATTGAATGATCATTGTTGTAAAAACAAATAATAAATAAAAAATTAAAAAAATAAAGCACAGGTGGCAACGCAACCCGAAGCACGGAAAGAAAGAGCGAAATGTGAATATAAAACTGTGTATCACCGAGCAACGAGTGGTAGATGACGAACCCATGCCTGCCATTATGCGTCTACAGTGCTCGTAACCATTCCTCTTCACCCGATGCCGATGCCGATGGTCGATGGTTCATTGGAGAGTTTGGGCGGAAAATCCATTCTTCTATTGGTTTCGTCCCCTTGACGGCTCCAGTGCTCCTTCTTACCGCCTACTGCGCCCATAGGCGTCTCTGTCATTTCACCCGGTGATGGATCAAGCGGTTTAGGCGGCGGTTTCGACTCGTGTGTGAGCGCCGCCTCCTCGATGTCTTTGCTCGTTTGCTGCCGAAGTTTTGGTATCTTTGATTTGTTTTGTGCTACTTTTGAGTTGTTTTTGCGGCCCTCTTACGGTTTTTGGACGCTTGTTTGTTCGCGAGAGAAATTTGGATGCAGATACGTCTGTGGTCCGTTGGGGTTCTGGTCTCCTGGTTGTGGGATGGGCTTTTGTTGGAAAGTTCGAATCTTGGAAATCTTTGCGAGTTGGGGTTTCCTTTTTGGTTTCTTGTTGTTTTTGTCTCTCGCCGTAACAACAGAACTAGAAGCTTGGAACCGCTTTTCCCGAAAGTTTCGCGGTAAAGAAGGGGGGAAAAGGCGTTCTGCTTTGCTTTGGAAAAGTATCTCCTTGAAACTGATCTTTTTGTCTTCCTTGTCCCGTATTTCGTTTCTTCACTATGTTTGATGCTAGATATCAGCTTGATGTTGTTTGTCTGATCGGTCAGTTTTACTTCATGAGTTTTGGTTTCGGGCATCAAAGTTGTTCGAGTTTCCTTCGATTCGTCGTAAAACTTGTACATGAAGTGTAAGGCTTCCAGATTCGAGCTGCATGCAGGTAATAGAGGATAAGTTTGATCATCGTAGTTGAGAAGCAGTAATAACAGTGTGAGACAGACATGGAACAAGTTTCTGATTGATATTGTGTTTGGAGACTGAACACAATGCAAACACCAATCTTCTTCGGGAATCATGGACTTATCCAAGTAAAGGATTCTCAGACAGCCCATGCAAATCTATTGCCTTTGTTGATTGGATCTCAAACTCTCTACGGGGAGTCTTTCTGCCAACTGAAGCCTCCATCTCAGGACCATGCCCATGTGGTGGACCAGCTTCCAGCTGTGTCACGAGAATTGGATCATGTTATTGATCCAAGGCAGGGGCTAGAAAACCCAGATAACGGGTGGAATAGAATACCAAAGCTAACCATATTCCCAGGTAACCTTTGTGCTGTGCCAATTTCTTAAGTAGTCTAAGCATGACAAGTGTAAATATCTTTGATATGTTTTTCCTTGTTCAAATCTTATTTCTTGCTGCTGTTTCAACCATGTCATTGGAACATTCACCTTTTTATTGTTTTCCTGTGGCTTGCTTTCAACTTGAGACGCCAAGTCGCCAAATATTGAAGTTTGCCTAAGTGATATAATCTCTTTTTTTTTTCTGTGAAATTGTCAAAATTCTACATGACATTTGAGGCAAGATTATTTAAGATGCTACTCTATCATTTTGCTAATTATTGATCTTGTTCTGATCATATATATTGTTTAGATACTCTAGTTGTATCAGAATATGTTAGGTTTCAACAATACACAACAGTATTATAGCAGCACCTTAGATCTCAGTACTATACATGCAAATGAGCTGTAGGTTAAGTGTAGGTGCGTCGAGTCAGTCTTATATGAGGAGCAGAAAAAAAAGAGTCGATGAAGGAAATAAACAGAGAGAATGAACTTGGAGAGGGAAGAAAGTAGATATGCATCCGGTGAGGTTCCTAGTAATTGCACCTGGTAGTTATCTTTTTAACATTAGTGAATCTAGATTATAAAGTTAAGGAGATCTATTTCAAAACTATTCAGAGGTCTATTTCATTAAGTTGACGAGAAATAGCTCAAATAGAGCAACAATCAGCATGCAGAACATGGTAAAGTTATGAATTGAAAATATTGAATAGATAAAGCTTGCTTCATGGCTTGTTATCTTCATACCCAAAAATGTTAATTAGATTTAATTGATAAACGACAAACAGGAGTTTTTAGGTGGGCACGAGCAGGACTTTGTTTCACATAATAAATGATACCAATAAGGAGGATAGCTACGTGAAAGAAATACAATAACAACAATAACAAAGTCTTATCCCACTAGGTGGGGTCGGCTATATGGATCCTTCTACGTCATTGGACTCTATCCCCTACTATATCATCATCTGTATTTAAATAAATTTTATCTTGTTTTATGGTTGCTAATCAAGTCTTTTTGGTATTTCTCGTTTGATGTGTATATTTGTTATCGTTTTACATCGCCTAACTGGAGCATTTATTAGCCGTCTAAGTACAAGTCCATACTACCTTAAACGTGTCTCTCAGAGCTTTCCTTCAATAGATACAACACTGATTTTTCCTCTAATGCTCTTATTTCTTATTCTGTCCGTCCTCATATCATCGTATGTCCGCACATCCACCTTAACATCCTCATCTCTGCAACTCTCATTTTTTGCTCATGTGCTCGAGTTGTAGCCCAATATTCCGCATCATTTAACATAACAGGTGTAATTGCCGTTTTGTAGAACTTACCTTTAAGTTTTAGAGACATTTTACGATCACATAAAACATCTGACGTTTTCTTCCATTTCAACCATCCTGCTTGTATTCTATGTAAGACATCTCTCAATCCCTCCATCATCTTGTAAAAATGATCCTAAATATTTAAAGCTCTCAGTTCCAGACAACTCGTCATCTCCTATCTTAACACTTGTCTCATTACGTCTAATATTGCTAAATTTAAATTTCATATATTTTGTCTTTATTCTATTAAGCTTAAAACCTTTTACTTCTAGTGTTTCCTGTCAAGATTTTAATTTAGCATTTACTCCTTCACGTGTCTCATCTACCAAAACAATATCATCTGCAAACAATATGAACCGCAAGAATCTTATGTGAATGTGTCAAGTGAGTTCGTCCATGATTAGTGTAAAAAGATAGGGACTTAAAGTTGATCCTTAATGTAACCCTATCTTTATTGGAAATACTTCAGTTAATCCGCCTGAAGTCTTCACTCTGATTGTTACTTCCTCATACATATCCTTAATTAGTTTAATATATGTTACACTAACACCTCTTTTTTCTAAAATTCTCCATATAATTTCTCTTGGAACTCTATCATAAACTTTTTCTAAGTCAATGAATGTCATATGTAAATCCTGCTTTTGCTCTCGATATTTTTCAATTAGTTGTCTGAGAAAATGTACAGCTTTTATTGTTGATCTTTCTGGCATAAATCTAAATTGATTTTCGAGAACCGTGGTCTCCTTCCTTAATTTTTTTCTATTACTTTTTTCCAAAATTTCATGGTATGACTCATTAGTTTAATACCCCTATAGTTTTCACAAGTTTTTATGTCTCGTTTATTCTTATATAAAGGAATTAGGATACTTACCCTCCATTGATCAGACATCCTTTTTGTTTTTAATATCATGTTAAATAATTTTATAAGTCATTAATACCTTATTTCTCTAGGCACTTCCATACCTCTATAGGAATATCACCTGGTCCAACGACTTTACTATTTTGTATTTCATTTAAAGCTTGTTCTACTTCTGAAATTTGAATTCTATAATAAAAATTTAAATTTCTATACTCATTTGACTTATTTAAATTACTTAAATTAAGTTGGTCTCCTAAACCTTTATTAAAAAGTTGATGAAAATATATTTTCCATCGCTCTTTTATTTCTTCATCATTTACTAGTACCCTATTGCATTCATCTTTAATATATATTATTTGATTAAGTTCTTTTGTTTTTCTCTCTCTCTCTTTAATTATTCTATAAATATCTCTTTTCTCTTTTTTTGTATCTAATTTTCGATATAACCGTTTAAAAGTTTCAGTCTTAGTTGCATTCATTGCTTTCTTAGTTTCTTTCTTGGCTATTGTATATATTTTCAAGTTTTCCTCGTTTTTATAAATATATAATTTCTTATAGGCGGTTCGTTTTTCTTTGTTTTTCTCTTGCACTTTCTCATTCCGCCACCAAGATTTTTTACTTGGTGGTGCATGCTCCTTTGACTCACCGAATACATTTTTGGCTACTATTTTCAACTTTGATACCATTTTATCCTATATCGTATTAGGGTTACTGTATATTTCATCTAATATTTGTACTCTTATCTTCTCTTTAAATATATTTAGTTTTTTATCCTTTAACATTCACTATTTAATTTTAGGAGTCGTCTATATTTTCTTTCTATTAATATTATGTTTGAGACGTATATTCAATACTACTAACTTATGTTGAGTAGTTAAATTTGTAATTTATTATTTTCACTTTTAAATGTGATCTTCCAATCTGCAAAATCTTTCTATCTCTCTTTCTAATCATAAGAAAGTTAATTTGTAATTTATTATTTTCACTTTTAAATGTGACCAAGTGTTATTTTCTTTTTCTAAAAAATGTATTAGCTAGTATAAGATTATATGCTATTACAAAATCTAATATAGTTTTACCTTTTTCATTTCTTGTTCCAAACTCATAACCCCCATGCACCCTCTCATATTCGTCATTTTTCACTCCGACATGCCCATTTAAATCGCTTCCTATTAAAATCATCTTATTTGCTGGAATATTTTATAATACTTCATCCAAGTCAACTCAAAATTTTAATTTGGTATTTTCATCTAATCCTATTTGAGGTGCATATATACTAATTACGTTCATAGTTTCCTTTTCCACTACTATTTTGAGAGCTATAATTCTATCTTTCTTTCTAATTACTCCCACAACTTATCCTTTAATGAATTATCGACAATAATATCTACTTCATTTCTTGTTTTACTTTTTCTTGTATATCATAATTTAAAATTCGAGTTCTTTATCATTTTTGTCTTCTCACCTATCCATTTTGTATCTTGTACACACACAATATTAATTTTTCTCTTAATCATTGTATCTACTATTTCTATTGTTTTACTAGTGAGGGTTCCTATGTTTCATGTACCAAATCTTAAACTATTAATTTTTTTATAATATTTGTTCTTACACAACCTATGGTGTGAGAACTCTTGCTTATATAACACTACACCTAAGTTCTCATGGAGTTGTAGTGGTCTTTGCCGATACGTTGCAGTCGGATATGTTACGTGCAAGAAATTAGAAAGAAAAAAACTATGAAAACCCAATTTTAAGGCTACTCCAAGGTTAGGATCTAACAAAGAGATTAAACAGAGAAGAATTTTATTGCTTGATAGATGATAAATTTATTAAACATTATGCCTCTTTAATAGATTTCACCAAAAAAATTGAGTACATAGGAAAGACACCAATCTAATTAGACTCCTACCAAAACTATTCTTCATTCTAAATTTAAAACAAATCAAATTTCTTTACACCTTAGAATAAACAATTGTCATTTTTCAACTTTAAACCCTTCTTTGAAAAGCTTATTCTGCTACGGAGATATTGTAAAATAAAAACTATATTCCTAATTTGCATTATTTACTCTGTTGTAAAAATAAGATAACAGGAACATGCTCAACTTTTTACAGTTTTTGTAATGATTGTTGCCCCCTTGCCAGATTCCTGCAACTATTTTCATTGAATTTGTGTTTCCTTCAATATTTATTGGATTCTACAAATCAAGTGTATGTTGATTGAATGACAGTAAGAATCCTTGCAACTATTTTAGCTGTAACTGTGTAATGTAAAAACTGCTCTGACGCTCAATTTAGACAAGGGATGTGACTATGAATTTGTGATATCAATATACGGGGATTGAATACGTATATGGTAAGTGGACACTTTGTGGTTACCAAAAAGGGAAAAAAAATTATTGGGCATTTTGTGATGTATTGAATATAAAGTCAGAACAAAGTTTCATGCACTGCGCTAGGTTAATCATCATCATCAATTTCTTATCATCATCAGCAATTTATCATCAAGCTCCGGCTGTGAGTTTGTCTAAACTAATCGATATTAATATTCTAATTAACTAAATTTATTTATTGACTAATGTATTCTTTTGGCTCACTTACACCAGATTTAATTCATTAAATTTAGTATTCTACGGGTACTCTTGTCCTCTTTAAAGATGTTCATACCTTATCAGCCTATTTTTCAACTAGTGCAAATTCAATAAACAAAATTCTTTCTAGAATGAAAAAAAAAAGGAACAGATATAGAAGAGATATTTAAAGGATTTTTATATGAGATGAAGTTGTAAAGGCAAAGAGATATTCCAGAAAAAAAAACAACTGGAAAATTAACAAGATATAAGGGATAACAGATAGGTGATAAAAATTATAATCACATCAAGATCCTTCAATGCAGAACACAAACATGTATTTTAGCTGTACTACAACTGTGAAATAACTTTCTTTAGGAAGGATACTAAAATTATTGTGTTTCAATGGTTGAAACTTGTGAACTCTATGTATGTGATGCAGCTGATTCCAAGCAGCATGAACCATATCTTCTGGTTTTTCTGTTGTAGTTTTTGTGGTTTAGTTATTGTACTGTGAACTTGGCCACTTACATCTGATTACTTTAGGCCCCAAGTATATTGCGAAGGAACCGAAAACTCAGGAACATATGATGCCCTTCTTTCTACAATCTCTACCAGCAGACAACCCAGGTGGTTTGGAACATAGATTTGGGGAAAAGACTGTGGTAGGTTATTGCTTGTCATGCTCTCACTTAATTTAAGTTTATTATTGCTTTGATTATTCAATTTTATTTTCTCTTGCCAATGTAGGTTTGTCCTAGCTATGGTCTTTATGCAACTTATGAAGCTCAAGCATTGGTTGGTCGCTCTTTTTCGCTTATTTTGGTGACTAGTAAATATTTTATAGCATTTTTTATTCCTTTGGATTTCAATTCCTTATTTGTGAAGTGTGCTCATCAATTTTATCCCACTGAAATTTGGATTACTAGGTCTTTGTGGCATATAAAACGAGTTAATCACTCAGCTGATACATTGACTTTATTTTTTTTCCTGATTGCCTATAGAAAAAAGCCTTGTATAGGTCAAGTCTATTTGTAGCATTTCAAACGAGTTAATCACTCAGCTGATACATTGACTTTTTTCTTCTTCTGATTTCCTATAGAAAAAAAAACCTTATATAGGTCAAGTCTATTTATGTTCAAAAACTTCACAAGCGGTTAATCATTTTGTTAATTTGTATCTTAAGTAGTACATAATTCATAACCATACTGATGAACCGTGCATCTAAAATACCTTTCTATTCTGTATCTAAGGTTCATGTAAGGCTTCATGGCTGCTACTAAAACTGGAGTTCACTTTGTTCTTTCTTTGCTCCTTAGACCTTCAATCTAATTCATTCAATGTATCTTATTGTAAAATTTACTTGGCATCTTTTGGTATATCAGTTTCATATTAACCTAATTATCACTCAGTATATCTTGATATGGAAAGATATGCTTCTTGCTTGTCAATAATATCATTTTAATTTTCTTATTCATCCTGATTCATACATATCGAATCTCAACGGTCTCATATATATTACAATAACATTTTTATTGTTTCTTTTCATAAGCAGTCATTCAGGATTTCTATTTCAACCTTTTCTCAGTAGGTTTCTTGTTCATCCTTACGGCCATTCCATTGTTTTTTTTTGTTCGAAATTATATAGTGTTTGTATTAGCATAAAAACTTTCCAATTATACACTATCAATGAGTTCAATATCACTATCTATTTAGCTTTTGCTAGTGTCAACAAAGAATTGTACTAACCAAATTCTTACTAAATCTACATGGTCAGTTGGATTTCCTCAGTCACGAACACATTACAACTTAAAACGAACTCTCGATTACTATAACTAGAAATTTCCACATTCATGTTGCAGAATGGGCAGAATGGGCGTGTGCTTTTACCAATGGAGATGCCTGAAGGGCTAGTTTATGTGAATGGAAAGCAGTTCCATGCAATTCTCCGTCACAAGAAAGCGCGTGCCAAGGCAGAGAAAGACAGCAAAACCAGCAAAGTTAGGAAGGTTCAGTTTTTCATAATCTTCTCTTATAGTCCATAGATCCATGGTATTTTCCACTAATACTTGGATGTGTTGGAGTTTCAATCAGTGTGCTAATTCTGTTTAAAAAAAAGTTCGACCTTCTTACTTCTGTCCTGTTATTCTGCAGCCATATTTGCACGAGTCACGCCATCTTCATGCGATGAGACGGGTGCGAGGCTGCGGTGGCCGCTTCGCGAACACTAAAAAGGAAGGCAATGGACAGAGCAAAAACAATGCCAAGGCCAAACAAGGCATACCACCTCTTGCAGCCAATGCAAGCTCCATCCTTCACTCTGACAGTGCAAGTCTAAACTCATCAGGCGGTGCATCAAGCGAGGCGAGAAGCATGTATACTCGAGAACACATCATAGTAGATCATAGCAATCATTACGTCGAACGTCTGCATCCGTCTCCCTTCCATTCCCACATCAACACGGTTGATGGTGGACGAGGAACGAGCAGCATCTGCAGCAGGTGGGGTGCAGCAGCTGATGGCTGCTGCGATCTCAAAGTCTGACGAGATGGATGCTCAGGAGGAGGGCGAATGGGCGATTGAGAACATCACTGATCATTCATCCCCTCCACAACTCCGAACAGTCAGATGGAAGCATAACTTTGCCATCATCTGGTTGTTCTAGGCAAATCATTCTTGGCTCATCTGCATTGGGAACTTTGAAATCATCAGACTACTGTTCCTGGGAGAGGACAGCAGCCTGAGGAAGTCCTTTGTGCATTTACTGTAAACGAGAAGTCCTACTCCTAAAGCAATTTGGTGGATGTATTAATTATGGACGCTTTTTTATTCTGGTAATTGTGTTTCAGGACTGCTTGTAATGGGATTGTCACTGGTCTTGTGTGAACTACGAACTCTTAAATTGTAGTCTGTGATTGCGTTTTTTTTTTTTTTTCTTTTTTCAGTTTTTTGAAACTTGATTGGATCGATCGGTTCCACCAGGAAGAAATGGTAATCAGCAGTAGCTTCAAGCTAATCGATTTAAGTATTTGTTGGAAAATGTGAATGGAAAGTGGTAGAATGGATGTAGGAGATTTCTATGTACGAGATTTTAAATTTCATATTGAAAGTTTTAGGTGGCGTTTGGTTAATGGGTTGGGAATGGGAATGGAAAATATATATAGTGTTTGGTTAATAGGTTTGAGATTGAGATTTTGAAATGATTTTTAGTTATTTGGAAATCAACAAAACTCATCCAAGTGGTGAATTTGAGTTTTATTCCTATTAATTCGTCGTTTATTGTTGTCGTCACTCGTTGGCCATTGCTTGTCCGACGGTTGTTGGTCATTGGTCATTGGTCATCGACTGTCGATGGTCCCAGGTCAACAGTCGTTGTCGGTTGATGATTGTCAGTCAATGATTGGGCCGTGGGTCAACGATGTCGTCGGTCGGTATTGACGATGATCGTTGGTCGATATCGGTGACGATCGTCGATCATCGGTCGTCGACGATCGTCAGTCGTCGACGGTTGTTAGCGGCGGTCAGCAACCATCGATGACCCACGGCTCGGTCGTCGGTCGACGACCGTTGATTGACGACGACCGTTGATTGACGACCACCATTGACGGTCGTTGATGGTCGTCGACTGACGATCGTCGATCGTCGTCGACGGTGCCGTCGCTTGTCATTCGTCATCATCGGCGATGACGTTGTCTTCGTCTTCATTCTTAACTTATAAACTAAACAATATTATTAAAATGGTTAAACTCATTTTCATTCCACTCTATTATCAAACTCATTCCCATTCCATTTTATCATCGAATTCATTTTCATTCATATTCTCACACTCAAACCAAACATCACCTTAAAGTATTATGGTTGGTTTATATTGTTTTACAAATATATATATTGTAAACAGATGTACGGGGAGAGGTTCTTTTTCACATGCGCACCTGTAGGGTATAGATCCAGAGTTTGGATTGTATTAAATTCAGATGACTCGTGTGCGAGTGTGATTTGAATGTTGGATTAATCGGGATAAAATTTGCACAGACGAATGAATCAACATTTGTCATCCAATTTAATTTTTGTTGATGTTATTTTTAATCGCAAAAATGGTTGACGTTTTATAATGACGAATAAAAGTGAGTTATGGCTTTTATTCGGACAACCATGGAGACTCTCCTATAAAAGAAGTCTAAGTTTTGAATAGAAAGGTGACGAGAATCAATTTACTTACAAGTGCACATGTAGACCCTCCCCAATTTTTTTTTTGTTTCTAGTACTTTTATTTTACTCTGCCGAACTTTGATAATAGTACAAGTGTTTGGTGTAGATCATGGTTTCACCGTTGTATTCTGAAAAATAGACGTCCCGTGCTGACCTCAAAACACTGTGGAGGAGGGACGAAAAAATAATTTGAATGATAAAATATTAATTCATTCACTTGGACAAATTTTACACTAATCGGTCCAACACATTCGCACACGAGTCGTCTAAGTTTAGTGTAATCCGAGCTCTGATCTACACCCCGTGCAATCATACAAATGAAAGAGTCTTTCTATATATATATATATTTGTTCACAATATATATAATTGTGAAACAATATAAATCAATCATGATGTCTTGAAATTTTCAATATGAGACTAAAATCTTGCACACAATGAAAAGTTCTTCGGTAATTTACCAAACATTGCACGTGAAATTTAGAATTGTCTAAACTGGGTTCCATACTTTTATATTTATCAAATAACACATTTAATTCCCTTTTTATTCCTCCCGCCAAATAGAATAGATCACAAATAAAATTCAACCATTCAAACGCAGTGAATCAAATTCCAAAGACTACACGATGGTATTACAATCCCAACACACCACCACGGTGCATATTTGTTAATGGAAAAGGTAAAAAATGAATTAAATACGTTATTTAATAAATATGAAAATATAAGTTACTATTTAAGTAATTCTAAATTTCACATACGCTGTTGATAAATCACCGAACATTCTTTGCATTCTCATTTTCCAACGGCATTAATATTCGGAAGTAATTAAACACAGTTTAGATATTAAAAACGAAAAGAAGATGGAATGGATAATGATACTGTCTCGATTCGAGTAGATAAGTTTTTCGGATCTGTTTGTTGGATCGAACATTCAACGTGACACGAGGAAAACAAATTCTGCGGATGTCAATCCTACACGACACTCATCGATGACTCTGCACTTCCAATTTCTTCCATTTCCCGCAACGCAAAAATGTGATTTAGCAAATAAAAAGATGCTTCTCGTATTCTTCCCCCGACACGAGTCGCTTTTGTTTTCCCCTTTTTATTTGGGTAAATTTTCTCTTCGAGAAACTTAACCGCTACTAATTATTCATTAAATGAGTTTTCCTTGTAAAACATTTGAATTGTTATAAACATTTGGGGGCGTTGGCTATTTAAAATCTCTTTCCTTACTCTATAATAGATTGGAATCGTTAATCTAATTATTTCAAATCTGAGATAAATCGTAAAGTGCTTTTAAATTTTGATCGTTGATCGAAGATAATAGAAGATCATTTGAGTCCCAGAAGAAATTTTAGACTTTATTTCGAAATTGATCCATGTCAATTCTATAAACGTCACTCTGTTCCGGTCAACATATCATCTCCGTAGAGCAGGTATGCTTATCGGTTCGCCGATTCGATTACGATTCGGTTCTAATCGGTTTGAATCAGTCGGCGTTAGAATCGATCCGAACAGGTTCAAAATCGGATCCAAATCAATTCCAATTCAAAAGTTTAATCTTTAGAACCAATTCAATCTCGGACGGTTACGAATCGGTTCAAACGATTCGGACCAAATTCAAAGCCTAGATCGATTGTAAAATGGCTCGAATCACCTTCCTCGAACTGAGCTTCCAAATTCATCTAATACTTAGTGATTCTATTCTTTTTTTTTATCGTATAATAATCCTGTAGACATGTTAGCATGCTAAGTATTTTCATCTTTAAACTAGCAACCGAAACCAGATCCACATCGGAACCAAAATCGGTTCCAAATCTACTCCGAATAAATTCTGAAACAGTTTCGAACCGATTTCGAAATCGATTGGAACCGAATCGAATTGTAATTAGAATGATTCCGATTCGATTCTAAAATCGATTCATCCGAATCGATTTCGATTTCAAATTTAATGGATTGATTCCGATTCGATTCCTAATCGAATCGGTCCGTTAAACATACGTACCCATATAGAAAATCTCTTTCATTACGAAGACTCGAACGGAAGGCACAATTTTATTTTACCAACCAAACGCAGCATCCATTGATTTTGACTCTGATTCCAATTTTATTTTTATTTTAATTAAAAAAAACACGTGCACTCAAGTATAAATTGAATTAGCTAGCGCCCACTTATTTCCAGCCTATTTACAGCTGCTGATCTAAGCAGCGTATTTAGATAAGGCGGCGGACTCAAAACGTGCTTGACGTGGGAAATGGGCGCGAGTTGCACGCGGCGGAGTTCGGCCTCGCCGCGCCCCCGCGCCTCTCCTCTCTCTTTCTTTCACACTTCTCATCTGTCCCAACAAGAAACGCCACACCACATGCCTATAAAACCCTCCTCGCCTCTTCTCCCTCTCCGTCGCAATTTCGAATTCCATCACTTCCCTTGCAAGCTAAGTAATCCTCAAACTCGCGCGGTATCTCTTTCCTACCGCAAAGAGGTCGCCAAGCTGTTCGACCGGGAATCGAGGAGAATGAGTTGCGACTCGATCGACCTCCGGCTTCGCCTCGGCAACGCAAGAGCTGACCGCGACCGCCACTCGAGCGCGCTCAGGCTTTGCGGAGCGGAGCAAAAGGAAGAGAGGCAGCAGCAGCAGCAGCAGCAGATCACCATTTTCTACAATGGCCAGATTTGTACGCGCACCGTCACAGAGCTTCAGGTTTGTGGCTCTCTCTCTTTTTTTTTTTCCCCCTCGATATGGTTATTTAACTTTTAATTTGCAGCGATTTATATTTGTTTACGATTGGAAATTAAACAGGCGAGAGCGATCATCTGCATGGCCACGAGCGAGATGGATGATCAAATGAGGAAGGAGAGTTCACAACCAAAGGAGAAGGAATCCTCGCTTCATCAGCGCTCGTCAGTGCGGCCTCCATCTGTGGAGCAGCAGCTCCTCATAAACCCTAAGCTTTCGATGAAGCGATCACTGCAGCGGTTTCTCCAGAAGAGGAAGTCCAGATCGCTGGCTATCTCTCCTTATTATATGCGCACTACAAAACCGTTGTTCTCCATCAAATCTTGAACACATTTGTATTGATGATGAAAATATTTTACTCAGAAAATAGATTATTACTTTTACTGTTTAATTATCTGTGATGCTAAAATTATCTATCAGAGGACAACCAACCAAAGGTCTCGATGTTAACACGAAAGGAATGATATCGAGAGGTGTAATACTGGAGGAGCATTACTCGATTCAATTTTTTTTTTTTTTAAAAGAAGCAGCCTAATTTAAGTTCTAGTTTGGTTTGGTGTTCTTTCTATTGTTTCCGTTTGGTTTAATTTACTATGGTAAATTTAGTTATATAAATTTAAAAGGAACTGATATCAATGGTTAATCAATTATTAATACATATGTTTATGTTTTATATGAAAATCACCTTTAGAAGGAGCATGTATCTCCTTTGAACGATCAACTTTGAAAGCTAGTAGAAGCCACAAAACACGACTCCGTCATTGTAAACACGACTGAAGTACTGATCCTTACTTTGGTCGAGCATGAAACACAATGACCATTCCTGTGTTTAGGTATCTATTGCTTTTTCTCCAAACATTCCAAGATCATTTTTGGAGGATTCTTCCTCCTGAAAGAAAATCATTTAGATTATTGAACAAATATAAACAGAGAGATGCCTGTTTTACATCGTCTGTTCATTCCTTTATGAAAGTAAATATTAGACTAGAGGGAGAGTAACATGCCACCGCTGTCCCAGCTAGATGCATAGATGATCATGGAAAGCGCGTTCTACCATTCAACATTTAGGTTACAAAGGCATAGAGCTCAAAGAATTTGGCGTCTTTCTAAGAAGATCCCTTCGAGTCGCCGGCCCAAACACCATCCCATGTGCCGGTAGCTTTAGGACCTTCAAGGAAATTCTGGCCAGCAGGGGCAGGAAATTCACCAGGTCCTAGTTGTTGCTGTTTTTTAGGGTTTGTTCGGATGCCCAGTATCCTCAAAACAAATCTCGCGAGCTCGCCATATAGCATTCCAGACCGGTCGAAAAGCTACGGATGTCGAATTAGTGGTTAACAATATTCTGTGAAGTAAAAAATAGAGCCAAATTTGGCAAAGGAAAACTAACCTGAAGAAGGGCAGTCATGAACAAGTGAAAAGCCTGAGTATTCTGATCTATGAGTATAGAGATTCGACCGAAGAAATTCACAACACCTTGCATCTAGGAAATGGATTTAAATTTCATAAACAGAATAATAACAAGGTCGAATCGAAGAGAGAATTCTAAGTTGGTTCATGTAAAACCAACAAAAGAAAAAACAGAAATGGACTTCAACTCAAAGAAATAATTAGGTTTGCAGTCACAATATCTCACCGCGCGAAGAAAGGACATCCATAAACTTGGCGGGGATGGTGGGGGACCAAATGGATTATTTGGATCTTGGTTGCCATAAGGACCTCCCGCTCCCATACCATAGCCTCCCATAGGGCCACCGAATCCACTATTGTACATGCTGCTGCCATACATTCCTGAACTTCCATACAAACTCCCATACATATTGTTCCCATAGGGGCCGCCATATGATCCGACACCCCCATAGGAACCATACATGCCAGAACCATAGTTTGAATTGTATATATTCGATCCATAACCTACAATAGTAATGAGAGCATCAAGACTAATAATAATGTTGAAAATAACAATTTCAAAACGTAGTACCTCCATAACTGGTGCCATAGTTTTGCCAAGGCCTCGGAGGAACAGGTCCTGTAAGAGTATTGTTGGTAGTAGTGATATTCCTGTCAACAGTCGGAACAATTTCACCGGGTTTTGCTGTGCCAGATGCTTCAATGACATCACTAGTGCTGCCTGATGATGGTGGCTTAAATGGTGCAGGACCGGATGAATCACCAGCTCTTTCCCATGGTTTTGGAGGTGGAGCACTACCTACAGAGGGAAAAAAATTGCAACTCAATTAAAAAATCTTTATATGTGCGTCCACAAATAAACTGAACACATGAAACTCGATCTAATTTATGTATACTAGACTTGACTATATGCTTGCATTTTGTATGCAAAATTAAAAAGAAAAAAAAAAAGATCATCAACTTTTACAGTGTCTCCCATCCTAATAGAATGGGAGTAGCTGTTGAACTAGAATTAGTGCTTATGTAATGCTCAGAATTTGTGGAAGACCAAATTCTTAAATTTAAGAAGACAAAAATTTAGAATAGAAATATCATATAAAAGAAGAATTCATTTATGAACTAGAGATACAAAGAAAATACAGAAAGGTTGAGAACCTCAAACATTGAACATAGCTGACCTTGATTCACCAAATATGTCTATAAAAAATTAGTAGCATTGAACAAGGGCCAGTGGATTCGGAGCATAGGATGGATTGTGAGCTCAGAAGTCTAAGGTTTAACAAAATTCAATATAATTCCTTGCAAATGATGTCAAAAAAAAAAAAAAATACTAGTAGAAACGAATCATTGTCAACTGTCTAACTCAAAATAACATCACATATTCCCACCTCTTTCTTTTATTACTTTTTTCTCCTTAACCTCTCCATTGCGTTGCGCAAATTCTGAACCTCATTTTTTTTTTCTAAGGCATTTGGCTGCATTTGTTCCTTTCCTTTTTTTTTTTTTATATGTAATCTCTTCTAGAGAAGGGAGCCTTGGTACAATGGTCACGGGTTCAAATCTTGGAAACAGCCTCTTGCAAAAAGCAAGGTAAGACTGCGTACAATGGATCTTTCTCCGGAATTCCACGTGACGGGAGCTTCGTGCACCGGGTTGCTTTATATATGTAATCTCTTCTAGGTTTTCGAAGGAGAGTCTTGACACAATAGTAAAGTTGCTCTTGTGTAACCTTGTGGTCATGGATTTGAGTCGCAAACTCAGCCTCTTGCAATGCAAGGTAATGCTGCGTGCAGTAGACTTAGTGTGGTTCGATCCTTCCCCAAGACTATATATTAACAGATACTTTGTGCACCGAGCTGCCCTTTTAATCTCTTCTAGGCTTTCACAAAGAGGAGGAGAGTGCCATGTGCATTTATTGTACTTGGAATACACTCCAGAAGGCGATAAGGCAAAGACCTCCTTCCTTCCAGCGACAGGCCTATGTGGATACACTATGAGGGAAACCTCACAAAGGTAACAACAACATGGACATGAGCTGCCAAGCATTGGATGTTGGTTGGTGCGAAGGAACAAGGACAATTAAATCTGGGTTATGCAGATCTATGGATCCACAACAAGCAGCAATGTGGTGAAAAGGGTCCAGAGATGAGGAATCATTAGTCAAGAGCATCTTATCTGAAATGCTTCGAGTAAAGGCACGATGCAGAAGGAACTCCAAAGTGACCTGTGTTAATCACAAGTCGCAACAAACAAAAATGTTTGACTCATCTGATGGTTACAGTAAATTCATGCATCAATTCACAATCTCTGGATAAGTATGGCTTGATTTCGTGGACTTAGTTAGCTCAGCGAGGTATTTTAATCATAGCATCTAACAATTCGACGTAAACTTACCCCAAAATACACAAGGCGGAAAGATATTTGCTCCCGTCAAAGCTTTGTGTGTGCATTAACTATGCTTATATCAGTCAAACAATTATGGAGAAATTGATGATTGCAATACTTCAATACTTAACCTTACAATTAAAGAATTAGAAACTATGTTGAATAACCAAATCATAGCTTAAAGCTCAAAGCTCAAAGTGGATAAACTCAAGGTTATAAGCGAACAACATTTTGTTCAAACTTATTTACTAGAAAACAAATGAACTTTGAGCTCAACACAAGTTCAATAAAAATCAAGCTCAAAATTTTATGTCCTAGCTTGTTTATTTGAAAATTGATTTAGATTGAACTGAACACAAGCTTTTTACCAAACTCAAGTTATCCTTGTTAGGTAGCTAATATTCAATCCAATAAATAAATGAACCTTATTCATTTGTTTCTTGAAAATGCAAATGAATCTCAGAATTTCTAAAAAACTACACGCAAATAATATCATTATTATATATCCTTTTATTACCTAAACAAACTATATGAGTAAGACGTAGAGAAACCTTAGATTAGAGCGTACCCAAGTATATTCACGAACTTTCTTCGCCATAGATTTAGTGAGCTAAGCTCACAAGCGTACAGCGTTCGAGTTTATCCATTTATTTTGCATAGTGAACGAACATGGACTACGCAAACCTACAAATAATTTACAAAAGTTCCAACTTTTAATTCGAGTTACCCTAGTTGCATGCTACCTCTCCCTGTACGCAATCGATACACGAACTATGCAAACATAAGACTAGATTCAAGCAAGGAAGCAAATCAGTCGAAACCCTAACAAGATTCTTTCCCAAGGGCTTCAAAAAAAAAAAAAATCAGGGGAAACACCCTACCTGAACGAAAAGGAAAACAAAAAAAAAAGTAACCGGATAACCACCAACCTGCAGGTGGAGAGTTGGATCCCATGTTGATGATGGCAGAACCAAATCTACAAAAAGCACCCGCTGCAACGCATTCGGTCTTCCCCCTCTCGTCTACTCTCTCTCTCCGACGAAGGCGACGAGGATTCGCCGACTGCGCTTTACAAACCGCGTCGAATACAGACCTGGCCAAGGTCCGGGTCAAACCCGATTAACGGTCAACAGGTTTGACCGGACCCGGACCGCCGCCTATTAGGCGGTCGGGGAAAAAAAAACCGGCGATTTAAAAAAAAATTTGGCCGAAACGCGGCGTGTCGCCTGGCGACACGCCCGCGTGTCGTATTTCCGTTACACGACACGGCGTGTCGCCGCAGCGTGTCGTGTCCGGTGTGTTGCTCTCGTCACGCACAGCGTGTTGCTCGTACCGGCAAACACGCGAGCGTGTCGACCGGACTTGACCCGGACGGACCGAGCCGGCGGTTCCATGACGGGCCGTCGACCGACCCTGGCGGTTAAGTCGATATTTTATCCCGGGCCGGCGGTTTCGACCCGGACCCGGACCGAACCCGGACCGTGGCCAGGTCTAGTCGAATACCAGCGATGCAAAATTTGGATCCCTCGATTTACCACCCGATAAAAATAGCATCCGGATCCGTCAACTGTCCGGGTGTCGGATCCCGGAGATTGATAATTAGCCGATACGAATTTTTCCATTTTGCCGGGTTTATTTGATAAATTCTGCATGCATTTTTCACGTGTTGGCAATTGCCAGCCTCTAATTATATATAAGGGGGGAATCTGATAATTGTGCACTCATTCCGGAAGAGTTTTGTAACTTAAAATTAAATGCTCGAAGGGGATTGAATCTTTAAAAAGCCAAAAAAAAAAAAAAAAACTTCCAATCTTTTAGATTGCACGATTTATATATTACAAAAAAAATTCCGGAGAATCTCCATAAAGCAAAGCATGATTAACTGTTACAAGCTGCAGCAGCATCAGAGAGGCGTGAACTGGACTGGAACCACATGCCTTGTTTTACTCGCTTTGACCTCCATACCCGTAAAGCCAGACCATATAATTAAAACCACTTGAGTAATATTTTAAAGGCAATAAATTATCGATAAACTTATTAACGTTGAGTTTGAGCTAATTCATCCGCCTCCACTTGAAGTTGCAACGCCATTTGCGATCCGGCGGTCACGTTTCGAGAATGATCTCCCGGGATCAGCAGCGTCGACGGTTAGATAAAGGAGCGGCGAACTGCGTGAGGAGCCGTGCGGCGGAATCGATCATCCGCCCGCAGCGCCGTCTGGTTCCTACGGAACTATATATCGAGCCGATAATTTTAACAAATTAAAAAAAAAAACATGGATAAGAATGATTTGCCGGAGTAAATGGCCATCGAAATTTAAGAAATGAAGTGAGAAAACTGTGAAGCGGCGAGAGGGAGGCGGAGAGGGTCAAACTGCGGCGGAGAAGGACGTTAGTTGTCGGGCTGTCGGTTAGATATCTGTTAGGGACTTCTTCTTTCCGTTTATTTCCCGTACGAGGTCAGAGGTTGCCGGGCTTCACAGCTTCAGTGGCCACCGGCGCCATCGTATGCACCTGCGCAGAGCTTCGCCTGACCAGTCACTCATCCTTTTCTCACCTTCTTCCCTCCCTAGCTCCGTGTATATATCTCGATCGCTAGCAAGCTATCGAGTTAACTAAATATAATTTGAAATCTATATATTATATCGCGTAAAGAGATCCGAGTGATCGCGATGAGGATGGCGGAGGGAGAGGCGGCGGCGAGTCCGTTGGAGCGGGTGGCGAGGATGGCGAGCGGGAAAGCAGTGGTGGTGTTCAGCGTTAGCGGCTGCTGCATGTGCTACGTGGTGAAGCGCCTGCTGCTGGGGATGGGCGTCGGCCCTACCGTCTACGAGCTCGACCAGCAGTTCGACGACGACGAGGCCGGTGGTGGCGGAGAGATCCAGGCCGTACTCGCCCACCTCCTCGCTGAGGGTACTCGCGGCGGCGGCAATCACTCCACCTCCTGTGCCAATAATGCCGCCGGAGTCCCTGCGGTGTTCGTCGGCGGGAAGCTGCTAGGTGGGGTGGAGGAGGTGATGTCGAGCCATATCAATGGGTCCCTCGTCCCCCTCCTCAAGCAAGCCGGTGCTCTCTGGCTCTGACTTGTTATATATACACATAATGGAATTAAATATTCTATGAAGTAAAATGTATCTGTTGGAATCTGAGGTACTTTGATTTGGCTTTATTTTGGATTTTGCGCTATATGTATTAATTGCCTCGAATATATCGACAGTTAGAATGATTCCTCCATTAAAAACAATAAAATATTCTCATCATCAACAGTTACATCTAAAACAATGTAACTGGACTTTACAACTACAAAATTGGAATCAGTGAGAGAGGTTTGAGCATTATATATCTTATTCTAAATTCTGAAAGTAGAGAATGCATGAAGACGATGAGTTGCAAAGAGGTTGGGATACTCCCGTAGCATGTTGTTGAACCCCAAATTGTTTGTCTTTGGTTGTCGATTCCTTTTCTCAGGTGCAGATGATTGTAACTTCTATTCACTCATGAATATGCCGAGGGTTTCAAAGATCAGTACCAAAACGAATATCAATATTTTTTTTTCCTCTTTTCCTATATGAAGTTCTTGCATCTCTACGTCAAATGGTGCATGCTACTTTCAGATCTGTGCTGGCTGTTCCTTTTTCCATGTAAAAAACAAGATTATAACTTTTCTCTCGCATTAAAAGTAGCTATCAATTGCTACTTCTAATAATAAATAATAATGGAAGTGTCATGACTTTTCATTGATCAATTCCATTCAAACTATAAAATCGTACCCACCCACCACATGCATTTGCTGTGAAGAGTCGGAGAACTGGCGCCATGCCAGAAAGAAAATATTAAGGAGCTTCCTGCTCCAAACCAGTCTTCGCCAGTTCTTAAATTGCCCTGTACAACCTGTTCCTGTTCAGGGAATCTGTCAGCTCCATGAACCAGAAGCAAAGCTGCTTGTTCTTCGATCATATTGCCTGCGCCAAAAGCAAATTTTGGCCATCTATCTAGTCGCCTTTGGTTTCTTTCTTTCTTTTTTTTTATTTTTATTTCTCTTTTTGTCATTCTGGGTTGTGAATTGTGTGAATTTTGTTCGCTGCAAGTAACTAGGTAATTGAGTTGCTCATGGTCCCTCATCTTTTTAACGTTTGCCCTTTTTGAGAGCCTTGCGATTCGTTCTGTTAGCATTTGCTGAGGTTAGCGTGGGACTGCGACCTTGATTCAAGATCAAAGATTTGTTCTTTATTCTTCTGCTGCTATTGCAGGTCCCCGTCTTTTGGTTGGATAAGGGTTTTTGATGGTGGTCTGAAGATCTGTTACTGAAATCGAAACCTAGCTGCAAGGACGTTTCCTACTTTGAGGCTTTTCCTTCCTGTAGTGTTTGTTAGATTTGTCGATCTCGTTGGCGATACAGGAAGATAGGCTCATAGCCAATCGAAACAGTAAAAATCAAGCTGGCGGTTGGGTGACTCGAGCTCTGCTAGGCTCTGTTTCAGAGTCTCTGTTGTGAGCTTCCTTTGCTTTGGACGTCTAAGATGGCATGCATAAAACTGGGATCAAAACCTGATACCTTCCACCAACGAGGGCAATCCTGGTATGGTCCATTTTTCACTATTCCACTTCGTCTTAGATCTGCATCTTTTCTTGGCTGCAAAAGTAAAGTACTTCAGATCTGTCAAGATCCTTTGTATTTTGAGGAAGTCTTATGAGATTCACATCTCCACTCTATTTTTGTGGTTCTATTCCAAAGATTGCTAGCTCTGGCTGACTTGAAGCCGGATTCAGTTCAGAATTTGGGGAGAAAAAAGATCAATATTTGCATGCTAGTAATTCATTGGATCACTTATGAATCTGCAAGATAGTATTCTGATATTCATGTTGGCTAAATTCGAAGCATAACCATTCAGGTTGGTCTCATCATATGTTGGGGCGTTGCAGAAAGGTTTATATTGCTTTCTTTATTTTATCTGCATTGTAGGGTTCGTCACTGCCAAATAATTCTGGGGGTTCACTTCTTCCCAATTGAAATCTGTCAAGTGGCTGTGTACTCGAATAAAGAGACGAGCATGAAAACTATATATTTGTGTGTTTTTCAGGTTCTGCACAACAGGGCTCCCTAGTGATGTTATTGTCGAAGTTGAAGAACTGTCCTTCCACCTCCACAAGGTGAGGGTACTATCTCAGACAGCTACCCTGTCGATGTTGTTGCATTGCTCAATCAGACTATAAAGCTTAAGCTGATGTTAGATTTCATGGTTTTGAGTTAATTTGCAAGAACAGGGAAACTTCTTTTGCAATCACAAATAATGCGTGTATGTTTTGCAGTTTCCTTTGTCGTCAAAAAGTGGCCATTTGGAAAGACTAATTAAGAACTCCGACGAGGAGGAGGATGCGGTGATAAAACTGCCTAATGTTCCTGGTGGTGCACGAGCATTTGAACTCGTGGCCAAGTTCTGCTACGGTGTGAAGATAGAGCTCACTTCCTCCAATGTTGTGTGCTTGCGCTGTGCTGCCGTGCACCTAGAAATGACAGAAGAGATAGCAGAAGGAAATTTGATCGCGCAGACAGAGATCTTCATTAATCAAGATGTCCTTCATAGCTGGAAAGATTCAATCCAAGCACTTCTAGCATGCGATGATCTTCCTCGCGCTGAAAATCTTCAAATTACTAAGAAATTCATTGAATCTTTAGCTGTAAAAGCGTGTGCAGATGCAAATCTGTTTGGCTGGCCAATGGAACACGACGCCATGCAAAGCTCAGGTGGCGGTGTTTCATGGAACGGTATAAGCACAGGAGCTACACATGGAATTTGCAGTTCAGATTGGTGGTATGAAGACGTTTGTTCTTTGAGCTTCCCCTCGTATAAAAGGTTGATCTCTGCTATGAAATCTAGAGGTCTAAAACATGAGACGATTGCAGGCTCTCTGATTTGCTACGCTAAACGATATCTGCCAGGATTAGATCGGCGCCAAAATGCGGCAGATGGAAAGCTGAAAACTGCTCCTTCCGAAGAAGAACAAAAGCATCTGCTCGAAGAGATCGATAGCTTGTTGCCTGTCAAGAAGGGTGTGGCATCGACAAAGATTTTGATTGGTCTTCTTCGCACTGCCATAATTCTGCAAGCTAGCCCAACATGCCTTTCTAACTTGGAGAAAAGAATAGGAATGCAGCTGGACCAGGCGGACCTGGAAGATCTACTTCTCCCTACTTTTGCTCACTCCATGGAGGCGCTCTACGATGTCGATTGCGTCCAACGGATGCTGGAGTACTTCTTAGCCATGGATCAAGCTGCTGGTGCAGCCTCCCCTGGTTCTGTCAGTAATGGACAGTCGATCGGGTCGCCTTCTTCAATGCCAATTTTCACTGTTGCCAAGTTAGTCGATGGTTATCTAGCAGAGATTGCACCAGACATCAACTTAAAGGTTACAAAATTCCAATGCCTAGCCGCTGCCATACCTGATTATGCCCGAGCTCTGGATGACGAACTATACCGTGCTATTGATATATACATAAAGGTAGCTAGTCAATGAATGTTTGTTTATGGTTCATCGAAAAATTAGGCACCAGAAGTTCTTGATTTGCTGAAACTAGTCCATATGTCATGCAGGCACACCCTTGCCTCTCAGAATCTGATAGGGAGCAATTGTGCCGGCTGATGGACTGTCAGAAGCTCTCGCTCGAAGCTTGCAATCATGCTGCACAGAATGAGAGACTTCCTCTGCGAGTAATTGTTCAAGTCCTCTTCTTTGAGCAGCTCCAACTAAGAACTTCAGTAGCCGGATGTTTGCTTGTGTCTGACAACCTGGACGGCTCGCAGCCATTGCGAGGCGGCATTGGTTGTTCAGGGGAAGCCGGAGGATGGATGACCACCATCCGGGAGAACCAGGCCCTGAAGGTCGGCATGGACAGCATGAGGATGAGAGTGTCTGAGCTCGAAAAGGAATGCACCAGCATGAAGCAAGAGATCGACAAGTTGCGTCGGGGAAGAAGCGGATGGATCGACACGCGAAAGAAGTTAGGCCTCAAGAGCAGGTTGCAGATATGCAGTGCATTAGCGGATTCTGTAGGCGACGAACAAAATGTTAAGAGCGGTTATAATTGCAAAACAAAGCAGCAGCCATCTCCCGATGCTTGAACTTTAATTTTTCTTTTCAGAATGGATGCAATTATGGTAGAATCTGTTTTGTTCAGGGGCAGAAATATATTGTTTACGTACTTTTAATCTCGGGAAAATTCTAATCAAACTTTCATTAAATTTGATTTTCTTACACATAAATTTATGTTATTAAATATAGTCCATGTTTTTAAGTAGGAAAATAAATCAAGATAAATTAGGAATCAAGAAAATACATGGATAAAGAGCATGCACCTCCGTTAAAAATAGAATCTTATATTTTTAAGATCCACTTCCATACACTTACACAACATTCTAAAGTTTATATATTTCATGAATATAATCACGGCGTCAGTCACAAAATAAATTTAATTTTAGAGGGTAAAATTTTCCTAAGTAGCTAAATTGGTTCAGTAAGCACAGAACAAATCACATAAATTCTCTTCTTCTGTTTTTCAAACAACAATAATAACACAAAAAAAAAAAAAAACTGCCTCCGCGTCGATCATGATCACCAATCGTCCACTTCCCATCAGACATTCTGGCGAGCGCCCTGTCCCCACGCCCACTCCTCCGGCGGCCACGCGTACGCGCCAGGCGCGGCGCTACCTCCATCGCACGTGTCCGGGTAGCCGACTCCGGCGCCGAAGCGCTCGTTCGACCGAATTGGAAACAGAAACAGCCCCTGTTCAGCCAGCGGAGGAGCAGCCGCTGCCGACGTACATATTCCTCCGTTGCCGGCGCCTACGCCGCTGCTCCTCGCCCCAGCGACGGCGGTCAAGACCGGAGGCACCTGCGCGCAAAGAAAAGGAGAAAAAAAAATGGTTTTCTGAAAAAACAATAAATGGGACGTAAAACTAATAACCACCAAAACGATGGGACAAAATTGCATGGAAGATACAACGAACAAAAGGACAATTTTTTTAAATGCATATAAATATATACGTGTGCGAGGTTTTGCGCGGCGGCGCGGCGGTAGGTAGTGCCGTCGTGCTCGACGACCCACCCGGCCTCGTCCGCGAGAGCGCGGAGGAAGTCGTCGTTGACATCGGCACGGGCAGGGAGGTCGTAGCCGCCGTGTTTCCTGAGGCCCTCCGTTATCTTGGACAGTTGGACGTGATCGATCGCATCCGCCTCTCCCTCAGCTTCGTCTTCTCCCTCTCTCTCTCCGCCTTCCCCTGTTCCCTTCCACCGCCACCGACGCCGCTCTTCTCTCCTCATAGTTCTCACTACTCTGCACTTCCCTATATATCACTCCGTGGCTGCCATTTATATAGCTAATAGCATCAAATTTATGCTCCAGGTTAATTGGCATTAACAGATCATAAAAAGAACGAGAAATCCTGTAATTAATCAAGGAGTTGTTGAGACTTTATTGATTACGTACAGATCAATTTGTGGCGGGATCAAATTAGCAAGTTGGGTGAGGGTGGGTGGCTGTGCAAGCAGGTTTATTTGCATGATAAGTGGGTGTAATTTATAGGCGCAGGGGCTACAACTGCACTGCAGGAGCGCAGGGGACAGATGGGAAACTTTAGAATCAGAAATGGAATTAAAAAAAAAAAGATGATGAAAGATTGGAGCTCATGGGAACTTTCAAGGAGGTGGAGGAAGAAGAAGACAAAACACTGGAGGATGGGGAGACTGGAGAGTACGTAATGATTGGTGCTCGAAGGGGAAGAAGGATTGCGATTTTATGGTTGGATGGAAATGGGAAGGAAACGACAGAGGAGAGAACTTACGACAAAGAGATATAGCGTAGGGCGGATGGCAGGAGACTGTACAGATCTATCAGAGAAAAAATAATAATTAAAGATGATTATGAAAAAAGACAAAATTTATATTGGATAAAATCATAAAAATAAAAAGAGTACCCTAATTGTCCAATTTGCTTTGGGAAAGTGCAAAGACCACTTATCGTATTTTTTAGTATAAAAATATATGCACACACCTCGTCAAACTCTATATAATTTTTGATGATTTATTTTTTTTATAATAATTATGGACGATGAAGAATTATTAAATTATGATTCTAATTTTTTTACGGAATATAAAAATATATGTAGTCAAAAATATAATATATAAAATATTTTTTTTATTAACTTATTAATATTATTTAAATTTAATCGATATTTTATTTAATCATCATAAATATTAAATGTTAAAATTATTTCAAAGATGTTTAAATATTTTTAAATAAATTTAATCGGTTTTGATCACACCGTTAAAAAAACTTTTTAATATAAATATATTTTATGATTTTTTTTTTAACAATTGAATAATATTTCTTATATTGTTGAGATATTTTTTTAACCTCCTTTTGGGCAGTGAAAATAAATTAATGAATTCAAACATATTTTATTATACAAAGTGATAAGGCTCATATATTCCGAACACTTATTCACCGTTTACTCCGATATAAGGTTTTACGAGAGAGTCTCATGACTAGTATGGTAATATAATTATATCAATGAATAAAAATTAATTTTCGAAGATTTAAATCTTTTAGAGTAGCTGTCCTTCTACCATGTCAATTATGGATTGAATAATATGTTATTCATAATTTATTTTTTTTATATTGATTATAAAATCGATTGACGGATAATGAACGAATTACCTTTTACACTTTGAAAAGAATAATTCGAACACCTTATCCATGCATAGCTAGTTTAAGTTAATTTAAATACCTTTTAATAATATTGCTTAAATAAATGAACCCTTAATCAACGTCGATAAAAATCTTTAAATTTTGCTTGCTCACAACTAAATTGAATTTGTTGATATATTTTTATTTCCTTTTATGCATTCATATGTTTGTGAATACTAATTCCTTAAATTTTTACTCGCTCAGGCTTTATCAGAAATCAATCACTCCAGCTTTACCGTCCTAGTGATTTATGTTAAATTTAACGGTTTAGATGCTTCAGATGCACAAATGTGCGGAGGAGATGCTTTGTTGGCTCGGCTAGTAAATCTGGCGATTGATGAGGGCAGAGCCGCTCGAGATGCCAATGCGCGACTCCGCTCTCCACAAAGTCTGATCGAAATAGCGTATCTTCTTGCTCACGCAGAGCAGATCGTCTGCTCGAGTAGGTTTTGGCTCAATTCCTCTCTCTCTCTCTCTCTCTCTCTCGTGTGGATTTTGTGCTCGGTGAGGCTGCAGCAGTAGCAGGTGGTTTCGCTCGATTCTCTCGCCTCAGAAAAATACGATCTTTGCATAAACTCAACGAGGTGTGACCGACTGTCTGGTGGGTAAGAGTCTTAACCCTTGATCTCTGACCAATTTGGTGCATCTCTTGACGTGAAGAAAGTCGACATTTTTACTAGGGCAAAACAAATATGACGGGAAAGGGAGGTGAGACGGGATTGGGGGAGAGCGAGTGCATCAGGGCAGCGTCAGAAGAGGTTTCTTTCCAATTCGGAACCCTAGTGAACGCCGGAGATGTTGAGTCTATCAAGAAGCTTCAGCATTTCATGTAATTCCCTAACCTTGACACTGCCATTTCTGTATATATATAAACCTGGAATCTCTATGCTACTATTCAGTTCTTTTGATTTATGTCTCGTTGGATATGAACTATGAAAAGGATATATGATCTCGTAGATTAATAGCATCTGATTTATTATTCCGACGATCAAAATACAGCATGAAATTAGAAATATCAGAAAATGATTTTCATGAACTATCTCCTAATTGATTGCTGAATACATCCCTAGAATTTATTTTTTTGAAAAGGGATCTAATTTGGCACTGTATAATTGTTAAATTTCTTTCTTGCTTGGTACTTCTGATGTAAATTGTGTGTGAGGAATGTTGCTTAACGAGGTAAACAAGCTGATGATGATGAACCTATTTGTAGGGTGATGATTGATGAATATAACAAGAAACTAGAGACCAGATTTAGGAGAAGGTTGGAGGAATATTCTCCTTCACATCCTATATGCACTATGTTAGAGGAATCTAATGCTAGACAATCTTACTTAGATTTAAGTTGTTACCAGAGTTACAAGAATAATCTAAATTAAAATTTGCTAAAATTAACTCAGACTTATTTGTCAAGACGACCCGACGCATTGTAGGATGTCATTGCTTTGGGTCCAAGTGCTACTAGGATGGCCCAACGGAGAGTTCTTACTGCTAAGAGTTTCACGAGAAGCCCGAGCTTGAATGGGACAAATGCCAAGTTTCAATTTGTCCTCATGTTGAGTGGAATAAGTGTCGAGTCGTCCAAGTTCTCGGATGCCCGAGTGGTCCAAGTGAGTCACATATGTAAACAAACTAAGTCAAACTAGTTTTATAGTATTCAGGCTTGTTTGATAAGATAACCAAGCCAAGCCTAAAATTGACCAAGCTTTTGAAACAATTGTTCAAGCCTAAAATTGACCAAGCTTTTGAAGTCAATATCGAGATGACTTCGTCCCTAATAGAGGAAAATTAGGAGGTGACTTCGTCCTTGACGGAGGAAGCATCGAGGTGACTTCGTCCTTAATGGAGGAAATATCGAGGCAACTCTGTTCTTGATGGAGGAAATATTGAGGCAACTCTGTTCTTGACGGAGGAAATATCAACTCACTCCTGGACAGAGGTGAGGCGACCCTTTTCGAGAAAGGGGAGATGCTTAATTAACAACCAAGTTAGGTCGGAAGAGAATAACTCGATCCGTAGACCGTGGAACAGCTCGCTAATGTTTAGGGGAGAATGACTGGATCTCTCGACTTTTGAATACCCATATAGTCAGGAAGAATATAATAAGCGTGATTTTGTGACCATTGAATACCCGCAGAGTGGAGGGAGAACAAGAAATTCGATCCGACAATTCCTGATGGAGTTGGGAAGAGAAATATAAGCTCGATCCTAGGGCTCCCAAATGCCCAGGAAGTCGGGGAGAGTAAATACTTTGTCAATTCCGAAGCTGCAGAGACACTTGGGTTGACCTTTGGAATCACTGCACATTTGATTGAATATATGCAACTTTGTCCCATGAGAAAAGATGGTTCGCATAAACTTTTGATGTGCATGTACTTTTGAGTCCGAGCGCATGGCTTCTTTGGCAAGGTTCCACTAAAAGAGAACTGAGAAAATGAACTTGGGCACCTAGTGACATTATGAGAATTTAAACACGAACCAACATTGCCGATATCAAATGAGTTATCCTTCCACGATTTTTATCGCATTAGACAATAAGACCAAGTTCAAAATAAACAGAGTTTGACATTTGGAGTCCAGGCTACGTAATATGTCATCAACACTTTGCAAGACAAACTTTCCTATTGGATACGCTGTCTTTATAGTCTCTTTGGTTGACACAAGCTTAGATACACTAGGTCAATCCGGGAAAAGTGAAATTTCCTTGGTTGATAACAACACACTGATAATACATGTTATGATCATGAGAAGAACAACGTCAATAAGAAAAAGTAGATTTGAGGTGAGCACTATTAATGCAGCATGCTGCAGTAATGTTGAAGAGAAATAGACTATACCAACGACTAAAAGAACAATTTGACAATACAATAATAATCACAGGAAATGTAAGCAACAATTTCTACAATATGTGTCACTTTTTTTTTTCATTTCCAAAATCTATAGCTGGTTAACTACGATCACAAACGAATTTTTACTGAGCGAACTAAGCTGTTGTATTTTCTTGAAAATAAAGGAATAAGAGTACTCATAATTAGCTGAGCATCACTGACAAGCTCAACACCATTGAAACAGGAATGTCCCTAAGCGTTAGAAACGGATTAATACTCATTTCTATGCAAATTATCTCTTCTATAGCCTACTTTGTCAAAAAGGCAGACTAATTAGCATCCTTATTTTCTTTACCAGGTTAAGTTTTCATTTAGCAAAATCATCTGCAACTTGGTTGTTTTCCCCAGTAGCAATAGAAAGGATAAACAAGAACTAATAACCAATGGAGGAGAAAAAACAACTACCTGCAGGGGAGAATCTCCAGTAAGATGACAACTTGGGGAAAATAAAGATTGTAACGTCTCCCATCCTCACGGTCGGTTCTAACAAAGCATAATTAAGAGAGGTGCCCCCTCCCATAGGGACAAAAATAATGATAAATATCTCCAAAATAAAAAATACAAGGCAGGTTGATTTGATTCTGAAGCATACATTTGATTCAGTTAAGGATGTACTTTCAGATTCAAATAGCAATCCAGCAAATACAGTAGAAAACTGAGACAAAATACAACCTTTCACTGTTCATCCTGTCAATATCTTACCAATCATGTGGGCATGAAATAGTGACCCTTCAAACTGCAGATGCAGTGAAGTATGACCAGTGACGAAGAAAGGGGCTAATCTGAATTGAGGCTCCAATGGTGTTGCCGCTCCCTTTCAATAGCCCCATTGGGGGCCACGGAAAAGGATCGAGAAGGAAGCGACCTTGAATGGGGCAAAGCCCACATCGCAACTGCATGGTGGGCAGTTGATGGTGGAAGGAGACGAGGAGGCGTGCGAAGGAGTAAAAAGAAGTGACGATGTAAGTTGATGGCGGAGATTCACCGCAATTTCCTTCTAGACAAGGAGGAGGAAGCCTCCTAGGACCTCCACTTGGTGTGGGCTGGTAGCCTCCTAGCGAGGTAGGGTTAGGATTTTCAATAGCCGAGTCCAATGGGAATCTGCTTCGCCGAGAACTACAAGGAGGACACTGGACTTCAGGAGATCTGAGGAAAAGACTAACTTCTCAACGTCTTTCGCTCAAGTTCTCACGGACAACACCAGAATAATGTGGCAAAAATTTACTATTTCATCCAAGGTTGTTTCTGAGGCTTGTTTCCGTTGACTCTTATATACAAAGAGAAGGGATGATGCTTTCCCAAGGGAAGCACCTCACCAAAAGGGGCTCACCTCTTTGTAATATGTGCCATCATTGTAACTACCATCATGTATTTGAGCTCGGGCTTCCGAGTCCTAGGCTTTTGAGTGGTCGAGAGACGGGGCACTTAGACTCGGATTTCGAATGCTCTTGGGTCCTCGAGTACTCTGGCGCTCAAGCAGTTCGGCAGGTCGGCAAATTGACTCGACTCAATGGATCAGGTAAGCTTAGTTCAGCCATTCAGCATGATGACTCGGCCAAAGTAGGGTGGGGCACGCATCCTTCTGACCTTAAGCAGGTTTGATAGTGATGGTACGAGCTTAAACCAAAATTTAAGCTCATCTCACTTACTACATAATGCTTCTTGCTTAGATGCTTATATCTCTGCTTCAGCCCTATCAGATGTTCATATGATCTACAAGAATGATCTCTTTACTATGCTGTATAAATTGATCCTCCCCTTCTCAACAGTGCCGGTGCCTCGTTGCGCTGACACTCTTCATTTTTCGTGTACTATGATTTGACTCTCTGTTATTTATAGACATCTAGTTTTGTTTCTGTATGATAGCATGGAATCCACTTTTCCTTAGCAAGTCATTCTATACACTCATCGGCATACAAATGCCCCATGTCTAAGACACTTGTCGTCCGTCTCTAATATGTCTATGCACTCATCGGCATACAAATGCTCCATGGCTTGAAAATTTTTGTCAGCCTCTGATTTTCCATTAACTAAAGATATGTACCAGTTGGTATTTTTTCCTTACTGCTTTCATTCATTGCAGTTTGGGAAGATTGCAGGACAGTAATGCAGTTCTTTCACACTTCAATGAGTTCTCAGAACGGTGCTATACTGAGGTATCAGGCGACTTGACGAAGAACGTTCGACTCTTGAAGAACATGAAATCTGATCTAGACCACATTTTCATGAAGCTCAGGTGTGCCCCCCCCAAGTGCCTCTATTCCTTATCGTTTCAGGATTCTAAAAATCAACTCCTGATTGTTCCCATTTCCTACTAGAATATGAAGGATCATTGTTTTTTGCTATCCTTGTTTACCTGCAGGAACATCAAGGCAAAACTGAAGGCTGCACATCCTGATGCCTTCCCCGATGATTCAACTTCAAAAATGATTGATCAAAGGCCTGACCTGGAAACGCCTCTTTGACCGACATGGATGGGCACCTGGAACTCTTCTTTTAGATTTCTTATCACGAAGAGAATAGTTCGTAATGGCTCTTACAGTTATATTCGATATGGATGAGGAAATGTCTATAAACTTTGCTCCTGCGCAATGCTCATTTCTACATTTCTTATTTTCTTGTGCAGCACCAGAATTCTTGCTTATATCAATCGCAAATGGCTTGTGTTAGTCCTTGCGGACTAGCTCGGATAGTAAATACATATAAAATTTATTCAAAGAAGCAAAGGTCAATCTCTTATTTCTGTGTGGTGTCTTTCTCTGTGCGATTTATTAATGCATTTTGGATTAAAGGTTCCATATGATTGACCTCTTTTATGATAATCTAGAGACATACCGATAGAAGTCATTAGAACAAATTTCAACTTTTTATCCACAGCAAATAGCTTGTGTTTATTATGATCGCGTCCACCATCCCTTTCTCTTCAAAGGAAAAAAAAAGAGCGCTTATATTTTTGTTGTTCACGTACGTTTTAGCTTTGATCAGCTGAGTATTCAAGTTTTTCTTATATTTTGGTTGCATGAATCGACTTTGAGATAAAAAGTAATATAATGTGGTATTGCGGTGTTTTTCATCGTCGGTCTTACAATTAGGTTAGATGCAGAGGCTTGATGAAGCAACTTAATAGCATGGATGGGGGAAACCAAAAAAAAAATTTGCTAATTTGCTTGTGACTTTATCTAGTTTTTAATTTTTGTAGGTCGAAAAATATTGTTTTTTCTTGTTGAGAGTTTAAACAATTTTACAAAAGAATAAGAAAGCGTTTGAGAGAATATTTTATTTTCTGTGTTTATTTTTTTTTTTAGAAAATAAAAAATGAGTTTTTTTTATTTTTTAATTTTTCAGAAAACATTTTTTTTTTTGAAAACAAAAATAGAAATAGAAAATGATTATTTCTTGTTTTTTAATTTTTCAAAAAATACTTTTTTATTTTCTGAAAAATGAAGATGAAAAACACGAACCAAATACATTTTCTCATTTTCACAGAAAATAAAAATAAAAAACGGAGAAGAAAATAGATACTAAATACCCAGTTTGTAGATTGTTTTTATTTATGCTTGAAAGGAACGAAATAGAAATGAATACCCGTTAAAGAATTATATTATGCAATAAATTCGATTAAGCCGGATAACGGATTTACAGTGCATCCAATTTCCATCCATCGAGTGCGGATCCTCTGGATTGGATCCGTAATCTTATAGGATTCTCATATTCGTAGATGTCGAGTAGCTTCGTTGTTTCCCCATTTTCTGGCTCGGTCACTCGCGTCTGAAAACCCTAATAGTTCCCGCCACATATCCTGTCCTTCCCGCCGACGTCGAACCCTGGGCGGGCGAAGATCCCCCTCCTGCGGCTAAGTACGAGTGGGAAGAAGAATAGAGAATGGCGAAAGACGAGGAGGAGTTCCGAGGTGAGATGGAGGAGCGATTGATCAACGAGGAGTACAAGATATGGAAGAAGAACACGCCTTTCCTGTACGACCTCGTGATAACTCACGCCCTTGAGTGGCCCTCACTCACCGTGCAATGGCTCCCCGACCGCGACGAACCCGCCGGCAAGGACTACTCCGTGCAGAAGATGATCCTCGGCACGCACACCTCCGACAACGAGCCCAATTATCTCATGCTCGCTCAAGTTCAGCTCCCCCTCGAGGACGCGGAGTACGACGCCCGCCAGTACGATGACGAGCACGGCGAGATCGGTGGCTTTGGCTCCGCTGGAGGAAAGGTGGTTTTGGTTTCAGATCCATGAGTCTCTTCCCTCACAAACCGTTTTTTTTTCCCTTTAATTATCGGGTTCGGTATTTTCCTTTCTTTTTCACCGACTGAACCCAAAAGATGGGATGATTCCTTCTCTTCTAAATAGTAAACAACCATGCCAAACTATGCCTTTGGGACAACAATGTTCAGCCATCTGCCACATAACTACACTTGAAGGTCCATTACTGCGCATTCTGAAACAGGGAGCAAGAATGTCCCAACGTGCTTGGCAAAACCATATTTTTAAAATAAGTGTGAGAAGGTTTCCTTTGATGCAACATCCTTGTTGCAAATAACTCAATAAGATTCTAAATCTTGGAGACCCTTGTATAGCTACTCGCAATTCCTTGCTGTTTAGCTTATGATGTAGAAGCAGTCATGTGAAAATTTTCACACTGATTGCTACGAAGGAAGCTCATATTATTGACTAATTGCCATCTAATCTTCCTCTCTGCTAGAGCAAAGAATATGCTGAAGAAACATAAACGAGGCTACAAATTTGATGTTGTTGATAACAGTTTTTGTCAATTTTCATTTTTTGGTTTATAAAGTTTGCTTAACATGATTTTATGTTCTGTTCGTTTTTTTTTCAAAAAAAAAAAAATTGACAACGGTTTGAGTTCTAGGGTTCTGCCCAAGGATTGTCTGTTTACTTTTTCTTCAAAATTATCACTCATCTGGTTTTTGTTTGGCTAATTATCACCTACAGAGCAATTTTGAAGAATTTTCTTATATATGTTTGGAGCATTAGTTGGTTTTCATTTTTTTATTGACGGACATGCTTACTTTTACATCATATAATTGTTGCCAGTAAATGTTTCAAGAAGCAAATAATAATAATTCAGTTTCTCAGGATATTGTGTTGATGTTGGAGCACTTCATCTATGTACATGGGAATTCTTCTAGTCCTTTTACACTCAATTGGTTTGTTTTCTATTGCATCAGGTTCAAATTGTTCAGCAAATAAATCATGAGGGAGAGGTTAATCGAGCTCGCTACATGCCTCAGAATCCCTTTATAATTGCGACAAAGACGGTTAGTGCCGAGGTTTATGTTTTTGACTACAGCAAACACCCATCAAAGCCTCCACTTGACGGTGCATGCAATCCTGATTTGAGGTTGAGAGGTCACAATTCTGAAGGATATGGTTTATCCTGGAGCCAGTTTAAGCAAGGGCACTTGTTGAGTGGCTCTGATGATGCTCAAATTTGTTTGTGGGATGTTAATGCTACTTCGAAAAATAAAACCCTTGATGCTCTTCAGATTTTTAAGGTTGTTGTTTTAGGTTTATTAATGCCTGTTTTTTTTCTTTGGTTGCGTCTATTTTTTGATTCATCATGGTTGTTTAATATCTTATCATTTTCTATGATATTTCATCACCTTTTTATTGTATTGGTTGTCAGCAATGTTTTGAAGGTATTCCAAATAAGTTCAATGAGCCTTAACCTAGGAAATTTGGTAATAAATTGGTTAACAAGAATGAGCTGATCAGATAGTCATTGCAGAACATTAGTGATTATATATGAGATGCTTAAGATGTAAAAGAAAGGGGTTTGAGCACTGATTATGGAGTTTTTTTTAGTATTTTTTATCTACTGTCACTTTAATCTTCTTTTTAGCACCAATCACTTGATTATTTTTACAAACAAATTCCATTCTTCAGGAGTGAGGGTTGTCAAAGCTTAGCATTCTTGTTGTTCAAGTATCCTACAGTGAAGGGAAATTTCAAAATATTGCTTTTAGCATGAAGGTATAATATAGATTGTTATGTTAGCCCATCCCCATAACAACTTGTGTATTAGGTTGATTTGCTAACGTCTTCATGGTTAATATAAGTAGATTGAACACGAACTTGCTTTGGCCTTGAAATAACACGCCTCATTACTCAAGGTGAACAACAGTTTTTAATGACTGTATAAATGGTTAACAAAGCAATAATGTGAAAGCTTAACTTTCAACATCTGGGGAACATGTGAATCAATTAATGAGTGGCTCTGATGATGTTCAATTTTGTTTGTGGGACATTAAATACTCTTCAGATTTTTAAGGTTGCTGCTTTAGGTTTATTAACATCTATGGTTTTTTCTTTGATTGCCTCTATTGTTTTGATTCAATACAGTTCTTCATATCTATCATTTCTATGACGTTTCATCACTTTTCATTAGATTGTTTGTCAGCAATGTTTTTGAAGAGATTTTGACTAAGTTCCATGAGCCCTAACATAGTAAATTTGGTTACTATTGTAAATGGATTTTGATTGCCGAACTTACTATGATACTTTGTGCATTAGGTACATGATGGCGTTGTAGAAGATGTTGCTTGGCATTTAAGGCATGAGTACTATTTTGGTTCAGTTGGTGATGATCATTATCTGCTCCTTTGGGATCTACGAACAACAAATAACAAGCCAGTTAAATCAGTGATCGCTCATCAAGGTGAGGTGAGTTTCTTCTGTCAGAATTCTGGTACTTGGGTATTCAAAAAAATTCCATTTTTTTTGTTTTTTTGCATATTTTGGCTGCAAGGTAGTGCGCTTTGCCATTTGGCTAGCCTGATGTCTCCTGCTAGTATCTGCGTGGCATTAAGCTTTCTCTCACTGAAAATCTTAAAAAAAAAACAGTTTCTTTCAAATTATTCTTTTGTGTGTATCTGTGATTAAATATGCACCTTATCATCGACACCTTCTTCTTTCCTGTGCAATATCTCAATTGTGTTTATAAATCTAAAATAATCTGCTCCTCGTGCATTCTTGTAGTTTTAGCACTCATCTTCTAGTTACCTTTTTCTCTTCTTAGTTGTTTTGCTAAGCATATTTTACGTTATAATTATTTAATTTTCTAGTATAATTTATTGACCATATGCTAGTATATTGATGGGCTAGATAGGATATGCCTGAAGAACATAACAAGTCTGTTTAATATTCACTTTACCGAGTTAAAATATTTCTTTTGTTTTTTTTGGTTTTGCAAGATACTATCTTTTCCGGTTAATGTGACGATGCCCTTTTTAACAACTGTTGAATTAAGCATCTTGTACCTGAGCTTATGTAAATGAGATTATTTATTATTCCTCTTGAAATGATATTCTGGCCTGGGGCCCTGTTCCTTGAAGGTTGTATGATTTAGGTTCCTCCTTTTATACTTCTATTTATTTACTTGAACTTTTAAGACATGAGAGTTCAATATTGAACTATTGATTTGTGGCAGGTCAACTGCCTAGCGTTCAATCCATTCAATGAGTGGGTTGTTGCAACTGGGTCTACTGATAAAACTGTCAAGTTATTTGACCTTCGAAAGCTTGAAAGTGCACTGCATACATTGGATTGCCATAAGTATTTCTTTACACTGCACTTTTGTACTTTGTTTTTTGTACTTTTGATATGGATTGGTTTGATTATATTTTCAACTGCTATACTCACAAGGGTTATGTTGTGGTGTTGCAACTAGAGAGGAGGTTTTCCAAGTTGGTTGGAGTCCCAAAAATGAGACAATTCTAGCATCCTGCTGTCTTGGACGGAGGCTCATGGTGTGGGACCTCAGCAGGTAGTTTTTAAAGCCTTAATGGAACGCAAAGATTATTTGTATTTTTTCATGTTCTTAAACATTTCTGTTACTTTGGATTGTTAATTTGCAAAATGTTTTTCCTTTTTGTGCTCCACCTTCATTTCTACAACATAAAATTGTAGGCAGACATTTGATGGCTATGCTTTTTTCTCTGGATAAGCCCGTACATGATACTCCTTATTGTAGTATGAATTAAATTGGGCTAAGGCTATACACATTGTAATCCTCCAATAAACACAGTCACTGGTAATCCATGTCTTGGGATTTTTTTTTTTTGAAGATTACACAGGTTTCGCTTTTGTCAGTTTGTTTTCATTCTAGTTTTTTTTTTTCATATTGATAATTGTCTATGAAAAAGTTTTAAAGATCACACAAGATATCTTTGAGATTCATCTTGCTCACATCTATGGTTGGATGATTATATTTTTGGCCTTGGCCTACTTAAAAGAAAAACAAACAGTTTGAATAGTTTAGATGTGCCATGTGTCAAAGAATTTCAAGCATTTGATTGTAAGTGAATTTTGCACAGATTCTGATATTGTCACTTCTGAAGTTAATTTTAACCTGTGAAACGCCCCATTGTTTAGAACCATCCTCAGTTGCATTTGTCCAGAGTGATGACTGATTCTAATTACTCGATGCACAGATTTATTTATTGGAGAACTTCCCTTATTAAATAGGTCACAGGCATCTCCTTTATCCAACATCTGACTTTGTTGGAGATCATACATCCGACATCTACTGGGACTTTTTTTGATACCATTGTATTTGAATTCTTCTCTATCAAATTGCTTGCAGTTTCCCTCTAGTGCTAACCCAAAAAAATATATTGGGCATGATTTTATGTAGTTTTTGAAATCTCGAAACTCCGATTTGAAACGCTATCTTAACAGGATCGATGAGGAACAAACACCAGAGGATGCTGAGGATGGCCCACCAGAGTTGCTGTTCATCCACGGTGGTCACACCAGCAAGATCTCTGATTTCTCATGGAATCCCTGTGAAGATTGGGTGATCGCAAGCGTTGCAGAAGACAACATCCTCCAAATTTGGCAGATGGCAGAAAACATATACCACGACGAAGATGATTTGCCTGGAGATGAACCTCCCAGAGCTCAGTAGTCGTATATGTAGCCTTAATTTTGTCAAAAGGCTGGCCGGGTAAATGTAACATCCTCCTACCATTGCTCTTGCTGCTCGTCTGCAAATTACCTTTTCTGGCCAGTCTTGGACTTAGGTCGGTACAAGTTCCAAGTTAAAACTCTTAATTATTCCCCCTTTTTCTTTTTAATGTATGCCTTGCTGATAGCAATTGAGTTTGTTGTCTAATGCAAGTAACGTTATAAATCCTAGAATATTAGGATCTGATTTATAAAAGTGTTTTTATTGCCAAATTTCGAAGAGAAATTTGACAATAATATATCCTTCCTTCGTGCCTGTGAAGGATGAATGGAGCACAGTGAGCAATTCATCATCTAGCTGAGATAGGTTGACCAAGCTGTGCTGCGCTCGTCGAGTGCAACAATTAAAGCGCCAAGGGAGGATGAATAGAACAGACAATCATGTTGGATCCTTTTACTCAACCAGTCAGCAGTTACCCAGAACAACTGGCATAAAGAAGGAACAGCAGCCAACGTTGAAAACCTTTGGCAGGCACTCGCCATTAAAAAAACAGTTTTCAGGTGGGAAAAGCAGGGAGAAAAGACAAACAATTTCTTATCATCACGTTCCTTTTCCCTCCGATCTGCACTAAAACATGGAGACTAGGATTTGGATGCAAGTTCTCGAGTTAATGATGGGGTGGACGTGGTCGTCATGGTTTTGACCTGGAACATCCTCCAGGAAGAAGGAACCTGAACTTTTCAGCGTTCTCCAACAAGTATGGAGGCAGATGCACAGCTGAAGACGATTTGGGTATCGGTCCCATCTTCTTGATCATCTCCTGGAACGTGTACTCCTCCGGCAACATGTCGAACAGGTCGTCGCCCCTGCAGATGATCCTCTGGATCCTCGACGGGTCCAAAAAGTTCGGCCGGCGCACGCGGTCGGCGTGGCTGTAGGCCGTCATCTTGAACACGAACTCCTCGATCGTCCGGAAGCAGAAGCTGCAGTGCCACCCGGCGTCGGCCAGCATCACGTCCGTCTGCCGGGAGTGCCGGTACCGCGTCCCCTGGTGGAACAACTGCGCCGTCGCACGCCAGCTGCTGTAGTCCACCGGGAACTCGAAGGAGTACATGTAGTGCCTCAGCTCCAGGTGCATCACCGGGGGAACCCCGTCGCACCACCGCAGGAGCTCCACCGTCTCGGGGCTGGGAATCTCGTCGGCGTCCGCCATGATGACCACGTCGCCGGGGGCGATCCCCGAGGTGCGGAGCAGAGAGTTGAGCGCCACCCGTTGTTTGGCCTCCAGCCGGAAAGGGTCGATCCCCGGAGTCGGGTCGGCCTGGCTCAGGAACGTCCCGTGGACGATTTTCGATCTCGCGAACTCGAAACGGTCGACGTTGTCGGCGAAGTAGAGCCGCTTGGCGTTGCCGGTGAAGGTGACATTGGACTCCATGATCACGAATTTGTCGACGAAAGGGGCGAGCCCGCGGTAGCGGATCTCGAGCATGTCGAGCTCATTGCTGAAGAGGATTGCGTCGAACACCTGGCGAGGGGAGGGAAGGGGGCTCCAGCCGTGGAGGCGGCAGAGGTGGTCCATGGGCAGGTCCCGTGCATAGTAGTGGGGGATGCGGGCGAACGGCCTCGGCGGCCTGTCCCATATAGGGCGGAGGAAGTAGGATATCTTCCGGCCGTGGAAGACGACGGCGAAGACGAGCGCTGGTAGGAGGAGGGCGAGGAGGACCTTGTGGTGGAGCTTCCTGTTAGCCATGGCGGCGCAAGGGGATTTCGACCCATGATTGATCTGCATCGTCCGCAACGACACTGCAGAAGGGGGAAAAGAATCGATCATTAGAAATGCAACGACTCAAGCTTTCTTCTACCTCCGTCACCAAGAACATCGAAGAACGCGTAACAAAAATAAGTTTTTTTTTTCTAGAATTCAAGCTTTATCGTAATCCGCCAAAAGTTCCAGTAAAAAAAGAAGGTTGGATTGAAGAAAACACCTGACATCCGCCATTGCACTAACTAAAAAAAAATCGAAATTATTCGGGAAAACAAAAGTTCAATTTAAAAAAAAAAATACTCAAATGAGGGAAATACTACCCGTCTATTGCAGAAGCAATCGCCTTCGCCCAGCACATCGGAAAAAGGGGATCTATCTGTCGCCTAGGAAACGGCAAGAGGAAAGAAAGTAACGGCGCTCAACGATTGCGCAACAGATCGATTCGAACCTCTAAAAGAAGTCCAGCGTCATTTGCGCTTCGTCGATTGCTCGAAGCTTAATGGTCCGACAATGTAGCGGTAGATTGATACAAACGCCCTAATCGATTTGAAGAAGCATGACCGAGGAAGAAGAGCGTGAGCCGGAAACTCACCTCAGAAGATGAAATCAACCGCGAGAAGGATGCTGCATTTTCCGATCGAGCTGTGCTTCTCCCGTTCGTTCTTTGTTTCCCTGTTTAGGAGGTGGCTTGAAATTGTTTTTCTAAGCAAAAATTAAAAAAGACGTCCTTTTTTCGCTCCGAATATCGAAATTATGATGTTTTTTTTTTATAAAAAAAATATCGTTAAAAAATACTCTTTCTAACGATGCTAAATTTATGTTTTACACTGGTCGCTCAGAAAAAATTCAATCGACTCTCTTTTTATACCGCCAAAACAAAAATAAGTTGCTCCATGCGCACGGTGGGGTAGCCAAAAATATTCTAAGAAAAAATATAATTCGATTTTCTATAGAAATAATATTTGATAATGAATTTTAAAAAAATTTACGAGGACAAACCCTCTAGGTAGAAATTTATCCGATGGATGAAATAAAATTTTGGTGTTAAATAATTTTTCAGGGATGATATAACTATGGAGTCCGAACTGGATTATCAAACTATAAGTATTTTCTTAATACACCTAGGTAATTAATGGAGATCCATAGAAACTTCGATCTCTTATAACTCAGCTCTTAAAGAGACGTCCTAGTAGAATCGTAAAAATCGAATTGATTATCTGATTGTAGCTCAAATACTCTGTACTAATAAAAAAATCCCAATTTTGAAGCATCAAGTGTTGACAAATTTTAAAAATTGAAACATTTTAATTTATAGTTTCAACTTTGAAAAATATTTTGGATAAAGGATCTAATAGTATATAATTACTCTAGAAGGTTCAATTAACTTTAAATTTAATATTTTCAAGTCAAAACAACTGTATAAATTTATATTTGTTAATATTAAAAATTAAAGATAGAAGAGGATTTCTAAGAAACACAGTCGAGTAATTGTTCATGAGATTAAAACAATACAGATTTATATAGCCGTTTCTATCAAAATTGTTATAGGAACCCCTAAAGAAAATCCAAAAAAAAACTACAAAATAGATGAGATTAATCGAAAATTGATATTTATTTTGGAACTATTAAGTTTTAATCCATCTACAATAGTGAAATGATTCCACGAGTTTTGAATAACATAAACCCTAAAACAACACGACAGAGAATGAGACGCACACAAAACCGAAGAATAATTCTTCTTGACGAAGTAAAACCCTAAAGTTCCTCTCTGAGCACTTGGTGTTGGACGATTTGGACATAGCGACAGGAAATGAAGTCGTAATTTGAAAAAATACAATTCAAATTATATTTATTGAGAGATTGAACTATAATTTTAAGTTGTCAATTTTGAAGGAGTGGTCGAACTGAATTGTCTAGTCCTTCTAATCGAATTGATCTATCGTATCCTTTTGGATGTCATTTTGGCCAAATTGAGCCGCTAGTCATTTTGGCCGAATTGATGAGGATGAGTGTCTGATCTAGCGAGTTCCCAAACACCGTAAAACCAAATTGATAAATTACTAAAGTCGAGTGCCGAGCTTTTGAGAATTGGAGTCTTAGAAAAATAATGAGTCAAGGTCTGCGTTTAACGCAGATTCATCTCATCTTTTCGGTGCTTAATTTGAGATCAACACTGGATGTTCGTTTCCTAAGATTAAATAGCAAAATCGCATTCTCTATTGAGCATTGATGGTCGCGACGAATTGAAATACATATAAAAACTATCACAAAAGCTCTACCAAATGGGAGAAGCACTCGACAAACAACAAAAAAAAAAAAAAATAGAGAGAAAGTGCAAGTGGATGGATTACTCATGACTCCTGTCGCTCAAGACTTATGTTCTTTTTATAAGAAGGTCTGCATGAAAGTCATTAAAATTATTTTTATTCGTCACAATAAAACATCTATCGCGATTAATACAATGTCAATTATTTCATGTGAATAAAGATTCTTATTAATCATAATGAGCATTTATTTGAACAAATTTAATCCTGATAGATAATGCTGGAGTGACTAAATTTAAATTAATCATCGGATTAATTTTTCTCTCCTGACTAAAAAAAAAATTTAAGGTGCAAAAGTAAAAAAAAAAAAAATTAAAGATGCAAAAGTGAAAAAAAAAATTATCCGGACTAAAGCTCGGATAATGCAAAATCTGACTCCGTCCTTATCAACATTCGACAAGCACGGGTCATTCCATCACCTTGCAATTGAGTGTGCATTTATTTACAAATATGAAACAATATAAACTAATCATACAATACATTGAAACTTCCAATAACACTAAAGTCCCATCCACCATAAAATCTCCTCCATCCATTTCATAACCATTTTTTTTTTTCCATTCGCATTTTATTTGATAACACTTGCCACTAGCCTTTTACAATCTCTGTACAGTGCACAAGCCAGAGAAACTTAATGGATCAACGTACTAGTGGTGAAATGAACACACGAGTGATTTTTGCGAAAATACGCATTATTCACGAGATGAGTAGTTAGGCTAAAAGTGCCATTAGTTGAATTTCTTGGGATATATAGAATAGTGAGAAATAGAGGGAAGACGAACAGTAAATTTAGCAGATTAAAAAAAAAAAAAAGTAGAATATCTCGGTGAAAAAAGATATGAAAGTTAAAGGAAGCAGCGACGAAGTCGCTGATCATATAAAATAGTAATAAAATTCATAATGCTTTCTGCACTACTGGCACACCGCACTCGATCGAGTTGATTGGATACCCACTGAACTTCTATTTTCAAACACCATCCATAACTCACTTAATGGATCGAGTAATCAAACAACTGGAAATAAAATATGAATGTTGCACAGGCAGAAAAGACTGTTCTTATTAATTTTTTTATCTTTGTTTTTTTTTTTTTTTTACAATGCTGTTCGCACCGTTATACTGATACGGTGAATGATTTGTTCTTGACTAGATATCAAAAACTTTTAGACGCTTTCTTTGGATGGCAGACCGATGTTCTACTGCTTGCTAATTAGCAACATGCTAAGTGCTAATTAACTACCTGTCTGAGGTTTTACTTCTTCTGTTTTTTTTTTCTTTTTAAAGTCTCAAAGGCACTTTGAGTTATGATATGAGAGGTTTGTTACTGGGAACCTATTAATGTGGATGATTCTTATAGATCAGATCCTTCATAAAAGGAAGACACATGATGCTAGCTCGTTAAGTTCTTCAGTAATCACTGGATTAATTACTTCAGTTACTTCTCATCCGACTAACCTTTGAGGTTTGAATTGCTTATACTTTCTGGGCAATCCACACTGATTTGATGTTCGTTTTGCATGTCTCTCTCTTTTTTTTTAACTATGCTCCTCCATTCGATGAAAGCTGGACTTGATTTCCAGTTGTCTACTTCAGTGTAGTTTAGAGAGTTGATTAGATGATAGCTAGCTATTTAACGTATGATCAGTTGTTTCAGCTTATTAATATTTCTTATCATCTTTTTTTCTTTCTTTTTAATTAATGTAAAAAATTAATCTTTGATAAATAGCTCCAGTAAAACTGTAAAAAGTAGTAATCTTCAGATTTGAAGATGCTTAATCCTTCACATTACCCTTGTCAGTCTGATGGAAGGAGGCAGCACGGATTCGAGTGCGAGGGGAGGGGCATATGAAGACAACTGAAGAAAGATTTGGAAGAGACAGCAATATCTCGTGGACTGGTAGTAAAGCTAGACACCACCTTTCAAGTACAAGATCATGCTTCAAAAGGGAATCTATCAATTGGACTGTGAATTGAGCACCTTAAAGTTGGGAAAAAGTCTTAACTATAAAACCAGTCCATAGAACCATGGAAACATGTCAGATTTCACTTTACACTGAAAACTGATCTAAAATCTACGATCCCATTTGAAAGAATATATACATTACTGTTTTTCCAGTTTTGTTTTTTTTAAAAAAAATTAATTTCAATACAATTTTTACAAACAATCAAAATGGATCTTTACTGCGCGTTACTCTTCTTTGGATACTCTGCATCAGAGTTCCCGACATGGAGCAGTTGCAATCATGCAAAACCACTGCTGAAGGCCAACAGAAGAACGACATGATCACTGCAAAACACCATCAAATGCATATATATATATACACTGAACGGTACGTACGTCAGAATCGATTGGATATATATTACTACTAAACTCCAACAAAAATTAGTCTTTCCTAGAAAGATTCTCGTTTAAATATCTCTACTGAATAATTAACCTGTGGAACAGTTAGATACGAACAGACACAGTAATGTAATTCTGGCTGCATCTGCATGGTGCTTTTGGTGCCATTCTGTGCAGGACTTGGCTACTTATTCCTCGGGGCGACCGTGCACATAAAAGGCATGATAATTGTAAGGCGAGGCAAGTTAACTACTGCTGCAGCAGCAGTAACTGCTGCGTGCATGGACATGTTTGATAGATTAAAACGCATGCACGCACGCACGTAGCTACAAGTAAGAGACCACGCATGCATGCAGTAAATGTGATGGCTAGCTCGCTCGATCACTGTCTTCTTAATGCCCTGCGTGGTCCTCGCTGACAAGCATAATGCCCCCCTCCTAATGGCAGAGAATAATTAGCATCATGATTCGTTCGTTTCCCCTCCCTTGTAGATTCTGTCGATGTCGTCGACGGCGACGACTGGTGATGATATTATGATCTTGAGCTGCGTGCACAATTCACAGGAGCTTGCTTAGCTTGTTAATTCGTGGGGAAGAAAAATGACTCCCGAAAATTGATTCAAATTAGCATGATTCACTTACAGATTCATAAAATGGAGCTCGATCGCTTTAGCTTAACCTCCGATCCCACAATTTGCTTTCCCATCATGAACAGAATCTCGTCGCCATCATTGAAGTGGAGTGGCAAACAGTGGTGCGTGGCAAATATCCTTCAACAGGCTTAGCTTAGAATACAATATCTTCAATTAAGTAAACCATCTTTCTTCCAGTTGAGATAGATTGATGACGAAGATAAGGATAACTGAATAGATGAAGGAGGAATTTTTAAATGAGGGCATCATATTATTGTCCTTGTCGACGTAAGTTAGTCAATAAATTATGCTAACAGATAAATTAATATATATGTTTTATGTGAAGGAGAATCAGGAAGCTGGTGGTGTAGGGCAGACACTGATTAATATATTTTTCTAGGGAAAAAAAAAATAAGATAACACTTTTGGTTATGCTCCAGACACTATCATCATGAACCTTTCATCAGTTAAGCCACCAATATAAACCTTTCGTTAGTTAAGCAACCAAATCTAATTTGTAATTAAGTTGATTGAATTACTCTAATTTGTTTTAGGACAGTCATTTAGGAGTGATTGTTATTGCTAAAACTCTTAAACCAATTAGTGTTTCAGTATATACACTTAAAAATTCTATTTCCTTTCTGTTTAAAACCTTGGCGAAGATCTAAACTGTTGGATCGAAGCGGATCGCTAGGGGGGGTGAATAGCGATAAAATATTTTCTTTTTGTTCGTTCGTTAAAACTCGAGTAGATAATTAATTTACAGCGGAAAGATAAGCAGTAAATAAAAGGAGACAAATATTTTTACTTTTTCAGAGCTCTTACTCCACCCAGCGGTCTGGAGAGGAGCAAAAACTAAAGAACTCCTCCTCGTTAGAGGTAGAAGTTAATCGATACAAAAAAAAAAACAAAGCTTGAGGTAGAGGGACACTCTCCCTCTCCTCATTACGATAAAAGCTCCGAGAAATTACAGTAATGAACTGAAATAAAAATTTAAATCGACGTTACAAAAAAAAAGTAATTAAAACCTAGACGTCGGAGAAGAAGCATTTCATTGTCGGAAAGTTGTAGCTTGGCGGAGGCTTTTTGAAGCTTAGAATTGATGATAAAACCCTAGGATAGACCCTCCTTTTATAGCCTTTGAGCCCCTTTTCGAGAGGAACCCTAGCCAATCACATTTGAGCACCACTCCCCTTGAAATGAGGTGATAAGCCTTGACCGGTTGATCCTCGACCACTCCGACCGATGGCCATCATCACCGATCGATGGCGATCGATCGAATCGACCGATCGACAATGATCGTTGACTAGCAATGAGTCCTCCAAGCTGGCAGTCGACTGATGCTAGCTGCAAGGCAAAGTTAGCTTAACAAAAATATTATTTCGACGACCTTCGACCATCCGATCTCGACCTAGACCACCTATAGGATGTCTTTGGTCGGATCTACGCTTAAGATCATCCCCGTAAAGAGGATACAACCACTCGATTCACTCGGCTCGTCGCCCGTCACTCGAGTGTCGGCTTCCTCCGGGTGTCGCTAGCCTTCAGCTTCAGCTATAACAATTTTCTGCACACTCGATTTAGCTCGTGAGATAACGACAAGAGCTTAACTTTGTATCGTTTGCTATAATCAAAACTCAGATTCGACTTAGGTGCCTACTACACCAACAATCTCCCCCTTTTTGATTTATGACAAACCCACATACAAAGTTAGGAAAAATAAATTAAGTGCATTAAGCAAAATGAGTATGAGATATGCATGAATGAGCAGGAGTATATAAAAACTCAAGTGCTCCCCCTCGAGGAATCCTCCCCTTTGACCGAGGGTGAGTACTTGAGAAAGAGTTTTAACTCTCCCCCTTGATGTTTGCTACTAAAAAAAAATTAAGTAACCAAAATTACTTAATATTGGCCATAGTGTTTAAAATAAATTTTAAATCAAAAAATTGATTTCTTAACCTTGGCCTTTACTTCCGTTTTGTTAACTTAAAGTTAAGTAAATGTGTTTAAGTTAAGAATTCTCTTAACTTGGCCTTTACTTCTGTTTTGTTACCTTAAAGTTAAGTAAACATTGGACATATGAAAAAAATTGACCCCTTAACTTTGGCCTTTTTTTCCCCCTTTTGCCATATATCGAAAAGAGTGAGGGTGTGTGGAATAAAAAAATAAGTATTAAATTTAAAGTCCAAGCATGTTCCACATTATTTTGAAAATAATATACTGAAAATAAGCTCATCTATAAAATGTTCGACTCATATTTGGCTTGATTGATATGAAAGATCAACCAATCCTGGTCAGAGTCGGTTAGTATATATGATTATACTCCGTGGTTCATGGCGATGCACTAGCTCTATATCTGGAACCAGGAGTAAAGTCCTAACATCTCACGCCCATCTACGTGGCTAAGTACACAAACACATTAGTCCTATGTGTTGTGAGATGTATTGACTCCTTAAATCTATAGGTGCATGATATCTAAGGTATGTTCTATGTTAGTTCCATGAAAATGAAAAGTAAGAAATAGTAGTAAGAAAATATAATTTGTAAGTTCCTATTCTACTACGCACATGCTCAATTTTCATCTTAATAGATTGAATTCGGCTTCGGATAGAAGTTTAGTAAATAGGTCTACCAAGTTAGACTTCGATTCGACGTATTCGAGTTGTATGACTCCGTTGGCCACATGTTCTCGAATGAAATGATGTTTGACCTCTATATGTTTGGTCATAGAGTGATGTTGGTGCAGGGGCACTAGATAATCAAACATGTGTTTTGATTATGGCAAAGACACAAAGTTAAGTCTACATTGTTATCTCACGAGCTAAATCAAGTGTGCAGAAAAGTGTTAAAGCTGGAGCTGAAGGCTAGCGACACCCGGAGGAAGCCACGGTGGTCGGGCGACACTCGAGTGACTTCGGAGGGAGCCGAAGAAATCGAGTGGAAGGCCGGAAGCGAGAGCTACTATCGAGGTAAGCTCGTGTGAGTGAGAGATTGTAAGGTCGTGTCCTCTTTACGGGGATGACCGTAGGCAGCGATCCAACTAACACTTCCTGTGGAAGGTCTAGGTCGAGATCGGACGGTTAGAAACCGTCGTATTTATCATTTTCCGAGCTAACCTCTTATTGCAGGAAAGTGGTTGGATACGATCCGGAAAATGGAGCGATCGATCGATGCCCATCGATCGATGGGAGGTATCATCGATCGATGGCGGCGATTCGACTTTGCGCTAGGTCAAACGGATAACGCTTTGACGCTCGCCGCGATAAAATTTGGACAACTTCATGATCCGTTCCGAAATAAGAGGAGGCAAATTCAGAGGCCAAAGTCTATAAAAGGAGGGGAGGATTCCATCTCCAAATCACATCAAGTTTATTCATCAAGTGCTCCTACAACGCCAACGCTCCAACATCGTCATAACGTCGACGCGACGTCAAGTTTCGATCTTCTTCGTTGGCAGCAGAATCAAGTAATATTTTTGATATTGTATTCTTTGTTTTTCTTCATAACGAGGTGAGGTAGGGTTGTTGCCTCATCCTCGTATATTCGGTTTTGTGATCGTTGTCTCCTACCTCCAACGAGGAGGAGACGTTATAGTGCTTTGCCCTCCGTACGTGGTCTAGGACCGATAGGGCCTTGGAGTAGCAACCGCTGGGTTGTGAACCAAGTAAAATAAACGTGTTCATTTATTTTCCGCTGTGCTTACTTTGCGTATCGAACGAACGAAAAAGAAAAGATTTACGATCGCTATTCTCCCCCCCCCCTCTAGCGACGCTTCTCGATCTAACAAGTGACATATCGGATTCTTAGTAAGGTTAATTGAACTAATGTTATCTACGTGGAGTTTAGTGTTCGTAAAGTTTAACTCAAAGTCGCGGAGAGTGTACTTCATCCAAAGAAGCTGAGTGACACACTCACCCATCGCTATGTATTCAGCTTCGGTGGTAGATAAGGCAACACAGTGTTGCTTCCTACTGCACCAACTCACTAGACTCGAACCGAGAAGTTGACAACAACCACTCGTACTCTTTCTATCGAGCTTACTACCGGCATAGTCCGAATCAGAGTAGCCGGTTAGTTCGAACTCGGTTGATCTAAGGTACCAAATACCGACATTAAGTGTACCCTTTAGATATCTAAGGATACGCTTGAGTAGAGTTAGGTGAGACTCCTTGGCACAGGTTTGGAACCTTGCGCATATACTTACTGCAAATAAAATATCAGGTCGGCTTACAGTTAAGTAAAGGAGACTCCCTATTACGCTCCTATAGTATTTTAAATCAATTGAGTTTCCGATCACATCTTCTTATATATTCACATTAGTTGTCATTAGGGTATTAATAATTTTAGCGTCTTGCATTCCAAAGTGTTTAATTAATTTCCTAGTATATTTGCGTTGATGTAGGTATATTCCATCTTTAGTTTGTTTAATTTGTAGACCTAAGAAGAAACTTAACTCGCCTACTAAATTCATTTCAAATTCACTTCCCATAAGTGAAATGAACTCATTCAGTAGGATCGAGTTGGTGGTTCCGAAAATAATATCATCTACGTAGATTTGGGCTATGAATATGTCTTTACCTAAGGTTTTTACGAAAAGGGTTGGGTCAACTACACCTTGGTTAAATCCTTTAGACTTAAGATAAATCGAAAGTCTCTCATAACAAGCTCGAGGAACTTGTTTAAGTCCATAGAGGGCTTTCTTTAACCTAAGGACATGGTCGGGTTTATCTACACTTTCAAAACCGGGAGGTTGACTAACATAAACCTCTTCCTTAATGTATCCATTTAAGAACGCTGATTTCACATCCATTTGAAACAACTTAAATCTTCGATGTGCAGCATACTCTAATAGCATTCGAATGGACTCTAATCTAGCTACTGAGGTATAGGTCTCGTCGTAATCTAAACCTTCAACTTGACTAAACTCTTTAGCGACTAGTCTAGCTTTATTTCTAACTACTTCACCTTTATCATCAAGTTTATTTCTAAACACCCACTTTGTTCCAACGATTGTTTTATCTTTGGGTGGTGGTACTAATTCCCATACTTCGTTCATAGTGAATTGAGTCACTCTTCTTGCATTGCAATAATCCAATCGGGATCAAGAAGAGCTTGGTCAATAGTTTTGGGTTCAATTTTAGAAATCAAGGAGATTTGACTAAGGTTTCTGTATGAGGCTCTAGTTCGAACTTCTAGACTTGGATCACCTATCACTTGGTCGATAGGATGATTCGTTTGAGTCCTAATTGGATTTGAGTTTGAGTCTACAACTTGATCAATAGGGTCGTTTGAGTTCTAGCTTGGTTAGAGTCATCTATCACTTGGTCGATAGAGTGACTTGGTTGACTTAGGTTAGGATTAACACTAGACCTGATCTCCGGATCAGAGTTAGGTCTAGTACGAATCGACCCGCTAATTTGTGTTGCCGGGGGTTTTGTAGGTTCGTGTCCTTCATCAAATACTACATTGATAGTCTCCTCGACTCCAAGGGTGTCATGGTTATATACTCTATAAACTCTACTTGTAGTCGAGTATCCTAGAAAGATTCCGGTCGTGATTTTGGATGTAAATTTTCCTAGGTAATCCTTAGTGTTTAGGATATGTACCTTACACCCAAATACCCTAAAGTACTTGATGTTAGGTATTTTATCGTGATAAATCTCGTATGAGGTCTTAAGGTGCCTCTTTACCATAAGGATCCTATTTTGGATATAGCATGTCATACTCACGGCTTCCGTCCAAAACCTATCGGGTAGGTTATACTCATTTAACATTGTTCTAGCGGCTTCTTGTAGGGTTCTATTTTTGCGTTCTACTAGGTCATTTTGTTGTGGAGTTCTAGGGCAAGAGAACTCATGGTGGTATCCATTTAGGTTACAGAATTCTGTAAACCTATGGTTCTCGAATTCACCACAATGATCAGTCCTAAGTCTTTTGATTTTAATGCTTTGTTGATTTTCTATTAATTTAAATAGGTTGATTAATTGATCTAGGGTATCACTTTTGTATTTGATGAACCTAACTCAAGTAAATCTAGAATAGTCATCAATTATGACTAAGCAGAATTTACTTCCATTAAGTGACTTAGCTCCGTGTGAATCAAATAGATCCATGTGTAGGAGCTCAAGCACACTTTTGGTTCGTTCTTGATTAATTAGTTGATGTTGTGTCCTACATTATTTACCTTGTTGACAAGCATTACATATTTTATTATCCAAGTTATTGAGGTTAGGCAAACCTCTGACTAAGTCACTCTGACTCATCTTGTGGATGAGTCTTGGGTGTGAGTGATCGAGTCGTCGGTGCCACAACCATGATTCCTCTTGCCGTGTCATAAGACACTTAGTTGAGGAGTTAGTTAAGTTAATAGTGTAAATATTGTTATTTCTAGTTCCTTTAAGAATTGTTTTAGAAGTTTCATTTGTATTAATTACGCATTCATTTTCTAGAAATATACCTTATAGTTATTATCACACAATTGGCTTACACTAAGTAAATTATATTGAAAATTTTCTACTAATAAAATATTTTGAATAACAAAATTTGAGTTGAGCTCAATATCACCTGATCCGATGATTTTGAGCTTGTCATTATTTCCGAAGGCTACCGATCCTTGTCGTTTGAATCGAAGCTTCGAAAACTTGAGTTAATCCCCGGTCATGTGTCGGGAGCAACCACTGTCCAACATCCATTGATCCTACACGCAAGGTAGTTGGATCGGATATTAGATTTATTAAAGATTGGTTGAAGATTATTAACCTAAATCATCTCACCCATGTCTACATGATCAAACATGTTAACCCTATATGTTCTTGTGAGATGACTTCCAATTTTATTTGATTTAAATTTAATGACTTAAACACTTGTCAACCTTGCGTTAGATTCAAATTTGACCTTAGGCTCATCAAGTCACCTTTTCAAGATCATGACTTCCAGGTCGTGGCGAGGCACAGAGGCCTTCTTTGATCGGAACAACGACAACTTCTTTAGACAAAGCCATTTTCAAGAAAATAGAGACTTGACTTACCTAAAACCACTTCCTGGTCTAACTAGTCTAGGATACGGCGAGGTAGCTTCAGCTAGTTTCGCTCGGTCAAGTGCACCGAACTAGATACGCCTTATCTAGCCCGAATACACAAGACTTCACTTTCTTAGCGTACTATCATCTCGCCTCGTCCTGGTACTATGCTATCAAGTATTGACGAGTTATAGTCCTATCTAACCATTCTAAAAAAGAAAATCAAACTAAATAAAAATCTAAGCATGCAATTTCTAAGTTAAAATACAAACAAGTTTCGTACTAGCTCCCCCTGGACCGTTGAATCGATTCGGTCTCTCCACATAGTGGATTTGGTCCTTGGGAACCCAGTACTGGTTCGATCCTAAGTTTGAAATCAAGGTGGTCTTAGGGACCCATGCTTGGACACGTTTTTTATGTCGACTTACAATCGACATATACGACTTGTTGATCGTATTTGAGCTAAACCTTAGTCTGACCTTGTTGTACACGGCCCTTTGCGATCCAAGTAGGAGGTCAAGTCCTTTGGATCCCAAAGTAAACCTTTCCAACGTGTTCCTAAGATCTTCGACTTGACTCTTCAAGAGTGAGTTTTCAACTTCGAGTTTTTCAACCTGAGTTGAGTCCTCCTCTTGAACTCGACTAGTCGAAGAGGTTAGGGAGACCTCGTGTTTGAGGAGTTTAACTTTCTCAACCAAGGTCTCGACCTTGGACTCGGACTTAGCTAATTTTTTAGTTAAAAACTTAATTGCACTATAAAGTGTACTAATGAGGGATCGACTTACCTTGAGTGTATCTTTTGAACCGGATGCGTATCCGTGGCTTGTCTTGAATAGTGCTTCGCAGTCTGACTCGTCTTCGATTTCTGATTCAAGTTCCGGTTCCGACTCCGTCTCCGATTCCACCGGTTTGGCCATGAGAACACGATCATTATCTTCTTCCTCGGATGTTTCTTCCCAAGTAGCGTTGAGTGCTTTTTTGCGTTTTGGTGCTTTGCTCTTGAGTTTTGGGCATTCGGACTTGATATGTCCAAACATGTTGCATTCGTAGCATCTAATATTTGAACTTTTAGTCTTGCCTTCGTTGGGTCGAGTGACGGTTCATTTTCGACCCTTGACTATCCTCCGAACTAAGTTGACTAGTTCGGCCTCCATTTCCGAGTCGACCTCCGAATCGGACTCATCCTCTTCTTCCTTCGGAGGTGCCTTGCTTGCGGTTTTCTTCCTTGAACCTGCAAAAAGTGTTATACCCTTCTCGGGTTCCAAGTTAGACTGCTCATGAAGTTTAAAATCGGAAAATAGTTCATCTAACCTAAGTTTCGAAAGATCCTCAGAGACCTTATAGGCATCGACCATGGATGCACACAAAGTAGTCCTCGGAAAGGAGTTAATAACATAACTTATAAGGTCGCGATTTTCGACCTTTTGCCCGATTGCGTGTAGATTGTTGACTATGTCTTGAACGCGGGCATGAAGTTGCATCGCGGACTCATGTTCCTGCATTTTTAGATTATATAGTTTATTAAATAAAAGATCTTGCTTACATACCTTGGCTTCATCGGTCCCTTCGTGTAGCTCTACTATCTTTGTCCAAAGGTCCTTTGCGCTGATGAAGGGGCTGACGTGATTTAGTTCCTCCTTGGACAAACCGCATTGGAGGATTTGAGTTGCCTTGGCGTCGGCTTCGACTTGTCGTTTTGTCGTAATGGTCCATTGGTCATAACCCAAGGATTCACCCACTTCGTTAGTCGGAAGTGTGAAACCCATTTGAATTATGATCCACATCTCGATTTGAGTTTTGAGAAAGCATGTCATCCGACCCTTCCAATAACGGAAGTCATTTCCATTGTAAAACGGAGATCGGACGGTGCTAAAACCCTCGAGATGGGCCATTAAAATAAAAGAAACAAGGAGATGAAGACGAAAAACCTAGCAACGACAAAAACACACAAAAATGTACCAAGACTCGCGTCTTGGATTAGTAGTGCGGGAGAAAAACTAACCAAATGAAATAAATCTGGAATAAACAGAATTAAAAAGAAAAAAAATCTGTAAAAAGCTAGATCGGTGGTTTCACCAAATCTTAGCAACCCCCGGCTCTAATACCAATTGTTGGATCGAAGCGGATCGCTAGAGGGGGGTGAATAGCGATAAAACCTTTTCTTTTTGTTCGCTCGTTAAAACTCGAGTAGATAAATAATTTGCAACAGAAAGATAAGCATAAATAAAAGAAGACAAATATTTTTACTTGGTTCGTAGCCTTCGACTACTACTCAAAGGCTCTAGCGGTCCTTGACCACGTACGGAGGGCAAAAATACTAAAGAACTCCTCCTCGTTAGAGGTAGGAGTTAATCGATACAAAAAAAAACAAAGTTTGAGGTAGAGGGACACTCCCCCTCTCCTCGTTACGATAAAAGCTCCGAGAAGTTACAGTAATGAACTGAAATAAAAACTTAAACCGACGTTACAAAAAGAAAGCAATTAAAACCTAGACGTCGGAGAAGAAGCACTTCGTTGTCGGAAAGTTGTAGCTTGGCAGAGGTTTTTTGAAGCTTAGAATTGATGATGAAACTCTAGGATAGACCCTCCTTTTATAGCCTTTGAGCCCCTTTTCGAGGGGAACCCTAGCCAATCACATTTGAGCACCACTCCCCTTGAAATGAGGTGATAAGCTTTGACTCCTCGAAGTTGATCCTTGACCACCAGTCGACTGATGGCCATCATCAGTCAACTAATGGCAGCATCAGTCGAATGTTGACCTCTATGATCGTGGGGTATGCCGAGTCCTCAGTGGCGATCGTGATGCTGAGCAAAGTTAGCTTAACAAAAACATTATTTTGACGACCTCCAACCATCCGATCTCGACCTAGACCACCTATAGGATGTCTTTGGTCGGATCTACGCTTAAGATCATCCCCGTAAAGAGGATACGACCTCACTTACTTTCGCACACACACGAGCTTACCTCGATACTTACTGTGTCGCTTTCGCTTCCGACCTTCCACTCGATTCCTTCGGCTCTCTCCGAAGTCACTCGAGTGTCGCCCGACCACCGCGGCTTCCTCCGGGTGTCGCTAGCCTTCAGCTCCAGCTATAACAATTTTCTACACACTCGATTTAGCTCGTGAGATAACGACATGAGCTTAACTTTGTATCGTTTGCTATAATCAAAACTCAGATTCGACTTAGGTGCCTACTGCACCAACATAAACTACGGTCTCATCATGGAGATCTAATGAAAAAAAAAACAAAAAAAAAATTCTAATTTTTTAACAATTTTGGAAAACAGAACATCCTTTTGGTCCGGTCCAAATTCTACCTTCTTTAATTTTTTGAACCAATATATAAAGAACTCAACAAAAAATATTAGAAAAGTGAAAAAAGAATTATTTTCTACCTCTAAAAATCAAAGTTTCAAAGCTATAGGTTATCAAAAATTTTAATAATGAATAAACTTGAAAAAGGTAAACTCAATTTATTTATTTGAATTAATTAAAAAGGTAAAAATATATGAGCCAAATGAAAATACAAAAGATTCAAAAAAATAATAATAATAATAAATATACTCACAGTTAATAATCACAAATTGTACTACGGGTGTAAAATGGTGTTAACTCACATTCCGAGGGTTTTTTTTCGTCAATCTCATAATGAAGAGAGGAAAATAATCACGATCGATATTTAGATGTGATAGAGGAAAAAACTTATATATTTCAACAGTGAAAAATAGATTCTCATTTTTTGATACAATTATGTATCGTATTGACCATCTCGCTTTGCCCGTGGTACAATAATCACAAATTGCACCACGAGATTTATATTAACATTTTTTAATATTGAAAAAAAAAAGCAAAATAAAACAATAAAATGGGCAATCAAATAGGGATATGAGTCGACCTCTTTGTGATCGCACGTGCGCCGCAGCGGCCGCATGCCGTCGGCGACCCGCTGCCGACAAATGGAGGCACCAGCGTTATTTACAGCGCTGAATCTCAGCCGTCCATCAGCCCAGGGAGCAGGCCCTGCCTCTATTTAAGCCCGACGGCGCACGCCGTCCCGCATCCATCGCTCTCTCGGGAGAGGTCCAAAAGCAACCGGTCCGATTCAGATTCGTTCCCGGTTCGTCTCGACCGCCATAGCAGGACAACAATGGCGTTGCCATCGGCTCCGGTTGAGCCGGCCATGGACCTTGATAAGCTTAGCTACGATATCTTCTCCATCCTCGAAAGCAAGTTCCTGTTCGGCTACGATGATCCCCCTAACCTCCTCCTTTCCACCGCCACCTTCCGCGACGGCTGCCCTCGCTCTCTGCGTCTTCCGGCAGTCTCCGACGGCCGGGTTCGTATCCTCTCTATCGACGGCGGCGGACACCCCGCCGACGCCCTCCTAGCCGCCGCCTCCCTCGCCCGTCTTGAGTCCTCCCTCGGCCGCCTCTCCGGCGACCCATCCGCTCGCGTTGCCGATTTCTTCGACGTCGCCACCGGGTCCGGCGCCGGAGGTGTTCTCGCGGCCTTGCTCTTCTCTCGCGACCCTGACGGACTCCCCTTGCACTCGGCCGCCGACGCTCTTCGTCTTCTCCTCGCGAGGAGCGGCCGGTCGTCGTTCGTGGACGCGAGGCGGGGCCCGCTCGCTTGGGGGCGGTCGCAGAGTTCCGCCGAGGTGCTCCGAAAGTTCTTCGGCGACGCGACGCTGCGGGACACCGTGAAGCCGTTGCTGGTTCCGTGCTTCGACCTGACCACGGGGGCACCATTCCTCTTCTCGCGGGTGGACGCGATGGAGGGGAGCTCATACGATTTCCGGCTGCGGGAGGTGTGCGCCGCCACTTGTGCGGCGGGGACAGCACCGGTGGAACTGCGGTCGGTGGACGGGCGGACTCGGATCGCGGCAATTGGAGGCGGCGTGGCGATGGGCAACCCCGCGGCCGCGGCCATCACCCACGTGCTCAACAACAAGCGCGAGTTCCCATTCGCGGACAGGATGAAGGACCTCATGGTGCTCTCCTTCGGAAGCACCACCGCCGGTGGCATCGGAAAAGAAGTGAACCTGCGGAGGAGGAGGTCCTTGCCATCGCAGGCGAAACTCGTGAGGATTGCCGGCGAAGGCGTCGACGACGTGGTACGGATAGCTTCCTCTGCCTCACTCTGATCCTTCTCCTACTCTGTTTTTTTTTTCCTTTTTTTTTAAAGAATAAATCATTTATTACCACATCATTATGGAATTCGCCTATTAAAGCTTGAATTCAAAAAGTTCATACGACAATGAATGCAATTTTATTAGGTGGATCAAGCAATCGCTATGTCATTTGGGAAAAACAAGGCTGATAATTATGTGAGGATTCAGGTAAATGTCAAAACTTTTTAATCCTACAAATCGCCAACTGTGATCTGTCTATCGCACATTGTTATAGCTTCGATCGCATATTTCTCAGAGCAACGGATTGGAAGTATACGACGACGATATTCGAAAAACAAGAGACGCTGACAAATTGCTGATCTTGCTGGAGAAACAATTGTCGCAGAAGAACGTGGAATCGTTCTTGTTTCGAGGGAAGAAGATCTCGGAGCAAACCAACGCCGAGAAGCTCGACTGGTTCGCCGGAGAGATCGTCAAAGAGAACCAGCGGAGGAGCAATTCCCAGATTCCCAACGTGGTACTGAAGGAGGTGGCGACGCCGAGAACGTCCTCCGCAGTGGCCGCCGCTACGACCAAGTCAGCGCCGGCGAGGACATCCGTATCGTGCTAATTTAATTTAATTTTATTTAAAAAAAAAAAAGAGAATGAAAATGGACAGTATCTCTTAGGAGAATAAAGAGACTGGCAGTCTACGGTAGTATACAGCTCGAGTTACGTTGGATTCTGAAATGTGTTAACTTTTCCACTTTATTTATAATTCTGTTTTTTTTTTCTATTTATTTTTTAAATTTTGACTTCGTATAATTCTTTTTCTTTTACTTGAATCCTTGAAATGAAACCGTGCGTTTAGTTATTTAACTGACACCTCCGTGGTATTTCTTACTTTCGAAAATCACTTTATTTATTTATTTATTTTTTCTTTCGGTGATTTTAAAAATATTAAATTAAATATCTCAAGTACTAGCCGTAATGTTCTATAGAGATTTCTTACCTTGCACGGTTATTATTAGACACACGTGTCTAACTATTTTCTCTATTATCTAATTAAATAGGATCGTACAATAATGAAAAATATATAGTATTTTCATTAGTCATGATCTTTTTCTCCGATTAATACTATAGTATAATCTTTAAATTTATCGGAATCATCATCGTCGATCCTTTAGCTAACTCCACTCGGGTCACGATCGGATTCCGATCAAATTGTAATTGAATTCAGGTTGAATTGCGATTATAATCACATAAGATTTTGACGGCGATTCAATTGAAATTAGACTGTAGTTGAGTCGAGCTCGAAGTCCAATCGAATCTTGATCAAAATTTGACCAAATTATGATGGATGATGCTCACAATCGTATTCGAAATCTAATCGGATCGTATTAGAATTCTGATCGAATTTCAATAATGACAATATCGAACGACATCAGATGCTCAAGATGTCGGGATCGAGCGTGAAAAAGGTGCTTGAGCAAGAAAAACAAATATTCAAGCGATAAAATTACATTCTTTGTTATCATGCCCAAATCACACACCATTATACGCTCAGGGTAACATTTCATATGCATTCCTCGTATTGTGAAAATGGGAGTACGCGACGTTTGCACTCGCCGTGGTACTCGATTGGCGGCACGAGGAGACAAAAAGTGGGACCCATCGTTGCCGACCAGGCGGAGTGTGGTGTCGTTGTGGGTTGTGCATGAATTTTTTGTCGTCTCTTGTCCTCTCCGACAGCGTGCAGAGAGAGTCAGTTCCACAAGGACATCCGTTCCTAATGACAACCATTAATTATAATAAATTTTTCTAAAATAAGAAATACCATTAAATTAATGTTGTGAAAATAAAAATAAAAATAAAAGTAAAATAAAGTGTTATTTTAATTTTGTTTTTTTAATAAAATAAACGCCCTGCCCAATTAAATAATCCTACGCGCCTACCCATATTAAGTTAATAGCATGAGTTACTTAATCTAAATTAACAAACTTAAATCAATAGTCGACTGGCCACCGACACCGCCTTGCAATTAAAATTAACCACGTGGTCCATGATTTTTTTTTGTTAAAGTCATTTTATCTGCGAATCTACTATTTATTATTTTTCCTCTTTCTTAACAGACAATAAATTTAAAATTTAAGAGTCTAAAGTTCACGAAATAATTTATAAATAAAAAATAAAAATTATTATAATGAGTAATTATTATCCAATTGGTGGTAGATTAAAAGATAAATTTAAAATTTTCTCCATTAATTTTTAATCGTGCCCATAATTTGACAAGCCGTTACTTGCGGTACGCATCCCGATAAAAATCATGTTGCGACTCGATGAGCCACACGTGCAAAATATTTATACTAAACAACACTTGTTATATTTAGATTATATATAACAAATCCAGTGATTAAGTTAATTATCTCTGCCTATAAAAATATATCCACGTTCGCGCATACACGAATAGATATATAAATCATCGATATGCAACTAATTTGCAACTAGAAAATTTTGCCATAAGTCAAACAAGATTGCCATATGCATTATGCATGCACACTTAAATTAGAAGAAGAAGAAGAAAAAGAGAGAGCAATTAACTAATTAATACATAGATGATATTTTGCTATGGCCTCAAAATTTAAAACTCGAAATCAAATGGAGGCAAAAGTGATGCTTTTTTTGCTTGGACATGGCTAGGAAGTAGCTAGGGACCAACCAAGGGATGAGCCTTGAGTGTGACAATTGAGAAAAGTGAGAGTGGAAATCGAAAGGAGATCTCTCTCTCTCTCTCTCTCTCCCTCTTTTTGTGCCAAGGTGCCATCTTTAATGCTATAGCTCAATGTAGGAGTCCATTGAATAGTTCTTACATTTTTGTGTATTCATTGTAGAGAGGGAAGGACATTGATGATGAAAATTTGATTCTTTGCTTTGAGTTGGTGGATCATCGCAGTGCACTCAATGCGAAAAGGATGGCGGCATTTGGCTTGAGTTTTGAACACAAAGTAGTCATTTCTTTATACGTACGGGCTTTCACTTTTTCATATATATATATATATATACACACACGCACACACACGATGTAGCATATATTTAATCAGAATGATTATCTTTATTTTTTAAATTTATTTATTTATTCATTTATTATTTGTCAACTTATTAAGCGACGAAGAGAAGAGAGGAGTTGGGCCTCCAATTTTGTTCTGGGCCGCTGCGACGACAGTCCGGTCCATCCGTATCGGATCCGATATTTTCATAATTTCGGATCTATGTCGACCCGCTTAGTGGCTGTCCGGGGTGCGGGGAGTGTGTCGGTCGAGTCATTTGTGGCTTTCCATTTACGTTTTCCCACTTTCGCGCCGTCGTGGCCAACGCCGCTGCGTGCGAGCGATCCGGCGAGCGACCGTCAAAGGCGTTTCGTCGCGAGGAGCCTGAACCCTGGCTGTATCCAGATCCCGAAATAAGATATTTTTGTTTATTTTTCCTCTGTAAATTTTTTCGTTTCTGATCGCCCATCTCTTAAACCGCGAAAAGGGAAGAACATTTTCAGGAATGATGGTAAATATTAAGAAAAACTCTTCCTGGATCGGGCTTTATTGTGCTGTTCTCGAATTCATTTGTTTCTCATTCTTTTAGATCATTCTTCGGCTCATGCCGTACGGATTTTATTTATTTATTTATTTTTCTTTTTTATTGATTTGCTTGCCGTCGTAGGTTTGGCAGAATGAGTGAATTTGTCTCCGGATTGCTTTTGTATCTCTTTTATCCTTTCCCTCCGGATGCTTCAGTAGGGAATTTTGTGCCTGTTTCTGTGAATATGATTGTCATTTTCTCCGTTACCGATGCTCTCAACTCGACTATAAGAGAAATGTCAGCCGCCACAACTCACAAGAAGTAAGATCTTTCTTTTTATTCAATTTACTAGTGTTTTGTTATGAGTGAATCATTTTAGGTTATTGTGATCCTCCTATATTGGATTTAGGTGCTGAAAACTAGATTGCTTCGCTGCAGTTAGAGGTCATGCAGTTCATCAACCAAGTGCACTTAAATTATATTTTTATTTCTGTGACTACTCTTCCTTGCAACTAAATTGTTAAAGATAAAAACAACAATTTGTTGCAGAAATAAAAAAGATTGCACAGACTGGACCCAAGTTCTGTTTTGCATTTGCTTTCCTAATGATGCCGATATTCTTATTATTCACATGCTGTTGCGGCTGGATGGATAAAATGTGGAAAACTGATTTGATCTTTTACTCATACAGGTGTCACTTAGAGTTTTAGCTCGTGAGCTTGTGCGCAGATGTGGTGCATATCAGCACATACGCAGGTCAGGGAATCTGATTGACTTGAGCTAGCCATGAAATTGTATTTTAAATCTGTGGAAATTTGACATTTACCTTTCTCCAGGCAACGTATGCAATCAATTTCTGCATTTCAATACCACAGGATTGTGAAGAACATCCAAGACTATGGCTACTATTGATTGACAAGATGATGTGGAATTTGACTTGACGAAAAATCTATTACATAGATGCTGAGTAGGTTTTTCTTGCACATTGCTGTATTTACTTTTCAGGAATAGTACCAGGGAAACAAGCAATACTGATGAAAGAATTCCAGAAGACATTGCAACTAGCTGCCAACTCTAGTATTATAGAAATACTTTTTATAGTGAATTACTGGGGAAAGAATGAAGAAATCTAACCCTAGGAGGGAAAATAAGGGTAGTCCTTCTACCTACATTTGTAGTGTAGTAGTATTCACATGATTGTAGTTAGGTCCTCAAGACACCTTATGCTGATCAAAAATATCATCAAAGTATAGCTTGTAACAATAGACCATCTCAAGAACTTTAGAAAATTCTGTCAATTGCCTGTTAGAACTTGCAAAAAATTTAATGATCTCATGTGAAACTTTCTCAACATAAAATTATAGTCAATCTCTGTACTTCCTCCTCTTGTTAGAGATTGGACTGGAGCTGATGAATATGATAGTTTAATTATCACAAAATAAAATTATCAGTTAAGTAGGATCCATCTCCAGCTTCATCATTAATATTGGAGCCAGATAAGCTCACATGCGGTGAGAGTTATTGCCTTATTTTCTGCTTTTGTGATTAATCTAACCGCTATATATATATATATATTTTAGTTTTCCAAGGTATTGTATTTCCACCTAGGAGATGATAACCTAATGTGGATCATTTATTTCCGGGGCAATTTGCCCAATCTGTACATCCTGGCCGGAATCATAAAGTGATCTCGATCATACTAAAGGATAAACTGTGGTAGTGTTGTCTTTAGGTACTGAAGAATCTTTAGAGCTGCCTCTTAATCTCCTTGGCAGGGAGACTCAAGGAATAAGCTGATCACAGTCACAATAAAGGAGACATTCATGAGATAGTTTAATTTATCATCTATGATATTTTCCGGCATTAGATAATGTTTCCATTTTCCAGATGTTAGTTTGATATCTGAATTGTAGGAGTGTCAATGAGTCTAGAGCCAAAGATAATGACATCTTCGAGCATATCAATTATAAATGTCTCCTCCTAACCAAGCAACTCAATTTCTAGCAAATAACTAAAGTCTTCCAAGTACTTGGTTTGAAAGCACTAATGGAGTTGAGCTTTCCACTTTGTGATTCTTCTTGTGTCATCACCATTAATGATAATATCATCCACATAATCAATTGTAGGATCATGTGATGCAGCTAGAGGGGGTGAATAGACACTCGTCTTTTTTGTTGATTGTGTTTATCTATAAATCATTGTATGTAGAGGAAATATAAAAAATAAATACCAAACAATGCAACCCACAAATTGTTTGCATGATTCAGTAGTGCCCAAGACACCTAATCCATAGCATATGATCCATAGACGCATCACTCTCAAAATTCCTTTATCTTTTCTCCTTCACGGGACTCTTCTAGAGGCGGAAAAACTTCTTATAACAATACAAGAAAAAAAATACAAAGATAAAAGAAAAGTAATACAATATAAAAAAGAACAATTAGAACAATAATAATGAAGATTGCTTTAGCTTGCTTTCTTCTCTTTGAATTGTTGATGGCTCTAGAATGCAATGCCACTCTCTCTATAACCAATGCCACTCTCTCTATAACCAATGCCAAAAACTCTCCCCTAAAGCTCCTTTTATCAGTTTTCGTTCATTTTGGAATTTGATGTGAAATTTATTGATTTTTACCCATCAACAGAGTTGGCCCTGGGGAGGGCTGTTGGGGCCCTCGCCTAGAGCAAAAAAAATTTTACCATTAAGGAGGGTCCAATTTTCAAAATTTTCAATAGAAAATAGAGCCCAATTTCTAAATTTCACACAGGGCCCTAAGTTAAATTCTAAAATCAGAACTGGCTCTGTCCATTAGCTATTACCTTTAACTGTTGATTCATTTCTGTCCATTAGCTATTACCTTTAACTGTTGATTCATTTGTAATTTAGTCAACTCCATTATAGCATGGGAAAAATTCTAACCTTGTTGCAGCCTTATCCGATCAACAATTCCTTCCTAGATTCTTTGTTTTGGCATCATTTAGCATCATTCGATTGCTTAGTCGACTGATCTCCCAAATAGAAACTTGTTGTTCGTCTGATTCTCAGTCTGCTTCGTAATCAACTCATCTAGCATCAGTTGACTGCTTATGCAAGCAAAATCAATTTGTTTGCTAGTAGTCATGTTTGAGTTGATTGCTCCATCAATCGATGAGTTTCACATCAGTCAATTGTTCCAAACCATAAATATCTCAAATAGGCAACTTATGAATTTTTGGTTCATTAGTCGAATTCTATCAGTCGATTGCTTCATCAGTTGTCTAATTCTTGAATTAGTCGCTTGCTCTATCAATTGACTAAATTCCTTTATTAGTCGATCGATACATGGATTCCAACAACTATATTGATACCAAGTATAACTGCCTGCCCATTACCCGCATGATGATGACAGTTGGACAAGCCAAGTCACTCCATCACGGAATGGTACCCGATCCACTCACTTACAGCGGCTGTGGGGTCATCTCGGCACTCCCAGTGAGACGCCTTACGTCTCGGCCCGGATTTCTATCATCATGTCGGACGCTCCGTGTCTTGGCCCGGACTTTTATCATCATGCCGGACGCTCCGTGTCTTGGCCCGGACTTCTATCATCATACCGAACGCTCCGCGTCTCGGCCGAACTTCTATCATCATGTCGGACGTTCCGCGTCTCGGCCCGGACTTCTATCATCACGCCGGACGCTTCGCGTCTCGGCCCGGACTTCTATCATCATGACGGACTTCTCAATTATGCTGAAGGTTTTTCGTCCCATCCATTTTATCTCTCAGCAAGGATACGTTTTCTCTGATACACCGTTTCTCTACATAATCTATTTTATTGTAAGCTGACCTGACAATCCTCGTCATCACCTCTCTTTGACAGAAAGCGAGATCCTCTGACAAGGCACAAATAAGTATCTGCGGCATTAATTGAGATTTGTCTCCTATCAACTGCGCGACGTGTATTAATGACTGCCCACACGCAAAAGCAGATTTCCCTGTTGAAATTTCAGAGGATTGGCTGCAACATTAATTAAGATTTGTCTCCTATCAACCGCGCATTAATGACAACCCACCCGCTGGATGCGGTTTTAGATAGCAATGATCATAATGTACGATCCCTGAAGTCATATCACCTCCGCGGACAAAATCCACCAACGAGGACTCCCTCCCCTATATATACCACCTCGAGAAGGAAAGGTAAGCTCACACTCAATCTCTCGTTCTCCTCAATTTCGCCACACCTCTTCAATGCCCTTAACCGTTTGCTCAGCGAAACTCATTCACTGGTCTCATCATTCAAATACCGTGGCGCTGCCAGCGTCCCGAGTTGTTCTTCCACATCATCGTTCTGCACTGCAGTCCTCGACCCTTGTCGTCTTCGCTACTCGGACACCTCACCATCATCATCTCGACGGGCAACATATTTGGCGTCGTGGAAGAAGCGATGTAGCACGTCGAGACAAAGATGGAGACGAGGCGAACTCGTGACACAAGACTGATGAAGGAAACTTATCATCGCCCTTGTCAGGGTCACCATGCAAGATATGTTACGTGAACATTTCTCTCGAGCTCCTGAACAGCGTCTAGCTCAGTATCTGCGCCTCAGCCGCCTCGACAGACTATGAAGGTGGTCCCAACAACTTCTATATCAACTGAGTCATCCTCGACAGCTTCCCTGCCAGAATCTTTGAAGGAAGCACCCTCCCAACCGATGCAGGAAAGGGACCCTAAGAAGGGTAAGGCCCCGCTAGTCGGCCTAGACTCTCCTCTCAACCCTGACATCATAGCCGAGAAAATGCCCAAATCTTTTAAGCCGTTATCCATCGGAGAGTACAACGGTTCAGCTGATCCTGAAGAATATTTGGGAAGGTTTAAGAAGGCCGCTATGATACACTATTACTCTGATGGAGCCAAGTGCAAAGTTTTCTCCCTCGACCCCCTCCAGACAAAGATGGTTCGCCGGTTGCGGAGAGGATCATTAGTCCTTTCCGAATCCCGCCCTTTTCCTCCAGATTTCGCCAAAGAAGAGATACCGAACCGCCTGATTACCTCATGACTATAAAGCAGAAGGATTGGGAATCCTTGAGGGACTACATACACAAGTTCAACCGGGTGGCGGTTGATGTCTTGGACGCCTCCCCTGGAACGATAATAAGTGCTTTCTCTCAAGGGCTAACAAGGGGAGATTTCTCCAAATCCCTGATGAAAAGACCTCCCTCCCGTTTCGAGTCTTTACTAGCTAGAGCAGAAGCCTATATCAATCTGAAAGAAGCGGAGAAAGCCGCATATGAGCGAAGCGCAGTGAAAGACAACCACCACTCTAAAATCAAGCGAAGGTACCCTCTCGCCCGACTATCCACTTAAGACCGCCTATCCACCAAGGTCGGGGAGAGGGCGATTCATGTCTAAGAAGTCTCTCACCACCAAAGATCGCCGAATCAGCGTCCCCCTTTTTGTGTATATCATCAGGTGCATGGACATTCAACCCGCGAGTATCGTACCTTTGCTGAAGACATCAGACAAGCGATGCAGGAACAACAACAAAGAGTCAACGCGCCGCCTCCATTTCCTCAAAGGGAAGCCGGGTCTGAGTCGAGAGGTCAAGGCTCGCGCAACCCAGCTAGGCGAGCTTATCGCCCGTCACCTGAACACCAACGGCGAGCCCAAGCTCCACGAAGAAATAGAGAGGCCTTTCCGGGCGAATCAGCTCCCCAGGCCGGATCGCCGCAAGAATTCATCAATACTCCCCATCGCGGCACCATCAATATGATCACGGGTGGGGCCACTGATGGAGATTCAAACCGAGCTAGAAAGGCTCACGGGAGGCGGCTGGAAAATATGGAAGTGAGCGTTAATCGGAAAAGTGCTGGAGGGCCTCGTTAACTTTCGACCCCGAGGATTTGCAAGGAGTTGTCATCCCGCATGATGATGCCTTGGTGATCAGAGCCACCATCTCCAATTATGATGTAGCTCGAGTCTTCGTGGACACAGGTAGCTCAGTCAATATTTTATTCAAAGATGCCTTTGACTGCATGCAGATTGACCCAGCTCAACTACACCCGATGAACACGACCTTGTTCGGCTTCTCGGGTCACGAGGTGGCCCCCCTGGGTCGAATCGACCTACCTTTGTCTCTGGGGGAAGAACCTCTTCGACGCACAAGAATCGCTACCTTTACCGTGGTGGACGCCGTTTCGGCCTACAATGTCATCCTAGGAAGGTCGGCTTTGCATTCCTTCGAATCTGTAGTATCAACTTATCACCAGAAGGTAAAGTTCCCGGTGAAGGGTTAGAGTGGGGAAGCTGCGGGAGATCAAAAAGCGGCTCGAAAATGCTATGTGGAGGAAGTCCGGACGGGCCCCCGAAAGAACCGAAGGATGGAGAGAGCCGAAGTATATACCCTTCAGGAGGAGGCACTGGAGGAGGAAGCTGTGCTAGTGTGGCCGGATCAACCCAATAGAGCAATCCGAATCGCTGCTGATTTACCCGCCGAGCTGAAGGAGAAAGTGACCAGTAGTTTAATTGCTAACCGAGATATCTTTGTACGGTCGGAAGAACAAAGCAGGAGCATCTCTCGGACCGTGATGGAACATAAGCTGAATGTGCTGTCAGGGTCTCGGCCGATAAAGCAGAAGAGAAGGCATTTCGGCCCGGAGGACAACATTATCCGAGCCGAGATACAGAAGTTGTTGCAAGCCGGCTACATTAGAGAGGTACAGTTCCCTGAATGGTTGTCAAACATAGTGTTAGTTTCCAAGCCAGGAGGGAAATGGAGGGTATGTGTAGATTTCAGAGATTTTAATAAAGCATGCCCTAAAGATTGTTACCCGCTGCCTCGAATCGATCAATTAGTTGATTCCACGGTCGGATGCGAGCTGATTTGTATGTTAGATGCTTATCAAGGATATCACCAGATCCCATTGGCAATAGAAGATCAGGAAAAAGTTAGTTTCGTTACGGCGGATGACATTTTCTGCTATACAGTCATGCCATTCGGATTAAAGAATGCCATCGCCACCTATCAAAGGTTGATGGATAAAGTGTTTCGGTCGCAAATAGGCCGAAACATGGAAGTATACGTAGATGATATCCTTATCAAAAGTGTAAAGGCCAGAGATATCATCAATGACATGACAGAGACATTCGGCACACTCCGCCGATACGGAATCCGGCTGAACCCCCTTAAATGCATATTCGGGGTCCGCGGAGGTAAATTTCTCATTCATGATCGAGCGAGGATCGAGGTTAACCGAGAAGGTGCATAACATGCTTTCACCCAGAATGTCAAAGAGGTACAACGATCTAGGCTAATAAGCCCTCTCCGCTTCATCCCTAAGTCGTGAGCGAAGCCTCCCATTCTTTAAAATACTCCAAGTCGATCTTATGGATATGGGATGAAAGTGCTTTCTCAAGTCAAGCGATATCCGAGCTACCTACGCTGGCCAAACCGGTGCCCGGAGAAAATTTACAACTATACTTGGCCGCCTCAGAGGAGGCGGTGACATCTGTTCTACTTTGCCTGGAGGATGGTAAACAATCACCTATCTATTTTGTCAGTCATTTGCTAAAAGCTGCCGAAAGCAGGTACACCACCTTAGAAAAGCTGGCTCTGGCCCTACTTATCACGACTCGGAAGCTCCGCCCTTACTTCCTGTCTCACCCCGTCACGGTGCTGACCAACAGCAACCTTGGAAGGATACTAACTAATCCCGAGGCGTCTGACCGCTTGATCAAATGGACCACGAAGATGGCTGAGTATGCCATCTAATATCAGCCTAGGACAGCTCTCAAAGCACAGGTATTGGCAGACTTCCTTGCTGAAACATTCGAAATCGAGAGAAATGAGGAATGGAGGATATATGTCGACGGTTCAACCACTAAACAAGGAAGCGGAGTAGGGTGCTGCTTATATCGCCGTAGGAGGAGATGATCCGAATCACAGTGCAACTTAATTTCTGGGCCTCTAATAATGAAGTTGAATACGAAGCTTTACTGGCGGGACTTCGGGCTGCTCGACACGTGGGAGCGTCTCGAGTCTCTTTGTACTCCGACTCTCAACTAGCCGTGGAACAAGTCAAAGGCTCCTACGACATCAACAATCAGCGGCTGCAGTTATACAAGGAGGCATATCAGAAACTGGTTGCCGAATTCCAGGAAGTCACTCTCAGCAAAATCCCTCGAGCTGACAATCAAAAAGCGGACAAACTAGCTCGGATGGCCAGTGCACTCACCACCTGGAGCATAGAAGACTCTCTGGCTGAGACACAACTCATTGCTCACATAGATCAAGAACCAACAACGCTTAGAAGTTCGTCAGATTGGAGGACCCCTATAATTGACTATTTGAAAGAAGGAATATTGCCGGAAGATCAGGCCGAAGCCAGAATTATTAAGAAGAGAGGGACTAGATTCGTGCTGGTAGGAGATGTCTTGTACAAAAGGGCTTTCGCCAGACCGCTCCTTAAGTGCCTTGGTCAGGAAGAAGCTGATTATGTCATGAGGGAGCTGCATGAAGGTTGCTGCGGAAATCACTTCGGAGGGGCATCCCTAGCCCGCAAGGTTCTCCTCGCTGGGTATTTTTGGCCGACCCTTCAGAAGGATGCCGCCCATTGCGTCCGCACGTGCCTTAGTTGCCAAAAGCATCATAACTTCTCTCAACGGCCGGCCGAATGGCTAAAGGCCTCGGTAATATCTTGCCCTTTCGATCAGTGGGGAATGGATATCGTGGGGCCACTACCACCCGGGCCGAATCAGAAGAAATTTCTACTTGTAGCAGTGGATTACTTCTCAAAATGGGTGGAAGCAGAATCCCTAGCCAAGATAACGGAGGAAGCCGTGCTGAAATTCCTCTGGAAAAGCATAGTTTGCCGATTTGGCATTCCCAGGAGGTTGTTTTCGGATAATGGAAGGCAATTTCAGGGACGGAAGCTCAAGAAATGGTGCCAGCAACTAGAAATTCAGCAGATTTTTACTTCCGTAGCGTACCCTCAAAGTAATGGGCAAGCTGAAATAACCAACCGAGAGCTGATTCGGGGACTCAAAATTAAATTGGATCACACCGGTGGCAGCTGGGTGGAGGAGCTGCCAAGCATTCTGTGGGTCTACTGGACAAACACCAAAAGATAGCACTGGCCTCACCCCTTTCCATCTCGTATACGGTTCAGAGGCCCTGGTCCCGGTGGAAATCGGAATGGGATCACCTAGAGTCCTAGTCTATGCCATGGGTGACGATAACAGAGAGACAAGACTAGCTGAGTTAGACCTGGTGACCGAGACGAGAGACAATGCGGCCAGCCGAACCTTTCGGAGGAAGATAGCACAAGCCTACAATAAGAGAGTAGTACCTCGCTCTTTTCAGTGGAAGAAAATTCAACCTGCTGGAGAAGTCCGCAAATTGGCACCTCGATGGGAGGGGCCGTATAAGGTTATCAAGAAGCTTAGCTCCGGAGCTTATTATCTACAAGATCAAGAGGGAAAAGATCTTGCTCGGCCATGGAATGCTCTCCATTTAAGACCGTATCATGTATGAGGGTTGTACGGTATGTAATGAGGAAACTTTTCCTTTGAATAATATAAGCTACCCTTTGTGATGATGAGCAGGTGTTTATATTCTAGTTTGCCACCTATCACGGTGCACTTCGGAATAAGCCGCCTCATACGGCGCATTCTAGTTAGCCACCTATCACGGTGCACCTCGGAATAAGCCGCCTCTTACGACACATTCTAGTTAGCCACCTATCACGGTGCACCTCGGAATAAGCCGCCTCTTACGGCGCATTCTAGTTAGCCACCTATCACGGTACACCTCTGAATAAGCCGCCTCTTACGGCGCATTCTAGTTAGCCACCTATCACGGTGCACCTCGGAATAAGCCGCCTCTTACGGTGCCTCCTAGTCAGCCACCTATCATGGTGCACCTCGGGCGTGGGGCATCTCGGGCTAAGTCGCCCCTTAAGGTGCTATTTTACGGAGCTGGTGCTTGCCACTCGACCCCCTCTCGGATACCTTGTGCCTACAAGGAGTGGCTCCAGTCCATTAAGTATTCTTCATGCGGATTTTTTCCGTAAACAAATTCTACCGATACTAGAGCCATACCGTGGCCCCAGCCAATTAAGGACAATTCGGTTCCTCGTCGAGTCCCTTCGCGTGACCGTATGAAGGTGTCTTATCTTCTATTCATTAGTATTTGTTTTACCACCTTGGCCGTGCTATTGCAACAACATTTTTTATAAATTGAAAAGTGCGGATACAAGGAAACTACTAGGAAGCACCGCATGCGGCTACAAAATTTCATAAGTAAAAACCTAAATTACTAGGGGAGTCCACCGAGTTCTGAGTCCGGAGTCTCGTCCACCAGGCGCTGAAGGTCCAGGAAGTCAGCTGGGCCCCCCTCGGGCGGGTATCCGGCTTCTTTGAAGTGTCGGATGGCCCCGTTGTAGCCTATCTCCTGGTAGTCAGCGATGCGGCCCCCTAGAAGATCGGAGAACTCCTCCGAGGCAAGGAAAGCTTGTTTTCGCTTCTGCCATCGATCCTCCTCGCCGTCCCGGTAGGAAGCCAGCTCAGCCTTGGCCGCCTCTGCTTGGGCTTTGGCTGCCTCCGCTTGGGCGATCAGTTCGCCGCATCGTTTGGCCTCGGACTCTACTTGAGTGATCCGGTGTTGCTTCGCCTGCAGCAGGCGGGCCTCGGTCTCGTCCACATGAGTCCTAAGTGCCTCCGCCTCGGTCGCTTGGAGCCGTAGGAGGTCGATTTCTCGTGCACGAGCGCGGAGATCGTCCTCAAAGCGGAGGGCCTTTGACCGGGACACCGCCGCCTCGGATTGTGCCAACTCGAGTTCTATCTCCTTGTCCTGTAGCTGTGTGGTAAGGGCTGCCACCTGGGCTTGCATCGCCGGATAGGTGGTGGCTAGGCGAGTCAGCCGGGACATTAATTCCAGGTGGTACCCCCAGAACTGCAAAAGAGGAAGGAGTTAGTAAAAAAAAAAAAAAAATCTTAAGGCGTAAGGCCGATTACCTTGGTTAAGTGTAGGTTCATCTCGTCGCTTAAAGCGGGAATTTTTCCCTGGCAGAGGCCTCGATTGACTCCCGTACTTCCTGGAGATAACTCTGAGCCGGTCGCTCTGGCCTCGGTGCGGGTCCTCTGGAAGGCATCACGGGAGGAGGACTCGGTCGAGGTGGAACCGGCTCGGGCGGAGGCGCGGGGATTTCTAAAGGCTCCTCAGAAGGGGGATCCGAGGCCTGAGAAGTTTCCGCTGCAGTGCCACTCGGTTCCGCCGAATGGTGAGGACTTGGGCTTGGCGAGGCTTTAGAAGGGCTGGCGGGAGAAGGGGTCCTCATCCGGCTTTTCTTCCGGCGCCCCTGTTGCTCCTCGGATTCCCCCGAGCTTATGGTCTCGGCTATCATAGATGCTCGAGGGGGGGGGGGTGGGAGTCCTTCTGAGCCAACTTCCTTCGAGGTCTCAGTCGGAGCGGTGGCGGGGGCAATCATCTGCGTCCTCTTCCATTTCATCTATTTGCTGATCGAGGCTTTCAACATGACTTCGGCTGCAAGAAACATAAAGCAAGTCAAAGGTTAGCAACACAAAAAGGGAAACAAAGAAATTTTTACCTAGGGTGCCTTTCAGCTCGGCTTCTACGGGGCTTAGATCGAAATGGTGGAGGAGCCCTTCTTCCTGCAGTGCGTTGATATCGAAGCTCAGACCCGAGAGAACCTTCACTATCTCTCGGTAATCTTGAGTCTTCTTGAAGCTTCTAAGGGAAGGAGGGGGTGGGAGCTCGAGCTGCCACTCACTCGGCCAAGAGAAAGGGGATTCAGGCCTTAGGAACAAGTATCGGGTTTTCCAATACTTGTGGGAAGTAATGAGCTTCGCCAAAAACTTGGTCTCTTGGCGAGCCGTAAAGAAAAAAATGCTGACTTCTTTCCTTTTCGGGACGAAGCAGGTGTGGAAAGAAGCGGCCGAGAGAGGGAGATGGTAAAAAAGGAACACGATGATGAAGTCATTGATAAGGCTGAAGGAGTTAGGCGCTAATTGCTGAATAGGGATGCGGAAGTATTGGGACAACTCGGAATAAAAGGGGTGGAGTGGAAAACGGAGACCAGCCGCAAGCTGGTCTTGGAAGAAGGTAATGAACTCTATCGGTGGCTCGTGGGGAAGTTGATCTGGCTGGGGAACCCTAAGTCGGTAGGAGCGGGGAATCTGGTAAAGAGACCTAATCTCGTTACGCACATCAGATGTGATGGCGCTGCGAGTCCTAAGGAACCATAGATCGGAGGAACTGGCCATCGGAAAAATGATGAGGTAAGGAGAGAAGGGACTTACGAAAGCGGAAATGTCGGAGGAGAAAAAAGGAGGAGGTCGTCGGAGAGGGAGAGGAGGCAAAAGCTGCGGGCGAAAGATCGAGAACCCTAAGATAGGAGGAGTTATTTATAAAGGGACCGCGCGATGCCTCGTTTCTCGAGAGAGTATCTTCACAGATCGCGCTGACGCGTGGAGCGAGGGGGCATGATCTCGGAAAATAAAACCATCATGCCGTATCCCCGCATTTAATGATCCACAGTAAAGGAGATTTCTCCGTTCCCAATGAGCACGTCCTCGGCGTTACTCCCCATCCCTCATTAAGCCAAGAAAAGGAGGTCAGATGTGACCAGAGCTCGGTCTAGTCAGTCAAGCCACCCCTCTCCTTCGACTAGACATAAGGGGGATGTCTTATGATACCAAGTATAACTGCCTGCCCATTACCCGCATGATGATGACAGTTGGACAAGCCAAGTCACTCCATCACGGAATGATACTCGATCCACTCACTTACAGCGGCTGTGGGGTCATCTCGGCACTCCCAGTGAGACGCCTTACGTCTCGGCCCGGACTTCTATCATCATTCTGGACGCTCCGCATCTCTGCCCGGACTTCTATCATCATGCCAGATGCTCTGCGTCTCGGCCCAGACTTCTATCATCATGTCGGACGTTCCGCGTCTCAGCTCGGACTTCTATCATCACGTCGGACGCTTTGCGTCTCGGCCCGGACTTCTATCATCATGACGAACTTCTCAATTATGCTGAAGGTTTTTCGTCCTATCCATTTTATCTCTCAGCAAAGATACGTCTTCTCTGATACACCGTTTCTCTACATGATCTATTTTTTTTATAAGCTGACCTGACAATCCTCGTCATCACCTCTCTTTGACAGAAAGCGAGATTCTCTGACAAGGCACAAATAAGTATCTGCGACATTAATTGAGATTTGTCTCCCATCAACTGCGCGACGTGTATTAATGGTCGCCACGCGTAGCGATTTCCTGTTTGGAGGATTGCGCGATTAATTAAGATTTGTCTCCTATCAACCGCGCATTAATGACAACCCACGCGCTGGATGCGGTTTTAGATAACAATGATCATAATGTACGATCCCTGAAGTCATATCACCTCCGCGGGCAAAATCCACCAACGAGGGGACTCCCCCCTCCCCCTATATATATGGCCACTCCTTGAGAAGGAAAGGTAAGCTCTCACACTCTGAATCTCGTTCTCCTCAATTTCGCCACACCTCTTCAATCTAATTTCCTGTCTTGAGCGTCGGAGGGGCGTCGCCGAGATCCCTCTCGGCGCCCTTAACCGTTTGCTACTGTGCAGAAACTCATTCAGCTCGGGTCTCGTCATTCAGCCCGGCTGTCCGGCGAAGCCGCGTTCCAGTTGTCCCAAGTTGTTCTTCCACGTCATCGTTCCGCACTGCAGTCCTCGGCCCTTGTCGTCTTCGCTACTCGGACACCTCACCATCATCATCTCGACGGGCAACATATACGATGAAATTCGTATCATGTCAATAGACCCTATGTATTCGGGACTTTTTCGTCTACCTAATATAAATAGTTTTTGACTTTATCCTTGTATAATATTTAGTTGATCTCAACTGGCCAACACTTCTCGTTCTTAAAGACTCTTCGCCTTTGGGGCTTCCAATGTTGGAAGACAATTTCTTTGGGATTTCATCCATTGACTAATATCTAGTCATCCTTGGCATAGTAAGACTTCCATTACTTGACCTTAGTCAACATTAACCTACCAGAACTTGCAATCGCCAAGCATTCAATCTCTCCACGATGTGCTTAAACTTCCTTCACTTGTCAAACATCCATTCCTTTATGCTACAAGTCAATTGAGCAATTCGCCGAAAGTGATTCATGGTTGCAATTAAGTACTTTTGCCAAAAAGTGTTTGATGATTATAGTGGTCTTGAATTCATGTCAAATTTGCATTGTTGCAGTCTTGGAGTCCTCCAAGTCATTATGCATTCATTTCTAAATTTTAAATCCTCTATGATCGTTAAATTTTTTTTTGCCAAAAGTGTCTGATGACTACTAGTCGACTGAGTAGTGGACTAAAAATGACTCCAATCGATTGGATGCGATTCTAGTTGGCTAATCGTTGTTAAGAACTTTTGAAAAAAAAAAGTGTTTGATGACTATAAAAACCTCGGATCAATTTACTTGAGTTTGTTCATGTTTGTTTTCCTAGATTTTGAGCCAATGATGACCATAGAACATTGTTAAGCAAAAATTGAATTTTTGACACATTTGAATATATTAATGGTGAATGGTGTGATAAATATATATTTTATTTAAATGCTTAATTTCTTTTTTTTTTCTGAAACAACAAATTAAACATTTACCTTGGCAGCTCTGCATTGTTTTTGTATGAACTGTGTTAAAGAAGCTGTATTGTGCCAATAAATGTTGCACGTTATTTAGTCTGCATTTGCTTCTAGATATTTGTTATGATGCTTTATTTTAACTTCTGCTTCTCTTAATAGTTTCGAAATCGTAATATGTAGGTAAATTCAAATAATTTTCTCTGCTCCTACAAATTGGGAATTCGTTTACCGATAAATTTTCCACCTGGACTTTATCGCTATATATGTTCTGTAACTAAAGTAATATTTTCAATTGGCTGTATATCCACGTTTTCTCTCACTTCTTTTCCTTTGATATATGAAACAGATGGATACTATACTAGTTCCATTGCCAACTGCACATAGGGATAATGAAACTACAGCTTCGCCATCGTCAAGTTCAGCTGTATGTTCTCTCCCGCAAGACTCTTGATGTTAGCCATGTTACTGTATTGCAGTATTATTTTTATCATTTCATGGTGATACTCTTTTCTTAGTTTGCATCTCGATCCGAAACATGTCTGTGGTTAACAATGTCAGTCGATAAAAGCGGCAAAAACTTGAATTAAATGGTATGTTGGAGATCTGCAGGAACTGCTACTAATATTTTATTCTGTATGTAAGCAATTCTATTGTTGGGTCACCAACAATCAGGTTGGGCATTTTACTGGTCCTCGAATACATTGCTGCATGCCTGTATTTTTCTCATTCAAATTACAGATGGAATTCAAACTTGCAATATATGCCATTGAAGCAGCATGTGAGGGTAACCATCACCTGTGCAGCCAGCTGGATTGGCACTCAGTCCACTTGTTGGTAAATGCAACCTTAAATATGTAGAATATATATATATTATTATAAAAAATAAAGAGTAGAGGGTATGTTACTGAGTTCATTTCAACTCTACATTTATTGGTTTTATTGAATTGCTTATTTACGATATGGCTCATTTACAGTTAACGTTATGCAAATGAGTTTCTACTTTTCACATTGTCACAGTATATTAAAGAATTGGGTTTATTTTTATGTCTTCGAATCCCTACTTTATACTAATAAAATGAGGAAAAAAAACTTGGATTCATACCTTGTCATTTTGATGCTTCAAGGCACACTGTGGCAATGGACCCGAGCCAATCACATCTAGCTTCATAGTCTATTAGCCTGACTGTCCCCTATGGCCATATCAAATCGTTCATAAACTTCATTTTTTATACGAATGACAATTTCGAATTAAAAAAAAAATCTATCATACTACAATGTATGTGATCTATCTTGATGTATTTTTTCCCACTATTCATGTTATATAATTTATAAAAAAAGTCCCGTATCAAACATCCTTCAAAATAACGATTTCTTTTAGTATTGATGGATCCATGCATGAATGTTGAATTTCACTGTAACCCACCAGAGAAAGCTTTCTTTTATTTTATATTATCTAAATGGTCGAGCATATTAAAATATTATATGCTTTGCTCATTAATTTCCATCGGCATGCATCTATGAAAAGGTAAATGGGAAAATTACAGTCTACGATTTTGGTTACTTATTTTATTTTATTTTATCAACCTGAGGTTGTTTAGTATCACTTTACCTCTATATGATCTACCATCCTGTTAATTTCAATTTTACCCTGATCGTCTCTCTTTCATTGGCACTGCTGGTTCCACCATATATTATTTGTCTTGACTTTTAATTAGTTACGTGCGCACGAATGTCTTTTGCTGAATTAATTTACTAAATTCCTCCAATTTTCTCGGTCAAATCCCAAAGTCTTTCCTGCATGGGCATCCACTTGTTAGGACCACTTTCTCTATCTATTTGTTTATTTATTATTTATTTAACCTACTTTGTTTATTCCACTGTCATCTTCTTCTTGTTATCGTCCTCTGCATTTTGATCCATCTATTCTCATTTTGTAGTTATTCCTAGTGAATAGGTTATGGCCGTGGCTTTCAGAGATGAAGGAGATGCATTTGGACAAGCTCAGCTTATCAGAGGGAATCTGCCAACCAAGATCCAAGCAACTTCTCTCAGGTCTTAATTCATGCTTCTCTCTTAATTTTGGCTTCTTGGGCCCATGCATGCTTGTACTTGATTTGAGTTCATTTTACTGCATTAGATTTGGTGCTTCAGTGGTGTAGGTGTTATCTGATGCTTGATGATTAAGCATGAGATGGCATGCAGTTGTCACTATTGCGATGAATCAATGCAGCTTAGTTTTCTGGGCCACGGTTGGCTTGTCTCAGCTCTGCCGTAGTTCCATGGCATATCTTGATAAAACTTCAGTCAGATAATAAAAATTTAGAAATAAATTGGTCTTTAGTCAATGTCTTGAAGATAAAGCTGTGTTTGTTGTTACTGGGAATACAACGCACTTATATTTGGATTCCGCTTTTACCTTCTACATTCTGTGTCAAGCATCAATGCTTTGAATAGACACTTATCATCTCTACTGATCCTGGTAAAAAATAATAATTATTATTATATTAGACACTTATATCCACATCTGTGTTGGGTAGTTGTATCCGAATTTCAATACATAGATGACAGATCATTTGAACAAAAAAGTAAACAAAACGCTGGCACATGAACAATAAATAACTCTCAATAAAAGAATTAGTAATTCATCAACATATTTCCAAATAAACTCGCATAACATTAATGATTTCTACATATTTAAACAGAGAATAAATCTTTAATAACAGATATATATGAATAGGATCTGAATCAATAGAGTGAATATTTGCAAATGGAAACAAGAAAATGAAGTAGATTACTTTTGACCTTTGATATTTTTTTGGTCGTGTTAATTAGATTGATATTGACTTTCAGCATCATCTTACACTTTGTTGTGCTAGGGGGACCATCTATACTTGTAGTATTTGAGATGCTAAAAACATGGTAGAGCAATTAGCCGAACTATACTCCTCGCTAAAAAAAAAAAAGGAAAAGAAATTAGCCTTTTTTTAAAGTAAAAAAAAAAAATTGTTCTACTTTTAGTCGGCTTGGCTGTGCTGCAATAATATATCCATGCCTACAAATTTACCATATATTTCTTCTCCTTCAAGTTTCAACAAAGCATTACCTCCTTACCATAATTATTGAATGGATGTATATGATTCGATTTATTGTCTCAGGCAGTTGGTCCATATGCCGCTCATGACCAGCTCTGCGATGCCATGCATGACACCTTGCTCAACTCTACTCCTGAAGCCACAACACTCAGAAGATTTCCAATTTATCTCGGCAAGAGAAGCACGCTCTTAAGTCTCAGAGGCAGAGCAGCTCAAGATCTGCCTCGGTCTGACTTCTAAACCCCAACAAATGGTTTTATATTCCCTTTTTTCTGAAGCACTAAATACAATTAATTCGATGTGCAGCAGTAGATGGCACTTATATAATTTTACAAAATACTTATACACTTAGTTTCTGTAAACAATTTCAATTTGAAATGCAAGTGCTATGCGTATTAAAATTTGCCTGTCATGATCATGTGACGAATCTGCTTATTTTATATGTTAGGCGAGAGGCGATGGTTAATCATCCCCAAGACAGGATAGAACTGTAATGGAGAGTGGTGGTCCCTTCACGTCGGCTCTGATTGCAAGAAAGGTGAACCATTAATGGAGATTCTACTCATCAAACTCCTAAATCTGTTGAAGGATTGGATCTAAACCCAATCTTTAAGGATGTTGACTGACAGTGACACAAATCACGGTAAGCTTAATAAGATAATAAGAGCTAATCATGCATGCATTATTATATAATCATCTATATTATTTTAATCTCAGAAGCATTCGCAGTAGGATTAAGTAAAGGATTAAGGCAATGAAGGTTTGCCGCGTCGCTAATTATATTATAAGCTCCACTGCATGCAGATAACTAACCCTACAGCTACAGGAGACCTGAAGCAAAACTCCAAGACATCACTGCTGCTGCATTTATGGGGAGATTGAAAGGAGAAAAAAATTGAAACAAAAATCTGACCCAAATTGTGGATCGAGTAGAAGCTCAAAGAATAGGACTAAGACAAGGAACTGTGGGCAAGTTTTGACCAGGGAGAAGGCATCTGCGAGCCTGCAACATCAAGTAAAAGAGAAAGAAAACAAGAGGAGAGGAGCTGTCCACTGCCCCATTTGTGGATTGGATGCAGTGATTTAGCTTAAAGCATATAATGGTGTGATTCATAGTGGGACCTCAAAAACATTCTCTCAGGCATCTTCCCAAACTTGTTGATTAGTTATGTGAGTTTAGGTTGGACCCTAAATCCTCTCACCAAACAATTTCACATCAGTGCCAATGATGCAAGATTTTACAGATAATGCAATATTTAATAAGTTGCTCAAATAATGCAGATACTGATTTCATCTGCTTTTTTCCATCCCCTCAAGTTGGTCACTGAACAGCAGACAGCTCCAGCTTCTCATAAAGGAAAAAAAGTAAGATCATACCTGTTCCATGTAGATCCTAGGAAATGGTTTCACAGGGACGATAACATTAGTGGCTTCTTAAAGAGGTAATATTTTATGCTTCCCCGTAGTGGCGCCAAACTAGAATAATTCTGTCACTGCCATGGCGGGTGAGAGAAGAGATTGCCTAGAAATAGGCACTTTATGCTACTGTTATCTCATGAACGTGAACCAGGACATCTTCAGACTGCTGGTGGAACTCACCATTCAACATAAATGAGTATTTTGAAAAATATTCCAGAAGATTAGTGGTCCCTCAACACATCCTATTCCTTGTGAAAACAATAGGTTTGGCTCGATGATAAGCATATACACATCCAATTTCATATCTCATGAGCATCAAGCTCTCTCTCTCTTTTGCTTTATTTGGATTTCTTCAGGGTTTTTTTTTGCTGCTAATAGATGGTGGATGAACTGATAATATGCAACAGAAGGCATCGCTATTTTCTGTGTTGGTTAGTATATTTTGAAAAGAAAAGATATACAAAGATATGGTTGCATCATAGCTGTTTTTCAGCAATCAAGAAGTAGACTAACAATTGATCATTATATTATGGTAAATAAAAAATAGGTATGATATTGATCTTCTACACAATAGAATAACGAGTGCCATTATGTTTCTCTGAGTTTTCTAGCTCAACTAAAGACTTGGAACTTCTCATCTCTCATGTTGTACATAACAAATGCTGACTTCAGAAGACACAGTATCAGTAAGTTTCAGTCTTCTGGCTCCCGGCACAATTTCAGCAGGCTCCCGATGTGAAGTTTGTCCATCAACCTACTCAAAGGTCAGTATGAGATTGACATCATATATCATCCCAGACCGAATTTTTCAGGGAATATGAATTAACCACTTTAAACTTACCAGATTTGTTGTTCTCTATGCTCGCACCAGGAGCTCCTGCAGCACTGGCTGGGGAAGTGCTACTAGGTGCTGCTGCTGATTTGTTCTGCTGCACCAAATGAGATCCATATGTACAAAAGTTTGACGCCTAGCACACGGATTCATTGGTGCAATCTTTGAGTGATGTCCGCACTAATTGATAAATTCAGAATTCAGTTAAGCTACAAACCTGTGGTGGGGGCATCATATGCATGCCAAGATATCTGGCATATGATTCAGGAAGGTGAATATTCTGCATCTGGTTGGGAAAGCTTACTGCACTCAAGGCTGGGGAGGGAAATATGGATGTCTGGTTCGCACTGGAAGCTGGGTGCACCGGCTGATTTACTAATGGAAGTCTTGGCAATTGGACTGCAGTAGGAATCGGAGGCATGGAACCATGATGACCCATTCCCATTCCAATGCCTGGAATGTATTGTTGAACACCGGGAAACATCATCGATGCCATGCCGCTCCCCATCCACATCATCTATACATGATGAATGATAGATCAGCATCAATTGAAGTTGTGAATCATACTGTGGAACAAACTATGCAAAAGGATATGAACCTGAACTTGCAGTTGAAGCGACTTCAGATATTCAATTGCTTCATCTAGCATCGATGCTTTATCGGTCTGCAATTATGAATTGTATTGGTAAAGATAAGTCATGGAATACATTGGAAACACCAGTGATCTCGTCATCAAACTAGCTTTTACCATGCGTGACTCAGTTTTACAAGCTCAAAATTTTCGAGTGACTGGGAGATCTGGAAATTTACCTTGTTACAATGAGGTATGAGTTCCTGCAGGGCCTTCATTTTTTCGTTAATCCTATCTCTTCTTCTCTACACAATTTAACAACGTTATAAGGACATAGAAATAAATCAGCATACCCCAACTTCAAGTAAAGCATCTAACCCTCTCTGAGAGATTATGGACTTCTGCAGCACGACTTCTGCGTTTAGCCATCGGTCTTTGAGTTTGCTTCTTTTCCTCGATCGATTCATACTCGGCATCCTGCAAGTTCCGAGACTTCATTGAACTAGATAAAAGGAAAACACAATCAGAAGAATTACAGTCATTTCACTTATTATAGCAAGTTACCTCACTTTGACACACAGAATCTTCCACCTCCCTTGCCTTCCTCTTGTGGCTTTGGTTGCTTGCATTTTTTTGCACTTCTCTTCCAAAACTACAGCCAGAACCACCAGATGATGAAGCTAGAGCAACCTCATGCGGCTTCGAGTGAAGTCTGTCTGATGGCAACCTCGTTCCAGCATCCTCTTCAACTCCTGCCATAATGCCAGCAGCTGCATCATTGCTTAAAGCATTCACTGGCTCAGGCTGGGCTTGGACTTGATTGCTGCCGCAGGTGCTCGATCCGACCGTCATCATCGAAGACTCCACGGCGCCTGCCTGGTAGTTGCTCCCCGATCCTCTGTGCCCCAATTGACAGCTTGAGGATCCCATATCAGCCTTCTTCATCTTCGACAATTGCGAAAAGTCCGGAAGACTCGCATTATCCAAGCAGGAAGACTGAGGCGTCGAGCCCAAGCAATGCGATCTGGGAGGGGGCATCACATGTTCTTGAGAACCCGGGGTAGACTGCTTAGCATCAGATGCTGTAAAATCATGGTTGCTGTCATTGGTGGAACCACCAAACCTCAAGAACCTTTGCTCTTCTGCAACCAAATCCTTGCTTATCTTATCCGTTTCAGCTGTCTCGATTTCAGGGAAGAACTCGTAGCAGAATTCCTTTTCGAACGAGTCGTCGTCGAGGGGGTACTGGAACCACGACGCAGATTCAGCTTCTTGGATCAAGTTGCTGGAGCTGCCGAGCGGCTGCTCATGTTTCTGAGGCTGTTTGAATTCACAGACGGCAGGGGCCCTCCGGCGCATTTGGCTGTGCATCACAACGTGCCCATTTCTCCACAGCAACTCAACGAGCTCGTTCTCCAGTCTGCAACAACGAAAGAACTTCTCAAAATCCATGGACTAAAACCTGAAACTGAAAAGAAAAAACAAAAACAAAAGAAATTAGGGTTAGGGAATTGAGAGAGTAGAGTCTGACCCCGTCGGTTTCTTTTGACTCGACATGGGAAGGAGATCTGTCAAGCAGCCGGAATCATCTTCCACGGTCCAATCAGGAACATATTGATTCATTGCTCGGCCAGTAACTTCTCCACACCAGTGAAACCCAACGAACCGGAATAAACGAAGAGCACCAGAATTGCTAGGGTTCCGAAGTGGTCACAGCTCAAATTTGTTTAACCTAAACTACAACAGACAGAGAGAGGGGGGGAAAAAATCACAGATCTCCTGATTGACCAAAATACACGAGCAAAAGATCCTAAATCTTTGCACGAGGGAAAGCGCGAAGCGAAAACAAACAATTGCAGAGAAATCCAATTAAGGAATGAAAACATTCGACCGTGTAGAAAAGCTCGTGCTGCGAGCTAGAACTACAACTACAGCAGGAAGAAACATCATCGAGAAAAACCTAAACAGACCATCGAAGGTCAAACTTCAACTTAAGTTTGACAGAAAAAAAAAAAGAGGGGGAGAATTCGAGGAGCAGCTACTCTGATCTTTCTTTTTCCGAGTAAGAAGAGATGCCAAAACCACACGAGACAGCTCGAGCGACCACAAATCTACAGAACAGGAAGGAATCGCAGACAAACTTCAAAAGGAAAAAAAAAAAAGAAAAGAAAAGAAAAAATCAAAGTCGCCATGATGAAAATAACGGAGAGGAGAAAGAAAAAACAGACCTCGACATGGATTCTTGACCGAACAAACTGATGCAAACAGTGGATTATGGCGGGGAATGAAACAGAATTTGCTCTTTCCCAGCTCTCGTTGCCATGATGAAGATTGAGGAGGAGTTGAGAGTTGCAAAGAGGGTGTGAGAGAGTTTCGTCCCATATTTGACCCCTCCTCTCTCCCTTGAGATTTAACCACGGCCGGATTCGGAAATTGACAAAGAGGAGGACGCATGGCATCGTCATCACATCGCAACATGCCATTTATGGAGCTACCTGCCTTTTTACTTGTTATCTTCTCTGGTTATAAAATCTCTGCCAATATTTGTACTGGTTTGTCCTTGCTGGGTATCTAGCTCATTTGCAGAGCTTCAGCTCGTACTTCCTTCGATCCAACTCCCACACAACTATTTTTCTACAATTTTGTTGCTAAATAAAGTAAGATTTGCATACTTCAATCGCTTTTTTGATCGCATCCATCCACAATCTAATAAAGTATTAGTTTCAGATGCTGAATGAACTGAGTTAGATTTGAAAAAATCCAACTGGTAGATTGAGATATTTGACTTTTTTCAGAGAGAGATTGAGGAATTTACTTTATTTTATTTTATTTTTTATGATAAGTTAAAAAAACTCAGTAAATTAAAAAAAAAAAAGAAGAAAAGACTCAGTTAAAGTTTTAAAACGTAAGAAAGAAAACATAAATTGAAAGAAAGAAAAAAAATACACTTGACAAGGTTGTCTGTGGAGTGCAGCAGCAGTTCAAAGTTGACCTCTCTTGTTGGATTGGATCATTAAATTGAGGACGGCGGCAGAGCCCTCTCATCTCGTCTATGTTCATATTATTCTTTCAAGAGACTGGCTTTGTAGTGTTCCCTGTCAAGAACAGTATCCCTCCTTTTCTTTTTCTTTTTTTTTTTTTTTTGGTTCTACATCAACTACACAAGTGGTATTCTGGTGACTGATCTGTGATTGATGGAAGTTCATGCGAACCCTCTCAGCCACAAAATTTTCATCTTTTAGAAAAGCTACTGTATATGCCGATCCGTATGCATATGATTAGTTTATCTTAGCTAATGATCCAAATGAAAATTACTTCGCAACCTTCCTTAGACATAGCACCTAAACAGCCTTCCATAATGGAATAAAAGTGGCAAGATCGGACTCGTGTCATCCTCTCCCAAGTCTCCATTTATCCACAGAAACATCAGAGCTGAGATATAATGCTCTTCTGCAAAAAAGTAGATTCAATTCTCATATTTCTTTAACAAACCTCCCTTTGTCGTTTCATGGAGCTTGTCAAGAAAGTTAAGGGCAAGATGCTGCATCATTGTCACCAACACATTGTCCTATCATCAATTTTATCTCGAGATAATGTCTATATATGTTTACCATTTCCAGACCCTTTTGTGCGATTTCAATTCCATCCAGTCGTTCCAATTATCACTTTGAACTATTCAGACCAGGAAAAAGATTCACCACCTTCTCTCTCCCACTTATCTCCTAGAGACGGCCAACTTACGGTGGAGAAGGTAGCAAGGGACATGTGGCTCTTGAATGATTGGATTTTGCCAGGCTTCAAGTACCAATGGACCTGCCTGGGTACCCAAAGCTTCCACATGTCAGTCTAACAGCGTGCAAATTACTAACTCCTCCAGATGTTGGCTCAAGTGACCTAACATCAAACTCTTGTGTTCCATGTTTTAGCTTTATCTCTGGGACTTTGCATTTCAATGTCCTGCAGGCTACAAAAGGTGACAGAAAAAAGAACTAAAAGAAGATGATATTAATCCAGATTTCAGTTTCATATGCTTAGTTTTTGGGTTTGCCACACTTCGATTTCCTTACCAGTAATGCATCATTTAATTTAACGCTTTTAAACAAAATTTGCTGCTACTGCCACCGAACACAGTAATGTAATTGAGGCAGCTAATGTCATCATCACACCGTTTTACAGAGAATATTCCGAGGAACTATCAAAAAAAGTCGTCTTTAATGCAAAAATGATGCAAAAGCTGTCGAATATAAAGATCATATTCCCGCTGTAGGAAAAGTACGAGAGAAAACAGTGAAGAGAAATCGTGCCCTTCTACATCTATCAATTTGTACATATACTTTTTGCTCGAGGCAGTTATAACTTCTCGACAGGAAACCCAACAATTGATGGCATTTTTGATGCGATTGAACGTAGCTCCTCAATCTCCTGTTCTGTGAGTCTCCATCCTAGAGCACCCACAAACTCTATTGCCTGTTCTGCATTTTTTGCACCTGGTATGGGTACTGTATTCTCCTGGGCTATCAGCCAGTTCAGAACCACCTATAACAAAGAACACACAATTTTACTAGCTCCTGCTTTTGGCAAACTAATTAGCAAATGAATTCTCTCTGTGCTTAACAATAGCCAACGCAACTTACTTTCTTTAAAAAAAATTACATTTCAGAAGAAACAACTAAATAGAATAAGTGATTAAGAGATCAAGTCATATATTCTTAACTGAAATGCATGGCCCAATTGTGTGCTGCAGTATTTAATTATTTTTATCACTTCATACACGTTCTTCATTCCATCAGGACTTACTTAACATGTCTATCAAAATGGAAAATGGATTATCACTTCAGGAACAACGATAAGTGAAGAACGAAGGGACCTGTGTTGGAGTTTTTCCATAATTTTGTCCAATCTCCTTAATTCTTGTGACGAGAGGTTGCAGCTGCAAACAATAGCAAAAAGAATGATCACAGTTGACCTCAACAATTGCACAAATCTAACGACACGAGTACTTGCCTTTCTGAGATACTCCGGAGTATAAATTCGTCCTCGAGGACCAGTTGGAGGATTCTCTGGTGTGTATTTCCCTGTCAGAGCACCTGGATGATAATTCAAAGGTATCAGCCAGTGTGTTGATGTCATAATTTAGTGCTAGTAGTAACACCTATGGCGCAAAGTACCTACAATGGGTATGATTTTCCACATCTTTGTTTCATGACCAAATGTATTATAAGATCTAATAGTCAATGTAATTACGGAAAAAGAAACAATTGGAAAGTAAATTAAATGTACTCAAGCAAAACTTCTGCCATATGATCGCTAAATAAAATAGACAGTTTATAGTTCATAGGGTCTGACATTGTGATTCCATCAAAGGCAGAACACATTCAGATTCCACCAAGCATTCTAAAAACTCATACAGTTTTTAGTTAATGTCCTTCTAAGCATCCGTAGACTTCAAATAAATAGTGGCATTTCAAGCATATGCAACTAGCTCATCATATAAACAGACAAGCAGAATAACATGGAGAATGGTGTATATTTGAATAATACCTTGTGCGATAGGAGAATATGCAATCAGAGTGACCCCCAATTCATCACATGTAGTCTTCACACCATTCTGTTCCGGAAGCCTGTATATTAGACTGTAATTAACTTGGTTTGAAGCAAGTGGAATTCCCCGTTTCTTGAGTCGATTATAAGCATCTCTGAGGCGCTTTTCTGGTGTCAAGGGCAATGTTAGTCCAAGGATCATTACAGTTTCCTTGAAGAAAACATCTTTTAACCAAAGTCAGAACCAACCACTGTAGTTGGAGACACCAACAGCTTTGACAAGGCCTTGTTCAACAGCATCCCCAAGGCCATCAATGTACCCTAAACCAAGTTCCGTGGTGCGAATTAAAACCTGAGCTGAGTTAGATCTATGAAGGGATAGAATTACTTCCATGGGCATTGAAGAAAGTTAAAGGCAATTACCTTCATTTCCCCAGATTCCTGGCCTGTAATAATTGACAACAGGAACGTTAGTGATAGTCTTAAGTAACTTTGCCAAGTTTCAAGAAATAGCAGCAGGAACAGGCTTATAGGCACACCAATGCAGCTGGTATAGTTCAACTGATGCAAGGTCAAGACGTGAGAGTGAATCTTTCAGAGCTGAGACAACACTCTGTCGACCCAGCCTCCATGGCAACGCTGCAAACTTAGTGGCAACAGCAACTTCAATAGCTTCTTTTTGCTGCCTCTCCTTGATGAATCTGATTTACAATGTCAATTCAAACAAACGTAGGGATTCAGAACCCTTTGTCAAATGAAGTATATCAAAAGTAAACAATGTTTATCATAAAGCTGAGAACTTGTAGGCCAGATTAAAGACGGTAGAAAGACTTAATCAGTTACCTTCCGAGTAATAATTCAGAGTTCACCGCCCCCATAACCTAAGAAAAATTACCTTGTGTTTTAGCAAAATTATATTAGTTCAAGAAATCAAACACTCATCGAACTAAAGAACCAAACCTAAGAAATTATACCTACCCCGGCACCGTAAACTTCAGCTGTATCAAAGAAGGTTATGCCCGCATCAATGCTTGCATTGAAGGCAGCCTTAGCTCCCTTCAACTTCCTATCTGTTATCTCAAATGAACAACATGATAACCGAAAAAAGAGTAAACAGCAGAACCAAACAACTTCAGTGTCACGACCAAATAAGGAAGTTAAGCCTGCTTAAAGTCGCATAAATCCGATCATCATAGCACGAGTTAGACATGCGCACTCCAACATTGCATGAATCATCAAAGTATAGTAGCTTTGACAAAAATGAAACAGAACTCTTATACATTTAACAAAAGGAAGACAATATCAGGAAGAACACGAAAATTCACTAGATTCTGAATTCTGCGAAAGCAATTCGTTTGTCAAACTATTAATTTGTGCATATGATATGTGGAAAAAATTACCATCCCATTGGAAGTTATTCCAGTAGGCAGTGTCTCCCCATGACCACGCACCGATCCCAATCTTGGAGACTCGCACCTCGGATCCCCCCAGGTTAACCTTCTCCACTTCCACCTTTGTCGTAGTACTCTCCGGAGCAACAGCCCTCGTGATAGCCGCACGCCGTCCCCGGGGAGGGAGAAGCGAGAAACCTGCTCCGCAGACTTGCAGCGCCATACAAATCAGGCTTCCGAAAGATTGCAACTTTGAACAAACAAACCCAAAAAAAAAAAAACAAATTTTACGCCAAAAAATCGTATCCTTCCAACCGCAGAGGAGGGATTCGATCGGACAACGGATTCAAAGGGTCTTGCAAGGCGAGGATGGAGGAAGAAGCAGGCGAACTGGGAAAGATACAGTACGGAGCAGCAGGTTATTGATCAGGGACCACAAGCGAAACTTTCGCAGAGAGGAAATGCAGGCGCTACCACACGAGATAGGATGGCGCTGGGCGGCGGACGTGGAAGCACAGGAAACGGCGACGAGGAGCAGCGACGGATAACCCAGCTCATGTCATGAACCACCCAACCCATGATGAATCCTAATTATGTTAAAATATTTATTTCATAAAATTTTACAAGAAATAAATTATTTATTTCTCTGGATTAAAAAAAAACAAGATAAAAGGAAAATAACAATAATAATGCGTTTACGTATATTCTTTCTTTATTTTTAATATATCGTAAATACTTAAAAGTACACAAATTTATAAGTCACTATATGTTTTTATATATTTAAATAAAAATTTAAAAATAAACTTATAAGTTATTTTTATATAAATGAATTTATTTTAAATTGTTTATTAAGCTAATTTCAGTAGTTTTTAAATTTATTCATTTTATATATTTTATTTATTATTGAATTAATAAATTGAATTTTATCAAATTAAATATCAAACTTGTTCATATAAATACAATGTATTTACTTCCTTATTTTATTCGTTCGTGCACATTACTTACTTATCTGTTATATATTTATTTGCTTACCCATTGATTTTTTTTTTAAAATAGTAGTTAATTTTATAAAAGATATTAAATTAAACTTTTATTCTACGATATAATTTTAATAAGCATTTTAGAGTTTTTAAATTTCATTAAATATTATATAATATATTTGTTTAATTTTTGTATTTCTTTTATATAAAACAATTTAAATAATTAACTCAAGTGACAATCATAGTAATTACTCTACAAATCAAAGAAATTATTGTCACTCTCCTTTTATTTTGTCAACCTTACAAATTTATATAAAATTTTAAAAATATGATAAAACTAAAAGAAAATTCATGTAGATTAATTAGCACCTTTATTTTATGTTTTATCCTCATGTAATTTAATTAGTTCATGTAAACAATTTTGCACTTATAATGAATGCCCTTTCTCAAATTGCTGAGTCAAGAGACACTATCCAATTGCCAACCTTTTGGCTCTCCAAAGGACACACAGTCCTCTAAGGCCTAAAAGAGGAACAATATGTGATGCATAATTATCCTGATTAATAGCTACAGCGTTGTCGATCGATCAAAGTAAAACACTACATATGTCAGTAAATCAACCGACCAAAAACTGATCAGGAAGTACAATTACAGAAGATCGAAGACACGTTGACAAACACAATACAGTTAAATAACAGGTATTTGATACTGAACACTGACAATCTGAAATCTTCTCACCCTACGCCTGAGTAGGAGATTTGATGAGGCATTTTAAACACGCATTAAATGCAGTCCCAATGCAGTTACTGATGATCTTTGAACAACAGAATTAGCTAGCTAGTTTCCAACTGATTTAAAAGTTTTTAAGATTTTCAGTAGTCAGTACTGCAGACGAATTAATCTAGCTCATGAAGGGCTTTGGAGGCTTTTCTAGCCAACTAATTAAAGAGTACTGTCTGAACCAGTGATAAGTTATATTTACAATTACTATATATATATACTCTTTTCTTGGCGGTGAATAGTCCGTAGATTATTTCCAATGCACAATATTTGGTGTTCTTAATTGGCTGTATCATTTTTGGACTACTTGATTGTTACTAACTTCTATTACTCCAGTACATATAATTAGCTAGTTCTGTCACTCGAGATGTAAAAGAGAAAGAGAAAAAAAAGGGAGAATAGATATATCAATTATATATGCCATCCAGGATATATTACTCGATTCAAATCTAAACAACTCGGAGCATATAATAAACTATAAGCATGGTACTTCAAATAGTATACTGCATTGGCAACCCTACAAGCTAATTACTGGTACTACATGCGTCTGATCTCTAGCACAGTAGACATATATGATATGGAACCACCTCTCTATCTCCTTCTAAAGATAACATTATATATATAGATCATAGACACTTTACTATATGCCCTCACGCCGCCGGTGCCACGTCATGGTCATCGTCGTCGTCGTCGTCGCCCTCTCCATTCTCTCTATCAACCACGCTGTCATAAATCACCAGCTCGTCGACGGCGGCCGAGCCATGGGCGAGAGAGCAGTACTCGTCAGCGGCGACGACAGCCATTGTTCTCCGGTGTTGTTAACCTTTCCTCTTCGAAACGATCGACTGACGCAGCTAGCGTACTTAATTTGCAGCTGCAGGGGGATATCGATCGATCGCGCGCTTGCTTTGGGTGTGAAGAGAGAAGCGGCAGCGAGGCGGTTACTTATAGCAGGCGAGAAGTGCATGCAGCGACCGATCACCGTCACATACTTTTGCATCGGATACCGCGGCCTTCGTTCGATGGCTTTACAAGAGTTCCGCCTCCCGGTCTCACCGGGGCGTCCGGTCGACGGCGGATCGGAAGGCTGACACGGGATGATATCGAGTCTCGTCCACAAGCTTCTCCTACGTGGAGCCTGGGACCCGGCGGTTAGCGTTGGGCTCATGGAAGGGCGGTGGCGGTGCGAGGTCTCCACGTGGATGGGGCGACCCGTGCACGCTCTGGTGCCTCCGCGACGCATGGACCGGGAACGTCCTCGGAAATGAAAATATCGAACAGCAGAATGATTGACTTCGGTCAATGCTAAGTCAGCAGAATCTAATTGACCTTTTTGGAGTCAACGATGAGCCTTCTTTATTTTTTTATTGGCTGATGAGCTCGATCAAAATCTTAGCATATCTAGCTTTAGACATCGTGACCATTTTTTCATATTTTTTTATTTCAGTTGCTACAGAGATAAACTTAATTTTATAAAATTATAAAGTAATTTATATTGATTGCATCAGCAACAAGCCTAACCATAAAACTTACTGGTTAAATCTTCCTTTGAATAACCCTAGCTAACAAGCTATAATAGTTGTGTGATCGAACAATTAGAAGTTACTGGTAGAATTAGAATTGACTAATGATAATTTAGTTCATAATTTAATAAATGTTGGTTAAAAATAAATCTAGACCGTAGGCAATTATAATACTTAAATTCCCATTTATAGGATGCAGAGAACGAGATTTGATCCGGCCGACAGTTCTAGTAAGTAACGAGACGGCAGCGAATTAAAAATAAACCGGACGTTGCGGCAATCGCTCCGCCTCGTCCTCTATTTTCCTTCTTTTTTTTTTTTCTCTTAAATAAACCGGACTGCGTCTGGACCACTTGGCTGCTGGATTCGTTCGCTGCGGTCCCGCCACACGCGTCTTCGAGGGGTCCCACTCCGATTCACCTTCTCCTCTTCTCTGGGGAAGAAATAAGGATATTTTAGGCAATTCAGTTTCTGGCTGCTTTGCCAAACGCTCCGACAATCAAACAGCCGAGTCTCCCCGTGAAGGCGCAAAAAAGGAAAAAAGGAGTCCTTTTCGCAGTATTGCCCTTCGAAGTTTTAAAATTTTCATCCAGCAAATTCGTTATATTTTACAGAAATTAAAATTTTCAAAATATAAAATATAAAATATAAAATACATATTGTTATTTTGTGTAGCTCATTGGCTTATTTAAATTGTTTTCTCAAAATTCTTAGAATGAAAACGTGATGTCATTATTTTTACGTTTTTCTTTAAAAAAATAATATAATTTTCTTATATGAAATTGTGAACTATTAAATAAAGTAAAAAACGAAATGGATATAAATATTTTTTAAATAAAACTAATTTTTATTTTGATAAAGTCATGAATTTTTCCCCCTGAAATCCGTAATGAGAATTATACGGATATAAAGGACTCGCGCGAAAAAGGTGCATAAGATAATGAGAGTTCTTTTGGGTAGTTTTGCCGTGATAATGGTCTAAATGTACCTGCCTTGTGTTGATCCCGTCGTGGCAGGAAGAAGGTGGAGAGAAAGCGGACGGAGGCGTTGGTTGCAGAGAGTCAAAGCGTCGCGACGCCGCTGAGATCGAATCATCGTGGTGAGGGAGGGAGAAGAGTTTTCCGACCCTTCGAGGAGTTTCAGATCTAGGTTGGTTCGTGTGCCCGCTCTAGAGCTTTTCCAAGTTTGCGTGTCTTTTCTAGCGGATTGCGGTCAACTGGTGTCGAAGTTCCCGAAAATTGTTTTTGTATTTAGAATTTATTTGGGATTGTAGAAGGGTAATTGGGAGGTAGTGAGCATTTAGTTGTTTGTGAGTGGGACTTTCATGTCCGCTTTAGGGAACTCTGTAAGCACATAGGTTTTGTTGCATTTTGGTTGCCATTTTGCTTTAGATTTCATTTTAGGGTGATAGCCTAGGATCTACCGTGGCCTTTTACTTCTGTTCATAATTATGCCTCGTTTTCGTTCCAATTTGGTTTTGTTTGGTTTGAATTTTGAATTTTCGCATGACGATGAAGAACTATTTCTTTGAATGCGAAGATATGTGTTGCCTTTTGTTGACTCAGTAAACTGATACGGAATAGCAACCTCGGAGTTACTGTGCGTGTAATCCGATATGGACTCTGCGAGAAGCTGGTTTCAGAGATTACAACCTAGGGAGAAGGTCAAACCTGGACTTGCTAAGAAGGAAGCTGCAAGTGCAAGGGATATGCAGAAGCCTCCAGTTGATGATGCACCTTCAAATGTTACTAAGCAGAAGGTCGCCGCTGCAAAGCAGTATATTGAGAACCATTACAAGGCTCAGACGAAGTCCTTGCAAGATCGAAAAGAAAGGTGATTATTTTCAATTTTGTTTTAAAAAATATTCTGTCTAAATTTCTACGCCTTAGGTATTTGTTATGGCATCAAAAATTCGGGTCTTAAAGTAATATGTTGTCTGAAACCATCGGTCTTCAAGTTCTACTAAACCCATCATCACTATCCTTTTGCTTCTCTAAGTGTACCGGATTGGAGGGGCTTCCCTGTAGAGTTATTATTCTATTTTCAGTGAATGTAGGATCTGAACCATGCATTTATCAATTTCAAACACCCATTAGATATTTAAGCTATGTGTACTCAGATGGATGAGGTGGGAAAAGAAAGGAAGACAATAGGGGGAGGAGGAGGAGGAAGATGAAGGAGGAGGAGGGCAGGGACAGAAGAGGGAACTAATGTTCCTTCAAGTTGTTCAAACTGGAGGAGGAGAAGATAGAGGGAGGAAGATGGAAGGTCAATTTAAAGTCAGGTGTGAGGCTGTTGTCTTCTATCATCCATCTTCTACACAATTTTTAGTAAACTGATTCTGAGTGGAAGGATGTCCTGTCCACCAAAGTAAACAGGCATGGTGCTTTTCTTCCCCCCTCCCCTCCACCTTTTTCTCTTTTATCAAGTAGGCATGCCCTTAGATCGTGTTTCCCTAAAGTGATGATAACCGGGAGCAAATATAAATTTCCTTGGAACACAAAATCAGACAGGGCTCAGAGTTGGGGCAAAGATTTAGGCATCCTGCAGCTATGAGGGATAGTGAGGTGGCAGCGATGTGCATCCTTTTGGATAGATCAATTTTGAGGGGACAGAAATAGTTTTCCTCACTTCATTTCCCTACCTTTCTTATGCCCATTTTGACCTCACCTCCTTTTTCCATTTTTTTATTCTTTTTTTTCTCAATGGATCATTAAACCTTAATTCTATCATTACTTAAAAGCATGCATTTCAGGTCATTCTAGCATTCACATTAGACCGTATAGCTTATTATCTCACTCAAGCTAGTTTACTAAGCGCGCTAATGGTTAATAGTTACAATTGCTTATGTAAACTTGTCGATAATTTTTCTTTATCCACTAACTAGCTAGAAGAAAAACAACATGATGGTTTCTTTGAATTAAAAGATTTCTCGAGCTGGTACAATTTGAGTACAGTCAACTGGCAAGTGTTTGAACAAATTGCCTTTACTGTTTCTCTACTTGACCATTGGTTGTATTAGTTAATCAATTTTTGCTTTTACTCAAGAGAGAAAATAATTCCTGTTATCATAGTTGAAAGAAAACTACGTAAACTAGCTATTATAAACAAGATGGTCCTACATATAGATCAATGGTGGAACAAGATCCATATTGCTGACTCTAAATAGTTGGGATACACTTATCATGTGATGCTTGTGACTTGCAGGTTCCTTTATATTTTTTGTTGGACATGAGTATGAAACCATGACCATGGCTGCATATTCCTTCTGATTATGAAACTAATTTTACATGTAAATAGTTACCTTGAATGTGGATTTTATTCACCTCATATTCTTTTCCATTTAATTCAATGACAATTTCAGACGCTGGATGTTAGAGAGGAAGCTTGCTGATGCAGAAGTTCCTGAGGAGGTGCAGAATAGCATTTTGAAGAATTTAGAGAAAAAAGAAACTGAATATATGCGCCTTCAAAGACATAAAATGGGTGTGGATGACTTTGAACTTTTGACTATTATTGGGAGGGGGGCATTTGGAGAGGTAAATTCATAAGTTTTTGAACCTTTTTTGGCCACCTAAATCTATCACAGTCTGTTTGAATTTTTTTTAAAAAAATCTTAGCTTCAGTAGCTTGATATGGTTTCTATTGTGTTCAATGGAGGTTAGATAGACATAACTAAATGCTAGTAACACAAAATAGGATATATGAGGAACAAGAAGCTTACTAATTATGCATGCTTTAGATCTGTTCATTTGGATGAATAAGTGGAAGGATGAATGGTTAAGTGGATTGATGAATTGCCATCTCCATCCTTTAATTGTCAGGTTGGAATGATGGATCAATTACAAAGTATAAGTTGAAGTAATAAAGATCCCAATTTATCCTTCATATTTGGTCCATCCAAATACGACATACTGAGATCGGGCAAATCGATGAAAGGGAAGATGAGGATATTTTACTTACCTATTTATAACACAGCCATTGCTGTAGTTCTCCAATTACAAATACCCATGTCAATATTCTCCCTAGCTACATTTAGGTTGTACTATTCTGGCTGTGCATTCTGGTCATATTATGCTCGTGTCATTCTGCTGCTTATCAAGAATAAGTGAGTTGCTCATGATGTGATTCATATTTTAGTTCTGGCGCACTACTCATGTAGAATCTGATGATTTGGTCATCTAGAATCCAGCATGCTGCTCTTCTTCAGAATTCAGCATCTAAAAACCATTGATAAAGTGCTCATCCACTGGATTTTTTTTTATCTGTTTGCATTTATAAAAATAAATATTATTCATTCTATGAATTAGTTATGAATTCCATTAAAGTTGATTGATGTTGTGGGAGAGAAGTGAAGAAAGCAGTTATTGCTGAGGAGGGTATTAATGTTGTTTTCCTTATCTAGTTATCCATCCTTTGATTTATTTTTCAAACTGAATGGATGGGTGTCCAAATGTGCAAGCAAACAGATAAGCTAAGCCATCTGCCCATTTATCTATCCTTTCAACCAAATAGGTCCTTATTCTACTTGCAAAATTTGCTTTTCTGTGCTGCCTACAAACCTACTTCAAGCCCTAACAATCTACACGTTTAATTCAATATTGATTTTTTAATTATCAGACTGTGGAAAGGATTGACAAATAAAAAAAACATGTTTTTTTTTTCAAGTACTTCTAACCAAGGTCTAACTCTCAATCAGGATCCATGCTGAAGTATTTGCCTCTAACTAGAATGATACAGTTTTAGGATTGTACAATTCCATTTCAGTTGGGGCGTGGGTAGACATTTGTGTGGCTCGAATAGAGTGTTGCGTGGAGCTGCCGAAGGAGCACATGGCTCATGTAGAGGATTGCACCAGGTCACTAAAGGAGATTGCAGCTCGAGTGGAGGATTGATGACACTTGTGCCGCTCACAATGAAAGTGGAACGCTTGCATCTTGACAGAAGTGTTTCATCCTCATGGAAGAGGCCTGGGCTTGCAGAAGGTGCTTGTGATAAGGCAAGCTGTGGAAGAACTCATCGTTTTTTGTGCTGGGGTTTTGGATCTTCTTGCATGCTGCTCAGTGGGTGTAATGAAAAATTTCAGTGACTCGAGATTTAAAATCATGCGGTTAACATAAATGTTATTTGCAGACATATTTTCTTGTGTATGATCAGTACCTATAGATATGTTTTAATATTGTTCTTGGCCAAAAGATGTTATCTGCCAACTAAATTGGACTGTCCCAGAAATTAATTTTGTCAAACAAAAAATTTTGTCCATGTGACTATTCATATTTGCTTAACTTATCAAATCATTTAGTATTATAACTTGATTGGATGACTGATCAGCCTTTATCATGTTCACACAGGTCAGAATATGTAAAGAGAAAACAACTGGACATGTCTATGCAATGAAAAAACTTAAGAAATCTGAAATGCTTCGTAGGGGTCAGGTAATTTTCATGCTCATTTATCTGTTCTGTTGGTTATTTCAACAATTTAGTTGTCTATTTACATTTGAATTGTAGGTGGAACATGTGAAAGCTGAAAGAAACCTACTTGCAGAGGTGGACAGTGCCTACATTGTTAAACTCTACTTCTCATTTCAAGATGATGAATATTTATATCTCATCATGGAGTATCTTCCGGGGGGTGACATGATGACTCTACTCATGCGCAAGGATACATTGACGGAGGATGAGGCAAGATTTTATGTGGCAGAAACTGTTTTAGCTATTGAATCTATTCATAAGCACAATTACATTCACAGGTATGCTTCTTCCAGTTGTGTGCATGCTCTTATTTATAAACAGCACTTAGTTGCTGAACCATGGATTTATCTTCGTAGGGACATCAAACCTGATAACCTACTGTTGGACCGACATGGACATATGAAGCTTTCAGATTTTGGGTTGTGTAAACCTCTGGATAGCAGTAGTTTTCCAAATCTTAATGAACCTGAATATCCACCAGGAAGAAATTTGGATGATAGGCGGTCTAGTGTTTCTCCGGCACCAAGACGTACTCAACAGGAGCAACTACAACATTGGCAAAAGAATAGACGGATGCTGGTAACATTCAATGTTACTGTTCTATAGTCAAATCCTAGATTGGCCAATTCTCTCATTTATTATAATGCTTTTTAAGTGGATTCTTCAAATATATACTTGACTCAACATCAAAAAGAATCGGCTTCTTATGTATATATAAAATATGTATTCAGTGGTAAATACACGTGAAAAGTTTGGTGCATGATACAATTGTTTGCTTTGTTATTGAAGGAAGCATTTTCAGAGTCGCTAATTAGATATGATTGGAATCATTGTATTTCTTTATACAATATTAGGCTCACTCTACCATGCTATTAGTCTACCAAGTACAGGCATATTGTAGTCTTACATACTAGTTCTCCTCTATGTTTGGTTCTTAAACTGTGGGATCTGCCACTAATTTCCATGTTTGTTAGAAAATAGCAGGGACTTTTGTAAATTATTCATGTAGCATATTATCATTCATTTGCAAGTTCTTTACTGTGTCCAGGCTTACTCAACTGTTGGGACACCTGATTATATTGCTCCTGAAGTTCTTCTCAAGAAAGGATACGGAATGGAGTGTGACTGGTTTGATTCCCAAGTTTTCTTTGTTTTGGTTAAATTTTTTGGTTAATTGTTCTGATTACATTCTGCATTAGGTGGTCACTTGGAGCAATTATGTATGAGATGCTTGTGGGCTATCCACCATTTTATTCCGAAGATCCAATGTCCACATGTAGAAAGGTTTGTCAAGTGCCATGAAAATTTGCAGCTTTTCCCATGCTATAGATTTTTGAAATGAATGACCTAGTTCTTGATCTCTGGTTTATTTTTGAGCTTCTATTTTGCCTACCTTTTGTTCTATCTTAGTTAAAGCCAGATATTATGGTAGAAAGAATAATAAAATTGAGTCCTATCTGTTTTGAGCTTTCATCCTGAGATGCCATGGCTTCTCTGTCCACCCTCATACCTGAAGGACGGATTCATGTCTGCCTGATATTTTGATATCACGTAGTTTTACGTGGCACAACTGCTAAGAAATATGCTAATCTCCTTAATTCAATAAGAGTCGGCATTTGTGGCCTTATATAACACTAAATTTTAGTTACTGAGAGATGAAACACTCTAATGAAGGCCTGGTTTTCTGGTTCCTGGTTTGATTTGCCTTTTCTTCCCTTTAAATTGCAGCTAGTGGGATTAGATTTGAGCATTAAACTCAATCCCGATGATATGGACACTTGGTGTTTCAGTTTTGCTACATGGGTAGAATGGTACATATTGCAACCTGTGGTGGTTGCTGTAGGCATAATTGCATGGCTATCCCAGTTAGATATGTAGTGGCCCTATCTGTGTAGGTTTGTAGTGGATGGACAAAGTCATAATATCCTCTCTATCTCTGCTGCCCCCTCGCACCCCCCACCTCACTTTCCCCTCCCTTACACCCCCCACCCCACCCAAAAACCACCACCCAAAAGAAAATGATAAGAAGCATTATCACTTTAGCTTTTGTCATAGTTGCTCACTTCTGTCTCGCAGATTGTAAATTGGAGAAACCACTTAAAGTTCCCTGAAGAAGCAAAACTTTCTCCAGAAGCTAAAGATCTTATAAGCAGACTTCTCTGTAATGTAGAGCATAGACTTGGCACAAAAGGTGCCCATGAAATAAAGGTCTGCATACTTCAGATGCTGTTGGCAACAAGTTCATAAAATGTATGCAGAATTTGTTATGGGATCGTCGTTTGCAGGCACACCCATGGTTTAGAGGCATCCAATGGGAGAGACTGTACCAAATGGAAGCTGCTTTCAATCCAGAGGTTAACGATGAGCTGGATACTCAGAACTTTGAGAAGTTTGAGGAGGTATGGCAAATCTCAAACAATTCTGAGTTCCTTAGTGTTAATACATATGCAATAGGGAAACTCTACTTTGTCCAAGGTATTGAGTTCCTTAGTGTTAATTCATACAAAATAGGAAAACTTTACTTTGGTCTAAGACATTGTAATTATATTTCCAATGTATTCTGTAGTATTCTGATGCTTGCCTACTTCAAGTTTTTGTTAATTTCTCCAATTTCTTTGGTGGTCCTTATCTTTGTTTTCTGATATTTTTCACCTTTGCTTCTTCACTACAACTTTTCATGAAAAATCTACACTTGGAAACTTGTGTTGTTAACCTTGACGACCTCAAAACCAAGGGCTTTATTCTTGTTTGTTAACAAAACAAAGCACTGCAACTCTTCACTTAGATGCTAATGACCAAGGAATCAGTATTGAGAATCTATGTCCAGCACATGGATTTGCTTAGATGCTTTTGGAAAAATATCCCTTTTTGCATATTTCAAATGACATGTGTCATTATATCTTGATGCAGACATCAATACCAGTTCAAACTTCTTCAAAGTCTGGCCCGTGGAGAAAGGTATTTTATGGTTTGTTATCACAATTTTTTTTTCTGAACAAAAGTTGCCACATAAGTGATGCATGGGTGATCTAAGGTTTTCGGAACAAATCATCCAAATAATTATTTTTACACTTAGAACTCCATGAATAACATGCACACTCTCACATAATCCAATTATCCATATCTAGAGAATAATCAAATTATTTTCCTTAAAATCATAATCGATGTAGGCTTGAACATGATAGACTTAGTTTTAATGGATGATTAAACTCTAATATATTCTAAATTGGTTAGATGACATTGAAAACTATTTTGACTCATATAAGTTGACCTCATTTGAAGGAACACAATTTGCTAACAATAAACTTATAGTATTTACAAAGAATTTAGGTGAAGTGTTCAGAATCACTATTACATGATAAGAGCAGAATCCATCATATATTGCCTTGAAATGAAACAAGACTTGATGAAAAAGTATGTCCCATATTTTAAGAGATAATAGGTACATTAATATAAAATAATCTTCCTTAAGTGAATTAAACTCAGCTAACATCTAGTTCACTCACAATCAAAAAACTTTTAGTTGAAAATAAAGAGTTCGGTTCCTCCAGTGACATCTTAGATCAACCAATTGATGATAATTTTAGAACCTCTCATTGATTTGACCCCTTTAAAAAGTAATAAACATGATGATGGTTAGGATTTAGCTGATAAATTATAACTTATGCATCATACAAGAAGCAGCCAAAAGAGAAAATTGAACAAAATGAACATCATGAACTAGAAATGCAAAGCATCAACTTAAAAATTTGAAAATTAATTAAGGTTTTTATTGGCATATTTCCTCTTATTGTTACTTGTGACTTTAATGTTTATCAATTAATTGAATTAGTTTCTATCTATCAAACCAAAAGCTCAATAGTTCAATTTTCAAATTGGAGGATATGTTTCTTTGTTGAAAACATTCGAACAAAAATCTATTTACTTTGTCATGGGCTCTATTTTTGCAAATTCTATCTACATACTACTTTCACGCCTTGCAAATATTATGCTGTTGTGAACATCATCTTTGCCCCATATAAGCCTAAACATTTTCTTATTTGTTAGAAGTGATAACCAAAAAGAAAGGAAACGAATCAATTTCTTAGTAGATGGGACGTACAAAGAGGAAAGATAATGAAAAAACATTGTTAAGCAGTCAAGCTATTGTTCTCTATGCTTAGAAGTGACAGCCCAAGAAAACAAGCTGACAAAGTCTCCTCAGTATATATATATATATATATTTATATATAGTCAATTTATTTCTAAAATTGTTGAATCATCTTAGATGAGTGAATATTTCATAACTGTTCGTTTTGTTTTATTTTTCAATTTTAGTTGAGTTGGAGCCTCTAAAAAGATCCCAACTTTTTTCTTTAAATCAACAATATTGTTTTTGATAAATTTATTTTCTTGAAAGTCTAGTGCTTCATGTTGGTCTCTTTGGTGTTGTCTATGAATACACCATTTGCCTTTAGCTTAACTTATCATGGTTATCTTGCTAATATGATAATAGTTTGACTATATTTTGTTGAAGTTAAATTGTGATATTCATTGCATTCTCTCTCTATACAGATGCTTCCGTCGAAGGATGTTAACTTTGTGGGCTATACTTACAAAAATTTTGAAATCGTAAATGACCATCAAGTTCCCGGCGTTGGTTGGTCTTCTTTCTCATTTCTTTGCTTGTCTAATTTTTTTAGGAAGAGCAGTAAAATCATATACGATCCCATGGATTTAAGTTCTATGTATAATCTATTACTTATCCTTCCTAATTTCTTTAACCCTGACTTTTCCATTTTGAATCGTTTTTGCACAGCTGAGTTGAAGAAAAAAAGTAATAAGTCAAAGAGGCCAACAATTAAATCCTTGTTTGGTAGTGACTTTTTTCCTCTTATGTTTCCAAATCAATTTGTTTGGATAGCAATTTGTTTGTGAATGTAAGACCCATTGGTTGATGTGTTGGTTGCACAGACATGGATTCAACATCAATGCCAAGCCCACATATTCAAGGCAGCTTCCTCAAACTTCTCCCTACACAAGTGGAAGTGCCTGAAACCGTAGAATCTTCTCATTCGAGCAGTTCTTCTCTGGACCAACCCCATCCTCGACAAAGATAGCGAAAGAGCTCAACTAACTTCGTAACAACGCCTGTACATAGAAAAGATATGACAATGGTATCAGCATGTTTACCTGTAAATTTGTGGATCCAAGTTCGCAAAGTTACTTTTGGATTCTTTAATTTTTGTAACACTGAATTTAAGTCGGTGCGGAGAATTCCAACTGTAGTGTGGATTAGCTACTGAACGGATGATGATTTCTTGATTTCGATCTGTGTCATATTAGTAATGCAAAATTAATCACTTGTATACTTGTTTGTCAGATTGTGCAAACAGTTAAATTTCAGCGGATCTCATTTGTAATCTAGAACAACTTTGCAATTATTCTTGTGTGCATGGGGCTGTAATTAAATGCATTCAAATACAAAAGCATAAGTAGTTGTTTATCCTGTGGCATTCACCAAGCAGCAAAAGGAGGGATGCCTTGTTCATTCCAAAAGTAGTTCTCCGGGTCCACTCGAGCCTTCACTTTCGCAAGCTTGCCAAAGTTATGCAGAAAGTATCTTCTTCCCCAAGCTTTTGCCTCCGTGTAGCTCGTCCTCCCTTCCTCTGTGCTCCTCCCCAAGTCGATGTCCTTGTAGTTAAGATACGCAGCTCTCGGATTGCTCGACACGTGAGGAGCCATGTAATGGTAGAGCCTCCTCATCCATCTCAAATGCCTCTCCGTCACTGCCGCCTCTGTCTCAGACCACCTCATGAAGTACTGAATGTTATACAAATTCCCCTTCCTGTGAGGGAAGGCAATGGCATCGTCCTCTATGTCCCAAAGCCTTCCGCCCCACGGCTCGAGTATCATCGCCAGAGGCTCCTCCTCCCCCTCCATCATGACTTCCCAAATTCCCTCCCATGCTTTCTCGGAGATGGGCTTCCTCACGAAGTCCGACTTGCCCTTGAAGGAGCTGTTGTACGCCGGCCGCCGGTCCAACAGCACGCTGGGATCATTCAATGGATGCCCATCGAGGGAGAGAGTCGTCTCCACCCAACTCAACTCGTTGCAGTCCTCCGCCCTCACGCCCAGCTCGGGGAAGCTCTTCTCGATGGCTGCGAGCATACCGCGACGGGGGCCCAGGAACAAGCCTTGGAATATGACCTGGATCGTGCGGTTCACCGGCGCCTCGCCCACGGCTAGCACTATGGTCCTGAGCCATAGATCGTCGGCGACCCGCGGCGCGATGCTCTGCCACGAATGCAGCAACCTCGTCGCACCCTCGTCCAGCGTTCTGCTCACGGAGAACAGCGTCAATTTGGGCGGCACCGGGACGAGTCGCAACTTGTAGGACACGACGACGCCGAAGTTCGCCGCGCCGCCGCCTCTTATCGCCCAAAACAAGTCTTCCCCCATGGTCTCCCTGGTCAACAGCTCGCCCTCGGCGTTGACCAGCTCGGCATCCACGATGTTGTCGGCGGAGACGCCGTACTTCCTCTGCAGCGACCCGATGCCGCCGCCGCTGAAGTGCCCGCCGACACCGATTGTGGAACAGATGCCGGCAGGGAACGCGGCGGTGGGACTGGCGGCGGCCACGTAGTAGTAAACCTCGCCGACGGTGGCGCCAGCTCCGACCCAGGCGGTTCGGGCTTCGGCGTCGACGTCGACGGAGCGAAGGCCAGAGAGGTCGAGGACGGCAAACGGGCCATCAGTACTGGAGAAGGAGACGTAGGAGAGGCCCTCGTAGTCATGGCCGCCGCTACGGACGCGGAGGCGGACTCCATGAAGGCGGCCGCAGAGGACGGCAGCCTGGGCGTCGTGGGCGACGGAGGGGAGGATGAGGAAGGAGGGAGTCTCTGCGCCGGAGGAGAGAAACCGAAGGTTTTGGATGGAGGAGCGGAAGAGGGTAGAGAAGGAGGTGGCGTTGGGAGTGTAGATATTTGCGGGAGAAGAGGAAGATCCTCCAGTTTCTTCAAGGAAGCAACGGAGGAAGCTGGCATGATGATGATTTGCTGCGCGAGAAGTGCAGAGCAGGAAGAAGAGGAAACAGGAGAAGATGACGACGGTGGACGCCATTTCAAGAAGGCTGCACGTTCCTCTGCGTAAACGCGCTATATATAGCGACCACCTAAGTACTTTTAGAAAAAGCTCCCTCCAGTTTCACAATTATTTTTTAACTCTTTTTCTAGAAGAGTTCTCAAAATATCCCAAATCGTTACGAAGCACATTCCGCAACACTTTCTTACCATGCTTCTCTATAATTCATTATGGGTTGATTTGCAAATTGGAAAGCAGGGGTGATTTATGAAAAAAATAAAATTGGGGTATGACTGTGGAAAAAATGATTATGAATCTTCTATTGTTGATTCGATTCTCAATTTATTCCATACTAATTAAAAAATAAATAAATATATCATTTCGTTTCGATCTAACACGAGCTTTAAACCTTAGCCCGTACTAGCTTGCTTTATTAGTAGATTATTTGTTGCTATTGATTCCATTCAAACCTTCTCGAATTTGAAAAATAATTTTAAGATGATTTGTCAATCGACGATATGCTTAACATGGCTTAACAAGCATTTAAAGATTTAAATATTTTACAAGCAATGTTTAAAGTTTGAATGATGGTTTATGTATGGCACACGATTGCCATTTTTTATTTTTTATTTTTAAAAATAACAACACGCCGGTAACGCGCGACGGAAAATACATATATTATTTTGATTAAAAACCATATCCAATCTCAAATATATATATATATATATATATATATATATATATATATATATATATATATATATAGATTGATTTTTTATGACGGAGCACTTTTTTTAATTATTCAAATAATATGCATCATTGTATATCTAAAAATAATTTTATTTTTGTAAAAAATTTATAATGTAAAGTAGCCCTGGAGAAAATTTCTCTTATATTACAATAAGTTTTGTAATAACATCTGAATAAAGATATTTTAAAATAAAAATGACCTTTTGACCTTTTTTTTCCTCTTTACATTCAGAAAGAAAGCCGAAAATTGGTCTTAATAAAATATGTTTACTTGGGAAGAAATTTATGTGGGCATTTTAGTCATTCACATTCACACCCTCAGTTTTACCCTCTTCCCCGGCCCGTCCGCTCGCTTCCCTGCATTCCAAGTCCTCTGGAAACCATAGTTAACGAAGAAAATGGTAAGGAGGGCGAGGAAATTGGGCAAGAAGAATCTCCAATCCGTGATGGAGCTGAAGGGCGAGCTCAATGCTGTGTTCGGAACAAATTTAATCCTCCAAAAGGTAAAAACCGAACTGCAAAGGATGCGATTTTTCTTCCATTTCTTGGTCCCTTCGCTTTGTTACGTTGGATGATAGCTATCTTGTAAAATTATTGTATTAATGGGGGTTTTATGCTTTTGCAGGGCGAAGTGAAAAAACAAAATAATAATAATAATGACGTGCAATTCGCTCATTGCTTTTCCTCTTTCCTGTTATCGCGCGGTTGGTTTAGCTGAATAACTAATATATTTTTTATATATTTATTCAGAAACGCAAGAGTAGTTTTTGATGTTTTATTTGATTATCTTTTGCTGGAAATAATGTCTCCTCGAATAGAAAGGAAAAAAGTTGGAAAATGATCTGCAGGCCCTACCTAGCGTAAGAATTTTTTTCCCTTAAGAATGTGAAAGAACTTGATACTGCTTTAAGTGATCTGCAGGATCCAGCGTAAGGATTTTTTTTCCTTTAAAATGTGAAATAACTGGATACTGCTTTAACTGATCTGCAGGCTCTAGAGTAAGAATTTTTTTCCTTGAGAATGCGAATAAATTAAAGAACATGATATATACTGATTTAACTTAGTTTATCTAGTGTTTTGTTATTGTTGCTGTTGTTGTGGTGTTAAAACTTACCTTTTTTCCTCGCTTATAGAGATCCTGAAGAGGGGATTCCAGATGGAAATGCTTCCAACAGTTCTCTTGGTGATTAATTAATCAAGGAAGATAGTGATTTTAATGAATTACCTCTCTGAGTTATGCAAATTGGATCCTTATTCATGAATCTCACCATATGAATCTTTACGAACTAGCTTATTTTGTACAATGAATTGTGGTTATTATTGCTTCTTTATCTTGATGTTTTGATCGTCAGGGAGCTGGAAAAATATGATCGTAGGCATCAAGATCTCTGGATGAGTTAGTTATCAGAAATAATACAACTAGTAATAAAAAAATTAAACACCTCGATTTTTTTTTTCCTTCAATTTTCTAATGCATATCCTGTGTTCGTTTTGATGCACAATTGACATTATATATTGTCATCCGTTCTGGAGTAAGTTTCAGACTCAGTGCTAGTTTAAGGTCATTTGATATCTACCATTCATCTTAAACATGATATTTCTGTTTAAACTGGTTTCTTGAGAATGTGGAAAACAAAACATTTACCAAATTCCTAAGAAAAACTTTTCATCTTTGTCCGAGTTGGATTGTTGTCTCTTGCATAACCTCGTATGGATGTGAAGCTTCTTAATTTATGGAGGTCGCTTGCTCTGATCTGCCATATTAGTTTTTTCCTTTTTTTTTTGTTTTCAGAGATGCAATCATTGATTGTGACTTCTGAGTTCTGTCACTAACTTCCTGAAAGTTAGTAGGTCAACTGTAGACTCTCTAAACTGATTTTCAAAAGATATATGAACTAAAAATCAGATGTTCATTTGTCCCACATTTATGATGTTTTAATTTCCCTGGTAGTAATCCAACGAGCCAAAAATCGAACTCCAACCTTTTTTATTTTTAATTATTTTCTAAATTTTGATTGGTTCAAACATACAAACAGTGACAGATTTCATCAATCCCTGCTTTACTTTTTTTTCTTCTACATGATTGGCCGTATAAAATCTATTGCTTCATTGTGATCTTTCCGGAAACTATCTATTGACTGTAAGGTCTCCGTCGTCATCTAGAACAACTTCATAATTTAATTTATTTTTGGTAAATGGTACCGTTTATTTAATGCATTTAAATACAAAAGCATTGGTAATTTGTTTATCCTGTGACATTCACTGAGCAGAAAAGGGAGGAATGCCTTGTTCATTCCAGAAGTAGTTCTCAGGGTCAACTCGAGCCTTCACTTTCGCAAGCTTGTCAAAGTTGTGGAGGAAGTATCTTCTTCCCCAAGCGCTTGCCTCCGTGTAACTCGTCCTCCCTTCCACTGTGCTGCTTCCCAAGTCGATGTCCTTGTAGTTAAGATACGCAGCTCTCGGATTGCTCGACACGCGAGGAGCCATGTAGTCGTAAAGCCTCCTCATCCATCTCAAGTGCCTCTGCGTCACCGCCGCCTCTGTCTCAAACCACCTCAAGTAGTATTGAATGATATACAAATTCCCCTTCCTGTGAGGGAAGGCAATGGCATCGTCTTCTATGTCCCAAAGCCTTCCGCCCCACGGCTCGAGTATCATCGCCAGAAGCTCCTCCTCCCCCTCCATCATGACTTACCAAATCCCTTCCCATGCTTTCTCGGAGATGGGCTTCCTCACGAAGTCCGACTTGCCCTTGAAGGAGAGGCTGACCGCCGGGCGCCGGTCCAACAGCACGCTGGCATTATTCAATGCATGGCCGTCGAGGGAGAGAGTCGACTCCAACCAAGTCATCTCGTTGCAGTCCTCGGCCCTCAAGCCCAGTTCGGGGAAGCCATTCTTGATGGCCGCAAGCGCATCGCGACGTGGCCCCAGGAAAAGGCCTTGGAATGTGACCTGGATCGTGCGGTTTACGGGCTCCTCTCCGACTGCAAGCGCCACGGCCCTGATCCATAGATCGTCGGCGAGCCGCGGCGCGATGCTCTGCCACGAGTGCAGCAACCTCGTGGCGCCCTGCCCCAGGGTTCTGCTCACGTAGAACACCGTCACTTTGGGCGGGACCGGGACGAGTCGCAACTTGTAGGCCACGACGACGCCGAAGTTCGCCGCGCCGCCGCCTCTTATCGCCCAAAACAAGTCTTCCCCCATGGTCTCCCTGGTCAACAGCTCGCCCTCGGCGTTGACCAGCTCGGCATCCACGACGTTGTCCGCGGCGAGGCCGTACTTCCTATGCATCGACCCGATTCCGCCGCCGCCGAACTGTCCGCCGACACCGACGGTGGTGCAAACGCCTGCAGGGAACGCGGTGGCGGTGCTGGCGGCGGCCACGTGGTAATACACCTCGCCGAGGGTGGCGCCAGCGCCGACCCAGGCGGTTCGGGCTTCGGCGTCGACGTCGACAGAGCGAAGGCTAGAGAGGTCGAGGACGGCAAACGGTCTATCGGTACTGGAGAACGATACGTAGGAGAGGCCCTCGTAGTCATGGCCGCCGCTGCGGACGCGTAGGCGGACGCCATGACGGCGGCCGCAGAGGACTGCGGCCTGGGCGTCGTTGGCGACGGAAGGGAGGATTAGGAAGGAGGGAGTCTCTTCGCCGGAGGAGAGGAAGCGGAGGTTTTGGATGGAGGAGCGGTAGAGGGTGGAGAAGGAGGTTGCGTTGGGTGTGTAAATCTTCGAAGAAAAAGAGGAAGATCCTCCAGTTGCTTCAAGAAAGCAACGGAGGAAGTTGGCATGCTGATGATTTGCCGCATGAGAAGTGCAAAGGAGGAAGAAGAGGAAACAGGAGAAAATTATAGTGGACGCCATTGCAAGGCTGCATGCACGTTCTACTGCGTAACGCACTACAGGGGCTTTATATAGAAAACCCCATATACTTTTTCTTTTTAAAAAATTCCTCCAGTTTCACAATTATTATTTTATCCATTGTTCTAGAAATATTTTAGAAATGTCTCGGAATGTTTATTAATAAAATGGCCGCCAGGACAAACATAGTAGAATGTCTAATTAATTTTCAGATGCTAACGATTTGATTTTCAGTTAGATGTATTTGTAGGATTTTTTTATTAAATGAGGGTGATAAATCAAGAATATTATAGATGTTGAAGATTGTCAATGGATGGAGCATATCTTATTTTTAAATTATTTAACGTTCTAGAGATTTATAAGATAGAATTTACTATTTCAAAATTAATCGGATAAAAAAATTGGATATCTGTTGTTAGAAAAAAAAAAACTTCTCTTATTTTATTATCTTAACACTGAGCTAAGACAAAGATGTTTCGAATAATTTTAGTTGACCGCTCAATTTTAGTTAAAACTATTTAAATTGTAATCATTTTAATTAAAGTTACTTTAATAATATTTAATTATATTTGACAAGTCAAAGTAGTTTTATCTAAATTGGAGTATTTTTTTACCCAAAAATATTTTTAATATCAATTAAAAAATATACAATGTTCACTTTGAATATTTAAATTTTTATTTTTTATATTTATCCTTTCTCGTTCAAACATAATCTTATTCTTAAGTATTTAATATATAATGAATCATACGTATTGTAGACTTGGATGCTTCGATATTATTATTTAAAAACTTTGAATATTATATATATAGAAAAATGATATTCTGTACGATGATTTTGCATGTGTGCATATGTGACTCGTTTCTAATCGTCTGATCTATGAGATTGTATAATAATGAAAAATATACAATATATCTACCACGATGATTGAAGATGATGGAAACTATATATAGTTCAATCATCGAATCTATCGAGATCATTATCGCATTTGCGCCGATCCAATCGAGTCAAGTCCGATCAAATTGTGGTCGAATTTCGACTGCGATGGAATTTTGATTGGAATCCAACCAAATTACAGTCGCTATCGCCTTGACTCCAACTAGACTACGACCAGATTGCGATTGGAAATCCAATCGAACATCGACAATAGTGATGAGTAGTCACATGAGAAAGAATACTGTGCATTCCTCAACGCACACAAATATTCGTCACCTAGAACATCAATTTCGTGTGTGTATATATATATAGAGGGACTTTTAATATCCTTGGTGACAATCGTTGTGCGCTACGTGTGCGGTGCGGGATGACATAGTAATGGAAAATACATAATACTTTCCTTCATATCTTTTTCTCCGATGACTTTTTCTTCTCGAATGAACATTACAATCAAACTCTTGAACCCATCGAGGTCACCGCCACCAATCGACCGACCAAACCTTAGTTGGATTTAGGTCGAAATCTAATCGAATTGCGATCGCCAATGCTACGGTCGCAATTCGATTGAAATTCTATTGCGATTCGATCGAACTCCGATATCGATTATACCGCAACCAAGCACCACTTTCCCCACTCAGCACTCGAGCACCAAGAGCTTCCCACCGCCAATGCTTGAGTACCTCTGTCGCTCGACATCGTCGTCGAGCGGTTGGATTCCATTCGCGATTCGATCAAAATCTGACTGCAGTTCGATCGACATCGGATTCCGACCAAAAATTAATCGGATTGCAACCACTAGTGCTGTCAGTTGTGGTCGCAATTGTGGCCAATTCTGATCGGACTCCAGTGTTGATCAGATCATAATTGAATTGTCATTGTCAGTGCCACAATCGCAATCACTGTCGTTTTCGATTGCAATTGTTGTCGTTTTCGATCGTAATCCGATCGAATCTCGATGTCGATCGAATCGTGATCAAATTTCGCCCAAATGAAATTTTATTTTGATCATAAAATGGGTTCCATAGCGAAACTTTATTTTGATATGATCTTTTAAATATTGATCCATAGTGAAACTTTATTTTGATCATAAAATGGGTTGATTAGCAAATCGAAAAAAAAAAAGAAAAAAAAGAAAGAGGTTGGAATATGATTTGGTACTAAACTGATATGGATTTTCCTAAGTAGATTAAATTAGCACATCCAATTTAGGCTTCCCAAACTAATCAACACAATTTTCACTGTTCCCTATGCTTCATTTACTGTATTAATTGCCTTAAACATGACAGATTATTCACGAAGTAATTAATTTATAAATCAATATTGTCGAGATCTAGATCACTTGATTTCGATCTAAGTCGTGCATTACACGTTGGCCAGAAGTTGCTTTGCTATTAAATTATTTAATGTTATTCATACCTTCTTCCAATTTAAAAATAATTTTAAGAAGATACCAATCCACGATATGCTTAATATGGCTTACAACGAAGTGTTTATTTTTTAATTTTAACCATAACAACACGCCGTTAACTTGGAAACGGAAAATACATTGTCAACCTTATCCATATATATATAAGCAAATATTAATATTGGTATGGTTGACAATGTATTTTCCGTTTCCAATTTTTTAATTTTAACCATAACAACACGCCGTTAACTTGGAAACGGAAAATACATTGTCAACCTTATCCATATATATATAAGCAAATATTAATATTGGTATGGTTGACAATGTATTTTCCGTTTCCAATTTTTTAATTTTAACCATAACAACACGCCGTTAACTTGGAAACGGAAAATACATCGTCAACCTTATCCATATATATATATAAGCAAATATTAATATTGGTATGGTTGACTTTTGACGAGAGGGCAGTCATTATTAAAAATAATATAGATCATATTTTTATCTTAAAAATACCTCAATTTAATATCAAATTTAACTAAAAGAGCTATTAGGCGAAATTAATTAAAATTGATAATAATTTTGATCAGTAGATCAGTTAATTAAAAGTATAAAATTGTTTGACGCAGTTAGAATTATTTTATATTATAATAATTTTAATTAAAATTATTATAACAATATTATAAGAAAGATATTTTTAGATGAAAAAGGAATTTATTATTTTTTTTAAAGTACGGTGACTCATCATACTTTAAATAAACAATATATTTCCTTTTCATTTAAAAATATCTTTATTATAATGGTGACTTTTTTTGTTTGGGTTACAATAATGAAAAAGACCTTTGATTTTTGTTTATTATTATGAAAGAAAGCGAGATCGGCTGAGAAAAACATGTTTACTTGGAAGGGATTTATATGGGCATTTTAGTCATTTGCAATATGTTTCTTCGAAGGCTGAGCGGGGCACCCTCGATTCTCCCGTCCCATCCTAGAAACGCCTCTTCCGGCCCGTCCGCTCGCTTCCGGGGGGAGGAAATTCAGGAAGATGAATCTCCAATCCGTGATGAAGCGAAAGGGCAAGCTCAATGCTGTGTTCAAAAACAAATTCACTTCTCGAAAAGGTTAAACCTAACCACAAAGGATGCGACTTTCCCTTCATTTCTTGGTCCCCGCCGCGCTTTGTTATGTTGGATGATAGAGTTGTTTTCTCGTATAGTTGTTGTATTTGTGTGGTTTTTATGTTTTAGCAGGGCGAAGTGAAAAATAAATAAATAATAATGTACAATTTGCTTATTGTTTTTCCTCTTTCCTGTTGTCCGTTTGTTTAGCTGAATAACTAATATCTTTGGATGTATTTATTCTGAAAAGTGAGATTAGTTGCTGATGTTTTATTTAATTATCTTCTTTTGCTAGAAATAGTGGCTCCCTCGAAGAAAGGAAAAAGTTGGAGAATGGTCTGAAGAATCCAGTGTAAGATTATTTTTTTTTCCCCCTCAGGAATGCGAAAGAACATGATACTGCTTTAAGTTAGATTATCTAGTGCGTTTTGTCATTGCAAGGTTGCATGTTCCACTGCGTCATGCGTTATAGGGGTCATATATACTGATCAAAGATACCATATTTAATGCACTATGCATGTGTAGGGCATGCCACAAACTTGCAAAGTCATCACAAGCTCAACTATGGAGCGGCCAAATAGTTCTGCACTTGCCAACCTGCTCAATGCCTTCGGAGCAGCTTGTCATTATGGTCTATGCACTGGAGAAGTTTCACTAGTAAATATTGCCAATGGAGCGGTTTTCTCTAACATTTTGACATTTTTTCTTTCAGAAGCCGAGAGAATCTTCTGTGAGCTCTTGAGGATTTCGGATTCTCTGAATAAAGATTACATTTTGAAAATCACAAATAAGCCAGAATGGAAAACTATTTGACCGCTGATCAAGACATTTCTAAGGAGTTCTCTGTTTCTTCTGAATCAAGAAACAGACAGCCAAATCCTTGAGTTTGTTTTTTATCAGCTCAGATAGTCAATCCTACTATTTTTCTGTTTTCCCATCTGTTGCCCGTCAAGACGATGATGGTGAGGTATCCGAGTGACGAAGACGGCAAGGACCGATAAGTGACAACTACAATATGGAGAGATGATGTGGAAGAACAGTTCAGCACGGTTGAAACGCAGCTGCGCCGGATAGCCGAGCCGAATAGGGATCTTGCACAACAGCAAATGGTTAAGGGCGCCGAGAGGGATCTCGGCCACGCCCCTCCGACGCTCAAGGCAGGAAATTAGATTGAAAAGGTGAGGAGAAACTGAAAAGAACGAAGTTACAAGCGTGAGAACTTACCTCTCATTCTCAAGGAGGGTCATATATAGAGAGAGAGGGAGTTTCCCTATTGGTAGATTTTGCCAGCGAAAGCGATATGATCTCAGGGGGTCATACATAATGATCATTGTTATCTAAACTGCATCCAATACGTGTGCTGTCATTAATGCACATCACGTGGTTGATAGGAGGTACATCCTATTTAATGTCGCAGTCAATCTTCTGAAACTTCAGCAGGGAAATCTATTTTTGCGCGTGGACGACAATTAATACATGTCGCACGGTTGATAGGAGACAAATCTCAATTAATGTCGCAGATACTCATTTGAGATTTGTCAGAGGATCTCACTTTTTTGTCAGAGAGAAGTGATGACGAGGATTGCCAGTTCAGATGAAGGATATAAAATAACCGCCTCTTCTTTTAAATGGGTCAGCTTATGATAAAATAATCATACAGAGAAACGGTATATCAGAGAAGGCGCGTCCTTGCCGAGAGATAAAATGAATGAGATGGAAAACCTTCAGCATAATGAGAAGTCCGAGCCGAGATGCGATACAGCCGGCATGATAGAGGTTCGGCCCGGGATACGGAGGATCTGACTTAATGATAGAGATCCGGGCCGGGACGCGGGGCGTCCGACATGATGAAATCTGGGCCGGGACGGGGGGTGTCCGGTCATGATGATAACAATCTGAGTTGCCACCTATCATACGCTAGATGACATGGTAGGTTTGATTCGTTTTTCTAACCATATTTTAATTTTACCCGATATCACCATCCTTAACAAAGAAACCGATCAAGGTATGTCAATCATGTGCTCCTTGCTAAAGCTTCAAATAGCACCCAGCCAACTACCATAATCAGTTAGTTCATCACAACTAGGGATAAATTTCAACATTTTGTATGCATAGGGAATGCCACACGCTTGTAATCCTGTGCACTGTACTTTATAATAGTTTAATATTTTGTTAGGAAGTCTCAATTAAGTGTGGTTTATCAACAATTTTGAATATCTATGAAGAGTAGACTATTATACAATTTTATGCCACATGATTGGCTGTAATCTTGTTAGCTGTATGTTATAATATGGCAGTTGAATGTATTCCACTGGGAGAAGCTTGGCATTCTGCAAAAAATAAGGGAAAAAAAAGTGGGTTGCAAAAGAAAATGGGAAATAAACCCCACATTTTAGGTAAGCAGGTATTTCTTCCATGGTTATTTTATTTTATTTTTCAATTTTAGTTGAATGAGAGCATTTAAAAAGACCTAAAATGTTGAATTTGTAATTAAATTTTCTAATTGTCTTGTTGAATGTTTATAACGTATTTGATAATCTCTCTAATTAAATTGTCTTGTTGAATGTTTGTAACGTATGTTTTTTAGTATGGTAGGATTTTATATTTGCAAATTAGCTAGAGTCAATAAAGTTTACCTGATCGTTTAATTTTATTTTTGAAGAGGAACCATAGTGCAAAGATAAAATTGTTATTTTGTGAATAGTAGTTTGACTATATTTTGTCGAAGTTTAATTGTGATATTCATTGGTAATATGATGCTTCCATCAAGGAGGTCAACTTTGTGGTCTATACTTATCAAAATTTTGAAATCGTAAATGGTTGGTCTCCTTTCTCATTTTTTTTTGCTTGTCTAATTTTATTAGGAAGAAAAGTAAGATAGCATACGTTTCCTTGGATTTAACTTCAAATCATTGTTTGGTACTGACATTCCAAATTAATTTGTTTGGATATCAATTCGTTGGTGAAGATAAGGCCTATTTGTCGATGCTTTAGTTGCATACACATGGACTCAACTCAATTTCAAGTTCACATATCCTCGACAAGTGGAGGTGCCTGAAAGCGAAGAATCATCTTCCTCAACCATATCCTCAACAAAGATAGCGCAAAGAGCTCAACAAAAGTTTCTTAGCACATGTACAATCGAGAAGTTCTGGCATCGAACGAAACCTATTTGTTCCCCTCAATCTGCACACGAGAAAGATATCACAGCGGTATCAGTATGTTTACTTGTCAATATTTGGATCCAAGTCCGTAAAGTTGCCTTCGGATTGTTTAATTTTTCTGACACTGAATTGAAGTTGGTGCGAAGAATTCCTATTGTAGCGTGGATTATCCACTGAACCAGTGAAAAGTACTTGATTTCGATGTGTCGCGTATCAGTAATGCAAAACTTGTTGGAGATTTTACGCCGCTAGAGGGGGGTGAATAGCGTCAATGCTCGTACGTCGATGGAATTCGTTCGCGATCGTCTCTACAAAACTCGTTATGCGCAGCGGAATAGAAATAATAAAAGCAATAACGAAAAGATACAATCACGAACACAAAGATATAACATGGTTCGGAACCGAACGGTTTCTACTCCACGGAACGAGCTCTAAAGAGCCCTAGTGATGCACACGCACTCACTAATCACAAATACTTATTCTCGACACAAGTCGGAGGTGGAGAAACCTCTTACAATAAGATTACAACAATAATCTAAATACAACAAGTAAATATAAGAAAAAATACAACAAGAGAAGTAAAAAACACTTTACAAAAACTCTTTAGAAGTTTGTTTGTTGATTGTCTTGGACTAGCACTTGAAAGCCCTGATTTGCAGCAGCAAATCGCTTCAAAACGTCCAAGAAAATCGGTTGCAAAAACCCTCCCGTCGAGCTTCTTTTATCCTTGCACGCGACCTAGATTTCCGCCCATCAGTCGACTGTCATAAGTCACCAGTCGACTGATGTCACTGTTGTCGTGAGACAACGGCTCGATCCACGCTGGAAAAACTCCAACAGATCTCTTGGCAATCGACTACCAACATTGGCGATTGGTCGTCACCGTAGTCGATCGCCCAATGCTACGGAGCATTCTGTCGATCGGTCGATTGCCGATCGCTCAATGAGCTCGATGAGCGATCGAGGAGTTCCAGCTCTTAAACGGCAGTCGAACTCAAGTCGACTCACGGCAGTCGAACCGGCCATAATGCCAGTCGACTGCCAACCTCAAAGATGAGGTTTTAACCCAAAGTATGGTGCCCTCATACTTGCTAGACCACCCTTAGCCTAGACCTAAGTCTTCTAGCCACCTCCATCAGCCTTACGCCTCTCGAATCCCTCCAAGTCATCCATGACTTGTTCATCCATCGCGCTAGCCTTCAGGTGCTTCCCTCGGCTATGTCATGCTAACGGTGTCTACACCGCCAAGGCACATTGGACTTACGCCGTCAAGATTCCGTTTGGACTTTACGCTGCCAATATCAAACCTCTTGGACTTCCCAAATGCCAAGACTCAAGCTTGGACTTTCCCTTGCCAACCCATGTTGGACTTTCCATGCCAAAACTCATGCTTGGACTTTCCATTTGCCAAGACTCATGCTTGGACTTCTCATTTGCCAAGACACATGCTTGGACTTCTCATGCCAAGTACTCAAGACTTGAACTTTCCCAAATGTCAAGTACCCATGACTTGGACTTTCCATGCGCCAAGTGTCCTACTTGGACTTTTCATGTCAAGTACTCAAGACTTGGACTTTACCAAATGCCAAGACTCACTTGGACTTTCCATGCCAAGTACCCATGACTTGGACTTTACCTTGCCAAGACCCATGCTTGGACTTTCCCATAATCACATGGTCAACCTCAGTCAACCATCAAAGTCTTTCTCGAGTCAAACTCGAGTCTAGTCAATTATAACCTGGATCGATTGTATAAACAATCTCCCCAACATATTAACTGACATTAATGTCAAACATCAATGTCAAACCACTTTGTCAAACATCAAAACATCACTCGAATCAAACTCGAGTCTGATCAATCGTGACCTGGATCGATTGCACCAACAAAACTAAGCGCTCTATTTCTTTAGTTGTTTGTTAGATTGTGCAAACAGTTAAATTCCAGTGGATGAGGATCTCATTTGTCATCTAGAACAGCGTCATGATTTTTTTTTTTTTATTGTAAGTAGTGCCTTTATTTAGTGCATTCAAATACAAAGCATAAGTAATTATTTATTCTGATCCTGTGGCATTCACGGAGCAGCAAAAAGAGGGATGCCTTGTTCATTCCAGAAGTAGTTCTCAGGGTCAACTCGAGCCTTCACTTTGGCAAGCCTGTCGAAGTTGTGCAGGAAGTATTTTCTTCCCCAAGCGCTTGCCTCCGTGTAACTGGTCATCCCTTCCTCTGTGCTGCTCCCCAAGTCGATATCCCTGTAGTTTAGATACGCAGCTCTCGGATTGCTCGACACGTGAGGAGTCATGTAGTCGTAGAACTTCCTCATCCATCTCAAATGCCTCTCCCTCACCGCCGCCTCTGTCTCAAACCACCTCATGAAGTACTGAATGTTATACAAATTCCCCTTCCTGTGAGGGAAGGCAATGGCATCGTCTTTTATGTCCCAAAGCCTTCCACCCCACGGCACAAATATCATCGCCACAGGCTCCTCCTCCGCTTCCATCATAAACTTCCAAATCCCCTCCCATCCTTTCTCGGAGATGGGCTCCCTCACGAAGTCCGACTTGGCGTTGAAGGAGCTGTTGAACGGCGGCCGGTCCAACAGCACGCGGGTATTATCCAATGGATGGTTATCCAAGAAGAGAGCCGTCTCCACCCAACTCAGCTCGTTGCAGTCCTCGGCCCTCACGCCTAGCTCAGGGAAGCTATTCTTCATGGCCGCAAGCGTAGCGAGACGCGACCCCAGGAACAGGCCTTGGAATGTGGCCTGGATCGTGCGGTTCACCGGCGCCTCGCCGACCGCCATCGCCAAGACCCTGATCCATAGATCGTCGGCGAGCCGCGGCGCGATGCTCTGCCACGAATGCAGCAACCCTGTGGCATCCTGCTCCAGCCTTCTGTTCACGGAGAACACCGTCACTTTGGGAGGCACCGGGACGAGTCGCAACTTGTAGGCCATGACGACGCCGAAGTCAGCCGCGCCGCCGCCTCTTATTGCCCAAAACAAATCTTCCCCCATGGTCTCCCTGGTCAACAGCTCGCCTTCGGCGTTAACCAGCTTGGCATCCACGACGTTGTCGGCTGAGACGCCGTACTTCCTCTGCAGAGATCCGATGCCGCCGCCGCTGAAGTGCCCGCCGACACCGACCGTGGAGCAGATGCCGGCAGGAAACGCGAGGGTGGGGCTGGCGGCGGCCACGTGGTAGTACACCTCGCCGATGGTGGCGCCAGCGCCGACCCAGGCGGTGCGGGCTGAGGTGTCTACCTGGACGGACAGAAGTCTAGAGAGGTCGACGACGGCAAATGGGCTATCAGTACTGGAGAAGGAGACATAGGAGAGGCCCTCGTAGTCATGGCCGCCACTCCGGACGCGGAGGCGGATGCCGTGACGGCGGCCGCAGAGGACCGCGGCTTGTGCGTCGTTGTCGACGGACGGGAGGATGAGGAAGGAGGGAGTCTCTGCGCCGGAGGAAAGAAACCGGAGGTTTTGGAAGGAGGCGAGGTAGAGGGTGGAGAAGGAGGTGGTGTTGGGAGTGTAAATCTTCGAAGGAGAAGAGGAAGACCCTCCAGTTGCTTCAAGAAAGCAATTGAGGAAGTTGGTTTGTCGATGATTTTCCGCGTGAGAAGTGCAGAGGAGGAGGAAAAAGAGCAAACAGGAGAAGATGACGGTGGACGCCATTGCAAGGCTGCATGTTCCTCTGCGTGACGTGTTATATATATAGAGAGATCTAAGTGATCAGCAGATTTAACATGTGACTTGAATGTCGACGGTTTCTGTCTTATCGTGGCATGTCAAATATAAATATTTTTCACGATCGATTTTTCAATTTAATGAAAGATAATAAATCAGATTTTATTTTGACACAGTAATCTTTTTACATAGAAAATATGAAAAATTTAATGAGATATTTCACATCTACTTCAATCCGCCAAGACAATCTGTCACGCGTATTAATGAAAAAAAAATCAATAATTGAGACCTAGACGAATTATATTTTTCAGCAATGCCTTTCATCTCCTTTTCAATCAATTTTGAAGTTATCAATACGTTTTAAAAGCTTCTAACTATTATAAAATATAAGTTATTAGATGCCTATTAAGTAACATATATGTTATCATAAAATTATAATGTCATTTCATTCTAAATGTATATAAATATATATTTTTGTAATTGCACATGAAGATATAAATTGAACGAAAGGAATAAAATTATTCTTGTTTCAATTATTCCTCTTTTCTTCTCTAAAAGATTTTTTTTTCTTGATATTTTATAACACGTTATCAGCACGACTTTTGCTCTAATTTTATACACACTCAACAACAAAGTTAATCTTCGGTAATCACAATTTTAAGCTTTTATAATTTTAAAAATATTAGAAAATAATTATGTGACATATTATTTTTTATTTCTGACAATATTATATGTAAGAATTGATATATAGTTCATATAACTAATTATTATTGTCTAAAATTATTATTAATAATTTGTGATAAATTTCATATAATTATGCATAGCTAATGTTAGAACTAGTGACATGATATTAAATATTTTCTTTTTATTTTCTTGTTTGGGTACATCAAAAATTTTAACATAATGATCACACATTAATAACTTAGGAATTTGAATAATTTATTGAATGACAAGATTATTTCAAAATTATCAACTTATTTTATTATTAACCTTTATAAATCATAAGGTGAAATAGGTCATAATCTTTTCATTGAATCATAAAATATTATGATATACTTGTTGATTTTTTTTTATATTTCTTATTCTATATTGTTTTATTTTTACGCATATATAAATCTTATTTTAATTTTATGCTTTTGTGTTAGTATTTTATGGCAAACCTCACCAAACTCGAATTTGTGGCTCTCGACATTTCGGGAAAAAATTACTTATCATGGATCCTTGATGCTGAAATCCATTTGAATGCAAATGGACTCAGAGAAACAATTAAAGAAAATAATAAAGAGACTTTGCAAAATCAAGCCAAGGCAATGATTTTTCTCCGTCATCACCTCCACGAAGATTTAAAAATTGAGTATTTAACAGTGAAAGATCCATTTGAGTTATGGAAAAGTTTAGAGGAAAGGTTTAATCACCAAAAAACGATAATACTTTCTAAAGCTCGTTATGATTGGATCCATTTGCGATTCCAAGATTTTAAATCTGTGAGTGAATACAATTCAGCCGTTTTTAAAATCAGTTCTAAATTAAAGTTATGTGAAAAGAATATTACTGATTATGATATGTTAGAGAAAACACTCTCCACTTTTCATGCCTCAAATATGCTCCTACATCAGCAATATCAAGAGAAAGGGTTCAAGAAATATTCTGAACTAATTTCTTGTTTGCTTGTGGCTGAACAAAATAACGAGTTATTAATGAAAAATCATGAATCTCGTCCAACTGGCTCTAGTCCATTCCCTGAAGTGAATGCGACAACTCATAATAATTCTAGACATTGACGAGGATGTGAAAATGATCATGAACGAGGACGCAACCGTGGTCGTAGTCGTAGTCGTGGTCGTGGTTGTGGCTGTGGTCGTGGTCATGGCTAGAATGTTTACCGTAATGATCATGGTGGTCATACAAACAATCAGAAGTGGAAATATAATGATAAAAAACAAGAAAAAAATGGATCTAGTCAGAATGTTGAGAATAAATGCTACCGATGTGGGGTGATTGGATATTGGTCACGTACCTGTCGTACGCCAAAGCATCTTGTCGAGCTTTATCAAGCCTCGTTGAAGGAAAAGGATAAGAATGTGGAGGCAAATGTCTTATATAAAAATAATGACCCTAATAATATTTTTGAGGGTTTTGAAAATTTGCCCCAATTAGAAGTTGGTGACTTTCTTGAGAATACTGAATATGGTGATTTTAATTAATATAATTTTTATTTCTCAATATTTATAATAAATTCAAACTTATTGCTAATTTATTTATTTATTTATTTTGAAGACTTATGGATATTATTGGGTCAAAGATTGAAGATGAGAATCTTTGTCTTGTAAAAGTGCAACTACACATACAATTCTCAAAAGTAAAAGATATTTCTCTCATCTTATCATGCAAAAACAAAATGTGAATACTATATCTTGTAGTGTAACCTTAATAGAAGGCTCCGGAAGAGCAAATATTTTACTACCAGGAGGAACAAATTTCTTGATCAATAATGCATTGTATTCACCCAAGTCCCATCGAAATTTATTAAGTTTCAAAAATATTCGCCTTAATGGTCATCATATAGAAACAACTAATATGGGAAATAATGAGTATTTGTGCATTACTAATGTTAAAATGAGGCATAAACAAGTTTTGGAAAGACTATCTGTTTTCTCTTCGGGCTTTTATTATACATACATTAAACCAATTGAAATAAATATTATAGTAAACCAGAAGTTTACTAGTCAAAATGAATTCCTTTTATGGCATGATAGATTGGGTCATCCTGGATCTGTAATGATGCGACGAATTGTGGAACATTCTTCTGGACATCCATTGAAGAACCAGAAGATTTTTCAATCAAATGAATTTTCATGTGTTGCATGTTATCAAGGCAAATTAATAGTAAAGGCCTCATCGAGTAAGATTGAATTTGAATGTCCTACATTTTTAAATCGAATTCAAGGTGATATATGTGGACCAATTCACCCACCATGTGGACCATTTAGATATGTTATGGTTTTAATAAATGCATCTACAAGATGGTCACATGTGTGCTTATTATCAACTCAAAACCTGGCGTTTTCGAGATTACTTGCTCAAATAATTCGATTACGTGCACATTTTCCTGATTATCCCATTAAAACAATTCACCTTGATAATGCTGGAGAGTTTACTTCTCAAGCATTTAATGACTATTGCATGTCTATTGGTATAAAAATTGAACATCCTATAGCTTATGTTCATACTCAAAATGGTCTAGCAGAATCATTTATTAAACGTCTTCAATTAATAGCAAGACCATTACTGTTGAAATCCAAACTTCCTGTTCATGCTTGGGGACATGCAATCTTACATGCAGCAACATTAGTTCGCATCCGACTCACTAATTCTCAATATTCTCCTTTCCAATTGGTCTCTCGAAGAGAACCTAATATCTCTCATTTACGAACTTTTGGATGTGCAGTTTATGTCCTCATTGCTCCTCCTCATAGAACAAAAATGGGGTCTCAAAGGAAATTAGGCATTTATATTGGTTTTGATTCTCAGTCCATTATCAAATATCTTGAACCTCTGACAGGAGATATTTTTACTGCTAGATTTCTTGATTGTCGATTTGTTGAAGCATTTTTTTCCAACTTTAGGGGGTAATAATACTAGTAAAGAAAAGATAGAAAAAGAGATTATTTAGAATAATCCATCCTTATGCCATTTTGATCCTCGCACAAAACAATGTGAACTAGAAGTTCAACGGATCATTCATTTACAACAGATTGCAAATCAATTGCAGATAATTTCTCTGATCCAAAACGAGTAACAAAATCACATATTCCAGCATAAAATGCTCCTATTAGAATTGATGTCTTTGAAAGACCTCTCTCAACAAATGAACACAAACCATGCCTGAAGCGTGGAAGACCAACAGGTTCTAAAGATAAAAATCCTCGAAAGAAAAAGGGAACGCATGAACAAATTGATCGTCTAAAAAAAGAAAATAAGTCAATCCAAGAAGAAAAACTTCCAGAAGAAGTTGAAATAGATAATCAAGAAATATCGATAAATTACATTTCTACAATGAAAACATGGGATCGAACAAATACAAATATTGATGATATATTTGTATATAATGTGGCAAATGATATTTTGAGTGAAAATAAGGATTTTGAACCCATGACTTTAAAAGAATGTCAATCAAGAGAAGATTGGCCAAAATGGAAAGATGCAATTCAAACAGAATTAACATCTCTCTCTAAACATGAGGTTTTTGGGTCTATTGTCAAAACACCTAAAGGTGTTAAACCAATATGATACAAATGAGTATTCGTACGAAAAAGAAATGAGAAAAATGAGATTGTGCGATATAAAGCTCGACTAGTTGCACAAGGTTTTTCGCAACAACCTGGAATTGATTATGAAGAAACATACTCTCCTGTAATAGATGCTATTACTTTTCGTTATCTTATTGGTTTAATAGCACAGAAAAGGCTTCATATGCAGATGATGGATGTCGTTACAGTATATTTATATGGTGCACTAGATAATGACATATATATGAAAGTCCTAGAAGGACAAAAAATTTTAAAAACATGCAATTCTCGAGAATTATTTTCTATTAGATTACAAAGATCTTTGTATGGTTTAAAACAATCTGGACGAATGTGGTACAATCGTCTTAGTGAATATTTGCTAAAAGATGGTTATACAAATAATCATATTTGCCCATGTGTTTTTATAAAGAAATTTGGACATGATTTTGTAATAATCGTTGTTTATGTTGATGACTTAAATATTATTGACTCTCCTGAAGAGATCTCTAATGCAATAAACTATTTAAAGAAAGAGTTCGAAATGAAAGATCTTGATAAAACTAAATTTTGTCTCGACCTGCAGTTCAAGTACTTAAAGAATGAAATTTTTGTTCATCAATCAACTTATACTGAGAAAGTTTTAAAACAATTTAATATGGACAATTCATATTCATTAACCAATCCAATGATTGTTCGGTCACTTGATATACATAAGGATCCTTTCCGTCCTCAAGATGAAAATGAGAAAATTCTTGGTCCCGAAGTGTTATACTTAAGTGCAATTGGTGTTTTAATGTACCTTGCTAATAATACTCCACCTAATATTGCTTTTGCTGTAAATTTATTAGCAAGATATAGTTCTACTCCAACCAGAAGACATTGGAATGGAATTAAACATATTTCCCGATATCTCCGTGGGACAATTGATATGGGTCTATTCTACCCGTATGAACCAAATGCACAATTAATTGGGTATGCAGATGCAGGATATTTATCATATCCACACAAAGCTAGGTCACAAACTGGATATGTATTTACATATGGTGACACAACAATATCTTGGAGATCTATGAAACAAACTATAACAGCTACCTCATCAAATCATGCTGAAATAATTGCAATTCATGAGGCAAGTCGTGAATGTGTATTACTTAAAGCAATGATTAATCATATTCAAGAGTCATGTGGTTTGTTAATAAACAAGAAGACTCCAACGATACTTCATGAAGATAATGCTGCTTGCATAACCCAATTAAAAGGTGGATATATCAAAGGTGATAGAACGAAACATATCTCCCCAAAATTATTTTTCACACATGATTTAATACAGAGTGGAGACATTGATGTACACAAAATTCAATCAAGTGAGAATCCTGTAGATTTGTTCATAAAATCATTACCCACAACAACATTTGAGAAGTTGATCCATAAGATTGGAATGCGACGTTATAGAAATATTAAGTAATGTCCTTAACAAGGGGAGTTTTTATATCGAAATATATGTATAAAGAAGGATGTACTCTTTTTCCTTCACTAGAGTTTTTATCCAACTGGGTTTTTCTCTAGTAAGGTTTTAACGAGGCATATTCTTTATACAATAGACATCCAAGGGGGAGTATTATAAAATATAAGTTATTGGATGTCTATTAAGTAACCTATACGTTATCATAAAATTATAATGTCGTTTCATTCTCAAATGTATATAAATATATATCTTTGTAATTGCACATGAAGATATAGATTGAACGAAAGGAATAAAATTATTCCTCTTTCAATTATTCCTCTTTTCTTCTCTAAAAGATATTCTTTTTTCTTGATATTTTATAACACTAACGTGTTTTCTCTTTATTTTTATAATTCCTGCCAATTGGCTAAGAATTATAAATTTCTATTTATTTTATCAAACTCTAAAATAATGAATATATTTAAATTTGTTCATTCTGACCGACCGAGTTTTCCATCCATTTTATCTATCACTTGTCACAAATATTAGTATAAGAACTTTTTTTTTTAGTTATATCTATTGCATTCTAAAAATAAAATACATACTAAGTTTGTTACCTTTTACAACATCCTTCAGAATCAATTTAATATCTTTGTTAGATTTGTTTGTTCTAATCGGGATAGAGAATTTCAGCCTCTCATAATTTTTTTTTTACTTTAAAAAATATACATCATCAATTATCATATATTTCCACTTCAGAACAAAAAGATAAAGTTGAGCATAAGAATAACATATTATATATCGAAATAATGGGTCTCTTTCTTTTGTCTCACTCTAATGCTCTATTTGGAAGGGAGTGAGGTGGAAAGGTTCATAACGAAAAGGAGAGGAAGAAAAAGAGAGAAGAAGTAAAATATTTATATTTCTCTTGTTAAATTAAGAGGGAAGAAAGGTCTATTAATTTAACATATGTTATTCTGTTTGGAAGAGAAGGGAGAAAAAAAAATAAAGATTAAATATATAAAATTATAAAAGTATCATTACTTTTTAAATTAGATACTGATTTGATTTTTTATAATATTAATATTCATTTTATAAATACATAATAAATACTTTTGAATTACAAAATTAATTCTTTTATATATTACCATTTAAATTAGTTATTTTTTTGAATAAAAAATTAATTATTTGATACTATCAATAATAAAAAATCATTGTTGACTATTTCTCTGTTCAATAATATTTACATGAGGTTACATTCTAAATTATCATTTCATTATAACCTTAATATTTAAAAATATATGTTTGAAATTTAGGATGTAATAGGCAATATAAAAATTGTATATACTCAACATAAATTATTCTAGAAGTATACCCATATTTAACATATGTCAAAGGCAAGAAGGCAAAGTCCTTTGGTTTACCAAACAAAATCTCTAGATAGGTTACTGAACAAAAAACAAAGACAATATATTTAAGTATGAAACATGAGAACAAATTATATCCAATCATCAAATAACAATTCTTACATTAAATAATAATAGACTAGCAAACATTCAAAATCATCAAAGAACACAACATCCAAATGCATAACACATAACATCCAAATATAATCATCCAATTATATATCACATAACAAACAACGCAAATTAATCATACGGTGGATTCTCTTCATCCATCATTTGGAATAATAAATTTTTGCGATATCATGAGGACATCTAAGTAAAACTCTCAATATCTTCCAGTGTCAATATGTAGAAATTTTATATTGCTCAATACTTAATTGATTCAACAAAATCCATGCTTCATTCTCATAGATAAAAAAACCATTTGACTTCCATTTCAGATATTGTACTCATAATAACTTGAGCTACTTATTTAATTGCATTGTTTATACTGTCATCATCAACTTTACTCTTCTTTGCACTTTTATTCTTGAATGATGCTCCAACAAAAGAATTAGCTTGAGATTTAATTGGTTTGGAACTATGAGTTGGAATTTGGGCATCTACATTTGAATTGTCCAAATAGATTTCCTATTGAGATATTATAAATTCAACTTCATTAATAGTTTTAAAATGATTTCGACCAACACTATTATCTACTTCCATACTAGTTGTCCTCTTTCTCATTGTGATGCAGTTTCAACATGCATGTTGTTTCATAGCACTATCTTTCTCATATAACTGAAATAACTTCTCATAATTTTGAATAAGCTTGCTTTCCATTCTTTGGCAACATTTAATTTTATCAATAAGTTACAATATAATTGCATTAAACATTTAGTCATAAATAATATTATAAGAGAAAATCAAATATAGTTTTCAAATGCATATCATAAAACACACCTTAATTAGTTGTTACCAAATTTCAGGTTCACAATGAAAATTTATGTGGTGGAATTGCATATATGCAAAATCACTTGTACCATTCTTGAATAGATCATAACATGAAAATCAACCTCTTTTAATATGTTTCATGTGATTTTGAATCATGTCCTTTTGGATAGGTTTGTCAGAAAATTTTGCTTTCAACTTATTCACAATATTTTCAAATGCATGTGTAGTAAAGGTTCCACCAATTTTATTGACTATATTATATTGGTTCAAATATGAATCAATAAGAGCATCATTCATTACTTTATGCTAAACACATCGATTATTCACCTTACACTTGCATTTTCACTTTGCAAGCTAAGTCTTATTTTTTTGGCATCCTTAAAAACAAAATATAGCAACAAGCAAAACACATAATCACATAAACAACCATATGATATAAAATTCAAGTAACATAATAAATTAAAATGTCAACATTCACAATATCCAACTACAAAAGAATTTATCCAAAACCACAAGATAAATAAATAAACATAAATTTCACGTATTATAATCTAATTACATAGTCGTATCTATGAAATCCCCAAGTAATTCTCCTATTCTTTGATGCAAAATGTGATAACACTCACCTCAAACGCTCCTCGATGTTAGTCCCACGGCAGTATGAAGGGAGGTAAATCACGGGGTCAGCTTATAGCCGACCATCACGTGACCATTCAGATGGGAGGAGTTTGTCCCCGTGGATATGCGTCCATAGAAAATTGATCCTTGCTTCTTTGATACAAATCTATCACCTGATAACCATCTAATTCTCCTCTTCTTGCATTTTCATAGTCATCTCTATTACTATGATTTTCCTTTTGATGTTCGCTATTATTATTAAGTTCAACATCAACCTCAGCAAGCAATCCCTCGTTTGGATCAGTATTAATCAAGTAATATAATTGTGCAAAATACAACAACATAGAATAATTTATTTTTGATTTTGAATGTCATAATTTGGTTCATATTTTTTATTATTCTTGAGTCGGATGTTGTCCATTCCCACCCAATTAAGACATAAGTGAATTCTAGATCAAATGTATAAGTTACTAAAACATTTTGTGTTGAAAAATCCTTTCTATTGTGAAACTTTAGGATATCAAAAGGAGAAACTTTAACACAAATATGCATTTCATCTGTTGCTCCAACATAATTCTGATATAACCATGTCTAAGTTATTAATATTTATGAACATGATATAGACATGAATCTATAATAGTCAAAAGATAAGAATAAAATTTTCACTTTCAAAAATGGATAGAATAGATTACTATTGAAGATTTTTTTATGGAACTTGTGATCCATTCAGTTGTTTGAGATATTTATCCTCCAACTCTATTATAACTCTTAAATTATTATGGAAATGATGACTTGCTAGCTATTTCTCTCGATCAATAGAAAAAGAAATCAAGTTCATGATTTGTAACATTATGACCTAGCGAATAGAGTAATTTTCTACTTGTTCTTCCACAGTGATCTTTATTGTAGGTCGTAAATCACATTCTTTGACTAAACAAATGCAGAAGGACTCATTCTAATTATACTACGATATTGATCATTAGTTAGCATTTTTATCATTAATTAATTTCGTATATGTTCTCCTTCTCTAATCATACAATACGAGGAATTTGACTATTTTATTTGTTCATTTTTCACACATACCAAGCCACAATCAAACAAATAACTTGGATCGATGCGAGTTGATGCATACGATGCAACTTAATGAAATCATTATATTTATCATTTTGATCACCCATCTATAATCAAAAAAATGAAAAAAAAAATATGAGTAAAAGCAAATATTTAAACGAGAATAATTATGAAAATAATGATTTTGAAAACCTCAAATCAAAAATATGATTCAAGAGTTAGTAGGTTTACATCAAAATCAACTAAAAATGATGTAAATGCACACTTAGACAATACAAGGGAACAAAGAACTAGAATTTTTTTTTTCCTAATTGACATTTGTACTTGTAGATAGACTATGAGCCATATATTATAAATTTTGACAAGATTACTATGTATCTAAAGGGATGAATAAGGATGGAAGTTTATGTCATGTTGTAGTATTATAATATTTAGTATTTTGAAATATCATAAAATTGATTATATATTTTTAAAAATTAATTTTATAATGAATTAAGATTAATTAACCTCTTTAAAGAATTGTGATATATTATAAAAATTAATTTTTAAACTAATTTATTTGATAATTAGGTCAATTATTGCCACCTATTGGGTTATATATGTTATACCACTTTCATATTATGCCTTTGTTAATCATATTTTAATTTGTGTATAATCTGTAAAGGTTGGAATCGTCAATCTAGCAGTCTCCACCGATCTGTCTCATAGCTATTGTGAGGGAGGTAAATCACAGAGGGTTCTATGGGCTTTGATATGGTGGTCAAGACACATGGAGTCATCTGAATCCAGGAAAGGGTTTTAGACCTTCTCCGGAATCGACCCATGTCACTTCTGTAAGCACCGTCATATCTTAACCACCACGCTAGCTCCGTGGGGACTTCAATTTGTGCATAATGTTGCTAGTCCTAAAGGTGATGACTCCTAAAAAAGACTACTTGATGAAGACATATCCAACTGATATTTGTGTCCTACTCCTATCATCTTGTTTGTCCTAATTGAATGTTGAATAAAAAGAAACAAAAGTAGCATTGAAGGATATACAATACAATAAACTCATATGAAATTCAGGTATACATAATAGAAAATATAAAAGCAATGTAGATGCAAGGGTAAAATTTTCAATGCACATAAGTTATTATCAAGACTTATTAGATATTGTGATATTAATAGAACATAATAAAAAATAAAGATACTATGCGACGGTTGATTTTGTTCTTGAATAAAGATTACATTTTGAAAATTATGACAAATAAGTCAGAATGGAGAACTATGTGATTGTTGATCAAGTCATTTCTAAGGAGTTCTCTATTTCTTCTTAATCAAGAAATAGATAGTCATATCCTTGGGTTTGTTTTATCTCAGTTCAGATCATCAATATTCTTACTATTTTCTATTTTCCATCCCTAGCAATCATGTGCTCTTGCTAAAGCTTTAAGTCAGCCAAATACCATAATCAGTAAGGTTATGATAATTAGGGAGAAATTTCGACATTTTGTATGCATAGGGCATGCAACAAACTTATAAACCTATGCATCATATGTTAGTGGTAGGCTTATATATTATTATCGTAATCATCTGATTGTGTCGTATTGATTTGAACTTGATTAAGTATTTTACTTGATGGTTTAAGGATTTTAATTATTGAATGTGGGAGTGTAATGTGTAGAATCCGTTAGAGTACGGATCCGTTATTGATGATATATTGATAACGGATTCGATCCGATATCTATATATAGTGTAGTACCCATAGAGGTTAAGTATTCTTACATACTTCTCGCTTCCTATCAGCTAGGAGTTTACGACGTCATCACCTTAGAACTATACGAAAAATCTACCCTTTTTTTTTGTGTAGGAACACCAGATTCGATTGACGACTCGAGATCGATGGTTACTCCGTTACAATCAAATTTTATTTACTTCATGCTATCATCATTTATATTTTATTATTGTCATAAATTTCGATAAAACTAAATCTTTATCATAGATCGTGTTATATCTATTTTATTTTTCTATATAAATCTTGAATTCGTGATTTCCATCGCCATATTCTATAACAATTTGGTATTTTGTTAGGAAGTCTGAATTGTTACTTGAGCCCTAGAGTTTGTGTGGCAAGTGTAGTTTATCGAATACCTACGAAGAGTAGACTATTTATACAATTCTATGTGACATGATTAATTAACTGTAATCTTGTTAGTTGTATGTTATAATTAATAGGGTGGTTAAATGTATTCCCCGGGAGAAGCTTGGCATTCAAAAAGAAAAAGAAAAAGAAAAGAAAAGTTGGTTGTAAAAGAAAATGGGAAATTACCCTAACATTTTAGGTAAGCAAGTATTCCTTCTATAGTTATTTTATTTTATTTTTCAATTTCAGTTGAATGAGAGCATTTAAAAAGACCTAAAATGTTGAATTTGTAACTAAATTTTCTAATTGTCTTGTTGAATATATGTTTATAACTTATTTGATAATCTCTCTAAATTAAGAGAGAGCTTTAGGTTATTTAGATTTTTTTTTTTTTAGTATGGTAGGATTTTATATCTGCAAATTAGACCCAATAAAACTGTTGAATCATTTTAGATAAGTGGGTATTTTTTAAGTGATTGTTTAATTTTATTTTCGAAGGAAAACTCTACACTAGTGGTCATAAATTCAAGTCGCGAAAACAATACCTATTTACAATAGAGAATAAAATTGTATACAATATCACACTTTTATTATTTAGTTTTATTTTTCAAATTGGATTGGAACTTCATAAATGAGCTCGACTTTTCTCTTTAAATAAATATTTTCTCTTTGGGATAGATTTATTATCATGCAAGTCTAGTGCTTCGATTTTTTTTTTTGTTTTCTTTGGTGATGCTTCGATGAACTCTACCATTGACCCCCCCTTTAGCTCAACTTATATCTATCTCGCTAATATTGCTAATATGATAGGAGTTTGACTATATTTTGTCGAAGTTTAATTGCGATATATATTCATTGCTATAATACGATCGATGCTTCAATTCCATCGAGAATGCCGACTTTGTGGGCTACACGTATAAAAATTTTGAAAACGTAAATGACCATCGGTTCCAGGCGTCGGTTGGTCTTATTTCTCTTTTCTTTCCGTGTCTAATTTTATTTATTAGGAAAGAAAGTAAGACAGCATACGTTTCCTTGGATTTTTACTTTGAAAGTTGTATGAATAATCTAAATTTTGCTCTTCCTAATTTCTTTACCTCTGACTTTTCCATTTTTAATCATTTTTCTACGGCTGAGTTGAAAGAAAAGATTCATAAAACAGAGGCCGACAATTAAAACCTGGTTTGGGTTTGACTTTTCCAAATTAATTAATTTGTTTGGATAGCAATTCGTTGGTGGAGATGAAGGCCTGTTTGATGATGCTTTACTTGCATAAACATGGACTCCACCTCAATTTCAAGTCTACGTATCCAAAGCAGCTAACTCAAACTACTCCCTATGAAAGTGGAGGTGTGACGCATTGATAAGTCAATGGATACACTTACACAATGAACAATGATCGATTTCGAAGACGATCTAAAATTCTATTTTAAATTCAAATGGTCACTCATTATCTTAATTATCAATCATATTCATGGACATAGTCCTTTTATGATTTACTCCTTTTTAAATTTTAAAAAGCCGAAACGAAATTGACGATTTCAATCTTTTACTCACTTCTTAACACATGTACAATCGAGAAGCTCTGGCATCCACAAAACCTATCTGTTCCCTTGCTTGTAAATGGATTCGAGTTCGTAAAGTTACCTTTGGATTCTTTAATTTTTGTAACGCTGAATTGAAGTTGGTGCCGAGAATTACTATTGTAGTGTGGATTATCCACTGAACAAGTGAAAATTATTTGATTTTTATTGTGTCAGCGATGCAAAACTAGGCGCTCTATTCCTTTATAAATACTGGCTGTTTGTCAGATTATGCAAACAGTTAATTCAGGGGATCTCATTTGTCATCTAGAACAGCGTCATGATTTTTTTTTTTTTTTTGTAAATAGTACTTTTATTTAATGCATTCAAATACAAACTATACAAGACATCGGTAATTATTTATCCTGTGGCATTCACTGAGCGGCAAAAGGAGGGATTCCTTGTTCATTCCAGAAGTAGTTCTCAGGGTCAACTCGAGCCTTCACTTTCGTAAGCCTGTCAAAGTTGTGCAGGAAGTATTTTCTTCCCCAAGCGCTTGCCTCCGTGTAACTCGTCCTCCCTTCCTCTGTGCTGCTCCCCAAGTCGATGTCCTTGTAGTTAAGATACGCAGCTCTCGGATTGCTCGACACGTGAGGAGCCATGAAGTCGTAGAGCCTCCTCATCCATCTCAAATGCATCTCCGTCACCGCCGCCTCTGTCTCAACCCAATTCATGTAGTACTGAATGTTATACAAATTCCCCTTCCTGTGAGGGAAGGCAATGGCATCGTCTTCTATGTCCCCAAGCCTTCCGCCCCACGGCTCGAGTATCATCGTCAGAGGCTCCTCCTCCGCCTCCATCATAAACTTCCAAATCCCCTCCCATGCCTTCTCGGAGATGGGCTCCCTCACGAAGTCCGACTTGGCCTTGAAGGAGATGTTGAACGGCGGCCGGTCTAACAGCGCGCGGGTATCATTCAATGGATGGTTATCGAAGTAGAGAGTCGTCTCCACCCAACTCAGCTCGTTGCAGTCCTCGGCCGTCACGCGTAGCCCAGGGAGGATCTTCTTGATGGCCGCAAGCGTAGGGCGACGCGGCCCCAGGAACAGGCCTTGGAATGTGACCTGGATCGTTCGGTTTACTGGCTGCTCTCCGATCGCAAACGCCGCGGCCCTGATCCATAGATCGTCGTCGAGCCGCGGCGCGATGCTCTGCCACGAATGCACCAACCTCGTCGCACCCTGCCCCAGCGTTCTGCTCACGGAGAACACCGTCACTTTGGGTGGCACCGCGACGAGTCGCAATTTGTAGGCCACGACGACGCCGAAGTTCGCCGCGCCGCCGCCTCTTATCGCCCAAAACAAGTCTTCCCCCATGCTCTCCCTGGTCAACAGCTCGCCTTCGGCGTTGACCAACTTGGCATCCACGACGTTGTCGGCGGCGAGGCCGTACTTCCTCTGCAGCGGTCCGATGCCCCCGCCGCTGAAGTGCCCGCCGACACCGACTGTGGAACAGATGCCGGCAGGGAACGCAACGGTGGGACTGGCGGCGGCCACGTGGTAGTACACCTCGCCGATGGTGGCGCCAGCGCCAACCCAGGCGGTGCGGGCTGCGGCGTCTACCTCGATGGATCGAAGGCCATAGAGGTCGACGACGGCAAACGGGTCATCAGTACCGGAGAAGGAGACGTAGGAGAGGCCCTCGTAGTCATGGCCGCCACTCCGGACGCGGAGGCGGACCCCGTGACGACGGCCGCAGAGGACCGCGGCCTGGGCGTCGTGGTAATTAGAGGGGAGGATGAGGAAGGACGGAGTCTCTGCCCCGGAGGAGAGAAACCGGAGGTTTTTGATGGAGGAGCGGTAGAGGGTGGAGAAGGAGGTGGCGTTGGGAGTGTAAATCTTCGAAGGAGAAGAGGAAGATCCTCCAGTTGCTTCAAGAAAGCAATTGAGGAAGTTGGTTTGTCGATGATTTGCCGCGTGAGAAGTGCAGAAGAGGAAAAAGAGAAAACAGGAGAAGATGACGGGGGACGCCATTGCAAGGCTGCATGTTCCTCTGCGTAACGCGATCCAGAGGCCATATATAGAGATTCAACATGTCATATTTATCAAAACCACCCTCTCCTCCCCCTTGCGTTTGGAAAAGATCTCGAATTTCACAATTATTATTTCATCCCTTATTTTAAAAGTATCGTCGAAATGTCTCTAAATGATTATTGTTTATAATTCAAAAAACACACAATATCATTTGCAAATCGAGTTATAAGGCACATTCCGTGCCATTCTCTTACCTTAGCTCGTTTCTTTATAAATCACGATGTTCTTGATTTGTAAATTAAAAAGTAGCGATTTATGAAAAATAAATAAATATAGTTGGGATATGATAGAGTACAAAATCAATATGTTTAGTTTAGGCTTCACAAACAAATCAATATTAATTTCTAATACAATTTTCATTGTTTCCAATGCCTTCGGCGGAGCCACCCACGGACCAGGGTGGGCTCCAGCCTCATCCTTCTTTTTTTTTTAATATTTGTTTTAATTTTTTTTTTCAAATTTTATTATAAATTTCATAATTTTTTTACCATTTTTAAAATATTAAATTATAAACAATTAATTTTTAAAATAAATATCAAATTAAAATGATAAATTTTATAAATATTCTTATATTTATAAATTAATAAATATATTTGATATCGATAAGATCTCAAACTATATATCCAGATGATCAAAATAAAAAATTTGAATCATAAAAAAAATAAAAACTTTGAAGATTGAGAGGTTTGGGAAGTCATAAACTCAAGAAGTTGAGGGTACGAGTGATTAGCAAATTAAGGAGTTAAATCACAGGAGAGATAAGAACTAAAAAGTCAAGGACCAAAAGGTCGGGAGTTCGATAGGTTGGAAATTCAGGATTCAAGTTCTTAAAGAGTAGTAAATTCGAAAGTCGAGAATATAAAGAGTTAGAAGTTGGGATTGATATAATTTCATCTTTAATACTCCTTAAAGAATATTTGTCCAGGTGAGAGCTATAATAAAGACGTGTGACAACCCATGAATATTGAAACATATCAAAGTGGTGTTTGTAAAGGTAGTGACAAGACGAGGAGATATATGCAGGTATGGTTATGTAACAAGGACGTGAAGTATATGAGTTTAAGGTAGTCGAAAAGGCATGCAGTGAACAGAAAAAGATAATTGTATTTTTGCTAACTCAATTTATATTATTTTTCTTCCATTTTCTGGTCCTGTTTGACTTAAGCATTGGTGCTCTTTAATCAGTATTATTTTGGATAGGATCTCAATGTAATTATTTAGAAAAGTCATCATCGAAAGACTCGATACAAGAGGACTAATAGTTAACCGCATCAGTATTAATTCATTGTTCGAAAGTAACCTAAATTATTTATTTCTTGTTCAATAAAAAAAATTATCATCAATAAAAAGACAATGAACACTAGTCACTTAAGAGGTAATCGATGAAATAACAAGCGATGGTCATTCGTAAAATGGGTGTTGTCTCACCAAATGATGAGTAATCTAAATTTTTTATTTTTATTCAATAAAGAAATAACAAAGATAGACCGCCCAAGAAGTAAGACAACGAGCGACGGTATAATCACTTATGAGGTAGCTGTTGTCTTGTCAAGCAATTAAAAATTATTTTATATGTAGTCATTTCGTGAGCAACTTTATATAGTTGACAGTTAGCCCCAAATAATATTGAATCATGACTGCACCCCTGATTATATCTATACTAATTTTGTTATATTTATCGCCCAGACATATAGAAAATGCATGAAATAATTTATAAATCAATATCGTAGAGATCACATCGCCTGATTTTGGTCAAACTCGTGCATTTGCCGTTCCCACGGACTTTCATTGGTGAGATAATTGCTCTTAGTTTGACTAAAAAAATTATAATTAATTGAACAGGTAAAATATTATTATGAAATTAAATACTTAGTATATATCCTCTTTTATTACTCGAAGAAAAAAAACTTAATATATCGCATTGTAATTTAAAACAATATACATATAATAGTTTTTCAATCTAATAATATAATAATTCTGGATTGACTGCAAAAATAGAGAGTAATTTTAAAAAAAAAAATAGTTGACCAGTTTATTCAAAATATGATTTTAAAAAGAGATGTATGGCAATTACTCCTTGGGTCGAAGACAATTAATTGTAATTTTAACCTCTTATAAGTTATATCCTACACTAAACTCTCGATAAAATACAATAATCTTTAATTTAAAAAAATATTAACAGCACTTGTTTTGTTAATATTATTTGATGTGTTTGATGATATTCATATAATTTAAAATAAAAATAACGGATGGAAAATAAATTACTGAAACCCATATTTTCTCATAATTTAATAAAAAAATTAAGAAGATATAAAGCGGTGATATGCTTAATATGTATTTAAAATACGGAACGGGCTACCCACCTTTCCACTTCCACTAAATATCGTTCATTTTTAAATATATTCATCAATAATTTTTTATCACAGAATTTCCTAGACACATCCCATTATATTTCTATTTTACTCTTTCTAAAAATTACGCACCGAAGCTACTATCATTTACTACCACTTGGTATCATTGTCGAGCGATCGGAATCGATCACAATATTGATGGTCGAATTTCAATCGCGATCTGGTCTGACTCCAACTCGGTTGGACCACGGTCGGATTGTAATCAAAATTCGACCAATTAGCGATTGTTAGCGACCACAATTCGATTACGATCCGATTGAACTCCAACTCAAGTCGAACTACGATCGGATTACGAGTCGAAGATCGGAATTCGACTACGGTTCAATGGGTCAGAATCCGCCTGCGATTTGGTCGATCGGACGATGACGATGATCCCCATGGGTTCAGGATTGGGTACAGTGATCACCAGAGCAATGATGCGTGAAGACGAAACACAGTGCATTTCTGTATCGTTCGACCATGATCCGTCGAACACATTGTTATTTATTCGATTATCATTTGTCAAACATACTGAGATCTGTTCGATCATATAATCCATTAAATATAATATAATATATTCGATTTCTATCTACTAAAAAAAGAGAGAAAATGAGAGGAAGATATTTTATAGATTTTATATATATATAAAAAAAAGACATTTGAGACTTTTCCATCTAAAATATTTTAGAAAAAAAATTAAAGTTTATTTAATAATCGATGAGGCGTGATAAACTCTTGCAAGAAATGTTTACCTCATTCAGTCTCAAAAGTCATATTATTTTAATGTCCACATCTGAAAAAAAAAATATACATTTAAGCAAAGATTAACAGTAATTTATCAAACCTCGCATGTGAAGTTTAAAATTATTCAAATAATATTTCATACTTTTATATTTATCAAATAATATATTTAATTTCTTTTTTATCCCTCCCGTTAAACAAACCTGCACCACAGTGGAAATTCTAAATCATCATTCAACACTACAGTGATGTTGGAATCCCAACACCACCGTTGTGGTGTTGGAATTGTGGTGTTGGGATTCCAACATCATCACAGTTTGGAAATTACAATTCCAAAGATACATGGTACTAATTTACAATTTCACTACTGATAGTGCAGATCTATTCGATTTTGGAGGGATAAAAAGAAAATTAAATGTATTATTTAGTAAATATAAAAGTATAGAGCGTTGTTTGAACAATTTTAAACTTCACTTGCGTTTGAGTAATCGAAAGATTAATATTATTATTAAGAAATAAAGCTGGAAGATTGGCTTAAAAAACTACGTTTACTTGGGAAGAAATGTACATGGGTATTTTAGTTATTTGGTAATATGTTTCTCCTGAAGGTTGAGACACCCTCGACTCTCCCTTCCTGTCCTAAACCGGTAAACCCGTTGGACGTCTCTCCTCGCTTCCCTGAATTCCAAGTACTCTGGAGCCAAAGATGGCGAAGAAAATGGCAAGGAGGGCGAGGATGTTCGCTAAGAAGAATCTCCAATCCGTGATGAAGCGGAAGCGCAAGCTCAATGCTGTGTTCAAGAAGAAATTCGCTCCTCAAAAAGGTATGACCGAACCAGAAAGAATGCAACTTTTCTTCGTTTCTTGGTCCCCAGGCTTTGTTATGTTGGATGATCGTGTTGTTATCTTGTAAAGTTATTGTATTAGTGACGGTTTTTTGTTTTGCAAGGTGAATTGAAAAAAATAATGTGCAATTTCCTTATTGCTTTTCTTCTTTCCTGTTATCGGTTCGTTTAGCTAAATAATTGATAAATCGTGAGATTAGTTGCTAACGTTTTATTCGATTATCTTTTGTTGACAGGAAATAATGACTCCCTTGAATAAAGCAAAAAAGTTGGAAAATGATCTGCAGACTCCAGTGTAAGAATTCTTTTTCCTTGAGAATGTGAAAGAACCTGTTGCTGCTTAAGTTTAGTTTATCTAGTTGTTGTGTCTCTGTTTGTTAAAACTTGTTAAAGTGTTAAATTTTTTTTCCTCGCTCATAGAGAACCTGAAGAAGAGATTACAGATGGAATTGCTTCCAACAGTTTACTTGGTGATTTATTAATTAAGGAAGATGATGATTTTGATGAAGATGTTTCTGATAGTGATGGATACCTCTCTGAGGTGTGCAAATTGGAACCTCATTTCTTTGTTCTCGCCATACTAACCTTTACCGAAGTATCTTATTTTGCACAATAAATTGTAGTTATTGCTTTTATTATGCGGATGTTTTGATTGTCAAGGAGCCAGAAAAATATTATTGTCTGCCTCATCTATATCTTCGGATGAGTTAGTTGTCAGAAATAACATAACTATTGAATGAAAAATTGACCTCTCAATTTATTTTTTTTCCAATTTTCTTTTGCATATTAGGTTTCATATGTTTGTTTTGATGAATGATTGACAGTATTGTCGTACATATTTTTCTCAAATTTGTTCAAGTGTATAATTGTATTTCTACTCAGGTTCTAGATGAGTGGATTTTACTATTTTTTATTTTTTTGAGGTTAAAATATTTCTTCAGAAATCTGTCAATTATTCATTCTGTAAATTTCAAACTGCCACGTGATAAGTTAATTGGTCAAACTTTTGCAATAAATCTGCAGAAAAGAGCACGGATGTTGTTTTGCTAGAACAGAACAAAGAAATTAATCAAAGACTTAACAATCAGAAGAGAAAATTATCCAAACTGCGTGATAAGGTGAGAACTTTATGCAATTGTGATTCTGCAACAATTATTAATAAATTTGAATTTTATTTTTCTTCTAGTTAGGTTCATACCTTCGTTCATTAAGTTTTCCTCTACTTAGTTTAGCCTCTTTTTGTAGATGATTACTGTCCTTAAAAATGAAAATCCAGACGTGCCTCTGTTTTACGTTGATTTCAGATTCTGCATGTGTGCTTTTGGCTAAAACCCAATACTACAACAACAACAATAAAGTCTTATCCCACTAGATGGGATCGACTATATAGATCCTTCCATTGGGCTCTATCCCCTACTATATCATAGCACTCAACTTTTTATATTGGCTAAAACCCAATATCAATGAGAAAAACAAAAAAATCTTTTTATATTGGTTTTTATGAGATTCTCATTCTAGCAAATTGTTGAAGCACTTGTCACTGAAATATCTTTAATTTCTAAATTTGTGGTATATGGATTTGTTTCCTAATCATTTATCTTTATCAGAGTGATTATCTCAGGTAATCTATGCCTTAATTCCTTGGTAGATCCTTTCACTGGGTACTTTGAGAACCTGAACCACATAACTCCACTCGATTATGGATTAAAAGCTCTCTTTCTGAGTGCATTTCTTACTTTTATTAAATGCAAGGAGTTGGTACTCGAGCATTTTTTGTTGTAGCAAGGCTGTGAGTATGTTCTATGAAATAAATTTCTGGTGTTTGGCATAATGGGAGATGAAGTCAAAGTTTGAGAGTTGACATTCCAACACCTAATGGTGTGATTGCAATACCTGATGGTGACGTAAAGTCAACGAGTTTCTTATTTAGACAACTGATGGTTGAATGTACTGGGGTTGGTAGGACAATGATAGTGATGAATATACGGCATTTTAATGGTGGCCAATGATCAACCATAGTTATCAACTTCAGTTCATCTTAATGTAATTAGTTACTTAATACACAGGTTTATAGATGTTACAACATCAAAGAACTGAGCCAACTTTTAGAGAACTCATTAAAATGCTGAAATATTGAGCCAGCAACCATGCTAGACCAAACAAAAGTACTAGTACTTTAGTTTGAATTTGTTATTTTCTTGGTTGACAACTCTAATTTTGGTCCCCTATTCTATAACTTGCTATTCTAGTGCTTTGGCTGTTGGATTTTAATTTGGTTGGTTTCCATGCTAGTGTCACTTCCTTATAGGATTTATTTTTCACATTCCTTAACCTTGCCATAGATACTCATCCTTCCATTAGCTATTCTATTTCTTCATATTGAGGATGATATCGTGTGTCTTCCATTGATACTGACGGCTTACTAGTTACTTGTTTTGAATTTCATCAACAAATTGCACACATTTCTGTTGAATATCCTATCCCAATTTGCACCTATATTATCAAAGGATGTCATAGATTTTGGTACATGGTAGCTGTAAAAAAAATGTGTTAATTGTTTACCTGTAGTCGTCTGAGTTTCTGAAGCGTGTTTTTCTAGATTTTCACTGAACTATTATTGTGTTGTTAATCCTGACAATTAGTTTTTATTAGGACTCACAATTCTCAGAATTTCTTGAAAGTAGAAGATCTGAACTCCTATTGTCCAGAAGTGAAGCAGTTGTAAGATATTTATTGTTATCATTTGAAATGTATAAGATCTGAACATGCTCACTGTTACTTGGAGGTGATTATACCCAGTATTTCTAGTGTCATACTATAAACAGAAGTTCTACCTGGAAATTTGCTCGAATTGTTTATTGCATTTATATTATAGTAATGTCAATTTATTATCCTTAACTTTTTGCTTAATAGTATGTGATGTTCATGTAATATTATTAAACTGATGTTTATTAATGTTGAAACTTGCTAAATTTTTTCAGTAGGTCTCTTGGTAAAAGAGGATTCAAAATCACATATTTTCATTCAGATTATATTTCCATTCACTTTGATAAATTTTCCTCGGTTTGCTTTCTGTTGCTATACTTGTAGGCAAAAATGAAAATGCTAAATGTGACACTTGCAATTATGTAGTTTGGTTACTTGCAAATGCAATTCCTATCTGGATATGTAATTCTTTTTTTATATTTTTTATCTGTAAATTTAATTAGTTCAGTTTCAATGTAAATTTAAGACATTGTTGCCTGAATCATTTGATTGAATATAAGCAAATTCATTCCTAGATAATCTCCTTTTATTTGTTATTCTATAATGTTCCGGCTGGGAATTAGAGATAGGATGACTAAATATAACACCCACAGTCGAGCACTTTTGACTGGCTGAGTATAGACCATATCGGTCTTCAACAAGATCTATCGTCGATGAGGTTGGTCTTCAATGAGCCGATCTAACTTTGCAGGTCGTCCACCGTGCTTCAAAAGTCGGACGTCATCTGCGTGATTGGGAGGTCGAGCATCATTCATGTGGAGGTCAGGTGCTTTGTGCGCTTGGGAGGTCAGACATCAATAGTGTGGAGGTCGGGTGCTCCGTCCGCTCGGGAGATCGGGCATCAACAGTGTGGAGGTCGGGAGACTTAAAGAGAGCTCAGTCGCTTGAAATAACTTAAACTGGTTAGAAGAGGGCCGAGGCAGACCTCGAGTGGCCCCTCTGACGCTCAAGTCAATGACTGAAGTAAAATGGAGAAAACAGAAATAAAGAGAGTAAAATGTTTAGAGATTACTTAAGATTTCATCTTTTCATATTGTCTGGACTATTATATACTTGCAGTAAGAAGACACAGAGAGATGTGTAGTAGAGAAGTGGAGGTGAGGCACCTTGGAGAAGTGGGGGTGGAATCATGGAAATATGGAGTGGGGACATGTAAAGATACATGTACTCATATTTGTTGACTATATCAATCTCGCCAAGTAGACTCTAGATTATCTCTCCACATCGTTATTCTATATTTGTATAAGAACGAGAGAAAATATCTTTATTTATTTAGTAGGCTATCTTTTGTTTTTAGTTTAATAAACAGTCCTGCATGCTAATTAACATTATTAAATTAAACCAAAGTAAATCGATATCTCAACAATTTGCTTAGTTAATTTTATAGATCATGAAGCCATTCTAATATTACTTACTTGAATAAATCATTTAAGAGTTATTTTTAAAATGTTTTATCTTATTTCAGAATTGCAAAATAGATAGAAAAAAATTAGGATAGACCAGAAACACCATCTTTGAGTGATTCTATTTTTATAGTCATATCTGAAGCATGCTGCAAGTGTGGCATTCAGCCATTTCAAGTTGCAAACAGAATTTGTAGCTTTTTAAGCCCTATTTTGCATATGAATTTTCAGCTTGTAGCCTACTTGTGATAACCAAATGCTATTTAACTAGCAACCAAACAAACCCTACATGTCAGAACATGTACTGGTAGCTGCACTATGCCTTGATCATTATGGCATCTGTTATCTTCAGTTGATATAATTATATCTTAGTATTTTTCAGTTTTTTGTTAATTTTCTATTACTTGTATATTGAACAATAACCAATCATACAAAAGCTATTTTTTGTATTCGGATGATGAAGATCTAATAGAAGATGAAATTTCACAAGTTAGCAAATCCATTACAAGCTCAACTGTGGCCGTATGATGTTGGCTGGCTATGGAGCAGCCAAATAGTTTTGCACTTGCCAACCTGCTCAATGTCTTCTTTCTCATTTCTTTCCTTGTTTAATTTTATCAGAATGAAAAGTAAGATGGCATACGTTTCCTTGGATTTAACTTTGAAAGTTCTATGTATAATCTAAAATTTGCCCTTCCTAATTTCTTTAACCCTGACTCTTCCATGCATTATTCTAAATCACTTTTTGTGTACAGCTGAGTTGAAGAAAAAGATTAATATATCAGAGGCCAACAATTAAATCCTTGTTTGTTTTTTTTTTTCAACTTTTCCAAATTAATTTGTTTGGAAAGCAATTTGTTGGTGGAGATGAGGCCAATTTGTTGATGATTAGACATGGACTCAACGTCAATTTAAGTCCACATATCCAAGCAGCTTAGTCAAACCACTCCCTATGCAAGTGGAGGTGCCTGAAAGCGTGGAGTCATCTTCCTCAACCCGATCCTCCGCAAAGAGCTCAACAAGCTTCTTAAACATGTACAATCGAGAAGCTTCTGCATGGCACAAAACCGATTTGTTCCCCTCGATCTGCACATGAGAAAGAGTATTTAAGTTGGTGCCAAGAATTGCTATTGTAGTGTGGATTTCTTGATTATTTTGATTGGTGTCGTATCAGTGATGCAAAACCAAGCGCTCTATTACTTTATCTACTGGTTGTTTGTCAGATTGTGCAAACAGTTAAATCAGAGGATCTCATTTGTCATCTCGAACTGCGTGATGATTTATTTATTTATTTATTTGTAAATAGTAGCTTTATTTGAGGCGTTCAAATACAAAGCATGGGTAATTATTTATCCTGTGGCATTCACTGAGCAGCAAAAGGAGGGATGCCTTGTTCATTCCAGAAGTAGTTCCCAGGATCAACTCGAGCTTTCACTTTCGCAAGCTTATCAAAGTTGTGCAGGAAGTATCTTCTTCCCCAAGCGCTTGCCTCCGTGTAACTCGTCCTCCCTTCCGCTGTGCTGCTCCCCAAGTCGATGTCTTTGTAGTTAAGATACGCAGCTCTCGGATTGCTCGACACGTGAGGAGCCATGTAGTCGTAGAGCTTCCTCATCCATCTCAAATGCCTCTCCGTCACCGCCGCCTCTGTCTCAAACCAGCTCATGAAGTACTGCATGTTATACGAATTCCCCTTCCTGTGAGGGAAGGCAATGGCATCGTCCTCTATGTCCCAAAGCCTTCCGCCCCACGGCTCGAGTATCATCACCAGAGGCTCCTCCTCCGCCTCCATCAAAAACTTCCAAATCCCCTCCCATGCCTTCTCGCAGATGGGCTCCCTCACGAAGTCCGACTTGGCCTTGAAGGTGATGTCGTACACCGGCCGCCGGTCCAACAGCACGCGGGTATTATTCAATGGATGGTTATCGAAGTAGAGAGTCGTCTCCAACCAACTCAGCTCGTTGCAGTCCTCGGCCCTCACGCCTAGCTCGGGGAAGCTATTGTTGATGGCCGCAAGCGTAGAGAGACGCGGCCCCAGAAACAGGCCTTGGAATGTAGCCTGGATCGTGCGGTTCACCGGCGCCTCGCCCACCGCCATCACCAAGGCCCTGATCCATAGATCGTCGGTGAGCCGCGGCGCGATGCTCTGCCACGAATGCAGCAACCTCGTCGCACTCTGCCCCAGCGTTCTGCTCACGGAGAACACCGTCACTTTGGGGGGCACCGGGACGAGTCGCAACTTGTAGGCCACGACGACGCCGAAGTTCGCCGCGCCGCCGCCTCTTATTGCCCAAAACAAGTCTTCCCCCATGGTCTCCCTGGTCAACAGCTCGCCTTCGGCGTTGATCATCTTGGCATCCACGACGTTGTCGGCGGAGAGGCCGTACTTCCTCTGCAGCGACCCGATGCCCCCGCCGCTGAAGTGCCCACCGACACCGATCGTGGAACAGATGCCGGCAGGGAACGCGATGGTGGGACTGGCGGCGGCCACGTGGTAGTACACCTCGCCGACGGTGGCGCCAGCGCCGACCCAGGCGGTGCGGGCTGCGGCGTCTACCTCGATGGATCGAAGGCCATAGAGGTCGACGACGGCAAACGGGCCATCCGTACTGGAGAAGGAGACGTAGGAGAGGCCCTCGTAGTCATGGCCGCCACTCCGGACGCGGAGGCGGACGCCGTGACGGCGGCCGCAGAGGACCGCTGCCTGAGCATCGTGGTCGACGGAGGGGAGGATGAGGAAGGAGGGAGTCTCTGCGCCGGAGGAGAGAAACCGTAGGTTTTTTATGGAGGAGCGGTATAGGGTGGAGAAGGAGGTGGCGTTGGGAGTGTAAATCTTCGAAGGAGAAGAAGAAGATCCTCCAGTTGCTTCAAGAAAGCAATTGAGAAAGTCAGTTTGTTGATGATTTGCCGCGTGAGAAGTGCAGAGGAGGAAAAAGAGGAAACAGGAGAAGATGACGATGGACGCCATTGCAAAGCTGCATGTTCCTCCTCTGCGTGACGCGTTACAGGAGCCATATATAGAGATCCAATATACCATATTTATCCGAAACGGCTTTTGGCGAGCAAAAATTAGATTAAACTGAAAAATTGTTTATTAAAAAAATGTATATATATATATATATATATCGATTTTTTTTATTTATTCGATTTGATTTTAATTTTAAAATAAAAATAATTTATTAAAATGATTAAATTAAATTGAAGTCAATCTTTATATAAATCAGTTGATTGATATATAAATTAATATTTTATCATTATCAATCGATGATAAATTTTTTTATTGAATTCAATTTATTAAAAAAAATTATTTATTCATTTTCTATTTAATCGATCGATTCAATTATTCTTCCCCATTATGTTTGAAAAAGATCTCTCTAGTTTCACAATTATTATTTCACCCCTTATGTTAAAAATTTTGTCGAAGTGTCTCCACATGATTATTGTTTATAATTCAAATATACACAATATCATTTGCAAATCAAATCAAGGCACATTCTGACATTCGGTGACATTACCATGCATGCTTCTTTATAAATCATCATGGGTCTGATTTGTAAATTGAAAAGTAGCGATTTATATATGGAAAAAAAAATTAAGTTGTGATATGAAAGAGCACAAAATAAATTCGTTAAGTTTAAGCTTCACAAACTAATTAATTAATATACAAATAATGTCCTTTTTGCCTTTTCTGGAATTAATTAATTATCTATATTAATTTGCCTTAAACATATAGAAAAATGCATGGAATAATTTATAGATCAATATTGTTGAGATCACATCGTCTGATTTCCGTCAACCTATATATATATATATATATATATATATATATATACTCTGTTATTACTCGAAGAAAAAACTTACTATATCGCTTTATAATTTGAAAACAATATACATATGATAAATTTTCAATCTAATAATATATTAAATCTGGCTAGTTTAAATAGTCGACTAGTTTATTCAGGATAAGATTTAAAGAAGAAGAGATGTATGACAATTACTCCTTAGGTTAAGTCGAAGTTAATTACGTATGCAATTGTGTAGTTTTAACCTATTATAAATTGAATATCCTACATTGAAATCAGAGGTCAACAATATAAGGCCAATTCGTCTGGATTGCAATTCGTTGATAGAGATAAGGCCAATTGTCGATGCTTCACTCGCATAGAAGTGGACTGAACGTGAAGAATTTGTGTCCACATATTCTCGACAAGTGGAGGTGCATCATGCCTGGAAGCGTATAATCAATCATCTTCCTCGACAAAGATAGCGCACAGAGCTCGACCAGCTTCTTAGCACATGCACAATCGTGAAGCTCTGGCATCGCTAGCTCAAAACCTGTCTGTTCCCCTCAATCTGCACATAAGAAAGATATTACAGCGGTATGATCAGTATGTTTACAATTGTAAATTTGTGGATCCAATTAAGTTCGTAAAGTTACGTTTCGATTCTTTAATTTTTTGTAACGCTGAATTTAAGTCGGAGCTAAGAATTCCTATTGTAGCGTGGATTATCCACTGAACTAAGTGAAAACTACTCGATTTCGATGTGTCGTACTCGTATCAGTAATGCAAAACTAAGCGCTGATCTGTTTCTTTAGTTGTTTGTCAGACTGTGCAAACACTTAAATTTCAGTGGATCTCATTTGTCATCTAGAACAGCGTCATGATTTTATTATTATTATTATTATTTGTAAATAGTTCCTTTATTTAATGCATTCAAATACAAAGCATAAGTAATTATTTAATCACTGGTGCAGCAAATGGAGGGATGCCTTGTTCATTCCAGAAGTAGTTGTCAGGGTCAACTCGAGCCTTCACTTTGGCAAGCTTGTCGAAGTTGTGCAGGAAGTATTTTCTTCCCCAAGCGCTTGCCTCCGTGCAACTCGTCCTCCCTTCCACTGTGCTGTTCCCCAAGTCGATGTCCTTGTAGTTAAGATACGCAGCTCTCGGATTGCTCGACACGTGAGGAGCCATGTAGTCGTAGAACTTCCTCATCCATCTCAAATGCCTCTCCCTCACCGCCGCCTCTGTCTCAAACCACCTCATGAAGTACTGAATGTTATACAAATTCCCCTTCCTGTGCGGGAAGGCAATGGCATCGTCCTCTATGTCCCAAAGCTTTCCGCCCCACGGCTCAAATATCATCGCCAGAGGCTCCTCCTCCGCCTCCATCATGACTTCCCAAATCCCCTCCCATGCTTTCTCGGAGATGGGCTTCCTCACGAAGTCCGACTTGCCCTTGAAGGAGCTGTTGTACACCGGCCGCCGGTCCAACAGCACGCTGGGATCATTCAATGCATGGCCATCGAGGGAGAGAGTCGCCTCCACCCAACTCAGCTCGTTGCAGTCCTCGGCCCTCACGCCCAGCTCGGGGAAGCTCTTCTTGATGGCCGCGAGCGTAGCGCGACGCGGCCCCAGGAACAGGCCATTGAAAATGACCCTGATCGTGCGGTTCACCGGCGCCTCGCCGATGCCCATCACGAAGGCGTTGATCCACAGATCCTCGGCGAGCCGCGGAGCAATGCTCTGCCATGAATGCAGCAACCTCGTGGCACCCTGCCCCAGCGTTCTGTTCACGGAGAACACCGTAACTTTGGGCGGGACCGGGACGAGTCGCAACTTGTAGGCCACGACGACGCCGAAGTTCGCCGCGCCGCCGCCTCTTATCGCCCAAAACAAGTCTTCCCCCATGGTCTCCCTTGTCAACAGCTCGCCCTCGGCGTTGATCAGCTCGGCATCCACGATGTTGTCGGCGGAGACGCCGTACTTCCTCTGCAACGACCCGATGCCGCCGCCGCTGAAGTGCCCGCCGACACCGACCGTGGAGCAGATGCCGGCAGGGAACGCAACGTTGGGGCTGGCGGCGGCCAGGTGGTAGTACACCTCGCCAATGGTGGCCCCAGCGCCGACCCAAGCGGTGCGGGCTGCGACGTCTACCTCGATGGATCGAAGGCCATAGAGGTCGACGACGGCAAACGGGCCATCCGTACTGGAGAAGGAGACGTAGGAGAGGCCCTCGTAGTCATGGCCGCCACTCCGGACGCGGAGGCGGACCCCGTGACGGCGCCCGCAGAGGACCGCTGCCTGGGCGTCGTGGTCGACGGAGGGGAGGATGAGGAAGGAGGGAGTCTCTGCGCCGGAGGAGAGAAACCGGAGGTTTTGGATGGAGGAGCGGAAGAGGGTGGAGAAGGAGGTGCTGTTGGGAGTGTAAATCTTCGAAGGAGAAGAGGAAGATCCTCCAGTTGCTTCAAGAAAGCAATTGTGGAAATTGGTTTGTTGATGATTTGCTGCATGAGAAGTGCAGAGGAGGAAAAAGAGGAAATTGGAGAAGACGACGGCGGACCCCATTGCAAACTTGCATGCTCCTCTGCTTAACGCGTTACAGAAGTAACTTAAACAAATGACTCTCTTCTATAATATCCATAAACTTCACGTCCACTAATAATTAATTTCAATATTATCCCACTAATTTAACTATTTTATCATTTTTTTTTATTGTTGGTGAAAACTTATAAATATTCTTTTAATTCAAATTGTTTGACAGGCTATTAAAGGTACCACCATATATTCTACAGAGGATAATCCTATAATAGTTTACTTCTTCACAAAAGCTTGGCAGCCCCATCAACTCCTTTTCTGAAGTACATAAAATTGCTTTTGATGAAAAAAAAAAAATTAATCGTTCGTTTTTAACATCTCAATCAATCAATTTCATAGTCAATATGAAAAAAATAAATTACAAAAAATATATTAATACAATAGAAAAACAAACACTCCTAACAATTTAGAACTCTCTAAATTGCACCTCGTACTTTTGACCCAATATTAAAAATACTAATGGATGTATTTTTTTTATTATTCAGTAAACTTGCCCAATCGAACTCGCAAAAATTTAATTTTAAAATTTTATAAACTAAATCACATAATTTATGATTCCAGCAACATAACATAAATTTTTTTTATTGCTCCAAGATGATATCTTGTGACATTTTATATAAACTTAAAAATTACATCATAATAAAAGGCAATATCTGATGTGAATTAAAGAAATTAAATTTATAACCAAACTTTTAAAAAAATATGTAACTTCTCATTTATATTAATGGCCGTAGTAACTGAATTGTAATAAGTAAGCTAAATTTTTAAAATATGTTGCATATTTTCTTTTTGACATAAAAATTCTTATTTCATTTCAAGACTAAGAAAATAGCGCAATAAATTAATATCTAACAGTTTGCTTGGTGATTTATTAATTAAGGAAGATGATGATTTTGATGAAGATGTTCCAGATGGTGATGGATACCTCTCTCAGGTATGCAAATTGGATCCTCATTCTTGGCTCTCACCATACTAACCTTTACTGAAGTAGCTTATTATGTACAATATATTGTGGTTATTGCTTCTTTTATGTGGATGTTTTGATTGTCAAGTAGCTAGAAAAATATTATTGTCTGCCTCATCTAGATCTTCGGATGAGTTATATTATCAGAAATAACGTAACTACTGAATGAAAAATTGACCTCTCAATTTTTTTCCTATTTTTCTTTTGCATATTAGATTTCGTATGTTTGTTTTGATGAATGATTGACATTATTGTCATACATATAGTTCTCAAGTTTGCTCAAGCGTATAATTGTATTTCTACTTATGTTCTAGATGAGTGGATTTTTCTATTTTTTATTTTTTTGAGGTTTAAATATTTCTTCAGAAATCTGTCAAATATTCATTCATTAAATTCAAACTATAAAAACTTTTAACATAACTTTTTTCTTTTAGGCTGTTACTATATTACTTTTTGCGACTGTTTGATCCCAATTTCTGCTCCCGCTGCACCAATGTGTAAATGCATATTCTTGACAGCAAGCATTCTTATTATATGCTACATGCGCATTTGATTGCCTCATCACTGTAAATTGTGCTGATAATAATTTTCTACAGGATCCTGATTTCCCATATATTTCTGAAGATGAAAGGAAGAATTAATTGTTCTGAAGGTTAGTATTGTTTTAGCATTCATATACTATAATACTGCTGCGTGATAAGTTTATTGGTCTAACTTTTGCAGTACATCTGCAGATAAGTGCACCGAGGTTGCTTTGCTAGAACAGAACAAAGCAATTAATCAAAGACTTAACAGTCAGAAGAGAAAATTATCCAAACTGTGTGATAAGGCGAGAACTTTCTGCAATTGTGATTCTGTGATAATTATTAATAAATTTGAAATTTATTTTTCTTCTGGTTAGGTTCATTTCTCTGTTCATTAAGTTTTCCTCTACTTAGTTTAGCCTCTTCTCAGATGATTACTGTCCTAAAAAATGAAAATCCAGACATGCCTCTGTTTTATGTCTGGTATATTGATTTGTTTCCTAATCATTTATCTTTATCAGTGTGATCATCTCAGATAATCTCTGCCTCAATTCCTTGGTAGATCCTTTCACTAGGTTTTTTGAAAACCTGAACCACATAACTCTGCTCAATTATGAATTCAAAGCTCTCTTTCTGAGTGCATTTCTTACTTTTATTAAATGCAAGAAGTTGGTACTCGAGTATTTTTTGTTATTCCATCTGGGATGTAGCAAGTCTGTGAATATGTCTATCAAATAAATTTCGGGTGTTTGGGATATGGGAGATGTAATCAAAGTTTGAGAGTTGACATTCCAACACCTAATGGTGAAATTGCAATACCTAATGACAATATAAGGTCAAGAAGTTTCTTGTTTTGACAACTCATAGATGAATGTATTGGGGTTGGTAGGACAATTTTAATGATGAATATACAGCATTTTAGTGCTGGCCAATGATCGACCATAGCTAACAACTCCAGTTAATCTTATTTCTTTTATGTAATTATTTACTTAATACACTGATTTATAGATGCTACAGCATCAAAGAACTGAATCAAAGACTTAACAGTCAGAAGAGAAAATTATCCAAACTGTGTGATAAGGCGAGAACTTTCTGCAATTGTGATTCTGTGATAATTATTAATAAATTTGAAATTTCACCTATTCTGTAACTTGCTATTCTGATGCTTTCTCTGTTCATTAAGTTTTCCTCTACTATGGTTTAGCCATCTTCCTCAGATAGGATTTATGTTTCATGTTCCTTAACCATGCCATAGATACTCATCCCTCCATTAGCTATTTTATTTCTTCATATTGAAGATGAGTTTGTGTGTCTTCCATTGATACTGTTTGTAGTTATCTGAGTTTCTGAAGCATTGTTTTTCTAGATTTTCACTGAACTATTTTTGTATTGTTAATCCTGACAATTATCTTTTATTAGGACTCACAATTCTCAGAATTTCTTGAAAATAGAAGATTTTTTGTTATTCCTCTGGGATAGCAAGTCTGTGAATATTTATTATTAAATTTGAAATGCATAAGATTTGAATATGCTTGTTGGAATCAAAGTTTGAGAGTTGAATTCCAACACCTAATGGTGAAAAAAATTGCAATACCTAATGACAATAAAGGTCAAGAGAGTTTCTTGTTTTGACAACTCATAGATGACAAGATATTTGTGGTTGGTAGGACAATTTTAATGATGAATGATACAGCATTTTAGTGCTGGCCAATTCACTAAAACCACTCTCCTATAAGTAACAACGATCAAAAGAAATCAAGGCAAAGGAATCTTATTTCTTTTATGTAATTATTTACAAAGACAATTTGATAGAACTTAAATAAATATGCTACAACTCTTATAAGTAGAAGATGAACCAACTTTTAGAGAACTTATCAAGATGCTGAAATATTGAGCTAGCAACCATGCTAGACCAAACATGTAGTATGGATACTTGATCTGAATTTTGTTATTCTCAAGGTGGTTCTTATCCCTAATTTTGCTCATCCACATTCTGTAACTGCTATTCTGGATGAGGTGCTTCATCCATGATTTTAAACTCAAGGATGAGTGCTCATCCAACCATGCTAGTGCCACCTCAAGGAGGCCTTCCGCCAACTTGTTGGAGCCATCCAACTTGTGCCTCATGAGCCAACCATCTTGTGCCAACTCTCCTCATTAGCTATTTTAAACCATCTTGTGCCAACTTCATTTTGAACTTGATGATGGTTTGTGGATGTCCCATTGATACTGATGGTTTATTAGTTACTAATCGACAAATTTCACACAATTCTGTTGAATATCCTATCCCAATTTGCATCTACATTATCAAAGGGTGTCATAGATTTTGGTAGATGGTAGATGTAAAAAAATATGTTAATTGTTCACTTTGTAGTTGTCTGAGTTTCTGAAGCATTGTTTTTCTAGATTTTCACTGAACTATTTTTGTATTTTTAATCCTGACAATTATCTTTTATTAGGACTCACAATTCTCAGAATTTCTTGAAAATAGAAGATTTAGACTCCTCAAGTCCAGAAGTAAAGCAGTTGTAAGATATTTATTATTATCGTTTGAAATGCATAAGATTTGAATATGCTCACTGTTATTTGGAGGTGATTATACTAAGAATTTCTAGTGTCATACTATAAACAGAATTACTACCTGAAAATTTGTTCAAATTGTTCATTGCATGTATATTATAGTAATGTCAATTTATTATCCTTAACTTTTTGCTCAATAGGATATTAATAAACTGATGTTTATTAAGATCCAAAACTTGCTAATTTTTTTCAATAGGTTTCTTGGTAAAAGAGGATTCAAAATCACATATTTTCATCCAGATTATATATATTTCCATTCATTTTGATAAATTTTCCTAGGTTTTCTCTCTGCTATTATACTCGTAGGCAAAAATAAAAATACTAAATGTGACACTTACAATTATGTAGTTTGGTTATTCCTATCTGAATATGTAATTCTCTTTTTTTTTTATCTGTATACTTAATTTAATTAGTTCAATTTCAATGTAAATTTACGATGTCATTGACTGAATCATTTGATTGAATATAAGCAAATTCGTACCTGGATAATCTTCTTCTTTTATTTGTTATTCTATATTTGTATAAAAAAAGATAAAATATAGACTATCTTTTATTTTTAGTTTAATAAACAGTAGTCATGCATCTTGCTGATTAACATTATTAAACTAAACTAAAGTAAATCAGCATCTTAATTTACTTGAATCTAGTTAAAATATCAATGAATCTAGTTTAATCATTTTGCATATGAATTTTCAGTACTCGTGATACCAAATGCTATTTAACTAGCAACCAAACTAACCCTATAGAACATGAAGCCATGTAATATAAAATGGTTCGATCTGAATCGGCTTGGAGGAATTTAAGCCCTACTTGGCTGATGAGGCTACCAAATGGAAGCTATGAGTACTCGACGTTAAACCTGGTATTTGCGACTGGTTACCTTCCCGATGCATCAGAGACTATTGAGTCGAGGCCAAGGCTGATCAATCGAATACCACTCAGAAATCAAAAATAAAAATAAATATATATATATATATATATATATATATAAAATGAAAATTGAAAATTAAAGTTATATCTATCGAGAACAAATTTTGAAAGAGACGTGACATTCAAGGCAAGAAAAAAATTAAATTAGAAACCGAATTAAATTAAAGATCGACTCAAAATAAAAAATATTTCGGTGCCAGAGACATTCATACATATACGCATGCAGCATGTTCTTGGCTCAATTTTTGTAATTCTCGTATACAGTTTAATTCCAAAGGTCTGGCGATCCAATCCATACGCAGTCGCGATTGAATTCTCGTCTCGTCAACAAGTCGCTTTGCGATCGAACGGAATTCTTAATTGACCTACACAATTCTGATCGCTTTTTTGCCGGTTGCCAGTTCGAACACTTGCCGAAACTGCTCGGGGTCGCACGGAATGGTGAGCACGCCCTTCTGTTGGTAGCCAAACTCCTGCACTGCCATGTCAAGCAACCCGATGAAGCGCGGGTGCTCGAAGACCTCGACGCTCACCAGGAACCTTTGCAGTGCTGCTTCCTTCCCTGTCCCGATGAGCACTGGTACGTAGCCGCCCTTTCTCCGCCTCCCGCGGCCAACTGGAAACTGGCAAGAAGAAATGCACTTGATGCCGTGGTGTCGCTGCTGCTTCCTCATTAATTATATATCGATCTGCTACTTCCTCGATCTCCCGAGTTTGCCTGCCGTTGCGACCGCCGCCACCGCCGCCGCCACTTCTTGCTCGAGAGAAACTCCTCGAGGTGAATTGTACCGCTAGTCCGAAGGACTGAAGGCTAATTCTAGGCCCTTGTCATGGTAATAGCTGGAGACAGCACGGTGCATGAACTGAATCTTGCCATGTGATGCCTACTATACGCTCTCTCTCTCTCTCTCTCTCAATCTCCTTCGATCGATCACCGGCCAAGAGAATTATTCCAACTTGACATATCCCTCTTTTTTCTTTATGAATCACAGGCGATTCATCATCCACGAGATGACGTCGAACGACTGGTTGCATTATCGATCACGAGGTATTCCATTTACTAACGAATTAAATACAGGAAAGGATCAGCAGAGCATAAAGTGTGCAGAAAAAGATTTGCTCGAACCAAAAAAAAAAAAAGAAAAGAAAGAGACGTTCACGGATGTCGTACGGTTGCCCATAAGTTTCTCTCGATCCTTGCACCATAATAGATAAGAAGAGATGTCTACACGCTCTTCATCACTGCTCACTACTATCTATTAGTTTATATATATATATATATATATATAATTCGGCAGTTTGAAGGGTAGTGACTATTTGTTATGCAAACCTTCATTGATTTTGCAGCTTCGCTTTTGGATTCATTTAAATAAAGAGGAAGTATTAATAATTATTGGTGATGGTCCATCTGCTTTTTGGACTGAAAGATCCAGTCGAGCTCTAGTTTCCCTTATCCAAATTCTAACGTGAAAAAATGGATAATCTTATTAAATCTCCATTATGGTACCTGCCTATCCAGCTCGCTTCCACCAGATCTTTGACTTCCAAGTCACACAAACACATACCTATCTCTTTTTTTTTCTTCTTTTCTTTTCTTTTCATTTTTATTTTTATGGGCGATTAGTCAATATTGAAACAGTGGTTGAGGTTGATCAGACTTGCTTACCCCAAACCTAAAGGCAAAAAATTCCTTTCGAGTGTTCGCGAGATGCAAGCCGAGAATTTTAATGATATTCAAAATGATCATTAGTCAGATAGAAGTGAGTCTCGCGCATGAGGTTTGATTTGGTAAAGGTACTGAATCCAACGCAATGTAGTGCCCCACCACACTTTATTTAAATTGATTCTCCACAAATTTGATCGAGTCTATTATTATTATTATTTAAAGTCTATTATATATATATATATATATATATATTCTTCTCGTGACTTTCTTCTTCCTTAACATAAAACAAAAAACAAAAAGAGCTTCCAATTATCAAAAGTTTATAAAATGCAACAAATTAGACACACCAATTTAAAAAAAAACAAAAACAAAAAACATATAATTCTATTAACGTACAAAAATTTAAACCGGAATCATGAGTTTATTATAATAAGTTTTTAGTTTTTTTTAAATCTAATTTAAGAAATTAAAGTGTTGATTTTATTTTATTTTACTAGTAGAAACTATTTCGCCCATTAACTTATATGTTAAGCATGAGCCCTTATATTATATTGGATCTTTTAAAAGGATTGTATGTATTGGACATATACCGACCTTCGATTCTAGATTGTTTTTTTTTTTTTGCGTCTATTTAATTTTGTTTTTGTGAACATTTATGATCTAATTAGTCGACAAATTCCACTTCCTCTCCTTTGTATTATCTATGCTATGCATTTCTTATTATTTATTCGCACAAAATGTCCACGATTTAGTCATTGAAAATGCGACCGGATAATTAGTCAAAGGTCCCGCCGAATTATTTTACTTTACTCGAATTATTGGGCCTACTTTATCCCATCACTTTTTAATTATTAAAAACTAAAATCAGTCATTTGGATGACTTAATCAACAAATCAAAATTACATCTAATTTGACCACTAAACCTTGATGATCTAATTTTATCTATTTTTCAACAAATCAATTTTCGACACTTGAATAAAATTGAATTTGCACTTAGTGTGACTAAACATAATTAGAACTTAACTAGGAAAGATTCAATTAATCTAGTCATTTTCGAACTCTTTGTTTAAACTTTTAAGAGAAGTTTTCATTTTTTTTTTTTTTCCATTTTTGTCTTTTAGTTGAAAATTTCTTGTATGGTTTTACTGTTGCCTATCTAATTAGAAGAAGATTGAGAACTAATGGCGTATTTTTTAATCTATCTTGACATGATTGGAAAAAATAATAGTTTGTAAAAAAATTATAAATAAACTTAGGTTAATTAACTATGCACCATTATTATTTGTGTGCAATTTTTCGCCATACAAAACCGTAATAGATTAGGACAAAAAAAAAAAAAAAAAAAAAAAAATATATATATATATATATATATATATATATATATATATATATATATATATATATATATAATTTCTTCTAAGAGATAATGTCACAAATTAATCAAAAACATTTTACATTTCGTTGCCTATATGAAACTATTAATTCTTCATTGGAAATTTTAAAATAACAAAAGTAGATCATTTGATCAATGATAATCTAGGAAAAAATTACGGTTGAAATATATTTGGGGTAAAAAAAAAATAGTAATAGTGGATAACGCAAGCTCTACCGTGCACTTTATTTAATTATTTTTTACTCTTTCTTTTTCCAATTAAAAATCCTATTTTTTCTAGCTATAAAACGGCGCCAGTAAATGAAAAAAAAAACACACACACACAATCAGCAACTTCTCTCCGATTGGCTTCGCATCGCAGAGGGACGATGATCCGGCGGCTGTCGAAGGTCGCGGACTCTTCCCAGTGCGAGTTCCTGCGGCGGAGGCGGCGGCGGCTTCCGCGGAGGGAGTCCATATCGGCGGCGGCGGCGGAGGGACACGTGCCGGTTTGCGTAGGGGAGGAGATGGAGCGGTTCGAAGTCCCGACCGCGCTGCTGAGCCATCCGGTCTTCCTGGAGCTGCTCCGCCGGTCGGCTCAGGAGTACGGCTACGAGCAGCGCGGCGTTCTCCGCATCCCCTGCCCCGCCTCGCTCTTCCGCCGGCTCCTCGCCGCCGAGATGCGGAAGCAAGCGACGGCGACGGCGATTGCCGAGGAGGAGGCGGAGGAGCTGCTCCGGTCATTCGACGAGTGGTTGCTGTCGTCGGAAGCGAACTTTTTTGTTTCGTAATTAATGCCTACTTCCGATAGATGACTGACTTTGGCTGTTTCTCAATTCGCATGTAAATATCGATGAAAATATATGCAGCTCTCAAGAAGACTTGAACGGCAAATTCACAATCACATCAAAGAGAAAGAACAAGCATGATGATCACGATCTTTCTACTTGTGATTCCGGATCGTCCTTGTCGAAACTATAATCTGATTAAGAGACGATCACGTACACCTCAGAATAATTAATAACAGCAGATCGAGCGAGCATCGATCGTACTGCAATCACTTTAATCGCCAAAAATAATCACGAAAAAACTTGTTTTTATAAGAAAATTAAGGGGAAGTTTTGATTCAGAATTAATGGAGATCCCTAGCTAGTTTCGTAAACTGATTTTTTTGTTTTTGTTTTTGTTTTTGTAAAATTAAATAATTGGGAAGCTTCCTAGTATTGTATATTTTATATTTTAACAAATTCTTTTAAAAATATTCAACACGTAATATTTATATCGAAATAATTAAAATCGCATCTAATGGACTCGAGTATCATCAATAATTGAACATGCCATAGTTCTTTCACACTTATTCTCAGCGTTACTATTTATTTTAACCTTTTTTATTATTTAAAATATTGACTGCATTAGTTATAATTTACCTTTTATTCTATTCTCATGCAATCATATCTCACATATATAATTCATGGTGTATATATCAACGAGATCTTAATTAATTCGTGTTCGTAGAAAGGAGAGACGGTTGGCATCTCCCCTCACAGGGACGGAACGGCTTTCGGGCTTTCCGGTTAACACGTACTGTTACGGTGCGGTTCAAATAATCATATATAATCTTGGTTATGTGATTATCAGGAAATAAAATATAACCTTTAAATAAAGTATAACCTTTGATAAAAACCTTATTTGGTTGGAGGTTTTAATATATAATTTTGTTTAATATTTTATTAAATTATCCTTTGTCTTTTGCTCAATCAATTCGACAACGACGGAAATATTAATGATGAGTGATGGTAGGCGGCGATCGGCCAGACCGTCGGCGGTAACGAAGATTAGGCGATCGGTGGTGGGCGGCGGACGATGTGGTGGCGAAGCGGCGAGCCAGCGGCAGCGGCAGACGGCGGCAGCGGCGATAAGCGACGAGCGAGGCGATAAGCGATAAGCGGCGGCGATGTGGCGGCGCGGCGGCGGCGATGGTGGCGGCGGCGATGCGGTGGCGTGAGGCGGCGGCGGTGGCGACCGACGACAGGCGATGACGATCGACGGCAGCGGTCAACAACGGGCAATCACAAATTGATTGAGTTTTGACAAATTGACATTTAATATATTGCTAGGGATAATATTGGAAAAAAAATTCTCTTAACCCCGGGGATCAACAAAAATCTTAGTTCTCTAAGATTTTTCGATCCCCCTGAAAAAGTTTTTTTTCATAATCAGATAATTGTTCATAACCTAAATCAAATAAGATTTTTGTTAATAACCTAACAAGGTTATCAACAAAAACTCTCAATCAAACGCACCCTTAAGGCTATCTGCTTCGACGGATCTTCACCAATTTTTTTTATTCATATAAGAAGATTAGTAAAATGATAGAATTGTTTTAAGAAGTAAAGATAAATGGATTATAAGTGAATCGATCTTGATTTTAAAATTGAATTCAGAGTAAATTTTTAATTCTAAAATTTAAAAATTAGATGTTAAAAAAAAATTTAACCGGGACAAAAGCCCCGTTAACTCTCCTCTAAATAGACTGTTTGCAGAGTCTTTCGAAGTGTTTATCTTTCTATTTATTAATTTTTAATTGGATAAAAATATTCTTTGTGATTTTTTTATTATTATTATGGAACTGATAATGAAAAATATCTTAAACGAATACATCTATCTTTTATTTCAATAATATAAATTTTTTTTTTTTTTGGAACAAGTGTTTGATGTTGACGGTAGAAAAGATTTTAACTTCTCTATCATTCAATTATTATACCCTTCGCGAAATAGTATATAATAAAATTCAATTAATTTAAAATTAATAAATGAATAGAAACATATAAATATAATTTGATATAAAATTATAAAAGAAACAAATTCAAATTAAAACTTTCAACTTTAATTTTTAATTAGAGAAAAATTCAAATTATTATACTTTAAATATTATCTTCCAATATATAACACATATATATATTTATTTATTTATATTTATAGAGCATTTGTCACACGAATTTGGTGGGAAAAAAAAAAAGTTCTCAAATAAAAATTGATTTGTCTTTCGCAGAGATCGCTGCTGCCTACTGACAGAGCACTAATCTGGTGAGGCCTAACACGCTGCCGGAGAGCGCGAGGAGAATCATGGTGGCGAAATCACGGGTGGAGCACTTGCGCACCTTGGCGGCGCCTCCCTTGGCCTCGACTCGCAGGATCTTGGCCCACCGCAGCGCGTCCACCTCCTTGATCAGGTCGAACTCCGTCCATTTCCGCTTCAGCTCCTCCACGCACTTGGCCAGCAGCAGGCCGTCCTCCCGCTCTCGCTCCCGCTCTAGCAGTCGCTCCAGCACGCACTCCGCGTCGACCTTATACCGGACGTCCCAGACGAGAGCCATAGAGCAAAGGAAGGAGCAGAGGCAGGGGATCCGGGATCGGAAGCAGGCGGCGGCGGGCGAGGCGGCGGCGGCGGATGAGTAGAGGAGGAGGACGACGACGAGAGAGTGGAAGACGAAGAAGGCGGAGTAGAGGTCGTCGATCTCGCGGCGGAAGGAGTCAGCGCGCAACTCGCGGAGGGCGACGCGCTGGGCGACCAGCTCCTCCTCCTTGATCCACTGCTTTAGGAGGAGCTTGTGGGTAGCGCTCTCGATATCTCTCAAGGGGAGGGAGATGTCGCGTCGGAGAAGAAGAAGTGAAATTTGAGTCGGTCGGTAGTGATTCCAACAATAGTATTACTTCAAGGCGTTGCAACGGTCGAATTGGTATAAATGCTGTTGATTCCGACAGTATGTATCTAGTCAAATGAGGCTCACAGTCGGAAAGTAACCGAAGTATATATCTAGTTCGATAGATATATCACGTCAATTCAATTCGACAGATTATGACACCAGCTCATTCGGTAGATCCATTATGTCAATTCAATTTGGCAATAGATCCATTATGTTTCAGATTCAATTCAATAGTTAAATGATTATGTTTTTTACAGGGAGATATATTTCTGTTATCTTGTTATTTAGTAACGTCTTCTTTACAATGAGATCATACCTCTCAAAATCTCATCCGTACAGATACATATCCTTCATAATGAGATCATGTCTTCCGAAATTTCTTTCGTACAATCACATCTTCATGAAAATCATGTTGCCTACGACTTTCTTTAAGGATCCATGTCATTAGATGTCTCTTGTTTCATTTCCTATATAAAGTAACAAGGATAATGAAACAAAGAGATAATATCTAATTGTCGACTTTGCTCCTTTAAATATTTTCTCCACTCATCATCACATTCTAATTTTAACGTCGAAGGAGCTTCAATGAAGTATCTCTTGGCCCTTTCTTTCACTTGTTCGTGAGTCTTTTCATATTCAGATCCTTGTGGTCTCCGATGATGAATTTAGGTCAAATCTCTAAAACTCCGACAACTAATCCAAAAACAACCACCTTACTATTTCTCAAAAGTAGAGGTTCACTCAATCTGACAAGTCAGACATACCAGAAGTCATCTTAGCTCAATTGGCCAAAAAGAGACTCGGCCGTGAGCATCAAGTAATTCCATATCATAGTCTCGGATTTAATCTGCCATTTTTCTTAAAAATTCTACGTCCAGCGTTAGATTGACGTCATTAAAAGGGAAAGGAGGAGACATATCGCCGTCATTAAATCTCGCTCTAAAAGGGAAATGAGGAGAATTGGATCGGAATTAGATTCTTCGCTAATCCAAGGTACCAAATCACGTTTGATTTTAATTTGGGCTTCAGTATCGGGCTTTCCAAAGCCCAATTAGGTATTGTTTCAGCTTCTCAAGAAGTTCGATGGTAAATTATATATATATATATATACCCATGTACACCATCCATTGCACTCATTGTTTCATTCCTTTAGTTGTATTTCAAATTTCAATTTGTAACATAACTGTCTCTTACAACTATTCTATTAATCCTCGTAAAATTCCAAGGGGAATTGAAGAAAAAGCTATATTGATTAACAAGTTTTGCAAATATTTTTTTCCTTGTAATTAATGAAGAATGTAATGAACTTGAATTGTAGACACACACACACACATAATGGGCATTAATAAATATTGTTTGTTGTTCTTCTCTCTCTCTCTTTTTAAATATCTGCAAGTACTGCATGAATAATTAATTATGGTTTTGGAATATTAATTGACTTGCTCTATCACATTTGTAATAATTTAATAACAAAACTGCTAAAAAATGTTTTTGATTAATAAAACTAAATTCAAAATAATTAAGTTGGTATATTTTTTCCTAGTTTTTTCTCATTTGTTTAATTTATTTTTATCGTATTTGTATATCTGAGGAAATGTTACCCATCGTTTGTCTTTGATAGGGATGTCTAAGTCAAATTTGTTCTTGGCCTTCTAAACTTTTTCATAATAAAAAAAGAAAAATAATAATTAGTCTCTCTCTTTTTTTCTTATTTATATAAAGTATTTCTTAAGCAAGTCATGAAACATATGAATATGATTGTTAACAAATCAAGGAGTCGATTAACCTAAAGATTAACACTTGTTTAATTTAATGCCCACGTATAACATTTGAAAGCTCAATGAAACTAATTAATTAAACTTAATCAACGCAAGCCAAGTTTTGATCGGTAATCAAACCCAAGCCAAGGAGTTGATAATAGTAGTCTTCTCAGAGCACTTCATTATGAAAAATAATTGAAAAATAAAAAACATAGGTTAAGAAGTAACCTAGCTAGCTACTTAAGAGTTGATTAAGCTAAATTAAATCTCAAAACTCAATCAACCTATTAATTACACAATCGCGCCAAGCAACTATAACTTTTTTTCTTTCAAGTCTTCATTAATGAAACAATAATAATTGATAGAGAAAAACACACGTTAATTAGCTAGGAAGTCAGATAGTGGGCTACTTAATTTGATTAATTAACCAATAATAATTAACTCAAAAATTAATTAAGCTATATATATAATTAAAAGCCGACTGTAGATATATATTTATCTTCAGTAGCAAGCAAGATCTCCACTTCCACATTTTTATATTTCAAATGATTTTTTTTTTTGAAGAAAAAATGAACAACCAGCCTCCTTCAAATGCCATCAACATCTTCAGTACTTTAGCTAATTATATATTATGCTTTTTCTAGAATCTTATTAAAAATGTCTTTGTGATAATATTATATATGCATCAATAGCTTACTGGAAAATATTATAAATTAATTAACACGCAAGTATTAAGTATACTTCCACATGATCACATGAAGAGACTTCCTAATCGGGCTAAACTCATGCAAAGTATAGCGAAAGAACTCCAAAACATATTTTTATATATATTTAGCATTGGAAGTTTTAAATCTTCATAATGTATTCGGTTCAGATATATTATATTCAGCTGTTCAGAAAGTGTTCATATATATTCGAATTTCAGAGTTTAATCAATATGCAATGGTTTAAAATTCCAAGAGATCAAATATTTAGAACTTACAAAAATATATCTTGCTTATAATGCCGAAATGACAAATTAACAGATAAAACAAAAGGTATTTCATCAACTTTGGATAACTTTTCTGCATTTGCGAATAATTATATTAACTAAACCTTTTAGAATAGATCCTTGAATTAATGATTGGGGTGTCCATCTATTAATTTGCTTTATGAATATAAAGCCTACAAAGGAAGGAATTTTAAAAAATAAAGGCTTAATTAATTCAGTGAATATCTAAATACTGATTTTTCAAACGTTATTTAGAAATTAATCACTTTGAGCATAATGATGAAAAGATGAAAAAGGGTCAATGTAAATAGGATCAAATAGGCAAATTCTAACATGGTCTTTTTAAATAAATTAAGATAAATAATTGTTAAAAAATCAGCATTTTAGAATATTTTATGGGTTGCATGAAAAAGGGTGATGTGAGTAATGAACCAAGAGAACAATATTTTATGACCAAATACCAAAAGAAAAATAAATAAATAGAGCTTTACCATCCTAGCTAATTTTGCCTATCCTTTATAAACTTGATTGTAAAAATAATATCTTATCTCCATCCCTATTTTAAAGTTATCAAAATGACAGAATATATGGATTTAATTCCGATAAATAAAATAAAAGGAAGAACTACGCACTGTTGCAAAGGATATTGATCGATATTAATAATAACAAATTAATTACTTTAATATCAATTCATCAAGAGATGCTATCAGCCAAAGGTATGGAAATTTTGAGGATAGTGAAAAATATTTATAGCCACCAGCCAATTGAGCTTGTGTTCAATATATAGCAGAAACCGGATAGAATATATAAGCAATGGAGTTACAAAAACAATTATTAGGATGTGATTAAAGTAAAGCCTCCATTTGTGCAACTAAATGTTAGAATCGTCAACCTAGCACCTCTATCAGTCCGCTCTAGGGAAAAAAGCCTCCATTATTAATTATAATGGTATGCATAAATATAGAGTTATGGCAAGAGAACAAAGGAAGTTTAATAAATGGAAAGAAAATAAATAATAGTAGGAAAAAAAATTATTAAGTGAGAAGAATTTCGAGTCTTGATAGAGAGAAATAATATAGGAAGTGCAAGAACAACTTTTATGTGCCGGGAGATCTACAAAAGTTAACTAAAGAGTTTGATGAAAATGGAGAATTTTGTATAGTTAAGATAATATCTATAATAATAAAAGAGTGAAATATGTTTAAAATAAAGCAACAAGAACAATTTTCTTAAATGTAAGACATAGCTAGTTCTTATAAAATTAATTACTTATTTGTTCCACCTAGCTTTATATATTCAAATTTATCCATAAAATCACAAAGAAAAGAATCAATATAAAATTGTCACGAGGGAATATTATATTTTGAAATTGATCATGTACAACCTTCGATCATCTTTACTATTAATCTATATAAATCTTCCTACTATTACACGATATTTATTTATTTATTTTCATCGCCACCGAAAAGTGTCTATTTCATATATCCCTCCTGATGACAAATTGACTAGCAATTTATACAAAATACTAAAATAAGTCCTTTGGATCAGTGAACGCCTAAATTTTATTAAGATTTGTATAGTCAAACTGTATGAACTAACTACGTAAAAGAGAAATATCGATCGAGTCTTTTCAACAAATTAGTGATCATATATTGAAAAACAATATAGCCTCCTTAAAAAAAAAAAATCCGGCAATTATTAGATTGCGTTCTGGATCTCAAGTGCGTACGATGTCGTGGCGTATCCACGGTCGTCGGATGCGAATATTCCATCGTCTGCCAAGAACTCCGAGATCCTGCCGAGCTCGTCCCAGATGCTGTCACTCAAGAAGTCATTCGAGCTCGGCATCATCTCCGAATTATTACTGCCGGAGCTCGCCGGCGCCGGAAAGAGGGATTGGGCGCCATGGCTGGCGCTCACGTCCACTTGGAGGTGGACGTTGGAGTTTTGATGACGTTGAAGGAGTTGAAGCTGATCCGCCGCCGAGCCGCTGCCGCGGGAGGAGCTGCAGCACATGCAGTCGTCGACGGACTCGAAGCAGTTGGTGACGCTGCTGGATTCCGGGGGCGACTTCGTCGGAATGGACGTCCTGTAGCTGTTCGGCTGCTTCTTGTAGGAAGAGCTTCTCTTGAAGATTCTGCAGATCGTCCAAACTTCCTGGAAAAACGATCATTTAATTTAATCTAGAGCTAAAATTAAGTGTGAGTAATTATGGTTCATAAAGTTCGTCTAAAATTATTTAATTTCTAGATGGATTTTTTCAAAAAATCCTTTCTTTTAATTTTGGCGTTTGGAGGTAGGTTTCCGGAGGAATCTCTCGCAAAATTCTCAAACAATCTTAACTGTGTTCCATAAATGCATGGATTTAACCACATATATATTAATTAAATCGCCTCTAAATTTTTTTATATATATTAAAAATAGAAAGAAAAAAAAAATCTTACGGCTTCTTGTAGGTCGGCGGCGTTCTTCTTGTTGGTGGTGTTGTCGGCGGATTTGCCGCCGGCGGGAAGGCGGAACTCGTGCATCATCCAGTCGGTCTTGGTGCCCTTCCCGGCGTGGCCGCGGTAGTAAACGAGCGACTTCTTGAGGCCGATGCAGTGGCCGGAGGAGTGGATGGGCCGGTCGATTCCGGTGGCCTTCCAGAAGCCGCAGCCAGTGACCCTGTTCGGCCGGACGCTGTTCCGGTACTTCCTCCCTCGCCGGCAGAAGAAGTACCACTCCTTCTCCCCCGACGTGATCATAAACTCTGCTCGATCGATACACACAGTTAACTTTAATCGCATGCGCCAATTAATGGCGCCGCCGCATGCAATTGCTAATCGACCATTAAACTACAAATTAATTACTCGGCAACTCCCAGGGCTCGTGCTTGTAAACGTCCATCTCCTTGATGATCTCGACGCTGAGCTGCTTCTTCTCCACCTTCCGCCGGAGGTAGAAGTCGACGAGCTCCTCGTCGGTGGGGTGGAAGCGGAATCCGGGAAGCATCACGTCGTCCTCCTGCTCCTCCGCCAGCGCCGCCACCTCACTACTCTCCGTTTTCATCTTCTCCATGCCTCAGACGTTCTCGATTTTTATGCTTCTCGATCGACAGGACAACCGTAGCAACTCCCGTTTGTCTCCGTCGAGTTATATAGAGAAACAGAGATTCAAAGGATGGAACTTTTGATGGTGGATCGGAATTCCAAAGCGAAATTAATTAAGAATTGAAAGCGGCGTGCGGTTATAGATTTCCTCACAAGCCACTAAAAAACAAAATTAAATTCGCGACGTGTTTTCGAAATATTAGAGAACCAATGGCGTGACGGGCATGAGGGAATTTAAAATACGTTGAGGGAGCCATCGCGTCGCATTTGACATCGATGAACAGCCACGTAGCGAACGCATGCCAATAAAAATTATTTCTTTGTAATTTTTGGAATTCAAATTTCGACAAACAATATTGGATGTAATTATTTCTTTGTATAAATTTGTTCTTTATACATTATATTAATAGATCATTTAAAAATATAAAAAAAACTATAATATTCTTGTTTATTTAAATTAAAATCATGGTTAAATTTTAGATAAAATCATAAAATTATCATATTTTATTTAGTGTATTATATTGAAGTTTTTTTTTTTTGAATTTTATATTTTATCGAATGAGTAGGCATGCTTATCGGTTCCGCGGTTCCGATTCCGATTCGGTTCTGACCGATTTCGAATCCGTCGATGTTGGAATCGATCCGAACCGGTTCAAAACCGATTCCGAAACGGTTCCGGATCATCTTCCTCGAACTTGAGCTTCCAAATTCATCTAACGTGTTGGTGATCCTATTCTTTTTTTTCTATCGCAAAATAATCTTGTAATGATGTTAACATACTAAGAATTTTCACCTTTAAATTAGCAACCGGAATCAGTTCCGAACCGGTTGGAACCGAACTGAATCGAAATCGGAACGATTTCGATTCAGTTTCGGAACCGCTTCATCTGAATCGATTTCGGTTCCAAATTTAACGAATGGATTCTGACTCGGTTCCGGATTGAATTAATCCGTTAAGCATGCCAACAATGATTTGTTTTTAAATAATTAAAACACATGCATTCAGACGATGGAAAATAATTATATCTAATTAAGTTTGAAATTAGATAAGATAAATTAGAGAATCCAAACTATTACTACTTCGTGGAGGCATTAAATTAAATAAGCAAGCAGACTAACCTAGCTTGGTTCATGGGTCGAGCTAAGAGCTCAATTAATGTGTTGGGTCGACTGATACAAACATATGAGACACGAGAACACTTTGCACCACTTTGTTATCTCGAAGAAAAGCTCATGATCTAGCTAGAATTATAGAGCTAGCTAGATATTAACTAAGTAATTAATCAAGTTACTTATCTTAATTATACAATTTGGCGGTCAAATTAACTCGGTGTGACCATTCAACCCAGTCGACTACGTGCGTGAAGCCACAAAGCCTGGTCTCCGGCACGCGTAAGAGACTAGTAGGCCACTGCTCCCGCAACTATTCACACTTCCAATTAAACTGATTTAACGGAAGGATGATGCTATCAAATCAGAGATGATCCATGAATATATATAATATTGACTCCGCTGAAGGAAACACCTAAAGAAAGACTAGGGAATAACTTAACCAAGGCGATGATCGATTGCTAGCTAGAAGACGAAGTGAAGGAACTTGCATAGCAGAAGTAGGTTCAAATAAGTCGATGACACGCAGCCAAAACAAATTATTGGTTGGTTGACTTGTATGCTACCGTTTGAACAATTAAACCAATGAGTCAAATATAATATTTCCCTGTAAAATAACTCCTCTTAAATACCGAGCCTTTATTTTCTTCAACACGCTCATTTTGTTGTAGCTAGAAGGTCATCACAATTCACATAGAACACCATTAATTCGGATTGAATATGTAACACAAATAGGCCATGCAGATACATTGAACTCGACGTTGTTTAGATTTACCTCTTGAAGGATAACTCACAGCAAGTCATGCAATAAAATTTAGAAGAAAAAAAACGAGACAATTCAGTTGTGCACTGTATAAAGATTATCTCGAAGGACAACTCACAGCAGATTTTATCACTTATTAATTTGTGTGTCTGATTGTTCCTGGAGTTGTCAGATTCTGATCCAAGATTGTCCTTCCAAATGTTAGACAACCTAAAGGTTTCCAGGGATCACTATGTTCTGCAGTCTTACTGAATAGATTACTGTTTACGGTGGTTTGAGTCAGAATCATGGAGAAAGATGTGGAAGAAATAAATAGAAAACTGTTTGAAGTGCTGACAAATTTCAGTCACACTGCACGAGAATTTGCAACCTGCAAGTAGTTGATGCTATACGCTAGTTGGAATGGAATGTTCAACGAGACTGACTGCCTGTCAATGAAAACTTAAGGCTCATTATTAAGAACAAAGAATTGCAGTAGTGAATTAAAATGTTCAACGAGAGTACAGTTTTACTGCACTCTGCTTCATCACCAGTTCACCACATCGCATATACCTCAATCTGCAAAAGAAACAGGATAAGAATAGTGATCCAGTGTCACTCAGATTTAGGTGATAAATACATTTTATTTCTGCCTTGGGCCTTTTCTCCGGCAGATCATCATTTCTGAGATACAACAGATTCGAGGTTTGAATAGATTAAGCAACAGTTAGTCAATTTCTCAAATGGCTAATTAAATGTAGAACAGTTTGCATTGTTCAGAAATTTTGTAGTCTGAGCTGAATGCGTCTTAGCTTGCTTTTAAATATACAGGAAGTATGCAACTTTCATTCGGTAGCTAAGTGGTGCTATGTTTTTTTTTTCAGAAATCTTTTACATTGTGACATGAAACTGAGAATTACCAATATTCATTCAGTAGCAATTAATTTAGTTTTTTTTTTTTAAAATTAAGCATGAAAAGGACTTCATTAGCGTATCTGAAAACTCGTGTTGAAACGAAAACTTATTGGCTTCGAGGTCGAAATGATACAAATGGAATTTTGGCTATAAGATAATAACTTCTAATATTCATTTTAAGACCAGGGAACAGAAAAAAGAGATGATTTGCTCTGGATATCTAACAAAATCAATGAGATAAACACATTCGTTTCACTTATAGTGAAAGAAATTCAAAGTTGCAATAAACACTTTGAGTTCTTTAATCATGTAAGAAATTTCTCGTCCATGGTAGAACTTTTGCATGGGCATAGAAACGACATGAAACTAAGTGGAGCTTCAATTTGTTTAACCACCATTCAGTTAATTAGCTTTCATCTCTTCCTTTATTCCTACACTTTATCAACTTCTCATCCTTGTATTCGGTTAGCTTTAAATAGACTTGAAATCCAAAAAAGGGCTTAATGGACACAATTTGTTCATGGGAAGCAAGTTCGAACCATTAGAAAATGTTTCATTGGAAGTATCTTATGTTGAGGAATGATGTTGATAGTGGAGATTGTTAATGGTTGTAAAATGTTATCAATGTTCAATCAATGTATTTGAAAGAGTGAATAGGTAGTTAAGTTAGTAGGATAAATATTGAAGTTAGTGGTTAGTAGATACGGAGTTAATGAGTATAATTGAGGAAGTAGTGGCTTGTTTATGTTATGTAATTAGCCTATAAATAGGCTACTTATTTTATCAATGAATGTGAAAAAAAAATTTATTGTCTAATCTTGATTTCCTATTTTCCTTTTCTTAACAGTATCAGAGATAGGTTTAAAGTGTCTTTGAATTTGCAATAGCAATCAATGGAGTTTCTCAACTCTTCATTCTCATTTTTAAAGGAGAGTGATATGAGTTTTGGAGAATCAAAATTAAAGATTCTATTTAAATTTCAAGATCTTTGGGATTTAGTAGAGAGAAATTTTGACAACGTGGATGCCGATGAAAGTCGATTAAGGATTAAGAGAGAATAGGAAGAAAGATTTAAAAGCACTGTTCATCTTTCAACAAACAATATCATGAGATGATCTTTAATTTCAAGAACGGCAATTGCCACATCTTTAAAAGAGGTATGAGAGATACTGTAGAAAGAATTTTAAGGCTCTTCCAAGAAGAAGATACACTATAAGAAAATTCTTAATTAGAGATTGATTTAAAATCGATATCTAATTAGAGACCGATTTTAAGAAATCGGTCTCTAATTAGAGACCGATTTAGAGTCGATCTCTAATTAGAGACCAATATTAAATTCGGTCTATAATTAGAGACCGAAATTCAAATCGGTCTCTAATTAGAGACCGACTTCAAAATCAGTCTCTAATATAGAGACCGACTTATAATCGGTCTCTAAATTAGGGACCGCCTTTAAAATCGGTCTCTAATTTAGAGACCGACTCATAATCGGTCTCTAAATTAGAGACTGATTTTCATGTCGGTCTCTAATTTAGAGATCGATTTTCAAGTCGGTCTCTAAATTAGAGACCGATTTTATAGGTGGTCTCTAAGTATTTTTTTTTTCACTTGTTTTATTTTTTCACCCTCCGATTCTTTTCCTTGTGACTCCTTTCCTCTCCCATCTCCGTCCCCGTTATCGCGCGAGCTTACTGTCGCGCCCTCGCCCACTCGAAGATGTCCTTCATGGTCGCACAAAGAGGTCTTGTGTGGTCGCGGTCACACAAGCGCACGAGGCAACGCTCGCAGTCGCACAAGGCAGTGGTCGCTGTTGCACGAGCCCGAGCTTGCGGTCATGCTAGATCGCAATCGCGTGAGATATAGTAGTCTCACCTATGATCTCGTTGTGTCAAATTTGTTAGAGATCGAATCCGAAATTCGATCTCTAATTAAACCAGAGAAATCAATAAATTAATTATTATATATTATTTTTAATAAAAAAAATCAGAATTAGAGATGATTTAAAATCTATTTCTAATTTTTTAAAATAAAATATTAAGGACGAGACACAATGGAAAAAAATAAAAACAAATACTCATTTAGAGATCGATTTTAAGATCGGTCTCTAAATTAGATCGAATTGAATTTTTTCTTCACAATTTTTTTATTGGAATCCAAATATGAATTAAAAAAAATAAATTAAAAATTGAATTAGAGACCGACTCAAAATCGGTCAGACCCGGATCCGACTCGGAATCAGACCGTGGTCAACGGTCCAGTTAACCGGGTCAACGGGTTTGACTCGGACCCGTGACCGGACCGCCTATTAGGCGGTCCGGTCACGATTTTTTAAAAAATTGAATCGCCGATTAAAAAAAAGGAAAATAGGGCGACACACTCATACCAATGGAGGGCATGGGCGTGTCGGGAATGAGACATGGGTGTGTTAGTCGACACGCCCGGGGTGTGTTGAGGAACATGGGTGTGTTGGCTAACACACCCGGGGTGTGTTGAGGAACATGGATGTGTCGGCTAACACACCCGGGGTGTGTTGAGAAACATGAGCGTGTCGGGCTGAGAAAATGGAAAATAGGGCGATACGCCCGCCAATGGAGGGCATGGGCGTGTCGGGCCATGAGACATGGGTGTGTTAGTCGACACGCCCGGGATGTGTTGAGGAACATGGGTGTGTCGGCTAACACTCCCGGGGTGTGTTGAGGAACATGGGCGTGTCAGCTAACACACCCGGGGTGTGTTGAGGTCTGGAAGTTCTGATACGCCTCGATAATTCCCGATTCTTCACCCTGTTAACATGAAAAATACCCCAAAATAGTTTCTTTGTCCAAAATATGCCCAAAATACCTCGATAGAGTTTTTATAAGTTAAATTGTGCATTTTTTTATTTTAATTATTTATATCATTCTTTAAATTTTTATTTATTTAACTAAGACGATGATTAATCGGACCGAACCCGGATCAGACCCGGACCCGGATCAAAGACGGTTCCTAACCCATCGAATCGCCATGAGCGAGCCGATTAAATTGATGTTGTCAATCCGGACTCGAAGGTTCCGACCTGGATCCGGACCGGGCTCTAATTTAGAGACCGATTTATAAAATCGGTCTCTAATTTAGAGACCGATTCTATAAATCGGTCTCTAATCCGATTTTTTAAATATTTTCTAATTAAAAAATTAAAAAAATATAAGGCTCATAGAGACAAGAGTTAGGGATTTTTCTCGTGTGCGACCCATTTCTTCTTCTCGCGTCTGCCACCATACACCGCCGCCTTCACCCACTCCACGCACGGTCGCTGCGCGTGGCCAGGGCCACTGCCAGTGACCTCCGCCACGCACGACGGCGCCTTCACTTGCTGCTCGCGCGCACACGCCGCCCGCCCACCGTCGCTAGTTGATCTCCATTGTCGCGGCCTGCTCCGCGTGGCTGGTTTTTGCTGCCACAAGTTGCCTCGCCTACGACCATTGTCGGCCAGCCTCATCTCCGTCCACTGCTGGCCTCGCTCGACGCTCACATACGCCGTCGCGATCACAGCGACAACCCCAATTTTTTTCTCTTATCCCGCTTCCCCTCCTCTCCTTCCTCCTGTCCGCCTCCCTCAATTTATTTTCCATCCCGCCTCTCCTCCGAGCTCACTATCCTGCGGTCGTGACCTAAGTCGCGTGAGGTGGCCGCACCTACGACTTCGGTTCTGAGCGCGTTGTGCGATTCTGAAGTCGTCGCCAGGTATGCAATTTCTCCTTCTTCCTCATGATTGTATTTGAATATCTGGAGTGCTTTGTCGTCGTCTATTGGATGTATATGAGTTTAATGGGTTTATCAGAGAATGGGGTTAGCGAACAATTAGTTAGGGTATTAATTTTTAGAATAAAATTGGACTTCATCTAGTTCATCCGGTTACTCATTTACTGCAGTGGAGACATGATTCTTTAGCGACATAGGATGATAGGAGTTGAATCTCAAAGATGGTAGTGGCCGAGGTAAGTAAAGTGGGCAACGATATGGTTGAGGTAGGTCTCATCCATGCTAATCCCATTGATTTGGGTCCCGTATGGACCATGGAATGATATGTTTTGCAATATTTTAATCCTTAGTATCATGATAAATTAGTGATAGTCCTAGTCCCAAAACAAAGTGCATGAGTTGCAAGCAACATTAAAATAGACTTTTGAATGTATCCTAAACATGTAAAATTATTATCATTGCATTGTGATGCATGTACTCAAAGTAGAGCCATGACTTACCTTGCTTAGCAAGCGGATGCACAAATAGACTTTTTAGGTTTTAAATTCTCTTTGTTAATTTTTCATCATAAGTGTTGGATTTTGCATTAGCATAATGAATATAAGAGCTAGCTTTGAGAATTTTGCTTGTTATTCTATTAAGGCTTATGAGAGGTAAGTTCTTATTTTCTTAGATAACTATGGTTATTCTCTGGAACCATGAATTATATTTCTTATAACACAAGTTTGAAAAGTACCCCTAAATGGAGATCAATGTGGAGATACAGAACCACTTGATGTTGGGTTTCATCCAAAGGGCTTAGCAGTTGCAGCTAAGACTCTGGAACTAGCATTACTCCCCTGATGTTTAACTATTTTGTTTAGGCGATTCCAATCGAGAAGCTGTTGTTTGGGATCGATTTTCTCGAGAGGTAAAATTTTGTACTTTATGCGTTGTCCTTAATTTCCACAATGGTAATATTGCTCTTTTTTCAACCATAAATGATTATCCTACTGAATGCATAATGGTTGTGTATTGTTTTGATTGTTATCTTGTGTACTAGACTCTTTTAGGCGCTACATTTCTATAAGTAGGAACCTTAGGATTTTTTTTATTCTTTTTTTATGTGATCCTTGCACACTTTTTTATTTGTATGACATTTCACGTGTCCTAATTATTTTGTGTTTGGCTATTTGGATTTAAGTTATACCATGAGTTCTATTTGAACTAGAATCCATCGTCCCAACTTTGAACCACTAACTGGATTTCTGTGCAAATTAAAACAGCTAGAGATGGGGACATTTTATTTTTCGATAGGAAAAAAATTGTAAAGGTCTAAATTATTTAAGAACATTAAACAAATGATTTAGCCATCAATTTTAGCCATCCTACTGAATGAGTGTTGTGCTGTTTTCATATTGTTTTTTAGATTTTACCCCAAGCTCAATCTGAACGCTTTTTAGATTTTACCCTAAGCTCAATCTGCAGCTTCTTAACTTGAAACATCACTACCATGCTCAAGCAACTTACCCCAAGCTCAATCTTGACATTAGCATTCGATGATTTTTCTTTTTCTTTTTCTTTGTTTACTTTGTTACTCTAAATTGCATACATTGTTATTAGTTTTGTGATTAATATTTATGTTGTCACATTTGTCAATATTTTCATATTAATATTATTTATATTATCGCATTCCAGTGTCTCATTCTTCATTTATGTTTTTCATTAAATTTTATTTCTATGTGGTGCTTGACATTATGGTGATATTGGCAGGGTGATGACTTTTCAAGATGTGATGGGGATGTAGTAATATATATGGTCTAGCCATGTAGCTCACTACGGTCGTTGATCCCACTGGACGCACCTCAAATTGAGTTCCAGAGGGCATCACAGTCAGATCGTAGTGCGGAGCGGAGCGTTGCAGGACTACTACAAATGTTCTCCAAAAGATCAACTTCACAAGATTTTTATATCATAATTGTGTACATGTGAATATTAATAAAATTAAATTTGATTAATATTTATATTTTAATTGTATATATTTGAATATTAATAAAAGTAAATTTGATTCATATTTATATTGTCATTTTGTGTGTTTGAATGTGATTAGTAAATATTGAGATTAATATTAATTATTAAAATATTTTATAAAATTTAAATAAATAGGTATTGAATGGAAATAGAGACTGAATTAGAAATCGAATGAAAAATTCGGTCTCTAAATTTAGAGACCGAATAAAATTTTGATTTCTAAATTAGAGACCGAATGGAAAATTCGGTCTCTAAATTTAGAGACCGAATAAAATTTCGGTCTCTAAATTAGAGACCGAATGAAAATTTCGGTCTCTAATTTAGAGACCTAAATTTTCATTCAGTCTCTAATTTAGAGACCCAAAATTTAGAAACCCAATATTTTGTCTCTAATCGGTTTCTAAATGCATTTAAAGACTGAATTTCGGTCTCTAATTAAGGGTTTTCTTGTAGTGATAGAAATGAAACTCTATACTCTTTGAAGTGAGTTTTAGATGTTACTCAAGAGTAACTAAATATTAAAAAACATTATTGATGCGGTACGGGAAAAAAGGTTTTCTGGCTTCCTTTCAACGCAGGGTAGCACGAGGGAAGCTTGGGGGTTCTCTCCGACCGCAACAGTTAAATGAAATATGAAGAAGAGAAACGCACGACGCACAAGCAATGAACAAAGACACAGGATGTAACGTGGTTCGAAATAAGGATTCCTACTCTACGGAAGTGAGCTCTCCCACGAGCTACGATGCCAAAGTACTTTCACTATAAACTTTCTCCTTCGCGAAAAGAACTTCCGGAGGTGGAGGAGAAAACCTCTTACAATTAGCTTAATACACAAGAAAGTATCAGAAAGATGGAGCTCTCTGTTGGATCGATCGGATCGCTAGAGGGGGGGGTGAATAGCGATAGAAACTTTTTAGTACGAATTCGTTTTTTTTTTAAACTTATATGCAGCGGAAAGATAAACAAAACAAAAAGTAAAGGAGACAATAGACACAAGAGATTTACTTGGTTCGTAGCCGAAGGCTACTACTCCAAGGCCCTAGTGGTCCTTGACTACGTACGGAGGGCAAACTACTAAAGAACTCCTCCTCGTTGGAGGTAGGAGTTAGACAGATACAAAAAGCCCGAGGTAGAAGAACACTCCCCCTCTCCTCGTTATAATGAAAGCTTTACTAAAAGGAATGAACTGAAATACAATTTAGAACTTTCATTACCGACGACTTTAAAGGTTGGAGGTTGAAGCTCTAGTCGTCGTCTCGGCAGCGCTTCGTCGTAGGGATGTCGGAGAGTCGGAGCATATCGAAAGCATTTGAAAGCTTTTGAATTGATGAAAAACCCTAGGTTTGACCCTCCTTTTATAGCCTTTGAGCCCCTCATCGAATGGGTCTTTAGCCAATCACAAATGGGCACAAAATCCCTTGAAAAATGGTGATAACTCTTGACTACTCGAGGCTGATCCTTTGACCATCAGTCGACTGATGGCCATCATCGTCGGTGATGGCGACATCGATCGATTCTTGACCTTGGCGATCATTGTTTGGCGAGCGATCGAGTCCTCAGTAGCGATCGTGATGCTATGCAAGGCAAGGTTAGCTCAACAAAAACATAATTTCGATGGTTCGACCATCCGATCTCGACCTAGACCATCTATAAGAAGTCTTTGGTCGGATCTACGCTTAAGATCATCCCGTAAGAGGATACGACCTTACTTACGCTCGCACAGAGCTTACCTCGATATACGTGTTGCTTTTGCTTCCGGCCTTCCACTCAATTCCTTCGGCTCCCTCCGAAGTCTCTTGAGTGTCGCCCGACCACCGCGGCTTCCTCCGGGTGTCGCTAGCCTTCAGCTCCAGCGTTGAGACGTTTCTGCACACTTGATTTAGCTCATGAGATAACAATATATTCTTAACTTTGTATCGTTTGCTATAATCAAAACTTAGGTTCGACTTAGGTGCCTACTGCACCAACAATCTCCCCCTTTTTGATTTATGGCAAACCCACATACAAAGTTAAGTAAATAGCAAGCATGAAGAGTAATAATGTGCATGAGAAACAAAAATATGAAGATTAAGTTGCAGTAGTAAGGATTTTCTTCAAGTACTCCCCCTTGAGGAAACCTCCCCCTTGACCGAGGGTGAGTCTTGAAGAAAGACCTTAATCCTCCCCCTTGAGGGTTGCTTTAAGTAATTAACATTACTTAAAGTTGACCTTAGTAAAACGTTTTAGTTAAGCCCTTTCTCCCCCTTAAGTAAAACATTAACGACATAAAGTTTAAAAAATAAGTTTAAGTAAGACGTAGACGACACAAATAAGTTTAAGTTAAGAATTCTTTGGCCTTTTGGTAAAAGTTAACTAAGTTTTAACTTTTGCTTTAAATATGAAGTAAGAGTTAAGTTATAAAAAAAAAAATGACCCCTTAACTTTGGCCTTTTTCTCCCCCTTTTGTCGTATATCGAAAAGAGTAAGGGGTGTGTGAAAAACAAAATAAGTGTTAAATTTAAGGTCCAAGCATGTTCCTCATTTTTTATATATAAAAAAATATACTGAAAATAAGCTCATCTATAAAATGTTCGACTCATATTTGGCTTGATTGATATGTAAGATCAACATCTGAGTCAGTCGGTTAGTATGTATGATTATACTCAGTGGTTATGCACTAGCTCTACATCTGGAACCAGGAGTAAGGTCCTAACATCTCACGCCCATCTACGTGGCTAAGTACACAAACACATTAGTCCTATGTGTTGTGAGATGTACTGACTCCTTAAATCTATAGGTGCATGATATCTAAGGTATGTCCTATGCTAGTTCCATAAAAATGAAATTAAAGAAATAGTAGTAAGAACATATAATTTGCATGTACCTATTCTATTATGCACATGCCCAATTTTCGTCTTAATAGACTAAATTCGGCTTCGGGGAGGGGTTTAGTAAATAGATACTGCCAAGTTAGACTTGATTGGCGTATTCGAGGTGTATGGCTCCGTTGGCCACATGTTCTCGAATGAAATGGTGTTTGACCTCTATATGTTTGGTTCTAGAGTGACATATCGGATTCTTTGTAAGATTAATTGAACTAATGTTATCTACGTGAAGTTTAGTATTCGTAAAGTCTAACTTAAAGTCGCGGAGAGTGTGCTTCATCCAAAGAAGCTGCGTGACACACTCACCCATCGCGATGTATTCGGCCGGTGGTAGATAAAGCAACACAGTGTTGTTTCCCTCGCACTGACTCACTAGACTCGGGTAGAAGTTGACAACAACCACTCGTGCTCTTTCTATCGAGCTTACTCGGGCATAATCTGAATAGATGGCCGATTAGTTCGAACTCCGTAGATCTAGGGTACCAAATACCAACGTTAAGTGTACCCTTAAGATATCTAAGGATACGCTTAACTAGGGTTAGGTGAGACTCCTTAGCACAGGTTTGAAACCTGGCGCACATACTTACTGCGAATAGGATGTTGGATCGACTCGCAGTTAAGTATAGGAGACTCCCTATTACGCTCCTATAGTATTTTAAGTCAATGGACTTACTTTCTAGGTCTTCTCTTATATTAACATTTATCGCCATTGGGGTGTTTATTACCTTAGCGTCTTGCATTCCAAATCTTTTAATTAACTCCTTAGTGTATTTCTGTTGATATAGGTATATACCATCCTTAGTTTGTTTAATTTGTAGACCTAAAAAGAAACTTAACTCGCCTACCAAGTTCATTTCGAACTCACTTTCCATGAGTGAAACGAACTCGTTTAGTAAGGCTGAGTTAGAGGTTCCAAAAATTATATCGTCTACGTAAATTTGAGCTATGAATATTTCTTTACCTAAGGTTTTTACGAAGAGAGTTGGGTCAACTAAGCCTTGGTTAAACCCTTTTGACTTAAGATGGATTGAAAGTCTCTCGTACCAAGCTCGATGAGCTTGTTTAAGTCCATAGAGAGCTTTCTTAAGTTTTAGAACATGGTCGGGTTTATCTAGATTTTCGAATCCGGGGGGTTGGCTAACATAAACTTCTTCTTTAATGTATCCATTTAGGAATGCCGACTTAACATCCATTTGAAAACGACTTAAATCCTCGATGTGCGGCATAAGCTAGCAACATTCGAATGGATTGAGTCTAGCTCTTTGGGGCATAGGTTTCGTCGTAATCTAAGCCTTCGACTTGGCTAAACCCTTTGGCGACTAACCTAGCCTTGTTTCTAACTACTTCACCTTTATCATCAAGCTTATTTCGAAACACCCACCTTGTTCCAATTATCGTTTTGTCTTTAGGTGGTGGTACTAATTCCCACACTTCATTCTTAGTAAATTGAGCTAGCTCTTCTTGCATTGCAATAATCCAATCGGGATCAAGAAGAGCTTGTTCAATTGATTTGGGTTCTATCTTTGAAATTAAGGAAATTTGACTAAGGTTCCTATAGGATGCTCTAGTTCGAACTCCTAGATTAGGATCTCCTATCACTTGATCGATAGGGTGGTTAGTCTGAATCCTAGATTGGGTTGGGTTTGTATCACCTAATGCTTGATCAATGGGGTGACTTGGTTGAACACTAGTTTGACTCGGATCACTTGTCACTTGGTCGACAAGAGAAGTTGGTTGATGTGGATTAGACTCGATCTCAGGGTCGGAGACGAGTTTGGTATCAGTGGGCTCAACACTTGGGGTCATTAAGGGTTTTGTAGGTTGGTGCTTCATCAAATACTACATTGATAGTCTCCTCGACTCTAAGGGTGTCGTGGTTATATACTCTATAAGCTCGACTTGTAGTCGAGTATCCTAGAAAGATTCCGGTCGTGGTTTTGGATGTAAATTTTCCTAGGTAATTCTTAGTGTTTAGGATATGTACCTTACACCCAAATACCCTAAAGTACTTGATGTTAGGTATTTTATCGTGATAAATCTCGTACGAGGTCTTAAGGTGTCTTTTTACCATAAGGATCCTATTTTGGACATAGCATATCGTACTCACAGCTTCTGCCCAAAACCTATCGGGTAGGTCGTATTCGTTGACATGGTCCTAAGCGGCTTCTTGTAGAGTTCGGTTTTTCCGCTCCACTAGGCCATTTTGTTGAGGGGTCCTAGGGCAAGAGAATTCATGGTGGTATCCGTTTAGGTTACTGAAGTCGGTGAACCTTTGATTTTCGAATTCACCACCATGATAAACTTCTAAGTCTTTTAACCTTAAGGTCTTTTTGATTCTCGATTAATTTGAATAGATTGATTAATTGATCTAGGGTATCATTTTTATGTTTGATGAACCTAACCCAGTAAACACAGAGTAGTCGTCAATTATGACTAAGCAATATTGACTTCTATTGAGTGACTTGGCTCCATGTGAATCGAATAGATCCATATGCAGGAGCTCAAGTACACTTGAGGTTCGTTCTTGGTTAGTTAACTTGTGTTGTGTCCTAGGTTGTTTTCCTTGTTGACAAGCATTACAGATTTTATTAACCAAGTTGTTGAGGTTGGGTAAGCCTCTACCTAAGCCACTCTGACTCATCTTGTGGACGAGTATTGGGTGCGAGTGACCGAGTCGTCGGTGCCACAACCATGATTCCTCTTCCTGTGTCATAAGACATTTGGCTGAGGATTTGATTAAGTTAATTGTGTAAATGTTATTTGTCCTAGTTCCTTTGAGTATTGTTTTAGCTGTTTTATTTGTTTTAATTACACATTCATTTTCTAAAAATACGACCTTATAGTTATTGTCACATAATTGGCTTACGCTAAGCAGGTTATATTCAAAATTCTCTACAAGTAATACATTTTTAATAACAAAATTCGAGTTAAGCTCGATATCACCTGATCCGATGATTTTGAGCTTGCTGTTATTCCCAAAGGCTACCGATCCTTGTCGTTTGAATCGAAGCTTTGTGAATTTGAGTTGATCCCCGGTCATGTGTCGGGAGCAACCGCTGTCCAACATCCATTGATCCTACACACAAGGTGGTTGGATTGGATGTTAGATTTTTTATAAAAAAGGTTGTAAGTTTTTAAACCTAGGTCATCACACCTGTGTCTATATGATCAAGCATGTTATACTTATGTGTTTTTATGAGATGACTTTCAATTAAGTTGATTAAGTGGATTTAGGTTCAAGTAATTTTATGTTAGATTTGGATTTAACCCTAGGCTTGTCAAGTTTACCTTTTCAAGATCATGGCTTCCAGGTCGTGGCGAGGCACAGGGGCCTTCTTTTATCGGATCATCGACCACTTCCTTAGACAAAGCCATTTTCAAGAAAAAGATGACTTGACTCACCTAAGACTATTCCTAGTCTAATCGGTTATTTTTTTAAAAGAGGCTCCCGAGGCTCAATCTTTTGAAGTTGGTTATGTTTTCGAAAAGAGGCTCCCCGAGGCTCAATCTTTTCGAAGAATTTTAGTTGGTTATGTTCGTGTTCTAAGTGAGTTCACAAGTTTTAAAGCACAAACTTTCTAAGTTAAAGCATGCAATTTCTAAGTTAAAGCACAAACTTTCTAAGTTAAAACATGCAATTTCTAATTTAAAGCACAAACTTTCTAAGTTAAAACATGCAATTTCTAAGTTAAAGCACAAACATGTTTTGTACTGGCTCCCCCTAGACCGTTGAATCGGTTCGGTCTATCCACATAGTGGATCTGATCCTTGGGAATCCAGTACGGGTTGGATCCTAGAGTTGAAATCAAAAGGTTCTTAGGGACCCATGCTTGGACATGTTTCCTATGTCGACTTACAATCGACATATACGACCTATTAGTCGTGTTTGAGTTAAACCCTAGTCCAGCCTTGTTGTACACGGCTCTTTGAGATCCAAGTAGGAGGTCAAGTCCTTTGGATCCCGAAGTGAACCTTTCCAACGTGTTCCTAAGATCTTCGACTTAACTTTTCAAGAGTGAGTTCTCAACTTCGAGTTTTTCAACCCGAGTTGAGTCCTTCTCTTGAACTCGACTAGTAGAAGAGGTTAGGGAGACCTTGTGTTTGAGGAGTTTGACCTCCTCAACCAGGGTCTCGACCTTGGACTCGGACTTAGCTAACTTCCTAGACAAAAACCTAACCGTATTATGTAAAGTATTAAATAAAGTTCGACTTACTTTAAGGGTATCTTTTGAACCGGATGCGTATCCGTGGCTTGACTTGAAGGTAGCTTCGTAGTCCGAGTCATCTTCAGGTTCCGACTCAAGTTTAGGTTCGGTCTTCGTGTCTGACTCAATCGATTTCGCCATGAAGACGTGGTCTTCGTCTTCTTCGGATGACGCTTCTTCCCATGTCGCGTTGAGGGCCTTCTTGTGCTTAGGTGCTCGGTGGTTGAGCTTGGGGCACTCGGACTTGATATGTCCAAACCTGTTACACTCATAACACCTAATATTAGAACTTTTAGGCTTACCTTGGTTGGGTCGAGTTGTGGTTCGCTTTCGTCCCTTGGCTATCCTTGAGCTAGGTTCATTAGTTGTGATCGACTCGGGTCAACTTCTTCTTCGGACTCGTCTTCCTCCTCGGTTGGTGGTGGCTTGCTTGCGATTTTCTTCTTCTTTGATCCTGCAAACAAGGCTATACCCCTCTCGGGTTCCGAGTTGGACTGCTCATGTAATTCGAAATCGGAAAAGAGTTCATCTAACCTAATTTTAGAAAGATCCTTGGAGACCTTGTAGGCATCGACCATGGATGCCCACAAGGTAGTCCTCGGAAACGAGTTTAGAACATACCTTATAAGGTCGCGGTTTTCGACCTTTTGCCCGATTGCGTGTAGGTTGTTGACTATGTCCTGGACTCGGGCGTGAAGTTGGGTCGCGGACTCGTGTTCCTGCATTTTTAAGTTATATAGTTTATTGAAAAGAAGATCACGCTTACATACCTTGGCTTCATCGGTCCCTTCGTGTAGCTCCACTAGTTTCGTCCAAAGATCTTTTGCGCTTATGAAGGGGCCAACGTGATTTAGCTCCTCCTTGGATAGGCCGCATTGGAGGATTTGTGTTGCCTTGGTGTCGGCTTCGACTTGTCGTTTTGTTGCAATGATCCATTGATCATAATCCAAGGAGTCACCCACTTCATTAGTCGGAAGTGTGAAACCCGTTTGGATTATGATCCACATCTCGATTTGGGTTTTGAGAAAGCATTCCATCCGACCCTTCCAATAACGGAAGTCATCTCCGTTGTAAAACGGAGGTCGGACGGTGCTAAAACCCTCGAGATGGGCCATTAGAACAAAAGACACAAATAGACGGAGACGAAGAAACTAACAACGACAAAAACACGAAAACAAGTACCAAGACTCGTGTCTTGGATTAGTAGTGCGGGAGAAAAACTTAACAAAGCGAAATAAATAAAAAAAACAGAATTAAAAGAAAATTAAATCTGTAAAAAAAAGGCTAGATTGGTGGTTTCACCAAATCTTAGCAACCTCCGGCTTTGATACCAATTGTTGGATCGATCGGATCGCTAGAGGGGGGGTGAATAGCGATAGAAACTTTTTAGTACGAATTCATTTTTTTTAAAAAAAACTTATATGCAGCGGAAAGATAAACAAAACAAAAAGTAAAGGAGACAATAGACACAAGAGATTTACTTGGTTCGTAGCCGAAGGCTACTACTCCAAGGCCCTAGTGGTCCTTGACCACGTACGGAGGGCAAACTACTAAAGAACTCCTCCTCGTTGGAGGTAGGAGTTAGACGGATACAAAAAGCCCGAGGTAGAAGAACACTCCCCCTCTCCTCGTTATAATGAAAGATTTACTAAAAGGAATGAACTGAAATACAATTTAGAACTTTCGTTACCGACGACTTTAAAGGTTGGAGGTTGAAGCTATAGTCGTCGTCTCGGCAGCGCTTCGTCGTAGGGATGTCGGAGAGTCGGAGCGTATCGGAAGTACTTGGAAGCTTTTGAATTGATGAAAAACCCTAGGTTTGGCCCTCCTTTTATAACCTTTGAGCCCCTCATCGAATGGGTCTTTAGCCAATCACAAATGGGCACAAAACCCCTTGAAAAATGGTGATAACTCTTGACTACTCGAGGCTGATCCTTTGACCATCAGTCGACTGATGGCCATCATCCGTCGACTGATGGCGATCGCGATTGTCGACCTTCTGAGCCGGCTTGATCGGCGATTGAGTCCTCCAAGTCGATGATGATCGATGCTAGCTGCAAGGCAAGGTTAGCTCAACAAAAACATAATTTCGATGGTCGTCGACCATCCGATCTCGACCTAGACCATCTATAAGAAGTCTTTGGTCGGATCTACGCTTAAGATCATCCCCGTAAAGAGGATACGACCTTACTTACGCTCGCATACACGAGCTTACCTCAGTACTTACGTGTTGCTTTTGCTTCCGGCCTTCCACTCAATTCCTTCGGCTCCCTCCGAAGTCTCTTGAGTGTCGCCCGACCACCGCGGCTTTCTCCGGGTGTCGCTAGCCTTCAGCTCCAGCGTTGAGACTTTTCTGCACACTTGATTTAGCTCATGAGATAACAATATATTCTTAACTTTGTATCGTTTGCTATAATCAAAACTTAGGTTCGACTTAGGTGCCTACTTCACCAACACTCTCTACTCTCCTTGTCTTCTTCTCCGGTGATGTGGTCGCTCTCCCCTTTCGATGTGCCTTCGTCTCTCACTTGTTGGAATAATACAGATCCCTTTCTCTTGCCCTGCTTCTCCCTTTTATCCTTCTTCCTTTGGCCAGTTGTTGCCCTGCGAATCTCCTTTCATCGTACACGTGACCACCTTGTCCATCTGGAGAATCATTCTGTTACAGACACGAGGAGCGAAGACTCCTCGGAATATTATGTGGGAGCCCTTTTCTATTGTGTAACAACTTCTTATCTACATTTCGGAAAATATGCTAGCTCCCTTTCAGCCACTTACCTTCGATGAAACTAATCTAAACCTATCGTGGCATATAGCGTAGCTCTTAGGCTCTTTCCAGTAGCCCGAACCAACTCTAGGTCCGCTAGACCGAGCCGATTCTCGTCCGTCCCGTATCGGAATAATCTTCACCTGTGCCAACTACCTCAAACTGTCCTCCCGTTCCAATTGCTCCAGACTGACGTGCCTAAAACATTCTCCCTAGACTCCCCCGTCGAACCGGCTACTTGGTTCGGATAGCGTCCTACGCGCGAGTATTCTTACCTTATTCATAGAAAAGAGGTAACAGCAGTATCAATTATCTAGAATGATTTAATCTGATATCACCGAATTGGCTAGGGTCTATGGAGTTTTGAGTGGGCCTTCAATTCTGTGTAGGCTCTAATAGGTAAGCTAGCCTATGGAGGACTTTTCATTTTGGTAAGCTGATCGAGTCTGCCTTAAACAACAAGTTGGCTTATCGGGCCATTCTTTAGTGGGGTTGGTTGTAGATGGTAGAGTAGCTTTGACTGTGGTGTGGGTCAGCAAGTACTCAGGTTTATAGTGGTTTGGGTTGACAATTGGTCAGGTTGTATGTCACTTGGGCTAGCAATTTGTCATGTGTCTAGGAAGAACGACGCTTGTTGAGCTTCAGTTAATGGTTTCTTCTTCTTATATACAAGGAAAGATTAAGGGGGAGTCAAGAGGTGACCTTTGGCTAAGTCCCTCTGATACTAAAGTCAAACTTTGGTGGTGGAATTAAAGGAGAAAATAAGTTAGAAAGAAAGCATAGAATAGGATAGCATATTAGTGTATTAAAGTTTATCTCATTTAATCCCTTTTACTTGTCCTCCATGTCGTAATTCGTGCACAAAATGCGTACATGTTACTATCCACATTGGTACTACATGTAACTGCCAACGCTTCGAGCATTCTTCTCATACAAATTTAAAGACGGGTGAACGGACACTGTGCTCCTCACTGAGCACGTCCATTTCAATCTGCCACAATCATTTAATCACGTAACTATCACAACTATTCGGGTAAATTATCATAGCCACTTATCTTAGTCATTAATGTGTGTAACCATCAAAGCTAAGGGGGTGCAACATCACCGTCTACTTGTCTGTCTTGGAAATCAGGCTTTAAGGCCAAGTTCATTGCAGATCTAAGTTAAAGTCAAGTTGATCTTGCAATCCGATGTGTCTGTTATGCTGATTAAGTCTTTTCTGACCCATGTGAATCTATATCATCTTTGCATCATATACAAGCCTCCCCTCGAGTCCAATCGAAAGAGGAAGTAGACCAACTGAATGGATATCTACTCTGGCAATTGAACTAATAACAAGCTTGAACGGGTGCTCTAGTTGCAGAGCTACTGTCAAATCTGGATTGATACTTATTTAGCCAAACTCCTAGCTAACTCAAACATATACCCCTTTTCACACTATAATAGTATCTCAAGAATTCAAATTGGCTATGACCTCGGATCGAATTAGCCTTGGAAACTAACAAATCTCTTATCCTGCCAAGCAATCTCATATGTCACAACAAAAGATCCTCGATCATCGGATCAAATCTAGAGAAATGACGACCCTATTTGATGGTTGGAGATAGTGCCCATATACTCACCCTATATCCAATGATCCCTTGTCGAACGACTACTCATTATAAACACCACAACACAATGATATTGTCTCACTTCTATTGTCTTCATCTTATCAATCATTGAGAAATGATTCAAAATTAATGAATTGATGAGTTGATAATTAATGAATTAATTATAAGGAGAGATGTAATTTTTTTTTTTTAATTTGAGCTAGAATTGAAATAAACAAGGTAAAAAAGACTCAAGTGCATATCCCAATGGAAAATAAAATTTCAACAATTGAAGGTCCATCATCTTTTTTGGGGTCATCAATTTCCTCACCGTCAAATTCAAGAAATAATAGTTTATCCTTTTTACAAGAATCTTCTAACGAAGCACCTCTAACAAAAGTTAAATCTTTAAGAGAAATTTATGAATCATTTATTAAAACATTGCAGCATACATGAATGTAACAAGTGATTGACGAACATACATTTAACCAAGTCATTTTCAAAAAATAAAATTATTCATTTCAGATCATGTTGAAATCACATCACGGTGTTCGTAATCTTGAATCGGAGTAGCATAATATATTCATCGTGATTTATTTCTTTCGTATTGACTGTGTAAATTGTGGAATTAACTGACGAAGACATTAAAGATAAATGAATCACTTTTTTACACCAATTGAATCAAGGATCCGTAGCATTGAGAAATAATTCAAAATTAATGAATTGATGATTTGATAATTAATGATGACGGCGAAGATAATTAATAGTTGTAAAAAGTTATTTAGTACAATATAATAATTGAAATAACAGATAAGATAATGATTTGTTAAACTCATGTAATAATTAGGTTATAAATAAGTTTCTTATTTTACAAATGTATTTATTTATTTATCCTCGTTTATTTATTCTAGAACTTCTATTTTCCTTTCTTTTGTTTAGCATCTTAATTATCATGTGGTTACGAAACATCCACGCACTCAATGACCATTGAATACTGTTGGTATGGTACGCTTGCTTATGCCACTGCTAAAAGGGTAGGTCAGTGGACCAGACCATGTCCGAATCAACGTGCATCATGCGTACTAGTACGATGCACCGTATTTTAACCATCACACTGCGAGCATGCATTGTTATGAAACAATTAAAAAAAATTAATTGGATTAAAGATTTAAATATCTAATATCAATTTAAAAAATTTATATCATATTAATTAATACATCTGGTGCAAAAGATCCGTCAAACTAGCCGTCTCTATTAGTTCGCCTTCGAATTATCGTAAGAGAAGTAAATCACGGTGGTCTTTGACCGCTGAGGAGTAATGTAATCGTGGAGGGATGGCACCGTATTTGTGAGAATTGATCAGTTGTCGCGTCTGCATCTTCATGATGTGATGATTAAGATACGGTGGAATTTACGGATAAGATAAATATCGATTTCGAAGGAGATCTAAATTTTTTTTCTGAATTCAGATGATCTCTACGTATTTTGATCATCATGTCGAAATTTCATGTAGGATTAATAATTTTAACTTTTTACGGATGCATGCTCGCAGTTAATTATTCAATAATTCAGCATCCACATTGAAACTGAAAATTGATATCTGATTTTACACCGCTGCTTGATAGTCTGTGTTGCATCATAGCCTAGAGATTTAATACGGTAGTACCGGTACAATTTTATTATTATGAAGTAGGGATCAATTCCTTATATTTTCAAAAATAAAAATATTTATCTAAAATTTATCCTTCGTCGTCGCACTGATCAACACATCAAAATCAAAAACCGTCAGCAATTTATCATTCTCTCGTCGCCGTGAGACAGACAGAGAGACGAAAAGGGGGCCCAAGGTCTCCCTTTTTGCCACCGAACCGATGGATGCTCTGTGCTCTTTCCACCGAGAAGCCCTAGCGTACAGTAGTAGACTATTTAAGACCCACTTTAATTTTTTTCTTTCTTTATAATGAACGAGAATTTTAAAAAGATGTCTTCGCGAGAAGAATCCAGTGATTAACATATATATAGATATTACATTAGAAAATAACGAATCAATTCTTTATAAATACGAGAGTATTATTTTTCCATGTGTTAAGTACTAATATCAAGAGTTAAAAATTTACCGTGATTCACCTCTCTTACGATGATTCAAAGACGGACTAATAAGAACCGTTAGATTTACTAATTTTAATCTCTTTGCACCAGATAATTTTAAAAAGGTTCAATATTGACGGAATATGATCGTCATAAAAACATGCAAGGGCTCTTCCTGCTGGCTGCCGACGACGCATGCAGCGGAGGGATATGAAGATGATGAGCGCATGCGAATTAAGGGTCTGCGACGGCTCCACTCGTGGGAGCGGAGCGGCGGTGGGGCCTTGCGTGTCGCCGAGAGCTCGAGCAAAATGGGTGGACGTACGCGCGGCGGCGAAGAGGAAGGAAGGAAGGAAGAAAGAAATGACGACCCTACGGCGGCGACGGAAAGGTGGGAAACCTGCTTCATTCTGCTAACAGCCAGCGCCGAGCGGGCCCGTAGCTGGGTGGGGCCCGTGGCAACGATGCAGAATTCGGAATTCTGGCCAGAAAGAGACATCTCAACTAAAAATCCCCCAACTTCTTGTAATATCTCTCTCGTTCATTTAATCCGTCCCAATCTCCTCGTTGAAATCGGCTAAAATTACTTGATAATTATTTACGTCACGCATGTGTCATCGTAATCTAGATCACTGGATTTTCAATTCCATTAATTTTGAAAATGATCTATTCCTTAAAAATTTTAAAATAAATCTCCGAAACAATACGATTAATTTGAATTTTGACGAACGATCATAATTGATTTGAATATCATTGACGAATATTTATACCGTGTGAAAATGAAATTCTTCTTGCCCCAGAGCCATAGTACAATGGAAAAACGGAAAAAAAATTCATAGGAGAACGTAATTCCATCTTCTACGTACTGAGACAACGTTCGATGATGAATTTCGAAAAAATCTATAGAAACGGCCTTCTGCGTAGGAGTTTTTTCAGTGGATGGAATAAGATCGACTTCGATATGTTAAATAGTCTTTTCAGAAATAACGTGACTATGGAGATCGAGCTGGACGTCTAACTGCGAGTATTTTTCTAATTTACCTTAATAATTGGTGAAAATCTATTCGGGCTCTGATCTCTCGCAACTCAGCTGTTGAAGAGATGTTTTTGTACGTAAAAATTATAGAGTCGGATTGATCATCTCTAAAGATTAGTCGAGCCAAAGACTCTGATAATATGATGTCAACCAAAAAAATGAAATCTATATGGATGTCTAGTTCCATCATTATTAACTCATCGTATCCCAAAAGACATTTAAATAAATTGCTATCGTTGTCAAATTAATTCGGATTATCTAGATAAACTATTTTAAGTCCTTCGTTATTTATATTTTTAATCAAGAGGCATAATTTCGAAATTGTGTTTCATGATTTTCAATAATGGTGCATCGTCAGCGGTGTTAGTAATTAATCCAAATATCTCCGCTCTGGGAGTCGATCCCTCTTCTTCTTTTTTTTCCAAATTTTATATGTATACGTTTCGTTACGCTGGGTGACGCGATTCATACGTATTAATGGAAAATGCATAATAATATTCGGATGCCCAAGCATTTTCTTTTCCATGACTGAACAAGCACAGTAAATAAAAATACTATATATATTTTTCATAGGAGCTCGACATCCACTCAGCATTACCACTTATGGTCGAATTACGGGCACTAGTGGATGCGATGTTGGCGGTCATAATCCAATCATTGTTCGGTCGGATTCTGATCCCGATCGGATCGCGATCGGATTTCAATCGTAATATGGTCGAAATCCGACCATAGTCTGGTCGGTCGGTCGGTCGGTCGATCGGTCAACGACAGCAATCCCGATAGATTCAGAGATTGACTATAGTATGCACTCTGAGAATAACATCGGACAATAAGTATTGTACAATCACATCTAAACAAACAGCTGAGATCGCATTGCTCATGCGATGCGCACCGATTGACGCTAAGCATATCAGAACACACACTCTCTATATATATGTATAGAAGAATATTATCGCATACAACTCATCAGTGAGCATCCGTGAGCACCTCAATTATCTACCGTCCGATCTTCTATGGTTCAAGAATTGAACTATAGTGCGCACCTGATCAGATCATAGATAATGAAAGTATTTACGGATATTCACGGATGAGTTATATAAGATAACATTTCTTTCTCTGAATATATATACATGAAAAATGTAAGGGCAAAGCCACGTGTACCTTTACCTGGACTTTAGCTCGGGAAAGAATTTTTTTTACACTATTTGACCGAACAAAAATCTTCGATTCCGTTCATTAGCTCGGGGTCATTCATTAAAAAAAATAATCTGGATATTAGCTCACTCGACTGAAATTTTTGGCTCTACTATTGCAAAAATATTATCCTACACAACTCATTCGTGAACACCCATGAACACTTCCATTATTCACTGTCCGTTCTCCTAGGATTCAAAGATTAAACTATAGTGTGCAAGTGATCGGATAGTAAATAATGGAGGTACTCATGGACTGTGAATAGTTTTCTTATACTGCACAACGGATCAGTGTGCGCCCGTTCGTGCTCATACGTGACATGTCGTGATCTAGGCAATCTTACATGATTGTACAGTAAATAGAAAATGAACAGTGCTCGCCTGCAACGTCTTTTTCTTCGGTGAACACTATAGCAAACTCCTGAATATGTCGGAGTCGCCGCTATTGTCCAGTCGGATTGGGTCGGAATCAATCTCAATCCGGTCGGACTCCAATGTCGATCGGATCGCGATAAGATTGTGGTCGAAATTCGATCGAAATTTCAACCACCAGCATCGTGATCGATTTTAGTCGCAATCCGACTGTGATCCAGCTAGACTCCGATATCGATCGGACCACGATATGAATTTGGTCGGATGCCGATGGTAAGGAGGAGATATTGTGCGACCAGAAATATTGTGCATTCTTCGTTTGATTCATAATATTGCATAGTAAATGGAAAATGTACAATGCTCCGCTCGTGTCATCTTCTCCGATGAGCACTATAGCCTAATATCTTGAACATGTTGGAATCGCCGTCGCTAACCGATCGATCGAACCGTGATCGAATTTCGATTGGAATCCACCCAAATCGTATCATCCAGTGTCGTGGCCACTGGGGACAGCAATCGCAGTCGATTTCGATTGCAATCTAGTAGAAATCCGACCATGATCCGGTCAACACTGGAGTCCAGTCGGATCGTGATCGGATCGCAGTAGAATTACGATCGAAAATCAGTCGCGACGTTGGCGACCACAAATCGATCGGATTTCGACCGTAATCCGGTTGGAATCCGACTGTGGTCTGGCCGAACTTCGAGCCCGATTGGATTGCTGTCATAATCCTATCGATTTGAGGTCATCACCAACATCGTGGTCGTTGACGGTCGCAATTGCGATCGATTCCAGCCACAATTCGATCAGAATCCGACTGCACTCCAGGTGTTGATGGAAAATATTGTGCATTTTTCATTTACTGTGCTTACTCGAAACGGAGTTACTATACATTCGTATTTTTGTGCACAAATTGCCCGGCATAAGCCATGCAATATAAGAAAATTATATATATACTCATGAAGATTTTCATTATCTATCATCTGATTATTTGCACATTATAATTTAATTTTTGAATTCCAAGAGATCACGAATGAATTAGATATTTTCATAAGTGAACTAGACTAACTAACAGTTGATGGAAACGCAACAGTTTGAATAATCTACATGGAAATTTTTTTTTCTAAGTTCACGAGGAATCTAGCACGCATATCCGCCTGTAAGATCGCAGCTAATTGGTCGGTACCAAATCTTCCATATAATAAACAAGGTTGAGTGAACAACCCTTTCACTGACTCTAACTTAACGAATTTTCCTATTTAAAATGACGAGAAAAAAATGACTTCTAGCGAATTTTCTACTTAAAAAAAAAAAAAATTGACTTCCAACGAATTTTCTACTAGCCATGCCATGTGGTGGTTCCATCATCGAATTTCATTCACATGAAACTAGCTCACCCCCAACAAATTAAAGATTAAAATAAAAAAACAGGTCGTTGAAGTAAACTAAACTTAATGATTAGATTATTTAGTCGATATGTATAAATAAAATTTATGAAATTTTTAATTAAACTTGTAAATAAATAGATAAAATTTTAAAACAAAGAAAGAAAATTATAATATCAAACTTGCTCAAATGTTCTAATCTATATATTTTAGCTAGCCTCATTAATCAACAAGCTTAATGGATGTAAAACTTAGGTCGGCTTAATTATTGGCTTACAGCCGAAGAGATAACGCTCAAATTGTCCCCCATATTAATTACATGATTAATGGCGAGACCTAATTAAATGCTTTCAGCTTCCGTCAACCACTGCTATAATATCTGCATTTTAAAGTGGAAGGATAATTTAATTTATTGTCGAGTGGGTTCGTGAAACGTAATGCTTAATTAGCTTGATATTCTCCAATTAAACATTAATTGTTAAAAAAAAACAAACAAACAAACATTTTCGTCGTTATTACACTGCGTGATCCGTCCCTTTATTGTATGAATATCCACGATTGCTGATTTGCTGTCCGAGAGAAAAGTTTTCATCCGCCAAGAACTCCTCGATCCTTCCGAGCTCCTCCCAGATGCTGTCTCGCTCGAAGTCGTTGGAGCTCGAGCAGAGCGGGGGAGATCGACCCGAGTACTGGCCGCAGCCGTTATTAATGGCGGCGCCGGCGACTTCCGGATTGTGCCCCAACTGGCTGCTAGTCTCTCGGCAGTAATTATCGTCGACCTGCACCAGATCCGCCACAGGGGAGCCGCCACCGGCGCCGGAGGAGCTGCAGCACATGTAGTCGTCTGGGTCGAAGCAGTTAGTGACGCTGCTGGACTCCGGCGGCGACTTCGTCGGCGTCGAGGACGTCTTGTAGCTGTTCGGTTGCTTTTTGTACGAAGCGCTCCGTTGGAAGATTCTGCAGATCGTCCACACCTCCTGGGAGATAATTAATTCCAGTTTAGTGTCGATAATTTTGTCGGTTTGAAATTGAATGATAATTAATCTCGAGTTGTTAAGAGAAAGCCAACTTAATTAGGCGAGTCGGCATTTTGATTAGTTAGCTGGGGCATTATTTTTGCTGACTGTTGATTATTAATGGCGCCTTCAATGATTGAAGTTCAATTCGGCTCAATTCGACGCATCGTTCTCCGGGAACAGTTCAAAGTCCCCACTGCTGAACCTCTAATTTCCGGCTATCAATAATGGCGCAATATGTTCGTTTGGTTAAATTGTTCCATAAGGATAAGAAAGCTTACAGCTTCTGGCATGCCTGCGGCGTTCTTGGTCGCGGCGGCGCTGCCGGCGTCGGATTTGCCTCCGGCGGGAAGGCGGAACTCGTGCATCATCCAGTCGGTCTTGGTGCCCTTCCCGGCGTGGCCGCGGTAGTAAACGAGTGATTTCTTGAGGCCGATGCAGTGGCCGGAGGAGTGGATGGGCCTGTCGATTCCGGTGGCCTTCCAGAAGCCGCAGGCGGTGACCCTGTTCGGTCTGGCGCTGTTTCGGTATTTCCTCCCTCGCCGACAGAAGAAGTACCACTCTTTTTCCTCCGTCGTCGTCATCATCTCTGCTCGCCAAAATTCAAGAAAAATAAAATAAAATCACGATCGATCATCATCTAAAAGTTCTCGATCTAAATCATACAATTATTTGTGACAAAATATGGTCGAAAAGAATTACTCGGCAAATCCCAGGGCTCGTGCTTGTAGATATCCATCTCTTTGATGATCTCGATACCGAGCCGCTTCTTCTCCACCTTCCGCCGGAGGTAGAACCCGACGAGCTCCTCGTCGGTGGGGTGGAATCTGAATCCCGGGAGCATTCCGTCCTCCTCCTCCAGTACCACCACCTCGGGTACTTGTTCCGGCGCCTCGTGATCCTCTGCCCTGTCCACCTTCTTCATCTTCCTCTCTTGAATTTCTCCACCTATATTACGATTTCTCTTATTCCTTTTTCTTTTTCTCTCTTTCAAGAAGTGGAAATTAGGCAGATCAAGAAAGATAGATCTTTTAGAAGAGAATTGAAATAAAGAGATGATAGAGCTGCTCAGCTATGGCCTTTTTATAAGCGATTCCTCGCGTGGACTTCTTCAATATTAATCCACGTAGTGCACAGTAATATAAACTAAACAAATTAAGTGAAAACATGAGATTATAAAAAATTAAACCCTGCTGGATTATCAAAAAAAAAAAACAAAACATGAATGAAGACTAGCAATTTATAATTTTTATGTAAAATGAATCGTGATTATGATGTATTAATTAAAGATATTACATCAGAGATAAACAGGACTAGTTTTATGCGAAAGATGAAAATTGTCGTCTAATGCTAACTTGAAAGATTACATGATTGAGGAGCTAATTTTTTTTTTTTTTTTTTTTTGGTTTTAGTTGAAATATATATAGTCGAATTATTTCGATCGGAATAAATTAATCGAGCAAGTTGGATTGACTTTATTTGTTATATAACAGATAATTCAGCAAAATAAAATAAAATAAAGAAAGATATCTAATATCTTTCATCAACTGCTAAATCGATCGAGTAGTCAGATTGTTAATCATCTTCTATATATTATTCTTGAGTTGCCCTTAAGTCTAGGCACGAGGCCACGTGAGTATGGATCAATTCCAATTAAAAGTAAATATTTTAAATTAAAGTCGACTATATATATTGTGTTTTGGATTTACTGAATGCCTTGATTATAAATTTAAAAAAAATTAAAATTTACACTCACTGTGCCATCAATTGGAAGCTCCAGATGCAACGATTATGGCGTAAACAAGAACAAAAATTTACAGTTCCGACTTAAGAATCTTGTGACAGTAAAGAATGAATCATTTTTTTTCAACAAAGAATTAAATTTTATAGAGATTTAATAAATGGACAATTTTTTCAGAGGGAGCACCTGAATTTTTATTTTTTTTAAAAAAAAAATCATCGCAGTCACTTGGCCACACCCAAAGGGGTCGATCGCTTAACCAAGTTGAGCGGTCGGATCGAATGGCTAGAATTTAGACTTGTTTAACGAATCGGTTCGATCCGGAATCGAGTCGGAATCAATCAATTAAATTTAAAATCGGAACTGATTCAAATGAATAGGATCGAAATCTGAATCGGAATTCGGAGTCGGAATCAATCCATTAAATGAATCGGTTCTGGAACCGAACCGAACCGTTTCAGTTTCAGTTCCAGTTCAATTCGGTTTTAATTAATTTTGGGATCGGTTCGGAACCGTTTTGGAACCAGTTCAAAATCAGTTCTGATTTCGGTTATTAATTTAAAGGTGAAAACTCTTAGTATGTTAATATATCTATAAAATTATTTTGCGATAGAAAAAAAAATAGGATCACCGGTACAATAGATGAATTTAAAAACTCAAGTTCGAGGAAGATGATCTAGAACCATTTCGGAATCGGTCCGGAATCGTTTCGAAACCGATTCGAATTGAATTGTTTCAAAATTAAAACTCTGAAACCAGAACATATTTTGAATCAATTCCAATCGATTCCAATGCCGATGGTTGTGAAATCGGTTAGAATCAAATCTGAATAGGAATCGAAAAATCGATAAATATGCCTAAGCTAAATTACGTGGCCCTGATTTCATGGTAGGATCTAACGATTATTACGTGGCTAAGCCATCGGATTACGCAGACTAATAAACAAATAATTATCATTTGGCCTAGATGTCATCCATGGCCAAGAGGCCGCTGCACAGTTGTTACTCGGTCGGGGCCACCACACGGCTAGGCCAAGCGATCGAGTCACCTCACAATTAAGTTGAAATATATATATATTTTTAATTTTCTTTTATTGTTTTAAAAAAGATATTTTGAAAGGAAAAAAACAAATAGAAATGGATTTTAAAACCTGACCACTCGGGCAAGCCAAGTGCCTGTCGTCTGACCAAGATCGTCATGTAGCCATTGCCAAGCAACCGCCACCCAACCAAGCTGCCACATAGCCATCGACCGACTAAGTCCGCCACGTGGCCAGTTCGACTGACCAAACACTTTTTAATAAATACTTTTTTTTTTAATTAAAATGGTTGTTTTAAAAAATAGGAAAGTATGGTAAGTCTTTCCAAACAATTTCAACATTCAGGTGCGTTTTTGGAAAATTTCCGTTAATAAATAGATTCACCTTTATCTCCGAGTATGATATTAAACAGAATAATCATTCATGGTCGTCTCTTTTGTGCTGCGAAGTTTCCCAGCAAACGGAACTGACACTGAGACGGGTTCGATTCGAGGAATATGACCCGGCCGTTTACTATGATTCCGGCGAACCCGGTCCAACTACAAAACTCTACCGTGCCCTACAGGGCAAACAACCAGATCCACCATCGTCGTCTAGTGGCGGAAAACAAAAAAAAAAAAAAACAAAAAACAAAAGGAAAAAAACAGAGAAATCGATGTTGAAATTTTAAATAAAACCAAACCGTTTAATTTCCATGAAATTGCCCGGTCATAGTTTTTTCCTCTCTCTCTCTTTTTTACTTAAAATTTATTTATGTATTTATTAGCCTCCGATTACTGTGCAACAGAAAAAAAAATTGTACATATTAAAGTCTAAATTTTTTCTCCGTAGACAGTCGAAAATGATTAATGATGGTTCTATATTTTTTTATTTATATATATTTATTTATTTAAAAATGATGACCGTTAATTTAGCGGCCGATTAATCTCAGTGCGCCGAGTCACGTGGCCACTTGCCAAATCAATCATTCTTCCGGAATGCGACATAACGATGCGCCCATTTCAATCGCAGACCGTTATAATTCGGAAGGAGTCGAGATTTTTGTTTTTTTTTTAATGTCAATTGCTTGTTTGACTCGTTTTTTCATAATAGTCTCACTCATTTTTTTTCGTTTTTATACGTCCTATTTTCTATATGTTTATATCGTCAAACATTGACGTGAAATTACTAACTTTCCAATAATTTAATATATTTTTTTTACATGATTTATAATCGTTCGACTTTAAATTTATTGTTTGACTCTAAATTTAACACGGTCAAAATGAAGACTGCGTTTCCAAGGCCGAAAAGACTGAACAGTGGAGGTCAAATGTCAACCGTATCTTTCAAATGCCAAACATAACTTTGAATGCTCGAATCGATTTGCCAATCAAAAGTCGACACGTTTCAGTGAAGCAAATGATGGGTCTGACTGAGTGGAATTAATCCACGCCCATTTCCCTTTTTTTTTTTTTTCTTTTTTTTTTCCTTTTTAATAAAATGTTTATAATAATTTCTGCTTTTTAAAAAAAAATTTTGGATTTGTAGATTGACGACATTAATTCGATTATTCATGATCAAAAGCGGCGTCTGTTAGGCTTGTGCTCTTGTAAGACTTTTATCAAAGTCTCGTGGACTTTTCTTGTTATTAATATTATTTTTGCAAATTAATGTTGGTCAAAATTTCGTATCTTACCTTCGCAAGTATGTAAAGAATTATTTATTTTACTTGGTTGGTAATTTAGGTAAGACTTATTTCGACCGGGACTTGATTAATCAAAAGTATTTTTTTTTTAAAAAAAAAACTTTATTTTCATTATAGTTAAAAACAAGATAACTCATGCATATTAAAAAAATGTTAAAAGCGCATCCCATTTTAAGTTTTTTTAATTGCCATTTTTACTTGTTATAAAGGTTAAGTAGTTTTAGTTATAATTATTATAACAGTGTTAAATAAATTGGGTAAGTAATTTGAAAGAAAAAATAGAGTGAAGCATCCTTTTGATAGGGTGCTCATCTGACAATAATAAAAAAACTGATGCAATTTTAATTTTTATCTATTAATCAACCATTAAAAACCCCGCTAAAAGCATTTGCAAGACTAATTCGAAAAGAAATTAATAATAAAAAACTAAAAAAATAAATAAAATTTTCTATTTTTTATGGAAAAAATTAAATTTGACAAATTCTATTTTTTATTTTAAAAAAATACATTCATGAGATTAAAATTTTCCTAAAGTATTGTTATATTTTTCAAATCTAAACTTCAATTATGATTTTTTATGTACTATTTTGGTCGAATTTCGATCGGATCGTGAATGGAATCAAGCTAGATCGTGCCCGTGATTGAATCAATTTTTGGTCCAATTGTGCGTAGTCATGGTTTGGTCACCGCCGTTGGTTTGCTACCAAGAATGAGACGATGTTGACTATCACGATGGGTTCACAGATTGACTATAGTCGTTCGACGAGAATACTGTGCATTGACTATTACGGTGCATCACGTGGATAGGAGAGCTATATATATATATATGAGAAATGATCTCCTGTGTAATTTATTCTGTGCACCATGTTGTGATGACTTTTCACCGTCCGATTTTATGGGATTGCACAGTAAAAGAGAATGCATATATAGTTCTTTTGTAGCGTGATCCTCTTTTTCGATGAACACTATAGCCGATTCCTAAATCCATCGGGATCATCGTTGTCACTCTCGCTAGATTATGATCAAAATTTGATTGGATTGTGATCGAAATCCGATCGAATTGCAACTGTCAGTGGCTGCAGTATTAGCTGCCTCAGTTTGGCTAGAGTTAGAGTTTGATCAAAAGACGATCAAAATCTGATTGTGGTCCAACCGGACTTCAACTCCGATCAAATTCCGATGGAATCGCGATCATAATCTGATCGTCCATCGGTGATGCCGAACTGCGTGAAAGTTACTATATATATATATATATATATAAAGCCATTTTATAAAAATGATGCATCCAACTTTCGAGAATATCAAAGATGTATAATATTTTGATATTTGCTAAAATGTGTATATGTTGTTTAAGATATTTTTTTTTTTGGAAAATGATAAATATATATACAACGAGAGAATGATCAATGGTCAATACATTCAACTTACACACCAATACATCATGCAACACCCACTGTGATTATCATGAACCACAACGTTCCAATCAACCACCATATCACACACTCAAGCTAACCAACAACCACATCCTACAAAAAGAGAAATATAAAGAGAATAATATAGCATTAGCACACTCCACGTTCATAATTGCTCATCCTATTCATCCATAAAGCGATAAACATGTATTTTTACCTTGCACACCATCTTATCCACATCCGGCAATAGCCTCTCAAACCGGCATCGATTGCGAGCTTCTCAAATGACATATATCATGGAAGAAATTCTCAGGTATCTAGCTCTGTCCTTCAGGCCTGATCCCTTGTAGCGCTGCCCCATAAATGCCAAGAGATCTATTATATTGCTGCCAACATGTTCAATCTCCAACCAATGTCTCACCCTACTCCACAACATCCTTGCAATCGGACATTCAACGAACAAATGCAAATTTGATTCAGAACTGCTCCTACAAAGTGCACACTCTTTATCATGTACGTAATCCATGCGATCCACTGTCTGTAGCCTTCTATGAGCAAGCAACCAAAGCATGAATCAATGTTTTGGCATAATCTCTTGCCTCCAGACCACTGACGCCCAAGATACCACTGAAGCCTTCGACTTGAAGAACTCATATGCATTTGTCATCTCTTTCATCGTCACCGCAAACCAATCCATCATCCTCATGTTTGGTTCACCAATTCCATCGCTCCCTCCCTGAATCTTTTTTTTCACTTCTACAAGCCACTTGATGAGAGGTGAATCTGTCATCTTAGCGTCCCAACTCCGAATCTTGTTTAAGATATTTTTCTTTCTACTTAACTCTGCCTAACTTTTGAGTTTGTCTAAGATTAAGGTCGAGTGTTTCTTTAAAAGTATCCGTATTTTTTTCCCCAATGCCTACTACGTACGTATTGCCAATATATTTAATTCAATAGCATGTCTCAATTTGATACGTAAATGCCATCGATTCCATTGTCTTCCATCGAGCTATCCTACCTATTCAATGCACAATAGCCACGCGTCATTTGACTATCTAATAAATTTCTCCAAATGCCAAATTTGTAGTCAATCGCGTACAATTATCAAGCAATACCATGCATGCACATTTACATCGTGCATATATATATATATATATATATATATATATATATATATATATATATATTTCCAATAAACGGACATTTACTTTTGATCATTTTTTCCCCACTAATTATTTCCTCTCTCTTTTTTTCTTTCTTTCTTAATTAGGAAGCGTTGATTTATTTGTTAATCCAATTTTGACCGTAAGAATTGTGATTTTTCTTTTTCTTAATCTGATTTCCAACTGCATGAGAATTCAAACGAGAACTTTCACACTTCTTTACGGATTCCATGTTTGCTACCTAAATATCTCCCAATTTTCTCTAAACACTACACTAATCATTATTATTTTTTTTAAATTTGAAATGATGTATTGGGATAAAAGATGATGCATTTTTCATCGTTAGTCTCACAGTTAGATAAATCATAAAAAATATTTTTGTTCAATCAAGAACTAGTATAAATCGGAGAATATGCATCCAAAAGGATTTTGCAACTTCTGAATATTGATTCTTTCTCTTTGAGATAATTCTATATATCGTCTGTGTCAGTCAATTGATCCTCTCGTTTGGGACTTGAAATGATGTAATCATAATTCATAATTAACTATGGTGATTTCGGATATCACAATCATAGATGCACCCGTAAGAATTTAATTAATTTTAAATTATATATAATTTAAGTTTTATTTCGGTGAATATAATTAGCTGCGCTGCATGATAATTCTTTTTTGATAAATTAATCGAGAGTAAATTATGCATGTTAATAGGGTTCAAATAACTGAACATAATTACAAGATGAAATTAAACCTCTGAATAGAATAAAATAAAAAATATTAGCATCTTTGGACTCCAAATTTAATTTAGTAAACACATATATGAAATTAAAGGGAAAAGTGTCAAGTAGAAATGGGTTGAGACGATTAAGCATTAGATTGTGCATGACGCTGTGTCGTCACAATATAATAAAAGTGCAAAGCCATTATTTGTCAGCATCTCTTGCGTTGTGGCTGATAACTGAAAGTGAGAGATCGATCGAAATGGTGATGGATGATGGCAAAGTAATCAATGCGAGCTGATCTCACTGTTTGCATTAATGTCGTGGTTTCGTCCCCACGAGATGGCGTGTTGATGGGACAGGATGATACCTCACGAAATAAACACGGATCAATTTTCAAAAGAAAATCTAATTATTTTTTTTTGAATTTAAATGATCATCTTCTATTCTGATTAATTGCGTCCAAATCAATGTCTCTCCGTGATTTATTTCTCTTATAATGATCGTAGAATAGACTATTGAAAATTATTAAATTATCGATTCTAATCTTTTGCGAAATTAATATCGTTGTCCCTTTCCATCAGAATTGAATGGCCGCATAGGTAATTCAATTCAATTCCGGGCTACCACCACTGCAAATGCCTTGTGGATTCAAATGGTTTTCGTTTTTGAAGACGTTCTGGCTTTTGTTGCTCCTTAATTAATTTAGGTTGTTTTGCTTTATTAAAAAAAAAATATTATATTAATTATCTTTTTCAGTTGCTCTTGGTAATAGAAGAGATAAATTAGAAATCTGAATGACAAATATAAAAAAAATCGATAATTTAGAATCATGACTTTCTCATAAATTAATGATTGTTCATTTAAAAATTAATTTTTTTTACGTCTCAATTAGGCTAGTTCTTCTTAAAACTAAAAGATATCATTCGGTGTCACCTCGATCTTTGACCCTTGAATTAATCTTTCATATTTAATGCACCTCTTAGTCATCTATTATATTTTGTTAAAAAAAAAAAATCGATTGTCTTTGAAAATAAGTCAAATGATAATTTTAAATAATTATTTTTTTCCCAATTAAAAAATGATATTAAAATCTCTATTTTCTCGAGTTTTCCCCCTTAAATTAAATCAAAATTAGTAAAAAATAATTATCTACCACCAAAATTCCTTGAAAATCACTACAAATATTGCATCGCGAGGTTTTTGAACCATAATTTTCAAATTCGAATCTATCTTTCTTAATTTTTTTTTACTAAACTCTCTCTTTTATACTTTATATTGCTTCTAAGTGATAGATAAATATCAACTTCCCTATGTATTGATGTATTGAGGGATATATAATTAATCATATACACAAGCTTCATATATATATATATATATATATATATATATATATATATATATATATATATATATATATATATATATATATATATATATAAAAGAAATCTTCACTATCAAACATCTACGATTTGTCTGCGACGAGCCACCGTCGTTGCCTGCTACAAGTCGCCACACCGTCAAACCACCTCGGGCACCGGACCCGCGTGATCGACACCTGTCGCCGGCGGGACTCGGCGCGGACTGTGCGGATCGACGCCGGTCGCCCGACGGGATCGGAATCAGCCCGATTCCGGGATCGCGCAATCCAGCCGAAGGATCGCTCGTCACTGGCCCTTCCTCCTCGGTTCCGGCCGTGATTCGAGGAATCGGCCGATCGCGGCGGCATGGTCGTGCCGATTGTCGGCCGCCGAAATCGTCGGATTCCAGGCATCGCTCGAATCCGGCCAGATTCATGGTGAATCCGGCCGAGAAGGATCGCTTCGGCGTCTGGCGGTATATATATATATATATTAAAATGCTTAAAAAAATTTATGTTTCAACTATGTCCTCGATCCACCATGCCATCGGATAAAAATAACATTTCATGTTTCCCATTAGACATTACTTGAATTTTTCAAGAAGGGCGAAAAAGTCTAAGACGCTCCGGCCTTGAGATAGTGCTTAATTATTAGTTAATTACTTTAAGTTAATTCACACATCTAATTAATTACTGCATGCCGCCGTTCTATGTATTCAACTCTACCGACAACCTAGCTACAAGAGAAACTCGTCCCAACTACCGTAGCTAGCTCCAACTCAATCAATGGCTTATTTAATTATAAAGAGACAAATTAAAGCTTCCGAGCTTTATACATTGCGTGTGGGGTGGGGGAGGCTAAGCTTGGCAGCCAGAGACCAATTGGTGTTGTCGGTCGACTCGTTACGTTAGCAATCTTTCTACGATTATTTCATATACAAAGGAGAGAAATAAATCAGAAAATATTCACTATAAATTTATAGTATAATTGAAAATCGAATCATGAATTATTTGAGAATTGAATTGGACACTCTGCTACTGCATCATAATATCAAAACACATTATCATCTTCAAATGCTCTAGCTACTAAACAGAATTGGTCCTGAAATATTGAAAATTTTAATTGACCCTCGACGAAACAATAAAAAGGAGATAATTTATACTTTTATAAAATTAAAATTCTTTTTTTTATAAAAGATCAAATTTTGAATCCTGGACAAGAACCCCAACAGCCTTCTCCTAGAGTCGGCTTTGCTATTGAATGATAATTGCTCCCAAAGTTTAACTCAGTTGATAAGTGTATAGGAGTGGATTATAAAAGCCTGAGACTCGATTCTCAATGGGACATCCCTTTCTATATATTTTTTAATATAATATTAATTTCTGATTTATTTTTCTTCTTAAAAATATAAGACAATTATAGGGAACCATTGATGCACTGAGTTTTTCTAAGTTGCATGGGGCATTTTACCCAAGGGACTTATTTGATTTCTCAGTTTCTAATCGTACTAATTAATTTCTAAAAATATCTTTTCCGTCAACTAGTAAATGATTTAAAAATAAAAAAATTAATTATCTCATCAATAAGTTTACTATAAAAATTATTAATGATTCTAAAAAAATTACCACATTAAATTAAATTCACGATGATCTCTTAAATTTATTTGTAATTTTATTTTTATTTTTGAAATTTTAATAAAAAATTTTAAAAACTCGACATAAATTATCAATTCAATTATTTTTATATTAAAGTGTTCATAAATTAATTAATTTTTTTCTTCGTTTGGTTAATTTCATGTCATTTTTAATATTTTATTGTAATTAAATATTAAATAATAAAAAAAACTTTTTTTAAAAAAAAAATTTACTGAGTATTTTTCTTAATAAAATATTTATTAAAGTTTTACAATTAAAATTAAAAATATGAATAAATTTAAATAAAATTTGTTTTCAAATGAACTTTTTAATGTAATTATGAGAATTAGACATGTCCTTTCATAAAAATCAAAATACAATACGATGCGGTCCTTTAATTATTTTTTTTTAAAGAAAAAAAAAATTGAGTGCGGCCTTCGCTGAAATACCCTAGTTTTTGTTTGTTGCTCAGCCTGCAATTATGGACTTGACACAATCATGCGGTATATACGGAAAGAACCAGACATAATTGACGACCGGATAGTAATTAAGCTTGATTATGTGGAATAAATTTCATTGGCAGTCCAAGTAAACTGCAGGTCTGAAGTCAATTCTGCTTCATTTTTATTATTATCTTTTTACTCGGTCCATTAAATTGGCCACCAGGAATTGAAGGAGGAGTTCGAGGGAAGAATTGTCTCGCTGCCTCTCCTCGAAATTTTCAAGATAGATAGAGAGCTCATTCACACGCACAAAAATGTCTTCTCGGTTCGCTGTCAAAATGTAGGGGCAATCAGTGTCTGTCGATCGATCCAAATATGATTAATTTTTATGCATTTTGAATAGATTTTGGACATGGACTTTTGAAAACATTCCAGTGCATGCATGCATCCACGGTTCAGTGCCTCTGGCCACATTCATTATTTGCCTTCCCACACTGCATCAGCGATGGATATTTAACTCGATGCTATTTGAATATCACCAAAGAATATAATGTGCATGCATGCATCCACGGTTCAGTGCCTCTGGCCACATTAATTTGCCTTCCAACACTGCATCAGCGATGGATATTTAATTTGAGTATCACCAAAGAATATAATGCGAATGCATGGTCCAGTTAGAGCCGGGCCTTGGGGAAGACGGCTGAGCTTCGTCTGAGCTCAAAGTTTAATCTTTTTATTTAAATTTTATAAAAATATAAACTTTTACAATAAAAAAAATTAATTTTTATTATTTCGTTCAAGATCCATTAAAATTTTTTACCATTTAAGGGTCGACTTTGGATCCAGTGGTCTCAATATATGAAACTAATGAAGAAAGTTGATAGATAATTGCGTAAAAGATTGAAACCGTCAATTTAACAGCTCTTTTGCCCCGATCCTTTAAAATTTCGAGAGAGAATAAACCATGGCAAACAAATTAAAGACCTTGTTTTGTTTATCATTTTGAGCCAAACACCATGCAAAGTCGAAGATCTTTGGCGCAATGCAATGGGGCCATTCTCGATGAAAGGAAAATTAAAGCACTGGAAGTTTGCAAATTAATAGCTATCACAATAGCAGTGGCTCAAAAGTTCTTGATGTATAAAATGGAACGAGAATAAAAAATTGACACAGCGATCTCAATAGGGCAATTCTTGATGGAAGGAAAAAAAAAACACTATCCATTTGCAAGTTCATCACAATGACGGTAATAGTCACCCAATATCTTGATGAACAAAATGGGAAAAAAATAAAAAGAATGAGAACTTCAAACAGGGTGATTCTTCCAAGGCCTTCTTAAAAAGGTTCACTTCTTCATAGGTTTTGGAGTCCTGTACCTTTTAATCTCTCAACGAGCAAACCAAAATATTCAAATTCCGACATGAACACCACACATTAGCAAATCTTGATACATAACATACATGGACCAGAGTATAAATGATAACAATAAATTTTCTATAAAAAATAATGGAACCAAACGACACTGGGATTGCTCCGTCCAAAGCTATGGGTCATCTGCTGTCGAACTCACGACAGTTATGTCCAAGCTGCTTTCTTCATTTTCAGGGGAGATTTCCCGGACATCAGCTATTCTTCCATTGGATGACCGGAAACTGGCCCACTCCACATCGCCAATTGAATGAATTTCAACTCCATCTTCTGCAAGCTGAACTGCAGCGCCGGCAGAAACTAGGACTGATCCTGAATCACTCAAGCAAGCTTTATCCACATCGTCAGTGCCGGAGCATGACTCTGATCTTTCATCACAGATTTGCTTTGGATTACTTTGAAATCTAATATTCATGAAGGGGAGATGCATTTATACAAACACTTTCAAAGATGAAAATGAGTACGCGTGAACTGCATAATAGTACTATGTAGGAATCAAAGACGATAATAAGAAATAATCTAAAAGTTTTGTTTCTCAATATCAGGAAGTCAATGAAACATGCTGCTCCACCATCCAATATGTCATGAAACTAAAGGAAAAGCTAAACACATGAAAATATAACTTCAAAATTTAGTATAGATCTAATAATTATAAAATATAAGTATGTCAGTTAAGAGTGGAACTTGGTTGACGCACTACATTTTTGTATGGACTAAATGCAAATGGAGCCATTCTTTACCTAGAGGTTTTCGCAGGGTTAAGAACCTCTGTCCAACACAGTTTAACTTGTGCAATTTCGACCTGTTATTCTGTCAGGCTTGTATTATAAAAAAGGACTCTATATCTGTTGGCCTTGGGCATAAGAAACTTTGTCCAACCCCATGAGCACTTTTCGCCGGTTCAATCGTGTTTTGTGATTCTTTTGCACATCTTATTTCTGTTTTCGTGCTTCTATAGTGTGGTACTTCCACAAAGGCTTGGTAAGAGACAGGCCAAGGATGAATGAGAGTCATGTGATTACGTATTGCTAAACTGAACGTACTGAGTTTTTTTCAACATCCTCTAGGGAAAAAAGTTCTGAATGGAATATTTAGTTGCATTTAACTGTATATGTAGGTGAACTTCTGTAAGTTACCCATCTACATGTAACTTCAGCAACTTGCCTTATTATCCTAAAAAGAATTTAAATGGTCATCAGGTGGCAAATTTGCATAAATAGAGCAAAGATCAATTTCCGACGGACGCATGCTCACGGGAAAAAAAAAATCCTCCCACTTGAGTGGTCATGTGATGGTCGACTATAAACTGACCCCATAATTTATCTTTTCATACTGTTGTGGGGCCGACATTGAGAGGGAGTAAGCATTATCACCTTTAGCATCAATTAAAAAGAATTTGCACCATAATCTCTATTTTTTATTTTTTATTTTTATTTTGTTTTCCATTCTGTGCTATCCAAGAACTAGTCAGATAAAGATAATAATCCTTGGAATGTGTAGGTGAGATGAAGAATGCACAGAGACACCAAAGAAATACAGTAGAAAAAAGTTCCATGGGGCAAACCTCTCAACTTGTGATTGCAAAAGAGTGATAAGTGTTAGGAGATCCTCTTTTTCCCTCGCAGCAGCAACTGCTTTTTCCGAAGCATCCTTTATCTTATCCTCAGCATTAGCTTCTATAACTTTAGCCTTTTCTTCAGCTCTGACCACAGCTGCTTCTAACATAATCGCTTGTTCTCTAGCTTTTGCAAGCTCTGAACGCCATAGATTTCCCTCCTGGAGTGCAGAGTCTCTCTGTTTAAGTAACATTTCTTTCTCTTTGCTGAGCACCAACACCTTTTCTTCTAATTCACTTAACTGCAATTTTAATGCAATGACAAGAAAAATATTCTCAGCCAAACTCAGTAAGAACAAGCAGAATTAGAAGCATGATACTTGGGGATGTGCTGAACCCCCTAATAAGTTACTGGCAAGCTCAACATGGAAAGTCATTGAATGGACCTAATCATATATCCATTTGCAAAGCCATTCAAGATTGACTATATAACTAATGATAATTTGGTTCCCACCTGATTTGCAATAGTACACATTTGCCAATTTTAAGTTCAGGAATAACCTATTCTTGTAATATGTGAAAAACCTTTAATTCTCATAGGTTTAATTCAGCATGAATAAGGGTGGACACATTATTGAACAAAAGTTCAGGGCAATTCTTTATTTCGATCAAGAATAAGGTTTGCCATGCCCATATGATTTTTATTTTCAAATATAAGGTCTATATAAATTTTTTTAAAATCATTTTCAAATATATAAGCTTAATAGGTTACAAATCATTATAAAAATTCAAAACTAAGCTTGTTCATAGAGTTATCACCATCAAGTGTTTACATTATATGTCTCGTATCCTCTTTTGATTTCAATAAACAAATTATAAAATTTTCAATTTTCTTTTCTACCTTCCTTTTTTTGTTGAAAAGATAAGACTATTTATTCTAATTATTTCCTCTGTATGAAGTAGGAACTAACCAACTAACTGAAGATAGAGTTCCACCGTGTATGAAATGTTATATCCTACATCTAAAAGCTGATCTGTGCTAAATTTGTATTCATCTAAATTAATCCTTACATTATATATATATATATATATCAACACTAAGACCAGAAGTTGATATGCACCATGCATATGTTAAAGCACACTTTATAGACCAAATTAAGAAAATAGAAAATGTAGTTACCTTAAGTTGTGATATCTCAAGATTCTTCTCTGCATCCTTGGCTAAGCGTTGAATTTCTTCACATGCAATTCTTCTGGCCTCATCCATTGCACGAGCAGCAGAAGCAGCTGCTTCAGCAGCTTCAGCAGTCTCTGTCAGCTTATCTGCAATCTCTTTTATTGTGGAATCTCTAGCACGAATATTCTTAGCTAGCTGCTGTAATTCCTCATCTTTCACCCTTAAGGTTTCCTGTGTGATTCAGGAAGAATACAAGGGAAGTTGGAATTTCTAAAAAACAAAAGATAAAGATAGGAAGGATCCTGAGTCTATCAAGAATCAAATACTCTTTTCATCACATCACGATGGAACTTTAAAAATGTAAATGGAGATTAGCAGCTGAGTCAGATTGTCATGAAGATCCACCTACGTTTGAGTCTTTGACCATCTTTCACGAATTAAGTACAATTTGTATGCTCAAAACTTTTTTTTTAGGAAGCACCAGATGTCTAGGCCTTCGACCCGACTAGTACTAGAGTCAACCGGCCCTGCTCCATGAAAGTTTTCCACCGGTTGCCAAAGTAAATCCAGAAAGCGCAGATGGATTCGGGTGGATGACCCAGCATCACGAATGGATTTAAGCACTGCAGGCGTTCGAAAATGCCTTGCGTGAGAATTGAACCCTCATTGCATGGGCAACCGTCCCACCTTTTACCATCGCACCAAGCTCGATGGCATGATGGGTAAGGCAAGACAGTGCTTGCAGAAATGACATGGATCGATTTCGGAGGAGATCTAAATCCTTTCATGGATTCAAATGACCCCCACATGTCTTGGCCACCACGTCAAGGCTCATAGGGCCCTCCGTGATTTACCTCCCTCACAATGATAGTGGGACAGGTCGGTGGGGGCCGCTAGGTTGGCAGTTCCAACCTTTTGCAGAAGGTGAAACTATAGTGGGAAACAGACAGCATCTTTGACTCAAAAGGTAATAGACACTTGCTAAAAGCTATTGGCTTCCTCTGTACAACAGAGGTAGATCAACTTATTTGGAAAAATAAAATTTCTATAGCTGAAATTCAAAACAAATTATTTGCACTTTTTTTTTTAAATAACCTCATTAATTAACTGAAACATCCAAAAAATTGGAGCAGCTACACACATTTAAATCTTTTCTGGCAATGATTACTCTAGTTAAAAGTAAGCATCAAAAGACAATTGAAAACCTTTCTGCAAAGGAATTCGCATAGATGATATCTGAGATCTACAAGTCAGCTCTAGAAATTATAACTCATTTGAATAATGATATCAATAATCGAGCTTGGTTATCCTTTCTAGTAAAAGTACCAAGAAAATCATTCCCTTATTTTTTTTTCTGAATGTAATCAGGGCAAATGTTTCCAAAAGATGCATTAAGTGCTGGTGCCTTCATTAGTAGAGGTAAGATGACTTTACCTAGAACCAGAAAAGCCTGGGAAAAGTGCAAAAAAGACAATGCCTAAAATTGTATTTTCTTAATATATCTTTTGTTTGACAATTTATATGTAAGCACTCAGTAGCCAATTGTACCCATGCTTTTCTATGTGATACATACCCACAATACAAAAAGAGAAAGCGAGAGAGGAAAGAGAAAAGGAGAAAGGGGCATTTGGTTTACATATTTTTCATTTTCATTTTATGAGAAAATGAGAAAATGCAGAAGTTGATATTTTCCATATTTGTTTTTTAGAAAATGAGGCTTATTTGGTTGGAAAATAGAAAATGTAAAAAAATCATTTTTTAAGAAACGAAAAATGCAGCAAAAATGGAAAACGAAATGAAAGCAAACACTCTCTAAAGTTTTCCCCTAGTGAAAATGATGATTGCCTCCCTTTTTTTTCTCTCTAAGGCGATTGGATCTCTTAGATAACTTAAATCTACTGTATCCTATAGGCTACTATGGTGACATAGATAGTGATACTCTTTTGAGTAATAATATTGTATGATGTTTTATGATATAATGATAAGACCACAAATATCAATTATGCAATTGATTTTTCACTAACTGAGATATAATTTATTATTTTTATATAAATTTAAGTATTTCATCATTGTGGTGAATTTATTATAGATTAGTTTAGTTGCTAGATGCTTTCTGAGTGTTTGTAATTTTGACTTTGTGTCATATGGCATGTACTTGTATATCATGCATAGGTAAATCATATATTGATATTTTGAAGGTGTGTTTCACTTCTCGACACCTATTGAGGAAAAATTCCAGGAGACACTTTTAAAATGGCACGACATGTATTTAGACGACCGGTAAATACTTCAGTTAGGTGATGTGAAACTATTACAAATATACAAATTAATCAGATTTGATTAACAACGATAAAATAAAATAAAATTTATTTAAATATAAATGATGATATAGTAGGGGATATAACCCAATGGTGTAGGAAGATCCATATAGCCAATCCCACCTAGTGGGATAAAGTTTAATTGTTGATGTTGATGTTGTTGTTGCTGCTTCACTTCTCGACAAGCACTTGCACTTAGGCCCTAGAACCTCTCAAATTTTAGTATAAGCTAGATCATTAAGGCATGCAAGAAAAAGAATAGTCATAAGAAGTTCGACAAGGATGAACTTTTGCAATACTACAGATGCTAACTTGTTTCATTTACTTTGCAGTAAGATGCATGTACTTAAGTTCATTAAATTTTGACTTCATATGTTCACTTCTATAGGATCCTCGTTATGTATCCTCAATGGACTCTTACGCATAGGTTATTTTCAATACAGTTGTATTCTTTAGATAGCTACAATAATTTCATAACAGTAAGATCACCAAGGTAAGCTTCATTGGGATAACCATAATACCTTCATGACAGTAAGATCATCAAGGTAATCTTCATTGGGCTTATTAGTCACCAAGTCCAGAGCTGCTCTCATTGAGATTTTCATTGCTGCTTCAATTTCTTTTGATGCTTCCATTGCAGTTGAGTTAGAAGCTGCTACCACAGTAGCAACTGTACCAACTTTTGTGGATCCATTCCCAGTCAAATTATTTACTGCATCTCCATGAGCTCGCAACACCAGCTGGGTTGCACTGATGACAAAATGAACATCAGAAAATCAGATATATTCCAAAATAGTTTGATAGGTTTAAAAATGCAGAAACTACAAGTAATCCATTCAGGACTCAAATAAACATAGTAACTGAGATTGTACTTGCTATTCTAAAATGTCAATTCAAAAGGAACCAAGTTAGTGACAACAGCTATTTTGTGTGGTGTATGTTGTGGTAATGCAAAATTATGTTTGAGCTCCACAAGCTTACTGTAAAGTGGATACCCAAGCCTTTGCAGCACCAGGAGTCTCAGCACAAAGGAAATAGTCCTTCTTCTGAGGAGTTCCAATGTCTAAAAAGTTAATTAAGAAATCAAATCAGATTAAGATCCCAAACAATGCAATAATATGAGTGATTATAAGTTAAAGAAAATCAGAACAAAAAGCATTTTGTATAAGATCAACTTCAAATTAAGGCATATGGATACAGAAACAGCAACCATCATACTTTGGCAACCCACTGCAGTGAGGAAAAGTAATTGATCAGAAACAAAGAGATCAATAAGACAGTGTGAATGCACAACATTACATGAGATACTCTTACTGAAAATTTACAGGAGACATGGTGATTGTGCTGTTTGAATCAAAAACAATAGTGCCCCTGACAGCTGCTTCATTTCTCCGAGTCCTATGCCAAGAAAGAGTAGCCTTTTCAGTACCTTAAAAGCATCGAATGGCTCTAAAGTAGATTATTATACTCAAAGAAGACATGGTGTCATACTTGTATTCCATCTTTCCAGTTGTTGGATCTAGTATAACCCATCGCTCATTCCATTTTCTTAACTGAGCAATAAAAAGGTAACCAATTCAACTTTAATCAGATGATTCAGAACTCTCTACTAAAACTATTGCATATTGAGAAGCCAGTGACAAAAAATTGATGTAACATGAAATGATAGAATATGATACACAATAAGCAGTATTCTGAAGTTACTCATTTGGCAGGATTACATAACTAAATATGAGAAATCGAGATTAGATGTATATAGACATGCATTTATTCATACCATACACTGGCCATGCAATGTCCTTAGGCCACGTGTCCAAACCTACTTGTACGCATTATCATACTGAAGAACTGGTCCTAACTCCTAAGAATGCTTGCTCCAGCTTGATGACTTCATTGATTTGAATACTATTAACAGTAGTCTTATATGGAGCTTAATGGAGGGATGAGAATCAAGCGTCCATGCTTTCAGCTGAGCCCTCAGGCCGGGCCAGGCTCACACTATCAATTTCTTTCCTCTTTCTCTTTCTGGAAACATGGCTATCGTATATCTACTAAAATGAAAGTATAACAACAATGTATCCACTAACATCAAACTCCACACTTCTCATTTTAACTGCCCACTTTCTCCGATTGCCCTTTTCACAGCCTTCCTCAAATCCAGGAATGAAATGTTTGGTGGTACACAAGTGGGTGTCACATCCAAAGTTCAAAGCACATTCTTCTCCTGCTTCCACTCCCTTATGGCCAACATCAAAGCAATTGGTTGTTGTTGGTTTTAATCCTAGCCCAAAAGAGGCCGAGTGGAGAGTGGAATGAAATGATTAGAGAGAGACAACAAACGACGTATCATTTCATCCCAGGTGTCATGAGGTCTTCCCTGATTCTGGCTGGACCAAAAATAGAACTCTTCATATCCTTCAAGGGTCAATGGAATTGATGGCTAGCGATGATGACGACGACAATGACAATGAAGAAGGAAAATGCTTGGTCCAACTCAAAGTCATGTGTCCCATGGTTGGATTTATTTGCGCAATTTTTTATGTTTGGTCCTCATCGATTGGATAAGAAAGATTAGTTAGTAGTTGATTTGGCACAATGTGTGCCATCAAAAGTGAATTTTGAGTGTTGTATTATTTAAATGATGCCTTAATAGAGGCTCATTAACAACTAGCCTTTGGATGCTTGAGAGATTTATGGTGAGAGATTGAAAAGGCAGCTTGCTTTAGAGAGAAAATTTTGTTTTGTCAATTGATTGGCCTTGATTAAAGACAACCAATGGATGGTGAGCATTTAATTAAAGATAATCAAGACCATCATATGTTGTTACTGCAAAGAAAAGAGGCACAAAATATCTAAGGGTTTTCTAACGTTATTACAATGTGGTGAAGAAGAGAAAGCTATAATCTTGACGGCAACAAAAAAATGTCAAATGGATTCAACTTGATGGATCATAGACTCAGGATACCCACATTATGAAACATTAAAGAGGAGCCTCATGATCAAGCAAGCATGTATTATTTAAAGATGGCTAGCAAGGTTGCCATGCTCAACGCCCAACCTCAAAACAAGGAGAGGTCTACAAATTCATAATGTAGTATTTAAACATAGGTAGTAAGATTTTTAAACTTAATTAAATATTTTTAGAACTATATTTCACACGTGTAATTTATTATAACATTAATATGAACATTTTATGCTTTATTATTCTAATATTATGAAGCACGATTAAAATTATTTAGATGTATAAACAATATAATGTTAATCCTTGAATTTTGTCTTTATGGAACAAGTAACAAATTGTATAAGATGAATAGTAATGGTATGATGGAAGACAATGGCATAAATTAAAAAAAAGGACTTGTTCTCGTTAAGAATTGAAAGGATCTCATAAAATTGAAAATTTTCTCAAATGACATGACACAAGAAAGAGAATGTACTTTCTAGTAAGCATTAAACTTTAAAATGTCGATATGAAAGAAAATTTATTCACCTAGTAACATTATGGAGATTGAGACTCTATGTCGGTACAATGAGGAAACACATTTTTTTTCCCCCTAAAATTGTGGTCTGGAGGGAAAGCTGAAACGCAAAATCAATGGGATATGATTATACAAGAAAACTAACCTAAAGAATTTATAGTTTTGGCGATTAAATCAACAGCAAAGACTTTACAGGACCTTTAGCCCTCGATGACTATTTTCGAATAATCAAGTAAGAATGAAAAAAATAAAGCTCGATCATAAATTATTCAACAAAGTAATTCCAAAGATCTAACTTTAAAAGGTATACGATTGATGAAAGGATTTTCTAAGAGCAGAATGAGATTCAAAGCCACACCGTCTCGGATCGCTTAAGAAGCGGGCCCTGCAGCAAGCACCTCCCCGATCCTGCCGTCAGCTGCCGCTTGATCCTCTCCAAGCTGCTCTCAGTGCTTTCTACCATCTGTCACCCAAAAATAAGAGCCATAGAAAGATATGACCCTGAGCGTGAGAAGCATCAAAGAAGAGGGAATGCGAAACCCCCAATCGGGCATAAAAAAACACCAAGTTCTTGTGATTACGGACCGTGGAACTCCCATTGGTAGCCATTGGCAAGGAAACCGGAGATTGGATCTGCTGCGGAGGAAAAATTAGGTTTTAGATAAGAAATTAATCAGGAAAGGAGAAGCGGGAGGAGGGCTCGTAGTTGAGACTGTTGGGTGGGCGTGCTCGATGACCAGCGGTTGCTGCCGACAAATACGAACATAACGCCTGTTATTTGAGGGGAGAAGCTCAGCGGTGCCGTTATATAGCAAGGGATTATGTAGCAATTCGAAATAACCGTTATATAGAAAGGTAATTAACTAAGATTATCATTTTTTTTTTTAAAATATCACTTGTATGATAATTTGAAGGCGTGCTTAATAATTTGATAAATCACCAATACACTCGAATAATCTTTTTTTGATAGTAATATTTATTGACCGCACTGAGAAATTAAAAGAATAATAGACCGATTTTAATTGAGATATACGGGAAGGCTCAATATTTAGCTTCAACACTTAAATGATATTTAATGGATGATTTTTCATATATATTTTTAAATAAAAATTTTAAATCAAAGTTTACTTCCATTAAAAAAAATCTATAATTTATCAAAGGACGTACTTCAAGTTTGGAATTGTCCAAATACAGTCTCATAGTTTCATATTTACCAAAAAGCACACCTCATTCTTTTTTACCCTCCTCGTCAAACGTGAATATCAAATTGGTCGAAAAAAAAATGGTGCTGGAAATTATATTCCCAGGAATACAATCGTCCTGAGATTTTAATTCCCAGCACCACGTACAATATCAAGTTCATCTGGAAAAAAATTGGTGCTGAAAATTATATTCCCAATAACACAGTGGTCATATGATTTAAATTCTCAGGAACATAGTGATCATGAGATTTAAATTTTTAGTACCACATACAATATCAAGTTGTCCTAGGAAAAAGATAGTGCTGGAAATTATATTTCCAAGAACATATCGGTGCTGAGATTTAAATTTGCAGTACCACGTACAATATTAACTGGCAAAAAAAAATAGCGTTGAAAATTATATTCCCAAGAATACAATGGATCTGAGATTTAAATTCTCAATACCACGTACAATATCAATCTTAGTATTAATTACATATTTATTTGACGGGAGAGATAAAAAGAGAATAAAATATATATTTTAATAAATATGAAATTATAAGATTGTGTTTAAATAATTTCAAATTTGAAATGCATCCTTTCATAAATTATCGAAAAAAAATTGCATTCCTTGAGAGAGAGTAAATTCACAACGCAATTATAATTAGAACTACAAAAAACCTTCTATTTCTCCACAAATGACCCTCTTTTCTTTTCCTTTGATAAGCAACTCCCTTTCTTCTCATAGCAAATAAACCTCACTTGTCTCCACGGAATAACCCTCATGGCTAAAGGAAATCAAATTCCTCCCAATAAAACAAAAGTCAAATCCCACGGGACAAAATGTGAGTCTCAAATATACTTATCTTTGGTTTATTTCCTTTGGGTTAACTGTAAAATAATTTGACGAAAACCCTCGGGATAAAGATTTCACCCTTTGGCTCACAAACCCTTCCTTTCTCCCACAAGCAGCCCTCCCTCTTTTCCTTTGATAAGCAATTCCCTTTCTTGCTATCGCAAATGAGCCACTCTCTCACAAACCCTTCCTTTTTGCAAGCAATCCACAATCTTCACTCGTTGTTCCATCCAACCACTTTGGTCCCTCGACTCCTTCAACCCCTTCGCAAACATAACAACATTTCACTCATTGTCCCATCCAACTACTTTACTCCCTCGAGTCCTTCCGGAGCCAGCCCTAGGGGAGGACTGATGAAGCTCTCGCCCATGACTCAAAATTTAATCTTTAAAAAAAAAAAATTCAAATTTTATAAAAATATAAATTTTCATCATTAAAAAAACTTATTTTTATTATTTCACCCAGAGTTCATTAAAATTTTTACCATTTTAGGACAGACTCTAAGTCCTTCCACCCCTCCGCGAACACAACATTGATCCTCCAATGCTCTAGTGACTAATAAAAGAGAAATTGTTACTCCCCCTTCCTTTTGCTCGTGGAAGGATGCTATCAAACCCAAATTCATCATCACCCAGCAACATTTCTGATCTTGGGCAACAAACAGAAGTCCTAACAAATCACCACAAGTTTGCATCTGGCCATCAAACAATACACAGAGAAACAGAAGTTGGGATCAGAGCATATTTTCCTTGTATGACAAGGATACGAGGGAAAAAAAAATATAGCAAGTTTAACCTAAAATAATTTTCTTCATAAAATATTTTCCTTGTACACAACAGATCGACACTCAAGGAGATTCTTGCAAAATATTTAATGGGTATTTGTATGAGAACTGACTAATAGTCAAAACAAAAGAAGAAAACAAATTAGCTCGTAAACAAAACATAACATCAGCATTGTTTTCGGATCTAGCTATATGTATCAAGACACTAGGCAAATCGCAACTTAGGCATCCCATCTTGCACCAGACACTTGAACTGCACATCGATCTTGCTTAAAACCACACCAAATCCCAGAATCGGCAGCGTCATTTAATTGTCTAAAAGCTGATATCTTTAATTCAAGCTTAACTAAAACTCACAGCTCCAATGTTCACAAGAGTTTCACAGTACGACGTCACAGATGCAACCATCTAAATGCAACTAATGATTGAATGTTGTTTGGGCACGATAAGTACAATTGACTGCAATATAATCTGATTTAGAGGGAGGGTGAAGCAGATTTTGTTGACGAAATTAATCTACACCCACCCACTTATTGTTGCTTTGTTGCATAGAAAGTCGTTTATCTGACCAGAAAACCAAGAATTGACATAATAAAGAAAGATAATCAATTACATATGCTAGCACTTTCTTAAAAATAACAGAAAGTCTAGCAGATTTCTCTAACTCAAGAAATTCTCTGCTATTTAGACGATACCAGAAAAGCACAGGGCATCCAACTGCCATCAAGACACTGTAAAGCAACCTTTTAGGTTTGCACAGTTTGTGAACAGACATCCATCAAGTGGCAACTAGCTTCTGCAAGTTTTCAGAGGATGTGATTGCTAAAATATGTTTGTCAACAAAAGTTCTCAGTTAAACAAACAATGAAGTGCCAAAATATTGACCGGAACAATACCTCAATTAGGAGGGATCATCAAGGATTCCTATCCCAGTCAATGAATGCTCAGAGGGGAATACAGTCATCACCATCGCAAGTATCAACGATGGCTAGAGTAGCCTTTCAACGATGCCTCTTGAAGGATCTTATCCTTGGTGTGGAACTACTAGAATTTGCTCCCGAAAAATTAGATATGAGTGAGACTTGCGGCGGAGAATGTGATTGCATGTGATAACTGTGCTTAGCTTTTCTAATTGTGTGGACATTAGGAGTTTGAACTGTGTCTGAAATTAAGGATCTCAGGAAGCCACCAGGTTGAATGAAGCCTCCTTGTCTTTTTCCCTGAATAGATTTATTCGTGTCAACTTTATATCTAGGAGATTGCTGTCGATCTGGTGGTGCATCAGCAAGTGCACTAGCCAATCCTTCACAAGAAAGAATACAGGCAATTGCATACATTGATGCCCCCAAAGCAGGTGGTAGAACTGCCTGTGGATTCTTTGCCTGCAAATGGCATTCTTATAAGCGCATAGAAAAGGGAGAAAAAACTTAAGATTAGGACCATGTTAATAACAGCAAAGCAACTAATATAGAACCACTGGCCCACCTAACATGAACTACACCAAAGCATTGTAAAGATTCCTCATATTGTAACAAAAAAAGGGCATCACCATTAGCCTATCACGGAAAGGCACCAACATACGTACGCAGAATAGGCCCGTTCTTAACCTATCACTAGGGGGAACTTCACTATTGCCTACCTAAAGAAGCATGCCTGCCCATGGGCACTGAATCTTTATGGGGAACATTTCATCGCACTAAGATGTTTTTTCCCTTCCTTTCCCAAGATGAAAAGATTACAACATTGAGAGTAGTGAAAGCATGACTAATCAGAAGTCAGAACTAATAGTGTATGATCATAATACATCAAACTGGCGTGTAACAGATGACTAGGGCATATAAATGAGCTTCATCCAGGCCCTGCTATTCCATGCAACTAGAAAATTTAATGATTCTGAGATGATCTTATTTTAACTGTGATAGGTCTGACAATATAGAGCCAAAACAGATATAGCCTAAGAACATCCCAACCAATATCAATAAATGTTTTTAAAATTTTTGATAAATTATGGGTAAAAAAACCTTTACTACAATAGAATGCATGCAAATTAATATATGCAACATAATCAAATGATGCAAATACCTAATAACCCGAAATAGTTGGAAACGAGAAATAAACAGTTGGGCATACTGAAAATTTATAATAAATAACAAAAAGTTATACCTTGAACAAGATAGCGGAAAATAGACGTTCACGAAGGCAGTATATCTGCGCAACATCAAGGGCAGTTGATTCAAATCTTAACCATCGATCAATAACAACTGAAACATTATTTCCAGGAGAAGACATTATTTCTTCCCCATGACTAGAGGATCCAAGTGGCTCCATCTCATCGTCCTCATCACCAGAATCATCTACATCTTCATCACTATCATCGGGGCCACTTGTAGGAGCAACAACCATTTCCATTGCAAGAAACAATAATGGATATGGACCAACAAGAGAACAATTTTTTATATACATTCCCCCATCCCCACGAGTAATTTCATCATAAATAATAAGGGGGCACTCGGCTTGCTTTCTAAATGATAAATCAAAGTTAGAGGAATGGGGATGCAAGCGAACTTTGGCACCTCCAGCAGTCTCCACTATGGCTCTTTTATCATTCTTTCGGCGTGGAAGCAATCTCCCAATCATTGGATAAGCACCAGCCACAAGAACAGCTCGTAGAACACCAGGATCGTGAGCATTTAAGCTACAACTTGACACATTTTGTGGAATAAATCCATGTTTTGCAAGTTCACTTTGAAGTTGCTTCCTCATGCTAAACAGCATATTCATTGTGCCTGATGAGATATAATACCTAGAACAGAATTGTGACTCCAGACCCCTATCTTTTGCTTTCTTCCAACAATCAAATGCTGCAACCACAGCAAGTTGATCACTATAACCACCATACAAGGAAGCCAATTCAAGTTTCGCTAGGGCGGCTTTCTTCCTCTCATCTGGAGCCACTGGAAGAAGGAATGGTTCTCGATAATCAGCTGCACATGCTAGAGTCAATGCAGGGTCCAAGCAATTCATTAGAATTGCAAACAAAAGCATCTTGCTAGTTGAGGGATGGACAGGAAGGGTACCAAGCTTCTCCCCAAGACCAGTCATTTTTTCATCATTCGTTAAGGCACCAATATCTTGAAGAAAAATGATTGCATTGCGAATCGTTTCAGAAACAGGAGGATCGAGTGTTTTTTGTAGAAAATCTGCTACTTTACAATCGGGATCAAGCAATTTTACCTGCAGTGTGAGTTTAAAAAAAAAACTAACTTTTAGCACTAACAACAAAGTGGAAAGCAAAAGAAGTCAATCTTGCCTGCAAACAAAGTTCCTCAATAGGCATCCTTTTTATCTCAGGAACTTGGTACTCTGGCAAAGATGCTGCACGGAATTTAGAAAAAAGATGGTAACAGGTCCCTGGTTGACAACGACCAGCACGACCCTCGCGTTGTCTTGCACTGGCTTTTGATACCCAAGAAGAATGAAGTGTAGATACATTGTTATATGGATCATAACTTTTTTCCTTCATTCGGCCACTATCTATTACATATACAACATCATCAATTGTAACAGCAGTCTCTGCAATGTTTGTTGCCAAAATGATTTTACGAGTGCCAACAGGAGGGCATTTAAAAACCTTCTTTTGCTCTGCAGATGGAATCATAGAATGGAGAGAGAGTATCAAAAACCTTGATTGATCTTGAAAGAATGATGAAGCAACCAGCTTTTCTCTGGTTTGATTAATGTCATCCCATCCAGGAAGAAAGATCAGAATTGCTCCTTCTGTCGAGTCAGTGCAAATCTTCCTTAAGAGTCGTTCTATGAGCAGAGTGTCAATATGTTCTGGATTAATACGTGCAAGGTACTCATTTATCAGCTCCTCCTCCTCTACTGATTTTGATTTATCTTTCTCCATATGTTTCTTGATAATTTCATATACTTGGATCTGATTCTCACATTCAGCCCAATCTAGAGCGCATCTACCGTTGTTGTCGCATAAAGAACAATCGGCACCATAGGACAGAAGCATGCAGACATCACCAACTTTACCCTTTCCTGCAAATACCATCAAGGGTGATACACCAGTCAAGGAATGCCTGTAGTTGTAGATTCTCTGTGTTTGCTCAGAAGAAATCAATTCTAGCAAGGGATCAAATTCTTCATTCGTTAAAGCCAAAGTTATTGCTTCATCCAGGGAACTTCTATACTCTTCAGAGAGGGGACTACTCTCATCGGAATCATCAATTGCAGCATCGTTTAGATGATTATCATCCATAGATTTCAAGATAGAGAGCACGTCCTCCAAATAAAAAACCTTGACCTGAAGAACAATGTGTCAGCTAGTATTAGCTCAAGTTACGAAAGTACCATGACTGTTGGTGTTTATTGACCAATTGACTTAAAATATCCTCACAGGATAAGTGAAACCCGGGACTTGAATAATAGGACATCCGTAAAAGTAGTTGGAAAATCGCTCGGCATCAATAGTGGCGCTCATGAGCACCTGTTAGTTTAAGATACAGATCATACATCAAAATGAGACCATAGCACAATAAGCACAAGTGTGAATTGTTATTGAGCAACTGCAAAACAAGCATGGGATGCAGCACTAAGTGAAAATCAAATATGGACTTACCAAACGTATATGTGGATATGCAGGCAGCAAATCTCTGATGAACAAAACAAAAAGTAATAAATCAGAATGCACTATACCTTAATTCTATAAAAATGTCATCCTTATACTATTGCAAAAAATAAAAGCATATAATTAAAATTATATCATTCTTGGACCATTCATATATACTAATTCCATACTGCATGCTAATTTAGAGCTTCCTAACCCAAACGAGATCCACAATATGGAGTTGACTCAGAGAATTTTGTACGAGAATAGTTAAAAAAAAGAATAAATCGATCGGGCAACTGAGTGGTGCTTTCCAAATACCTGAGTATTGTCAGCATAAAATCAGAAAATCTATCCCTCTCGTGAATTTCATCCTAAAAAACAAAGTAATTGGCAAGCCACAAATTAGAATTAAAAGTAATACAGAATATTCGGCACATTAAAGCCTCTGGAAGATTATGTTCTAGTCTCAAAAGGAAATTTTATACATATCATTCAATATGTCAAAGTAAAATCACATTAGTTAAGCTGCATTTGTAAGCAACCTACAAGCAATATTACTTAATATGTAGAAAATGGAAACCAGCCACTCTGGAGATACTAATCAACCAGATACACAGGGCAGAGATTTAACTGATATACACACACACCACGTATCATGGTAAGCTGTAAAAGAATTCAAAAGGGGCAGCTAGATCTTACTAAAGTGTTTTAAAAAATAAAGTACGAAGACAAGACCTTTAAAGAAGCATGTCAATTAGTCAGTCCTGAAGGAGAAAAGCTTCAAAAATCAAGCATAGTAGTTATGCAGAAACAGCACACTTTTCTCCAACAAACTCCTGAAAACATGCTTCCTCCTTTTAGAAGAAAGGATATCTTAAATAGGTTGATCCATTATCTAAATGCTCAAGTCTCGCCTATGACTAATGAGTTAGCCATAAATTGTTTGAGTGAAGTTATAAGTTTAAGCGTAAAATTTTAAACCTGAATAAACAATATGATGCCTAGAAAAGCCATGAGTTCACAAGTAGTTGAGAAAAGAGACAATTTATATTACTTTTCAGCAAAATATAAAAACATATCTTTTCAGAAATACCTTGGGAGTGATTTCATATTTTGAAATCATTACAAAAATAACTTTATTGTCTATATCATCAAATATATTCTTTTTTTGTCACCAATAATCATTCATCAGCTGATTTATCCATTGATTATGTAGATGGTTCTTCACGATATTCATTGTAAAAAATGAATATTGATGCTTATTGTATTAACAAGGCAAATCAATACAAATTTTATAAGCAAAGGTCTTCTTCAATGAATAGAGATTTTGAGGCACATAGCTTCAAAACCGCAAATAACTACCACTTAAACAAGCCTATAGAAATTCAAGAAATGTATCTGAAGTGTCATCAAAGCAAAGAAAAGCTTAGAAAAGACAGAGAGGATGGCAGAGAGTAGAGGGTGGGCTAAAGAGGAGGCTAGAAGGGAGCGAAGAACACAGTAGCGCGACCCTCAAAAGAGTGATGGGTGAGTCATGATTCCAGAAAACGAGGACACCAAGCAAGTGGCCAAAGTGCTGCAAGTACAAAAAATCCATGATGGGGTAAAAATTTAGTGTGGTCAAGTAAAATTTAGTATAATAATTATATTTTTTATATTTACTTTAAAAAATAAAGTCCAATAGGTCAATTTATATAACGGGCCCAACATGGCTACATTCCTCCTTGCCATTAATACTGTTTCACCAAATCATTTGTCATGTTTAGGCCAAACTAGCACACGTAAACAAAGAGTATGAAGGATGAAAAATATAGATTTGTCTCTGTCCTTCCAGCTCTTTTGGGATAAGTGGGTTAGTGAATCAACTTTATCAAATACTAAACCACTTCCTAACCTTCTTATATTGCAACTTCAGGCGGTAACATGGGGTGAAAATTAAAATACAAACATGCAATCTTTTTCTGTTAAAAAATAATGTTGTGCAGTGCCACAATCATTAAAGCGTACCTCAATAAATTTATTTAGTAAATAAGCTATCTTACTCTTATGATTTATAAGCTTACCAAACTTAATGAAACAAGTTCTAGTTCTCACAAAAAAATGATATGACAATCAATTCAAACATTATCATGCTAGAAACAAAAACTTTACCACAATAACATGAGTTATTCCTTGAAAACAGTCTTCCAGTAACCTGTTCCCACTGTCAGTACTTGACATACTTGAACCTCTGCTAATCAACAATCTCAAAAGTACTCCATTTGTGCAGAACATAATTGACGATTGCTTCCCACCCTTTGACTCCAAGCGAATCTAAGTAAAAAACAACTAAACTTCAGATTGTTTGAAATATATATGCATGCACACACACATATATGCAACAGTTTATCTAGAAAAAAAAAGTGTGGAATTTCAATAAGAGAAAACTCTAAAGCAGCATAATTGAAAATGTAGAGATGACTTCAAAGTAGTAATTAAGGTGGAAGGATTAATAGAAACCAGAGGTCGGTAAGTCGGTAATAGTTAGTTTGGGTTGCATTTCTTCCAAATTAAACCTCCTCGTTCCTGTTCTCAAAACATAAATGGTAGCATAAAGGAACCAGTAAAAATTAGCATTAAAAACATAATATAATAGGATTTAAATTAATATATGCACATAATAATGTACATATACTAGAAAATGAGTAGTACATGCACATATGCTAGGTATATTACTATACTGTAGGTGCATATACTATATATATTAAATTACTAACACGAATCTTTAACTTCTGAAATTTTCTTTAGAAAAATCAAACACCAATTTTGGATAAGAAGAAGTTGATAAAAAAAAAATGCTTACCTTGTATCCAACAGTCTCTCCAACAGTTTCCCCTCTTTCATAAGAGATCCTTTCAGCAACTGTACATCCCACCAACTAAACAATTAGAACATGATTTAAATAAAGAAGCATTTAAAAAGTTCTGTAGAGTAATGAGACCTGAAATAGCTGATATCCGTCTCGGCTGTGTGCATACGATCTTGCAAGTCTCACCTTTATCCCACATATATTCCAACAGATACTGAGGAACCTGATTAGTATCAAGGGCAGTTTAGTGCAACTAAACAAACAAGGGAAAAAATGGAGAACAGACATAGTTAACTTTCAGCAGTAAATAACTGAAATGAAGATTACTTGAAACAGAAACAATAGGTCAATCATGGAAGCCCAAGGCAGTAGTCTATGTTAACCCTTAAATGATAACTACTCTGCTTACACTTCAAGGTATAGCATAATGCTGGACATAATCTACCAACAAACTAAGGGTAGTCCTGGCATACAGAAGCATTAATCATTCATATTATCAATAACAAGGAAAAATGTAACAGCATAAGAAAACAAGACTTTCCATCATGCTAGCTCTGGTTTTTTAGTCATTCCATCCAAAAAGTAAGATCTGAAACAGAAGTGAGATTTGGAAATGAATTTAAGGATATAGCTTTAACTCAAAGAACAACATTTTGGGATGAAACTTAAAGGAAGTTCTAAGAACCACCTATTTAAGCATTCTATAAAAATATAGAATGTCTTAGCAGAATGGTTTTAAATAAGACATACCCTAAAGTTACAAGAAATTTGTGGAACAGGGTGCAAACTTTCTGAACCAACAGATTTAGAACTCAAATATACCGAAACCCACATGAATAAAAGATTCAGTAGAATGTTTCTATTAAAACTTCGTGTATACCTGAATAAGTCTGATTCAAGACAATAAACTGAATGGTAATGGACCAAGGATCAAGATTCAAAGTTCAAAGACAAATTGAATTGGGAAAATCAGTCAAAACCAAGGATTGTTTAAAACAAACTGGTTCTCTCTATATAGTTAAATCTTTTTTACTTTGGCCCTATCTGTCGAACCAATTAGACTGGCAAATTCAGCAACCCAATGTCAGGCTTTGTTCCACAATCAATCATCATCAACAAGAATGTTCATACTAATTATTTGGTATCAGCTACATGGATATTGCCTAACCATTGTTATTCAAGGTTACATCACAAGTAATATTCCAAAACAACTATCATTGTATTCATTTTAACAATAGATCTTTTTGGTCTCCCTATATCTCTTACACCTTTCACTCTAATAGATTAAACTCATCAAACTATATAAGATGTTGATCACCAAAATCATCTCAACATATATTTCTTTCATTTTATAATCTATAAGACTACACTTAATTATTTTGGATAATGACATCTTTATTTAATCTAAGTATGTTCATTTTAGGAATTCTCTATATCATTTTTTTTCATGTGTTACTTTCCGATGGAGAAGAGGGAGAAAATGTTTTATTGCTCCAGTCAGTTGCTGGGTGCATAACCTCATCATCAATTACAGAAATAGAGTTACATTGGTTGCAGGATGCCATGGTTTTGAAGGAGAGAAAGAAGACAACCCAAGTTGAGACCCATTATTACAAGAAAGTTGTGGCTATGTTCTAAGTGTTTGATGTGTACAGAAAAAGTAAGAGGTAAGTCACTCTGAGGTAAATATGGAAAGATCAACAATTGGCAGGAATTATTAATACGAAATGCATAAAACGCATAAACAAAAATTGGTAATGTCTCTAACATCATCACCTCATTATGAAATTAGGATTAGAAAAGCATCAAAAAATCATAAAAAATAAAATTAGTATATATAAACATTATATTAAGACTAACTAAAGATAATGAATACTAAAATGGCATAAAATGGAGAGGGAAAATATGAAATATAATATAGTAATTTATTGTTAGTACAACAACAACAACAAAGTCTTATCCCACTAAGTATGAAAGTGCCTAGGGAAACAAGGTATCGAATGACTTATAAAATTATTTAACATGATATTGAAAACAAAAAAAATGTCTGATCAATGAAGGATAAGTACTCTAATTCCCTTATATAAGACTAAGGGAGACATACAAATTTGTGCAAACTATAGGAGTATTAAACTAATGAGTCATACTATGAAACTTTGAGAAAGAGTAATAGAAAAAAGATTAAGAAAGGAGACCACGGTTCTTGAAAATCAATTTGGGTTCATGCTAGGAAGATCGATAATAGAAGCTATACATTTTCTCAGACGACTAATTGAAAAGTATCGGGAGCAAAAGCAGGATCTACACATGATATTCATTGACTTAGAAAAAGCTTATGATAGAGTCTCAAGAGAAATTATATGGAGAATTCTAAAAAAGAAAGGTGTTAGCGTAACATATATTGAACTAATTAAAGATATATATAAGGAAGTAACGACCAAAGTGAAGAATTTGGCCGATTAACTAAAACATTTTCAATAAATTTACACTAATCATGGACAAACTCACTGAACACAATTAAGACGCAGTACCGTGGTATATATTGTTTGCAGATGATATTGTTTTGGTAGATGAGACACGTAAAGAAGCAAATGTTAAATTAGAATCTTGGTGGGAAACACTAAAAATGAAAGGTTTTAGACTTAGTAGAGCAAGGACAGAATATATTGAATTTAAATTTAGTAATATTAGACGTAATGAGACAAGTGTTAAGATAGAAGATGACGAGTTGTCTGGAACTAAGAGATTTAAATATTTAGGGTCATATTTGCAAGGTGATGAAAAGATTGAGAGAGATGTCTTACATAGAATACAAACAGGATTATTGAAATGGAAGAAAGCGTCAGATGTTTTATGTGATCGTAAAGTACTTCTAAAACTAAAAGGGAAGTTCTACAAAACGGCGATTAGACCTGCTATATTATATGACACTGAATGTTGGGCTACAACTCGAGCACATGAGCAAAAGATGAGAGTTGCAGAGATGAGGATATTAAAGTGAATATATGAACATACGAGAATGAGCAGAATAAAAAATGAGAACATTAGAAAGAAAATTAGAGTTGCATATATTGAAGGAAAGCTCGAAGGGACTTGTTTAAGGTGGTACGGACATATACTTAGATTACCAATAAATGCTGCAGTTAGGCAATATGAAACAATGACAAATATACATATCAAACAAGGAAGAGGAAGACCGAAGACTTAGTTAGTGACAATAAAACAAGATAAAATTTATTTAAGTATAGATGATGGTATAGCAGGAGATAGATCCCAATGGCATAGAAGGATCCATATAGCTGACCCCATCTAATAGGATAAGACTTGGTTGTTGTTGTTGTTGTTTATAAACTTTTTGTAATATATAAGTTGCTATCCATAATTTGATAAAATCTATTAGTAATTCCATATTAAGAAAATGACAGCATCTCTTTCTAATTATGTATCAATAATCTGATGGCAATTTACTTTAAAATGCCATGTTAAAATAAACTATTATTATTTATTAATATTAACAATTGTCTACATTTATTAATTTTTCATCTGAAATAATTGATAAATTATAATATTTATATTTAATAAATTATCTAATGATATAATGAACATGAAGCATCAACGTTTACACATTAATTTAATAGTATAAATACTTGACAATGTATACAATATTTCAAATGATTTTATATCACCATAGTTGCCAAAAATATTCAATAAGTGCATCTAAATAATTATTATCTTACATAAAACAATTTTTTATCCTTACCCCTATTTAACACTTTCTGATTTTAAATTATTATGTCTAAATTCCAATCCACCAATTTTGTCGATCTGATATTGCCTATATTTGGCTCGGGCAATCACAATATCCATACTGATTTTGCAAACCACAAAACTTTAGCCTATAAAGTATCAAGAATCTATTTTATACTATTGATGATATTTTTCCCAGTGACTCCTTGCTGAATAATAGTTTCAATTAATATAAAATTATGATTTACTCAAGTTTCAAATGAATAAACAAGTCTATTTTGTAAAAATGCATAATGATAGTTTAATTATAATGGTTAGTACATGTTTCAAATGTAAAACAAAATATCAAATGGCAAATATATAAATATTTATATATATGGAACAAATAATTGTCTTTGTCCTTAAGAGGCTAAAAATATCAAAACAGAAATAAATTTGGAGAAGATGTGAGCAACATAAAGACTAAGTTAAATGCCACAATATGAAAAATAATTAAGGGGCATGTGCAAGAGGCATATAAGCATAGAAAGGAACCTGAGTGGTTTTTCCACAACCAGTTTCACCAGATATAAGTACAACCTGAATTAAAAATCACATTAGCTGACCAAATTCATCAGGATGATATACAAATAGGCAACATATCCACAAAAGGAACACCGATGAAAGTAATCATCTGTTCATAACAATCTAGAATAGTCACTTAGCCAACTTGTACATTATTGGGGTTCCTTTAATTTTAAGTGTTAATTAATTCTACATGGCAACTTCATAATTGAATAGTTCACTCTCAACTATCCACTCAATATGGTGGTACTAATATGGGCACAATGAAGGATAAAAGTTCCAATTTCTTTTAACAGAAAAAATAAATCTAAGCTGTTTTTTTCCTTCATACAAATTAATTGTCTAATACAATAAAAGTTCCATATGTTTATTGTGGATATAAGTAAAATCAAGAAATTTTAGGACACATGTTCAACATTACTACAAACTGGAATAAACAATCGGCAATGTTTTGAAGCAAAAAACAGCAATTAAATTTCTAAGAAGCATTATATTTGCTTAAATCTGCAAGGTGCTTTTTCTATGCCCAACCAATAGCAGTTTTGAAGAATAATTCACAAAGTATCATCATCGTCGTCAAGCCATGTTTGTCCAACTACTTGGTGGTCAGTTATATGAATTTTATCAGTGCATTGAGCTCTACACAAAGCTATTCCACTATCAATATTAAAATCAATAAATCATTTTTTATTATGATAACTAATATTTTCTTTGATGCAACTTACACCTATAATAATTTCACTAGGGATGCTATCCAAAAAAGGTAAATCTGCAAGGTTTCAGTTTTCACCTTGGAATATACAAGATACATGCATGTCAGATGGTAGTTCAATTAACCATATATTAAGGAAAGAAATTCCAGTAGGGCATTGTTACCTGGTTATTTTCCAGTGTGGAAGTAATCAGATGTTTGAACGATGCAATTGGAAGTTTAGCTCTATCTTCCACAACCTGTAGAAATATCCACTATAACTTAAAATCATGACAAATCAAGTTAAAGTAAAAAAGAATGTTAATAGCATCTCTTGGAGGCAAGACATTATAACCTAATACTAAGAGTACATAATTAGTTTAGGTTCAAATGTTATTGAATTAAATTTTCATTAATCATTTTCTTGCTTATTTAAGAATAAATTATAAGTAATTTCAAAGCATTTAAGTAATTAATATTTGTTTTGAATAATTTAGAGCTAATTATCTATGATGTTTTACATTGTGTATGAAAATAATTGATCAAATCATATGGCTTACCAGTTAATTTGGCGAAATTTTTTAATTGAGAGTAATTGTGATAGACCTGAAGAATATTACTTGAGCAATAGTTTCGTGATTATTTTATTATTTTCGAAATTTAAATAACAAAGTTTTGTCGTTATTAATATATGATTAGGTCATTATTAATTCAATATAATTATAATAATTTTGAAATTATGTAAAAATGGCCATTAAAGTTGGTTGGCTAACCTCAAAAACTCGAGCTGTTAAAGAGACTAATTTATATATTTATATCGTTGACAGGGGCCCTTCACATGTTGGTGGCACTCCATCTTCATGTGTTGTGGGTACTTGACTTGATTGGCTCAGCCTTCCAACACATGAATTGATACATATGAATATTTATATATTTTCAACGCAGGTGAGATTTGAACTTCTTAGCTTCTACTCTGATAAGATATTAGAGTTGATTGGTTAATCACTTGTCCAAAAGCTCAAGTTGTTAAGAAAGAGACCAATATAAATACTTATAGTCTTAACAAAGTATTTTGAAAATTTAAAATGAAGTATGTGATTATATTTTGTCTACTTTACATTAATTAAGATATTTCAAATTTATTAAAATTGTGATTTGGGTGAAATGTTGATTTGGTCATACAATTAAAAGATTCTTATCCCATAAAAGCCTATAATAAGCTCTCTTTAATAAACCATCCATCTTCAACTAATATTTCATGGAACCCTGGAAGAATTTGTAGTAGGAGAACATATCATCATCTAGGGAGGGAGGGAGGGAGGTTAGCCCCTGACTTCTTATGTTAGCAATGTATATGATTATTGTTTTAAGACTCGTGCTCTAAAAAAAATGCTAGTGTGACATTGTAGTACTATTCTCTTTGATTGCATGTCTCTGTTGATTTATTCCCAAGGTCGAACATGTTATTGCACTCACATACTAACTTTTTTTAACCTTTTGAATCCATTACAAAAAAACTTTTCTTACATAATGGATCCTTAGCAATTGCTATATTTTTGGACTATGACTCGATCTAAACATAAGGGCCATGGAAGTTCAATTAGCATTTACAGTAGTCTCCCAACAATCATATTAATCTTACACAAAGATATAACCATCTGTGCACAAGTTAAATTAGATTTAATCAAACTTAAAGGTATCTGTCATATATTTCTATAATTAGTTAACATTCCTTAGCAAGATTAATATTGAACCCATGAGCTAATTATAAGTTGATAATTAAATTATTTAATTACACAAAACCAACTTATCCCAATTATCAAATTAAGAGATGGCTCAAATTAGCAAATGACTCTGGTTTACCTAATTAGTATACTCCATTTTAGTTTATAAACATAGTGAGAGAATAATCAGTTTATAATCCCTATAACTGTATTGTACTGCTAACATATTGCCTAGTATGTTAGTAATAAACAATTTTGACTGGCTACATATGTATCTAATTAACAGATTTTTCTATTATGTTACTTAACATCTTGGCCAAATAACTTATCTAGTTGAATAGATTATCTAATATGATAGTTAACAATGTGATCTGACATGCCAATCAATAACTTTATCTAATTAAAGCTCCTGTATAAGCTAAGACCAAATTCAAAAACATTCTAATGTAATAGTCTAATTAACTAATAAGATCAAATATTTTGGCAATGATAACCTTTGTAAGGTATGTCGAATCACTTATTTTAGCGGCTAACTCGTCCGTCTTCTTTTGAATATCAGATTTTTGCATTGATGGTCTACAAAAGCTAGTATCTTGCCTCCACTGTCTTTTAGCAGCATTTGCTCTAGAGTTGGGAGCTGCATCTTCACTCAGATCTGTATCATCAGGCGGATAACGCATGAAAAGGTCTTGTATAATATTTTTTGTCTCTTGTGAAAATTGCAAGCCAACATTAACTTCTTCCTTCTTAAGGGATCCATTTTTCCTTTTGTTTTTGTATACAGAAAGTTGCCTTCTTTCTCCATACCTAAATCAGGTTTAAGGTATTAAACAAAGACAAAAAAAAAAAACTCTCACATTAGTACTTCAGAAGTATAGAGTCAGAAAAAATGGACCTTATTATTCATTATAAATGTCAAATATAAAATGAAAGAGAATATAATAATTTTGGTATTAACGACGTAGAATGGATCCAGTTCAAGTTAAACGGTGTATTACAATTTTAGACCATTTTCGATTTTGTTACCATTTCCTGTCTAACTGTAATTTAATTTTACCTCTATATGGACTTCTAGTTAGATTTACTTCTTAAAGTTGAACTTATCCCATTTGTTTAGACTTCGTAAAGCTTGAACATAATCTTTTTCTTGTACTCATTAAACTGGAAGTTTTCTCATTTGATGCCGTGAGAATTATTAAGAGAGTATAAAGTCACTAATTGCAATTTATGAGCCAATATGCATACGATATAACAATCAAGTTAGCTACTTAGGAATGATCATATCTAAGCTACACCAGAACACTTTCCATTTGTAGTTCTCTTTCGCCACTAATCTGATTGATTGTTTCCATTTGATCCATAAAGAATGCCCTCGCAGGTTGGCTTCAAAAAATAAATGTAGTCATATGACTCATACTAGTAAAGGGTCTACTGTATGAATTCAAGCCACAGTGGGATGGTATTTACATCCAGGAACTTCAAAAATCTTGTCTGATAATCAGGAAATAAAGAGAAAATGCTAACAAAAGAAAAAATAATTATGCATGTTTAATCTTTATCGGCGTTACACAACACTCACCCAGAACTTCTCGATATCATACCCATTTTTCTGCACATCATATGAATTAATGCGCGCTCCTGTTTTGACAAACCTCGTTCAAATGTGTAAACTGCAAACCAAAGTAGAAAATTGGTTTATTACAGGTATAGACAATTTATAAAATTCAGATGTACACCCCAAAAAAGAATATAGGAAATAAGAAAAAAAATATAAAAAACCAAGGTTTCAAAATCTTATGCAGGCAATTTATGGTGGACCCACTACATAGTGCATATAATTTACAAGCTATAAAATAAAATAACTTAGTTTTAAGTCAATATGAAACGATCTAAACTAGCTCAAATTAGGCAAAAATGTTTTTATTACTTGTTTATCTAGGCTGCATATTATGTGGTCCTCATCCAAACCTGCCTAGGCGGCAGCTTTTTAGAATCATGATAAAAGTGCACTTTCACTCAAAGTGAGGAGAGAAAATTAAAATTTTGGTAGTTCCAGGGATGGAACAGAAACAGAAAGGAATGCCTGACACACTACACCAATGAAGAAGAATTAAATTCCATTTGCAGATCATGAAGAAGCCACATGCACCAACAATAGAACAGCAAAACACTAACCAATGAATTTCTATAAAAATAACATAAAAATAATAAAGTAGCATTTGCAGAAATTATAAGGATTCATGGATAAATAATCAATAAAGATATTATTTTGAAACTGTTCATTTGACTATGTAAAGACCAAATCAAGTGAAACCAAAATACCATATTCTGCTTCGAGTTTTCATTGCTCAAGAGAGATGATCCTGCCTTTCCATTCAAAAAAAATGTGAATCCAAAATATACTAATCCGACAATATCAAAGGCTCCAAATCTTGTTCAATGTTTCTTCCAAATGACCCAGTCAGATGTTATAAAACAAACAATTACCTAATTATTGCCGAATTTTTTCACCTAAACAAGAGATCTTTCCACCTTTTACACCACTTTTTCATGTCATTTCTTATCGTCATCACCTACCAACTAGAATATGCATTTACAATAGATAGTGAGGTTATATCAACCTTTTCAAATTATTTTCAAATCAAACTTTAGTCAAAGTTCATAGTAAAATGGATCAACTCCAGGTAATACTAAACAAATTTGAGATATTCAGATTTGAACCAGTTGAGACTTAATTCTGAAAACTATACTAGGGATAAGATATGAGAGCCAACTGGCAACCATGTAATCCACAAATTTGTTATGAGATATAATGGCTTTGTAGATAATAAGTCCAGAAGCTAATAACATTTTATACTAGCCTGAAGCTAGTGATATTTTTGAAGTTTGTACCTCAATAACAGTAAAGAGTTAGATGACAGGAATAGTGAGAGAATTTAGATGGACACTCAAATGACAGTCTAGGTATACCTTCAACACCTACTCGTGACATTTGCTTCAGTAAAGCAACTGTGAGTCCCAAAAGCTAAAATACCAATGTATCAAAGCAGGCAGCTTCCATGAACAACATGGGACATAAAAAATGATAAATTTGGCCTTAATAAGTTAACAGGTATGTTTAATGGCGGTCCATTATGTAAACATATGAAAACAATGGAGATCCTCGCTTCATTAGTTTGTCACCTAGAGATCACTGCGGCATAGAACATGTCTCATAAGAACGCTAATGTTTCAGTGTAAAAGAACTGAAAATATCAACAATTTGTATTCATGGAGCAAACTTGGACTAATTAGTCATTCAACAGAACATATTCTGGGAGCAACCAATTAAGGACCCAAAGAACTCGATATAAGATATCCATATTCTTCACCTCATTTGACCTAGGCCTTCAAGTTCTAGATGTTTATATGGCTTTCACCCCAGAGTAGGGCTCCAGATTAATTTAAAACCTACAAACATAGGAGAAATTCAATGTCTTTCTCAGTTGTTCCTGATGAGTCGGATCAGTCTACAATTAATTTCCTAAAATAGCTAGCAGAGTCTCCGTTCTATCGTTCCTAATACAAATTACAGAAAGCCTACTTCTCAAAACCAGGTAAAAAATGGTTTTTTATTATTAGCTTCTATTTCCACAGTATGCAGATTCAAACGCTACGTAATTAAGATTGTTAATCCGCTCGTGAAGTTGTTTGGTTTTCAGCCAAGAAACTGAAGCATTTCGCCCTGAAAAATCAGGGAGAGAAGGAGCAAGTGAAATCGACAATTTCCAGAAGACAATTCAAGCATGGCGAGGGCGAAGCCAAACACTAATACGTAAAATTCTCGAGGAAGAAAAAAAAAATGCCAAGAGACAGAAAACAACGCGGACGAAACTGCATTTTCATGCAGGGAACTGATAGGCACCTTCAGCTTGGGATGCCTGGAACTCCTCGAGAACTTTCGCAATTCGAACGTGAGAGGCCTCGGAAACCGGTCCCAGCTGCTGCTGTTGCCCTCCTTTTCCGTTCTTCCTCCCCATCGTCTTCCCTTCTAGTTCCTCCCTCCTCTGCGAAACAAACGCCAAGGGGCGAATCTGGTGTTCGGATGCCCCCGGTGGCCCTCCGCCGTGTTCTTCCTGGAGCCCTCGAGAAGGCAAACTTTTGTGGGGGTCTCCGGCCTGTCGCCTCCGTATACTTCGTAGGGAACAGAAGAAACCTAGCCAGAAGCAAATCGCGAGAGCGAGCGCCAAAGACTTCCGCTACTTTATCAGAACCAAGCCCACGATTACACCGGTAAGGTTCGTAATTTATTTGTCCCCACGTGGTGACTAAAAATGATATTGATTCTGAAGAAATTTAATTTTTTTTAAAAAAAATAAATAATTTTTATGTATTTTGGTCACGTATTAAAAGTCTATTAATTTATCTTCTTTATAATAGATCTATAAATATTATTTTGAACATCATATCAAAGTCCATAGAACTCTTCCTTTTATCATAGCCACATCACATATTGATGGAGGTCTAGGTTGACGATTTCAATTTTAAGTAGAAATTTATTTCATATACCAATTGGGCCGCAACGAATCTCTCAGCCCATTTTCTAGGTTAAAGAGGTGGCCCATGTTAACTCGGTCCAATATGTCTGCAAATGTCAACCTCACCCTTCAATTCTCGCAAGGAATATTCCATCTAGATGGAATAGTAAGCAAATTAATCAAAACCGAGTCGAACAGTATAAAAAAAGATATTTAAATTAAATTTATGTAGAACAAAATAAATGTAGAAATCGTTCGATTTGAATGCGATTCGCGAGCTTCAAATTATGCTTAAAAATTTATCAAATATATTAAAATTCCATTGAAATTTGATTTTTTTTTTTTTAAATACGAATCGAATGGTCAAGCCGCGTCGGGAGTCAACCGGGTCGATTTCACACCCCGAGTCTCACTCGGCTTCTCGTTCGAAGCGCTGCTTCCCTCCAAAAGCTGCAACCCGACAAGCGCAGACGGATGGAGAAGCAGGAGACAGCTCCCTCGTCGGTTTCTCCCGTTTCGTCTTGTAACCAACGGTTCATCGTCGAGGATAACACAGAGTGTCTCCGCTATGCTAAGATGCCATCGAAGCTTTTTTTTTTTGTTTTAAATACCGACCAAATAGCTAAGAATCGACTTCGCTTTTCAAAGCTCGTCTCTGTATCTGGTCGAGATTTGCTTGTCCTCTACGGCTCGTTGTTTATTCTTCTTCAAGGAGGAATGGGCTTTCCTAGGTCTTAGCTTTTCGAAGCCATCGATACGTTTCCTAGGCCCCACGAGAAATGGACATGTCAGTCAGTCTCGGCGGACAGAGAAGAGAAATGCATGATGCATGCATGCAGCCAACTAGCCAAGCCAGTGGCGACCTCTCTTCCTGAGCGCGACGTAAACGCCATCATTCCAATTCTTCAGTAAATACGCAATGGCTACGGCTTTGATCAAACACTGCATGCCGGAGGAGGTCACATCGGCGCACCATGGCATCGTGATTGGATGCCGATCGAGCTGAGTGCATGAGCCTCGAAGCAAAGGCGTGGAATTCCTTTCGCTTTGCATTGCTTTTTTCTCCCTCCCCTGCTTTTGCTCAGCATCTGGTGCAGTGCACCCATTCGCTCGCTCCGTTCCGCTCGAACAGCACGACCGAACAGGTGGGAATAGTAACACGGAGAAGAGGGTGGAAGTGCGAAGACAAAGAGGGAGGGGGAAAGGCAAAAAGTAAGCGATCGAGGGCAAGTCGGTGAGAGATTCTCGCTGCCAGTCTCAGCGAAAAAGGCAGAAGAACAAAGTAGAAAAAGAAGGAAAAAAAGTAGCACCGTGTCTTTTGAGGATTCATTCAGCTTTGAATGGGAAAGCCAAAGGGTTCTTGGAATTTTTTTAATCAACACACATTCTCACTATCACTCTCTCTCTCTCTCTCTTTCGATGTCACAAGAAATCTGTTCGAGTTGAACAGAACACGCGTCTGCAAATAGAAAGAAAGAAAGGAGAAAAAAAAACTATGAACGTGATTGTGGTCGACGAGGAAATAAGGAGTCATCGAAATCGCGTCCGCTTAACTATTTCTCTGTTAATTGTATTTTTTTTTTCACTGTTCTCGTGTATCGATGGTGATTTGTCTCTTTTTTTTTTGTTTGGGTCGGAAAAATAGCAAAAATAATAATTAAGGTCCGACCAGTAATTAAATCGTTAATTCCATGTCATCTTTCCTTGAATTTTCAGAAACGATGGCAGAATCTAAAAGATTGCTCCCCATTTATTTTGCTGAGAGCTAATTATAGCGAATTAGAATTCTTTGTTTGGTCTCTAATCGATCATTCCCTTTAATCTTTTTCTTTGATTGCGAGAGGCATGAACAACCAAACAGGTAAGCCTTTCGTCCCCCACCTCAACTTGCTCCTCTTTTTTGTTGATTCCCTATTTTGTTCCTGCTTTCTTTAACTTTTTTTCTTCTTTTTTGCCCTTTCTTCTCCTCTCTCTGCTAAGCGAGTTAGCAAACCCTTTAAATAAACGATCGTATCCCACTGCCTCAACCCATTTCCATGGCCTCCCTCGCCTAAGTGGCCGAGCATGCACCAGAGCATATAAAACACACCTCTTCTCATGGCAGTTGAAGCCCGCCACCTCCATCTCTTCCCTTCTCAAATACGCTCGAACAGGTAGAATCTCCACCTTCATCTCTGCTCCTATCGGCTCTCGATCCCATCCCCGTGCTCTAGATTTATATATATGTATATTGGATTTGGATTGTAATTTGCGCAGAGAGATTTTTCATAGCGAAGAGAACGGACTAGAGAGCGCGCAAATGGGATTTGTTTTGCCGTCCTTCGATTCTAGTTTCCTTCCCGTTTACAATTCTACTGCGGCTCCGACGACTGCCGCGGCAGATAGTGGCCTCACTTTCAATGATGTCGTCGCCGGGCCTTCGCCGTCGAGGAAGCGCCACCGCCCGCTCTGCTTCCTCGGAGACGACGCTTACTCCGTCTCTTTTCATCTGCAGCAGCAGATACTCGATATCGATCGTCTCGTCGTGCAGCATGTAATTTTCGTGGTTATTTTCTTAAAGTTGCGATTTTTGTGTCAAAGTTGCGATTTTTGACCGGGATGGATGGTGATTTTTTGGCGACGGCAGACGGAGGAGGTGAGAGCAGAGGTGGCAGAGAAGCGGAGGCGGCTGACGACCCAACTGCTCACCGTCCTGGAAGCAGGCGTGGCGAAGCGGCTCAAGTCCAAGGACGAGGAGATCGCGCGCCTCGTGAAGCTGAACTGGGCGCTGGAGGAGCGCGTAAAGAACCTGTGCGTGGAGAACCAGATGTGGCGGGGCGTGGCGCAGAGCAATGAGGCGACGGCCAACGAGCTGCGGAGCAACCTCGCAGAGGTATTGGCCGCCCAGGCGAGGGCGGACCTGGATACGGCGGCTACTGCCGACGACGCTGAGTCCTGCTGCCCCGGCGACGAGAACGATAAGGCTGCAGGACAAGGGGAAGAGCAGAAGGCCGTCGCCGTGGACTGGGCAACAGCCTGCCGGAGCTGCCGCGCCCGCGAGCCGTCCGTGCTGTTGCTTCCGTGTCGGCACTTGTCCCTTTGCGAGGTGTGCGGCCCGGCGGCGAACTCGTGCCCCATCTGCAATTGCTCCAAGAATGGCAGCGTCAATGTAAATTTGTATTAACCTTAAGCAACAAAAAAAAAATTGAAAGCTCAAAAGTAGCTCCTTTTTTCTTCAATGTATACAAATTCCTTCAATTAAAGATTTATAAATATGTATCTATTTTGGGTCGACAGATGCAAATTAACATTGACGAACGAGAATTTTCGAAAATGCACAATCAAACTTCGACGAATTTCGGAATTTGGCAGTGTTTATCTCGTTCCTGATCTATGGTACATGATTCGGACCCTTCTTTACTCTCTCCCCTTTTCTTCACCCACAACTAGTCCTTTACGTGTTCATGTTTTCTATTATGGGAGATTAAAACTCCACCGTGTTCTCTGCTTCCTTGTCGCACGAGATAGATTGTAGTCCAACATCTAAATTTCACTCTTTTTGTTTGTTTTACGCGTTCAAGTGAAGCTATTTCACTTTCAGAGGCTTCTAATTTTTCAATCCTTGTACACGATATCAGAGCCCTTATGCCCCCCTACAACATTTGCTAAACACTTTTTCTTGTGTGATGGGATGATCAAAGTCCAATGGTCCCAACAGCTTCCAATCCAATATCAACAAAATCTCACCTACAGAGTAAAAAGAAAGAAGAAAATAAAAAGGAAAAACAGAACAGAAACTATCGCCTCGTGATCTTAATTAATGCCTCGCCTTTCTCTGCGCCAATGTCCCCGACTCACCCACACATATCAATGCCCTCCCACTCCGAAACTAAACAATGGATTGCTTTATGGCTACTCAACTCCCCTCCACCAAATCCAGTCCACCCGCAGCCGACGGCCCCACTCGCACTGGCGAGGAGGTTTCCTGCATCAGCATGTGATCAAACTTTTTTTTTTTGTGTTTTTTCTTTTTGACTACTGCTCTGGTTTGATCACTTCTCATCGTTTCTTCCAAAGTCGGGGTTTGGCAACGGGATAATTAATTGGGAACCAAAAGGGAAGTCATCTTCGAAGAGTAGAAGTCATGTCTTCCATTACTAGAATGAAGACGGAAGACTTGTGTGCTTGCCATGCCTTTGTTCAATGTTCGCCATTCGAGCTGTTCTGAATGATATCAGTGAATCCAGGAATAAATAATAGAGAGAATAATACATGTGGATTTGAGGACCTGCATGATTTCTCCACGTCCAATTCAGAATCCTCAAAGTTCATATATATGGTCCTTTATCTTCTTCCTAACTTTTCCTTTCCTTTTCTTTTTTCACCTTTCTATCCATCTGCCTAACATTCTTGTCCTTGGGACATAGTTCTGTCTTATTTTTTCCTAGAATATATCCAACAAGAACAAGGATATTTATATAATAGATATGACTTTTTTTTTTTTTTTGCTACAACAGTACGTAGTGACTCTTTCCGGAAACATTACATAATGTTGTCTTCTGAATATATATTACATTATATATCCAAGCATAAGATTATTCTTCCAAGGAAAAGTAAAAGTATATATCATGATTCTCATATCTCATTAAAATGTAGTTATTTTTTACAAAAAGCCAATTTAGGTATGCTTTTTTAGCTAGTTAATGGCTACTATAAATACTTAGCATGGCAAAATAAAAAATAAAAGAGAGAGAGAGAGAGAGAACATTCTTGAGCAGTGAACACACTTTCGTGTCCATCCTAGTGCGATGAATAATGAAGAGCAAAAATGGACACTTATAATTTTGAATTCATCGAAATAAAAAAGGTGGCTTGTATAATTTATGTTATTATACACCTATAAATACAATTTACTAAAAGTTTGTGTAATTGCTTGCGTTATGGGGGATAACAGGCGACTATACAAGAGCAGTGCATGGTAAATAATACTTAATTTTGTAGTTAAAAAACAACTCATTGTTTATTACTTTGGTCTTCATCCAACTTATTCGGGGTTGACTTATTTGCCAAATCTTCTCATTCACAAAAGATCCCAACCATGAGGATGAACTTGTAGTTATGGTAAGAATTGAAAAAGTGCGTATCTATGTTGCTGAGAATTATATTAGATGTCAATCAGCAAATTAAGAAGACGTGATATCAATGGTCATTGGACCTTATGTTGGATTAGGGGTTGTGATTCGATGAGCTATATGTTTGTTGTTGACTCTTCGAGGGTAAAGAACCACGAGAGTGAACTTTGATTGTTGTTAGAGTCGGAGATGTGAGTATGTATGACGTTGAAGGTTTGATATCAATCATTATATCTTGTCAGATTCTTCGTGCATAGCATGCTTATTATGCCATGTATATATTTTCTTTCACGTTAGCTAGGAGATATGTGATGATTCATGCCATAGTTATATATATGTGATAGAGATCTGTTATTCTCTTACTAAATCATGCTAGTTTGTTACGATATTAAAGATGCATGCTAGAGTAATGTGGAATGAATTACTTGTGATAGTTTCAGGAGATAGTGCATTTTGAGATACGGTTAGCATGGTGAAACATTCATTCGGCTGTGAAATAGATTAGTTGGCCCTCTTTGTCAAGAGACCACAAAGACATTTGAAGTCTGACTTTTAGACTTACTTAATGGGTCATAGTGAATCATTTGGGGACAATAGTGATTATCTATCGTCGACAATTCATCGGCGATCACCAGTCATAGTGAGATATTTGGGGCTTTCCATGGTTATATATATTTCCACGATGACAGATTGTTTCTCTCTGAACACAATGATACAGAACATACACATTTGTTCCTATTTAACCATGGTGATTTAACTCATTAACTCTCTAGCTAGCTCACTAATAAGTTCATTCAGTACATGCTTTTCTAAATCCTTAATAGTTTCGTAATGGTGCTCCAACCACTGCCCCACGTACAATTGATATCTGGCTCTCTATTCTCGATGTCTCTCTCAAGAATCACATACAGTAATTCCATGTTGTCATCATTAACTGCATTTTTGTTGGAAAACTTAACACTCTTGAAAAGCATCGCGATTGAAGGTTTGAGGCGTTTAACAGATTTCTTAGATTATCGATGAGTAATAAAAAAAATAACATTCATGTATTTTCAATCAACTTGGATAGTATTGGATAAATGAAAAGACAACTTACATCTGGCTCTTCAACTGACATATCCTGCATTATGTTTTTTTTTTCACCTGCTAGCATCTACTGGAGAATCAATTGAAAGCAAATTCGATGTAGGTTCTTGCTTCTGATTTTGCTTTGCATCTGTTTCATCCAAGCTAATCGTTTGCACTTGATTTTTAATGACTCTTTCTTTCTATCTCTTCTCCAGATCGTTTAAGAAAGGCGATTAAATTTTCTTGTTTGGCAATTCAGTGTCTGCAGAATTATCTCTTCAGACTCTGTGGCTTTGATCTGTGAAGCTTTCATATTTGCTGCGGCATCTACTGTCTTAGCAGTTGAAATATGCACAGGCTTAATCTTCTTTTGAATTTGAGGCAACGTTTCCTCTTTCTGATCATGGATTTGTTTGCAAGGGGTTCATATAATCTGAGTTGCGCATTGATGTGTGAGTTAAGTTGAGTTGGAATTTAGGAAGGATCTAATCAAGAGTGATAGATTAATTTTAGTCTGTCAAAAGACTATTATATCTCGGTCGTAAATTTGTCTCGGTCATATTTTGTCTCGTCCATAAATTTGTCTCGGTCATAAGTTTGTCTCGATCATAAGCTTGTCTCGACCATATCATATCTCAATTCGATGACTCGACTTAATGTCTCAGTTTCATGTCTTAGTCTCGTGACTCAGCTTAATATCTTAGTTTCATGTTTCAACTTGATGACTCAGCCTGATATCTCAGTCTCATGTCTCAGTATAATGACTTAGTTTCATGTCTCAGTCGGATGACTCAACTTGATGTCTCAACCTCATGACTCAATTTGATGTCTGAGCTTCATGTGTCAGGCTGATGATTCAGCTTCATGTGTCAGCCAGATGACTCAGTTTTATGTCTCAGTCTGATGTCTCAACTCTGTCTATCATCAACTTAGTTAAATATTTGTATCTTTGATCGAAAGACTCATCTCCACAGTCTCCATTATTAAGTCACGTCTCCATCATAATGAGGTTATGCCTCCAGAAATCCTCTCCACACCGTCACATCTCCATTATAATTAGATCATGTCTTCAAATATCTCCTCTGTGAAATCACGTCCCTATCAGGAGCCACGTCATCCGACTTTTCTTTGCATCATTACCTATATAAAAATAATAAGGAGGAGGGATAGGGGAGGCTTCGATAATCTCTAATATTCAACTTCGCCTTTATAGGTAGTTTTTTTTTCATATTATCCACGTTTTGACTTAAGTTTCGGAGGGATTTGATTGAGATGCCCCTCGACTTCTCTTTTTTATCCGTTTGTGAGTCTCCTTAGGTCAATGTCCCCGTAGCTTCAATGATCGCCGTTCAATGCTTTCTTCAAGTTCACCCACCGCATTATAAGACAAAACTCCAGAAATAATTGATCCAGTCACATCAACTTATAGAAATCCTCTCGATCTGTATTCAGTTGATCATTGCCATCTAATCGTGTACATTTTATCAAATCATCATTTTTTACTGACTTATTTTTCATCTCGATGCCTCAGCCGCAGTGAGATCTTCTGTTCGCTATATTTTGCATCTCTTGATTGCTGCTCTCTAGATGTTCGTTTGGTTTCTTTAATCAAATTAAACAATTAAATGTTTTGGTCATGGACCTTTCGATGCTCTTTAAGTCTTACGCATGAAGGTACAATTAAAGTTAAGTCTTGGTCATCATTGGAGCTTTTATTCACATTCGCATGTTTGATTATATCCGACCCGTTAGGAAGCGAACTCAACGCGAACTCGAGCTTCGTCAAACTAAACCAACCGGCTCGACTAATTTCGTAATTTTAATCAAGTGTAGGACTAAATAGGATCCAACGATAGGATCTAGGGTTTCGGCCGCCGCATTTAGCACTATAATAACTCGTTTCTCAGTGGAGAAGAGGTTCCCCGAGGGTTGTGAGGTGCGGCGTTGGAGGTCTCAGGAACGATGGTCAAGTTTAGGGTAAAGTTAATGGCATTTCGGTCCTGTTGATCGAATTTATTTTTCGCTTAGGCGATTGTCTGTTGAATATGTTTTATACTGGAGTATGCACATGTGTTTTCGTTTCTTTGTTGGTAATCGTTCATCGGAAATCTGGCTAAGGCACTGCGTTTGTGTTTTTTTTTTCCTCTTTTTTTTTTTTTTTTTTTTTTTTGTTGTTGTTGTTGTTTTTTTTTTGAAGCATACGATTTCAATTGTGGTTTGGTGTAGCACCAAGTTTTTCTTTCTCGTTTGCAGTGCGTTAATTTGTTCATGTTTTGGGATGGTGGCAGTTTCATCAGTACCAGGTGGTCGGCCGAGCCCTTCCGACCGAGGCGGACCAACACCCGAAGATCTACCGTATGAAGCTGTGGGCTACCAATGATGTCCGAGCCAAATCCAAGTTTTGGTAGTTCCTTGTAGATTTCCCTTCTTAAGTGTGTTCACTTCTGGGCATTCTTGTTCGACATTGCTGATAATTGATTTTCCATTGAATTTTGAGAATTTCAGGTATTTCTTAAGGAAGTTGAAGAAGGTGAAGAAGAGCAATGGTCAAGTTCTTGCTATCAACGAGGTTTATTTCCTTGCTTCTTTTGTCTTATTTTGTTCAAAGCATATGCTTAATGACTTAACTGTCGTATATGTGGTCAATTTATCTTTCATATGAATCTTGTTTGCTTTTATTGCTCATAGTTTTTTTTTTTTTTTGACTTTGGTGCGATGACTAAGGGCCTAGTTGAAAAGATTTGGTGTTCCAAGTATAAAAAGTTAAACAAGTAATTGACCTGCTAACAGATTTCGGATAAATATCTCGCAGAGAGGGTATATGAATGTGGTAAAACAACTAACCATGTAAATTTAATTTCTTAAAGGAACCATACTTGATTTTGTTAAAGTGATAAAGAGAGCATGACTTGAAGTTACTAAGAGATTTACATTAATAAATACGGTGAGAAACACCAATATTATTACTCTCTTTATTTTTATAATAACTTGGAAAACATTAATTAAATGAATACCCTCCACTTTAAAATATAGGTTTTTCCTTTATTTTTTCTGCAGTTCTGTTTTGGTTTGTGGCTCTCACCTTTCTATAGGAACAGGTTCTGTATGTCTTCAGTATTCTTTCCGTTTGTTGGATTTGATTTTTTTATGTAAAATGGTGATTTTCCGTTAAGCTGTTTTATTTTTTGGCTTTTCTCTTCTGTATCCCTGATACTTCCTTTCTTGGCTAAGGATTCTGACTTTCCTCTTTTAGTTCTTGAAGTACCACATAGATGTGATATTTATGTCTGACTATCATTTTTTTTAAGTTGATCAGTGAGTGGTTAAAACCTCATATTTTGGCATAAATGCTTCCTTCTGCAATTTTAGTTTTTTTTCTTCATAATAAAACATTCCTGTGGGTATTGTTTTAATCCACCACACTGTAATTTGTCCTCCTATCAATTCGTTGCTTGTTAATGTGACAATTAACAACTTGATTGCTTGAATTGAGCCTATTTTTGCTTTTGTGTGTTTGATTACTCACACAAACAGGATTTTTTAAGTTATACTTTTAACTTTTGTAGAGTTGTCTTACGCTTTCAGGTTGTTTTTGATTTGATTACTCCTTTTGAGTATATGCTTCTTAATCTGGTCAACAGGTCTATTTTTTTGCCTGTTCGATTCGTTCCCTTGAAGCTATAGTAGGATTTTTGTCCTTCAATCTCTCCTATTTCAGATTCATTGCATCTGGAGATGATTTCAGGCATCTCTGGAAGTGGAGAGACTGAATACACTATTTTGGTCTGACTAATCTATTGGCAGTATAGGTTATTTACAGTGGACTTATTTATGTACAATATCATATGTGTGGTATTTAGCAACCTTGCGAGCCTGCTACTCCACTATTTCCCTGCCATCTTGATCTGACTTTATAATGCAGAATAGTAGAGTGATCTGCCTGCATCCCCTAGGACCTCTGGTTGTGGGTTCCAGAACAGGATTGACAGTTAGATTGGATGACTGTTTCGCACCATTCTTACTAATATTTTCTCTAGTTAAAGGAATTTTATTAGTGAAATTGCCAATTTTTTCCTTTGTGGCCATATAGAGGATCATTATTTGTGGATAGTCCACGAGTTTCTTGTATATTACCGAAGTGTTTTTTTGGACCAGTTTAGTTTTTGAAATTTCTGGTTAGTTCGATTGAATGAAAAAAAAAAACGTAATGTTTAGTGTTTGTGTAAGATTCACAAAGGACATCCCAAATCGATTCATTTTATTAACTTGTCATAAATTTTTCTGAAGTGCTAGCTGCTTATGACATTTTTTTTTTGTCTACGATATTGAAGATCTAATTAGAGCCTGCTGTTTTGGCAGATCTTTGAGAGGAAACCAACAAAGATCAAGAACTATGGTATCTGGCTGCGTTACCAGAGCAGGACAGGTTACCATAACATGTACAAGGAGTACAGGGATATCACACTGAATGGCGCTGTTGAGCAGATGTATGATGAAATGGCATCTCGCCACCGCGTCAGGTACCACGGCATCCAGATCATAAAGACGGCCACCATACCTTCCAAGCTTTGCAAACGCGAAAGCACCAAGCAGTTCCATGACTCGAAGATCAAGTTCCCTCTAGTCTTCAAGAAAGTCAGGCCCCCCACCAGAAAGTTGAAGACCACCTTCAAGGCCTCTCGCCCTAATCTGTTTACTTAGACAAGGATAAGTGGAAGGAAGAGTTACTCGTGAAGTGATTTTTTATCAGCGAAACGATTTTAGCCTCATGTGTTATGTGTCAGAGTCGTGAAGTTATTTCAGTGATATTTTTGACATTTATGATTTTCATTAAGCCTATCAGTGCAAGTTGTATGGACTCTACAATTTGAATGTGTTTGGCCGCCTTTCATTTCCTTTGAACTCGGTTGCTTATTTATTTCGTCCAAGTTATTAGACTTTGATCTTAAATTTAGTAGATAAATGTCATGCTATTTGTTATTTTATAGTTTGCTCGTTATTTTATGTTTTTTTTTCTCTCTTTAGCTACATGCATTTCATATGTGGAAAGCTCGAGCTGCATATCGGTCTATGGACAAGACGAACCTCATCATCGATCATTTTGATTATAAGTGATTATAACGTAGACCTCGATTTAATTTCATATGATGTGAGCTAATAAAATAATTTTATAAGCTTACTTTCATACGATTATAATGAAGCTTTTTTCAACCAGAAATTCGTAGTCAATAATATATCAACCATGAGTGACCATTGAACAATTAACAAACTATAGAATCAACTGTTCGAATTCTCTCAGCCATTCTAATTGGTTATTGTTTTACAATATCCTTTTGATTATTATTTCACCCTAAAAAAATCTAAGCGAAGTACGTTCTTTAACGATAAAAGATTCCATTTTTTTAAAAACTAATTTCCAACTTATTAATTCACCTCTCTTAATCTGATAGATTTTAACTTCTTTTCCCTTTAACATTCTCATGAAATTTTAGAATCTTCAAACTAACTTCGACACTTCCAACCAACTATTATTTTGTTTTATACTTGAAAAATTCTCAGTGATACTGCACTTAAAACGCAATTAAAATGCGATAAATTATGGTCTCGAGTCAACTTAAGGAAGTTAGAATATATATCTGCGAACAGGGAGAAATTCATTGGATCGCGCAGAGATAAGGCCAAAGGGGACATGAAGGGGACGGGCGGATAGGCGCAAAGGTGCGGCGGGTGAAGCCCAGTGAAGCTTCGGGAATGGGGTCAGCGCTGCAGTGCGACAGGTCAAGTTGGGCAGGTTCGTAAACTGCAGCAGCAAGGAATAACAAGAAAAGCGGGAGATGATAATCACAAAAGGGCTTTAAACCCGATGAAAATGAATTTTTTGTCTCTCTCTCTCTCTCTCTCTCACACACACACACAATAAACAAAGCATTGCTAAGAGCATCCACAACCCTTCTCTATTATAACATCCTCCACCTCATTAAAAAGTATGGGGTCCACTGCCACATATTCATTATAACAACATACCTCTTTCACCCACAACCCTTTTAACATTAACACTCATTATTTATGGGTCCCACCGTCCACTCAATTATCTTAAAATTATATCATATTAAATAAATATATTTTAAAAATATTTTAAAATATTTAAATATTTGCAATAGTTAATTTTCGACGGCTAATTACAACAGCTAGTTTCCAACGACTATTTTACAAAATTATAATAATTGAAAATTACATTAATCGAAATGAAATCAATAATTAAAAATTACAATCACAAAATATAATAATACTAGAAAATGAGCGTTGAGTAAACAATTTAGATATTCCATCTCGACCTAATATCCCGGCATGTCATTCATGTATGATAAGTTGCTCCTCATCCATGCGATGTGTCTTTGATCAATATTTTATACTCCTTTAACTTAGTGGCGATTCTTAGCTTGATTTCGATGGCGCCTTTTGCTTTAATCTCCTCTACTTGAGTTGTTTTTGTTTGGATCGACTTGGACTTCTTCACGCTTGTATACTCAATGAACTTTGCGAAAATATTATTATAGTTTATTGTGGATCTTCCATAGTCGATTTTACTTTGCCTTTTCCCTTTCTTTCATACATCCCATTGGACGAATATCTTCATCATCTAGGTTTATACTCATCTTGGTTGGAGGAGGTGTTGCTTGCCGACTGAGGTCCTCATCTTTTTGTGGTCACAAAATGATCGTGGATCGTGGAGTAAACATTAAGGCGCTTTGACAATTCTCCATACATGCTCGAATTGATGCAATCTGATGCCATTGTTTTGATCGATATTTTTTACGCATAAACCTCAATATATCTTACGTCACTATGGTAACCGATATATGTAAACACTATTGTAATTTGCGTTGAATCGATATACCTTCTTTTGGATTGTATTGTGCCAATGTGGCCCAGTATAACATTTGCAGACTTCGTGTTTGAATACGGGGCGATTCTCATTGTAGTAAGCTTGCAACACGCCCCCAAGCATCGCCTTTTGATCATCATTGCGATTATTGGATCATCGATAGTGACAAAACTTCTCGCTAAGACCTCGTCTTGACCTTTGTCCAACTCAACGCTTTCTTGTACCCTCGGATTTTGAAATCGCTTTTTCAAAATCACCACCTCAATTGGAGATTCACGGTCGGAAAGTTGAGTCTCTGGGACAAAAGTCGGAGTTACAGGTTCATTCGACATTGGAGGAGTGAAAGACATACCAGTTGTGTGCGGGGTACCATATCCATGAACAACCGACGACGTAAAATACGGATGGCTCATATTTTGCCAATATTCGGCTGGAAGTGGTTGATATGGACCTCGAGGAGCATAATTCAGATGATTCATAGAATTTCCAAAACTTTGGAAATTTTGAAGATTTTGTGGAGGAAACGGTATATTTGGAAATGGATGTGGGTATTGATAATTTGGTGGAATTTGTGGATTTTGAGAAGATGAATATTCCTGTGGATTCTTTGGTAGAATTCAAGAAATTGGTAAAATGCTCTATTATTTTCATCCATTTTAGGATAGAAAATAAGATTGCGAGAACCTAACAAAATAAATGGGAAGGATATTTAGAGAATAAAATTGGAAGTATAGTGAGTTGGAATGAAAATATGTATGCGTTGATGGATATATATAGATGAAATTTCATTATAAAATAACTATTAAAAATTAATTAATTTATTTCAAATTAGTAGTTTAAATAATAAATAGCCGTTAAATTTTTTTTATAATTAAAAAAATATATATAAGGTGGTGGGCCTATGAACGCGTTCAATTCCTTGAACGCGTTCAAGTGGATGGGTGTTATAACACCCCTCCACATTGCATTGAATGAGGGAGGGGTGTTATAACACCCCTATTAACATCTGCGTTGCAGGTGCTCTAATTATTTACTCGATCAAATCAAATCAAATCAAATCTTGGTATTTGGCTAATTTTGTATTGCGACCTTCTCCTTCGCTAATCTGTGCTGCAGAATTGCACGTCAATTCACCTCGTCCCGTGAACTTTCCGGCTCCGGTCAACCTCCGATCGCACATCACATCTCGCGGCACTTCCTTCCCTCGCTTCGCGATCCGCTTGCGTCACCGTGGGCGCCCGCCAAAATGCGCATGACGCCATCCGGCCGCGGAAGAAATTCCACCGCCGAATTGTGCTGCTGGTTGACTCGAAACTGTGTCCTATTTTAATCGAGCAATGAACTTGCACAGATACAAAACAACGCTCTTCGTCTGTTGGCTGTTCCCCAGAAAGAAAAATAATACAAACAGAAAGATACAAAGAGTTGATCATATCTCCCTTTTTCCGATCACGAAATGTCCGTCATCTTGTTCGCCCGTTTCATGTTTTCTAGTATCAGATTGTTTATTTATACATTTCGGTCCGTGGCATCGCCGCAATCCTCTCCGGCTAGCTGCTGTCCTTTCCGATTCGAAATGGATCTCGGCGCCACCAACAGCGGGCAGCCTAAGCACTCCGCCGCCGCCGCCACAGATCTCCGCCGTACGGCGCCGACCTGGTGGGTCCCCTACCCGGTTCTTACTCCCGATTTGCTATCGCTCTCGGTTATAATTAATGGCGCATTGAATATTATTAAGGCCGGATGATCATTTGATGGGGCCGATCTGGGAAATCCCGCCCGATCGCTCCTCCGCCGAGGCGGTTTTCGCCGAAGCGGCAGCGGGTTCTCCGGCCGGCGCGGCTAGCTACCAGTTCATGGACGAGGACGAGCTGGCCTCGTGGTTGAACTGCGAGATAGGCGAGGCCGGCTGCGGATCGGTGCAGGGTTGGATGGCGGAAGGTTTTGACGCCGCGCCATCAGCGGCGGACTCGAAGGGACCTACGATAAAGTCGGGGTCGAAAAGGAAAGAGGCGGAAGTCTCGATGCTGGGAGCGATGATGAGGCCGTCTTCGCCGGCGTCGGCAGAGCGGAAACGCACGAAGGCGTGCGAGGCGGAAGCGGTGCAAGAGCATGGATGCCGCCGCGCTTTGCAGGTCAGCCCAACGCCTCTTTATGTTTTGCTCTAGCCGTGGGTTCGTTTGTTTCCGGTTCAAAACCTTAATTTTTGGCTCAATTCACTTCGGCGACTGACATGCGTGCGCTTCAGCCCAACAACCTCCTCAGGTATCGCAAGCAGAACAGTAAAATTGTAATTCGTTTTTTTTTAGTCATATACATGGTGAATGATGTTCTAGGGTTTATTTTTTTTAATTTCATCGCATGTTTTACTATTCAATTTCCATAACTTATGATATGAAATTATATCACGCACTGGAACACAGTTCGTCCGAACAGACACAGAACGTTCGGAACAGGTGTTCCGGAACTGAAACACCTTATGCCAATGTTCCATGGCGAAGACTTGACTAAGGGAGAAGACGAGTTGACGAAGACGGCAAAAGAAAGAGAGAGACGGCCTTATGGCCGTTCCGAAACGAAATCAGAGATGTTCGGAATGAGGACGGAGGAGTCCATGGCGATTACCGTGATCGTTCCGACGAACCCTGTACTAGAAGAATTCGTAACAAATAACTCTCCATTGAGGAATTCTTTAATCGAGGAAATATCGGGATTCCTAACGATACAAATAATTTGTAAGTGTCAGTACATAGCATATGACCAGTCTTTTTTTTTTTCTCTCTTCATCGATTCATATGCAATATTTAAGGAAATTATTTTGAACGTTCCACAATAGTTTGAAAGAAAATCATGAAAAAAATAAGTTATTTGTGGTGAATCTAAGAAAGTTTAGCTTGTCAAGGAAAAAAAAATTCAGTATAATACAAGCATAATTGTCACTACGCAAATATTAGAACAAATAGGTATAATACAAAAAAATTATGAGTTATCTACTCATAAATGCAATAGTGCAAGGTCATAAATGTTGGGACTATTAATGTTACTAGGGGGAAGGGTGAATATCGATCACATTTAACCTTGATCATCATTCGTTTGTGCTTATCTACAAAGAGTTATACATAGCGAAAACAAAACAGATAAATATGAAAAACATAATGAATATAGAGATACCTCGATTTTATGTGGTTCGGAATCCCCTAAATTCTTATTCCATGATTTAGAGTCCTAGCTTGAACACTACTATGTTTTCTCCTTCTCGGACACCTTTCGGAGGTAGAGAAACTTTTTACAACTTATTTTTTACAAGTAACATAAACCAAATACAAATGTACAAGTGAAATAGAAAGAAATTGAAATAAAAAGTTTACACAAATGAACTTAATTTTGCTCGATGTTTGATTGTTTTGGATTCTTCCTTGAAAGTTTGGAATGCAACAATATTTTTCCTTCAAAGTCTTCAAGAATTGACTAATTCAAATATCTTTGAAACTCTTTGTTATAGGGCTACTATTGGGTTGATAGCCACTAATCAGTCGATTGTCTTCTCTCATCAATCATCTGTTCCACTATAGATTCGAATGTTATTATGATTTATCAACTTAATGCCTTCATCCATCTCAGCATCAGTCGACTGTCACTCATCATCAGTCGATTGATACTTATCCAGTGAAGTCCCTCAGTCGAGTTTTGAATTTTTTGTTCGTTGTTACAGTATCATCAATCGATTGATTACGTTTAGTCAAATAGAACAATTGTCTGTCGACTGCTAACTCTATCAGTTGACTGATCGCATTCGAAACTCTCATAAGCCCCTTCAAACGCTGAACTCAAGTTTAGGATTTAGTCAACTATTGTACCATATCAGTTGATTGATACCTTAATTTTAGTCTTAATCGAGGCTAACTCTTGCTTCATTTAGTATCCAGTTGACTTCAATCTATCAAGACTTTTTGTCTAGTATCCGATCACTTTTGACCTGTTGAGATTTTATCTACTTGGCATTCGATCATCCTTGACCTGTTAGAACTTTATCAATATTAAACATTTAGTCCTTTCTGACATGTTTGAATTTTTCTTTTTTTGCCTAGCATTCAGTCAACTTTAATCTGTCGGAGCTTCTCCAATGCCAAACATCCGATCTTTTTTGATCTTTTGGACTTCCACACTCTAATATTCGATCATTCATGATCGGTTAGGACTTCTATCTACATGTCAAGTATCCAATCCTCGATGATCTACTTAGACTTTATGCATCTCGCATAAAGTGTCTGGTATTCCATGACCCACTTGGATTTCATCTCTTGTCAACTTTTTATTGTACTTCTAATTGTCAAGTGTTTGGTCCTTCGTGACTTTCTCATGCATTTTGATCTGCCAAATATTCAATCAATCTTGATTTATTTGACTTTTCACTCAACCAACTTCCATCAAACACTATATCCATTATAGTAATCCTGATCCAAGATCAATTGCACTAACAGTCTTGCTCTTTAATATTCTCCATTATGATCAACTCGAGCTTAGTTACCCTTCTTCACTAATCATTTTCCTTTTGTGAAGTATCGCTCAGTCACATATTATTTAAACATTAAAATTTAACTTAAACTCAACTAGAACTTGGTTAACCTTGATTAGAGGTCAATTGCACCAACAATAAATACACATACAATAAGGTAAAGTAAATAAAAAAAGTTACATAATTTTAATTATGGTAGTAGTGATTATTTGGTAATCACACATTTAAAAACTCATGTTATGCTAACTTAGAGGTGCAAGTATAGTATGAAAAATTTCAAGAAACATTGGTAGAAACCCTCGAAAATTCCAAAAGGAAAAATAGTAAATGACGTCGCGAGGGAAAGTCAATACAAATGCTGCAATATTTATCATGAAACATAAATGAAGCCTTCCCTTATCTCTCTACCCAATAGCATAGCCCCCGAAAGAAATCTTTATGGGCCATAGTGGTCACATGGGCCACTAGGCCTAGAAAACTCAACTCTATAGGTTGCAAGATTTGAAATTAGAGTCATGCTGGTATTTCAGTCTTTGACTAAAATGATACTGCTTCAGCATCATATCGATGTTTTAGTGTATGATTCAAGTGATGAATTGGAAGTAGAGGAGAAAAAAGATGAAGATAAAAAGGTAAGATAACTACATAGCTAAATTTAATATTTACTTTCCATTTGAAATTTTATGATTTTGGCATTATCTTGTATAAAAACAAACTACAAAAGAAAATACTGCCAAGAGGTGTTGAATGTTAGCCTAAAATGATACTCATTGATATTATCTCGGTGTTGACTAATATCATTATCTCAATTTTACCATGTCAAAAAGTATCGAATGTTAACAACAAATGATACTCGTTGATATGTTTGATACAACGATATAGAATATATTGTCTTGGTGACAAATAGTATCGAGTTTCAGTAGTTCATTAGAACGATATATTTTGACTTTTCATCCAACGATATAAGATTTCAAAGATGATAGGTTGTCTCGATATCTAATTGTCATGGTTCTAGGATGTCATGTAAAACTCAATACTTAGTTTAGTCTGCTTGGACCCAATTGCCACAGGCTAAATCCTAAATCCAAACGGTCACAGACTCTAAAACTCGTTCCCTAACATTCTATGATACATTACACCTAACACTGGATTATTGCGATGTCCTTAGGTAATTAGGTTGTATTATATCTCTTTATTGCCTAATGCACATGTATTATTATGTTTTATGCAAGTAAACTAATTATTTATAATAATCATTGTTTGAACCGATCGATATAGATAAATTTTTTTTTTCCATTCGTTGATCGACAAGACACGGATGTTGACAATACGACTGCGATACCTCACGCAAGGCCTCGCGACCACAAGGGACCTTGCCTGAGGCTCCGCGACCGTTGCTGACCTTGCGATAGACTTCATAGCCATGAGCAACCTTGCACAAGGTCGTGGGATGCCTCTCACAAGGCCTTGTGGTAGCGGGGCATCTTGTATGAGTCCTGCAGTCTCACGAGGGACTTTTTTTATTTTTTATTTTTTTTTATAAATTCTAAAACTCTAAATGAGAGCCTTGGTACAACAGTAAAATTGATGTTGTGTGAACTAAAAGTTACAAGTTTGAGTCTCAAAAATAACCTCTTGTAAAGAAAGTTAAGATTGCGTACAATAGATCATTCCTCGAGATCTTGCATTGGTGGGAGCTTCATGCATGGAGTTGTCTAATTCCTAAACTTTTTTCTTTTTCATTTTTCTTTCTCCTTTATTAATTTTTTTTATTATTCCTTTCATTTTTTTCATTAATTTTTTTTATTTCTCTTTATTAATTTCTTTTGTAATTTTTAGAACAAAATTATTAATTATTTTATTTTCCTTTATTATTTTCTTTTCTTATTTCTTTCTTCTTTTATCTCTTAATTCTTTTTTTAAAATTAATTTCTTTTGTTAATTTTCCTTAAAAAAAATTATACTGTGAAATTTTTTCAGTTTCTCTCTTTATTAAAATTTTTTATTATTTTTTCTTTCCCCTCTCCCCTCCAAATTCATTCTCCTTCCTTTTTAATTATTTTTTTTATTTTTGTTTTCCTTAAACACATGGACAAATTAAAATTTTTTAAAAATTATTTTCCTTCGTTAATTTCTCTCTCTTTCATCTTTCACAACAATTACAAGAGTTAAAAAAAAAACTCTTTTGGTAAAATTTATGATAGATATTTACAGAGTTGATAAAAATGAAAAATTAGTAGAGTTTTGGTGTTTAGAGAATTACGGAGTTAATCTAAGTAGGATGTTATAAGAATAAATGCTTTTATCTTATTCACGACACGTCTTTTGGTATTAGTAAGGTAATATATTATGATGTATCGATTTTAATTTAAGTTAATAATATATCAATTTTCTTTAAAGAAAAATATATTTATTTGTTTTTTTCCTAACAGATATCTAATATCTCCATAGAATATTTCAAAATATAAACTTAACAATAAACATCTGAAATAAAATGAATAATGAACATTTATAATACTTAAATATTAATAGAAATATTTTTTAATTAATATATACTAATATTTAAAAAATATAAAAATATCGAAACCATATTAGTACGATACAAGATAGTGCCGAAATCATATCATTTCGGTATGGACTAAAACTTCGGCACAACCAAGGTTTTAAATCATGATAATCTCTATATGAATGGTAGGCATGCTCCATTAAAATGGATACTTAAGCACCAAACCTATAAGTATGTCTCAATAAATAAAATCTCGAAGCATGACATTAAGGTAAAACACACATGCTTGCACAAGGAATCCACATTAGCCAAGAAACAATGTGTATGGAGTTCAAAAGGTCCTAAAGGTTTTTTTTTTTAATTAAGCTAGGGTTTCCAAACATAACATATGTCATGCATCGAATGAGCCCTTCCGATGGATGATTTGTACTATAGTAATAAAGGCACAATTCCATTGGCACATCTATGTATCAGTTATTGGACTATATTATGATGCAAGATAACTCTCACAACATAACCACATTCAACATCATCAATAAATAGTGATCATTGAGCAACATCTCACAGGCTAGTACGGTTCGATCCTCTACTGGGACAAGTTTGGTTCTGAATTTTTTGAAAACTTGGGTAGCCAACCTTGAGTAGGGTACGGGTCAGGAGTTTGTCTTTTCGGATGGAGTACATCTTTGTTGTCGGACCTGCCTTATAGGGATAGTGCGACCGCGTCGTCGGACTTAGCTGGCGAGCCGCGAGCACTTTTTTGATTTATCTTGGTGGTCGGTAGACTATATCTCGTTCAGGAGTTAATGCCCTATCAGATATCCGTGAAGCCGGATCAACCACCCCCAGGATTAGTCAGGTCGAAGGCCTGGATACCTGGTGATAGTTAAAAAAATAGTGATCACTGGCCTCAGGGGCTTAGTGCAATGGTTAGGATGGAAAAGTGACAATTATATTGCCACGGTTCTATCCCTTCTCTGGACATTACTCCTTGGAATTTTAAGTTGAGTCCTTGCTCCTTCGAATTTGAAGTGTGAGCTCCTAGTGGTGGGGTCTGGGCTGAAACATGGGTCACCCACTGACCTCCTCATACTCTCCTGATTTACCCTGATGGATGGTATCCGTGGTACCCAATTGTCACAAGTCTAGAATCATTTTCGAGATAACATATGATAATCGTTTATGTTAAGCTAGACTCAATTGTTATAGGTACAACCTCGAGCTACAAGGTTGTACAAGTGGTTCCCATTAACATGTCATGGTTCATTACATTTATCACAAGAATATGCCAAGTCCTTACTTTATATTCTATCACTTTACTACACATGCCATCATGCTTTTGCATATGTATAACAAGCACAATCATGGTTAACATCCAAACCCAAAGAATAATAATAAGTATGCTCCAATAAAGTAAATACTCTACGCATGAATTCTATAAGCATGTTTTAATAAATACTCTAAGCATGACATAGAGGTACAATCTAAATTGATAAAAAAAAATAACATAAATGAAAAAAAGACAAGGTTTAAAGGAGTTTTAGGGTTTCCAACAAAAACCCTCCTCCTAGCAAACTTATGAAGATTAGGTCAAAACAAGACCAAATATCTCAACTAGATTAACCTTAGAAAAAAAAGCCTAATCACACCAACATGGTCGAAACATTCTTGACTCCAAATAATTTATTTTGATCATTAAGGTCTTATGTTAGACTTTACCTTGAAGATGTGCCCTTGTGGTCACATAAAAACATTCATGCTCCACCTAAACTAGGACCTCTTCTTGTTATACTAAGGCAAGTCTCAATGTCATAATGGATTTTTTTTTACTTTGTACCCAAGGCAAGATAGACACAAGTACACAAACTCACATTTGAAGACTTAGCATAAGTCTTATTTCTTTATAACATTGTAAAGAGTACAAACACACCATTTGTCACACACATGAGTGTGGTTACCACTCCAAGATGCACTGCATGAATTTGTTCTAGGAATGCAATTGTCTTCAAAGGCATAACTTGTGCCATGGAGAATGAATGCCACTTCATACACATTACATGTTTAAGGCCAAGTGCTATTGATGAATACAATGGTTTAGATCATCAATACCAACACACACTTCAAACCCATAGATTCACCTATATTTAGGAGTAAGGGCTCCATTAGCATTCATATACATGGATACTCCCTTCAAATTCAACAAGTCCTAATCTATGTGATAAAACCTACTCTATTACCATGCCTAAAAAGGGGCACACGACTTACCCATAATCTCTCCTCAAATCTCAATGGAAAACTTCCCTTTTAAAAGCTTTAACCTCTCAATGTGTTAAGATTCACAAACATATAAATAAATACAATTTTCCAAAACAATAAAGGTCAACACAATACAAAACGACATAACAAGAAGTAGTCATTATGTTGATCAATCGTCTATGCAATCACATTAGTTACTAGGCCTAGAAAACTCTTTCAAACCTAAGAAGCAATATTGACCTAAGTTGGCATTCTAGAAGTTTAATTCTTTTGTTGGGCATTGACATTACATAATTGTCACAAATTCAAAATCCATACGAGGTGTCATATAATACTCAATTAAGTCCATTTGAACTCAACTTTCATAAACCTAACCTTAGAGCTATAGGATAGGGGGTGCAAAATTGGTTTCCCTAACATGCTATGGTTCATTACATTCATGATGAAAACACTATCATATCCTTAGCTTATTCTATCTCTTTACTACACAGGTATCATATGATTCTATAAATAAATTCGTGGTTAATAACAAAATCCATAGGAATGATAAGATTAATAACAATATTCAAATGAATGATAAACATGCTTGATTAACAACAATGGAAATAAATGATAAACATGCTTTAGTAAAATAGATTCTTTTAGCATGAAATCTATAAGAATATTTCAATATATACCCTAAACATGATTTAAAGGATAATGTATAGGAGCACAAGGTACTAAGAAATAGCAATAACAAACCAAAAATAGATTTTCATAAAGTTAGGGTTTCAACCATAACCTAGCCTACCCATTCAAACTTACTTTAGGGTGACTTTTAATATGACTTTGTATCATGGTTTAAAATACCATGTCATACTGATCGACACAGGCGAAAAATTTCATTCTGTCTGTCGACTAGCACAACATAGACACTAGCACTGTGGCACATGGTCGTGGTATCTTGTGCGAGGCCCCAAGGTGGTGCATGCCAAGCCTTTTTTTCTATTTTTCTTTTTTATAAATTCAAAAACTCTAATTCCTAAATTTTTCTGCCTTTGTTCTTTGAGTTTCTCCCTTTATTAATTTTTTATTATTCTTTTCTTTTTTTCATTGATTCTTTATTTTTTTCCTTTTATTAATTTTTTTGATTATTTAAAAAAATATTAATTCTTTCACTTTCTCTCTTTATTATTATTTTTATTTTTTATAAAATGTACTAATGTTTTTTACTTTCTTCCTTTATTAATTTTTTTTATTATTCTTTTCTTCTTTTATCCTTTAATTCTTTCTCTTTCACTCTATATTAATATATTTTTTATTATTTTTTGTTCTTAAAAATATTGGAAGAAATTTATACTGTGAATTTTTTTTCACTTTCTCGCTTTATTAATTTATTTTATTATTCATTTCTTTTTTTCCCCTTAATTCATTCCTTTTCTCTTTTAATTAATTTCTTTTGTTATTCTTTTTTTCCTTAAACACATGGAATTTTTAAATTTTTTTCTTCATTAGTTTCTCTCTCTTTCATTTTCCCATGGACAATTATAAAAGTAAAAAAAAACTCTTCAAAGAAAAATTATCTTTTTAAAAATACTAAAAATAGAAGAGACATATTGCTAGAAAAAAGACAATAAAAATTAAATGATAGACAATTACGGGGTTAAAAAAATGAAAAAATAGTACATTGTCGCAGTTCCAGTGTTAGAAAATTACAGAGTTGATTTAAACAAGACGTTGCAAGAATCAATCTTTCTTTGTAATCATGATACTCCTTTTGGTATTAGAAATGTACTATATTATGATGTATCCATTTTAATTTAAATTAATGATATATTAATTTTCTTTAAAGAAAAATATATTTATTCATTTTTGTCTAATAGATATCAAATATCTCAAGAGAGGATATCAAAATATAAACTCAATAAAAAAACCTAAAATAAAATGAATAATGAGAATTTAAAACAATTAAATATTAATAAAAATATTTTTAATTAATATACACTAATATTTAAAAAAATAAAACAAGTATTGAAATCGGTATGACATGACACGATATCGAAATCGTATCTTTTTGCTCGCAGATCAAAACCTCGGCACGTGTCATGATTTTAAACCATAGTTTGTGTCTAGGCTTGTTTGTTTAACCATGTTTAGGGATTTGTTTTGTGTAATGAGGAAGGATTTAAAGCATTCGTATAAGAAAAAGGTTGAGCTCACGTGACATTTAAGGTGTTAGCTTAACGATCACTCTTAGAATTAGATCAAGTTAAACTACCCAACAAACTCTAATAGCTCTTTGTAAGTGTCTTTAGCCAAGATAGGATAAACACTTTTCTAGGCCAATGCATACCTTACAACTCACTATTTTTGCAAGAACTAGCATTGCAATAATAGCTGAAGAGTTGAGTTGGAATATCATGTTGCATGCTCGAAGTACAAAACCCTAATGTATATTCTTGGTTTTTAATAATTGTAGCAAACACTATGTGCAATTGATGATCTTGAGACACAAGTCCCTAGTCACTAAATAATTTCACATTTTGGTCAACCACTTGAGCCATTACTCAAAAGATCTAACTCTACTATGAATCTCTAAGGCACTCCAAATTATCAACGGCGCGTTGGTTATAAGCGGAGCTCTTCACCTGCATTGCATGGGGTCGATTTTGCCTTGGTTGCGCGTGTTGCTCGGGGTCGGAAGAAATCGTCTCATCCCTATTCAGCGTGGTCGGCCCATCAGGCGCCGCATGGGTTCTCTTGTGATGGGTGGCGCGTCACCCTGATTTGCCCTCGTCGATCGGTGGGAAAACTCTATGGGGCTGGGTCGGTCGACCATCAAAATTAGTGGGAAGAAATCGACCTGATACCTGATGTAAATAAAAAAAAAAAAAGATACTCCAAATTATGGGCATTTATTAGAAATTACAAAATTATAATGATTTAGCAACCAAAATATGAATGAGTTGAGTGTTATGACTAGTTCTACTAATGTGTTAACTCTAACACTCGAGACATTTATTATAAAATTATTGAAAGTATAAACCAATATAGAAAATTCACCATAAATTATGATAAATCCATCACATCAAATCCATGAAGATCCAACACAAACCATGCTCCAGTACCAATAAAATTGTGATCCAACACAAATGCACTTGCAATAAGCCAAAGTGAATAAAAATGTTATATAAAATTTTAATTCAAATAGTAGTGGTTGTCTAGTAATTACACACCTAAAAACTCATGTTATGCTAACATGGAGGAGGGTGTAAGTATAGGATAAAAAATTTCAAAAAACATTGGTAGGAAGAGTCCTCTAAAAAGTCTAAAAAGAATAATAGTAAATGACGTCGCTAGAGAAAGTCAATACAACGACAACTAAATCTTATCCCGCTAGATGAGAATGACTATATGGATCTTCCTACGTCATTGAGATCTATTTTCTATTATATTATCATCTATATTTAAATAAATTTTATCTTATTTTATCATTACTAACCAAATTCTCTTAGGTCTTCCTTATTTAATTTGTATATTTGTAATAGTTTCACATCACTTAATTAGAGTATTTATCGATCGTTTATGTACATATTCGTACTATCTTAAATGTGTCTCCTAAAATTTTTCCTCAATTGGTGTAACCTCAATTTTCATTCAAATGTCTTCATTTCTTATTTTATCCATCCTCGTATGTCCACACATCCATCTTAACATCGTCATCTCTTCAACTCTTAACTTCTGCTCATGTGTTCATGTCATAATCCAATATTCAACTCTATATAATATAGTAAGTTTAATTATCGTTTTGTAAAACTTCTCTTTAAATTTTAAAGATATTTTAGGTCACAAAGAACACTCGATGTTCTTCTCTATTTTAATTATCCTCTGTCTATTCTATGTAAGACATCTCTTTCAATTCCTTCATTCTTTTGTAAAATATTTAAAATATTTAAAATTTTCACTTACAGACAACTCATTATTTTTTAGCTTTAGTGTATCTAATATTGCTAAATTTAAATTTCATCATTCTGTTTTTACTCTACTAAGTTTAAGACCTTTCATTTATAGTATTTTCCTCCAAGATTCAAGTGGCAATGCCCTTATAATGAAACATAAGTGAAACCTCAATCACAATTAACAATCAAATGATAATATCCTTATCTCTTAACCCAAGAGCATTGCCCCTAAAAGAAATCTCTATGGACTATAGTGGTCACATAGGTCACCGGACCTAGAAAACCTAATCTAATATGTTTGAACTTAACGCTAATGTGATGGTTTTTCATTTTTTTTTCTAATATGTTTTAAGGTTGGAATTAGGGTCATGCTAATGTTTTGGTCTTTAATCTGATCAATACTATTTCAATAACATATCGATGTTTTGATGTATAGTGTAAGTGGTGAATTAAAGGTGATAGAAGGAAAGAGATGAAGAAAAAAAAGATAACTATATATCTAAATTCCATTTTTGCTTTCCATTTGAAATTCTATGATTTTGACATTATCTTGTGTGGAAACAAACTACAAAAAAAAAATCTCAATTTTATCATGCCAAATGGTATTGAGTGTTGACCTGAAATGGTACTCCTTAATATGATTGACACAACAACACAAGATATATCATTTCGGTGCTAAGTAAAAATCATTATCTCAATGTTAGCATGCCAAGAGGTGTCAAATGTTGACATTAAATCACGTTCATCGACATATTTGACATAACGACATAGAATATATTATTTTGGTACCAAATAATATCAAGTTTCAATAATTTATTAGAATGATACATTTTGACTAATTATTCCAATGGTATAAGATTTCAAACCATGATAGATTATTTTAGTATAAAGTTAATACATTAAAAGCTTGATTCTTCAAGTAGGCATGACAATACATAATTATCATGTTCTAGAATGTCATGTAATACTCAATGCTTAGTTTTGGTTGCTTAGACGCCAAACCTCAAAAGTCACAAGGCCCTACAACTAGCTTCCCCAACATGCTATGATTCATTACACCTAACATAGGAATATTGTGATGGACTTAGGTCGTATTCTATCTCTTTATTGCACAATGCACATGTATTATTATGTTTTATAGAACTATTTATTTATAACAATATCTATATGAATGATAAGCATGCTCCACTAAAATGGATACTTAAGAAACAAACCTATAAGCATATTCCAATAACTAAATTCTCAAAGCATGACATCAACGTAAAATATACATACTTGCATAAGAAATCAATGGTAGCTAAGAAATAATACACGTATAGAGTTTAAAAGGTTCATGAAGGTGCTTTCATTAAGCTAGGGTTTCCAAACATAATGTATGTCGAATGAGCCCTTCCCATAGATGGTTTGTATCACAGTGAGAAAGGGACAATTCTACTGGCACATTCATGTGTCAGCTATTGGACTGTGTTATAGATACTAGATAACTCTCACAACATAACCACATACAAGATCATCAATAAATAGTGATGACTAACACAACTTAGTTATTCAATATCATAGTAATACAAATCAAAATACAAGTTAAAGTTATTTCTAAAATGGAAAAATAGTAAATATGCAACAAAATTGAGGGGAAAATCATCTCACCGTTGAACACTCTCAGCTGCAAACTATGTGGTCCAAAAACTTTTGGTACTAAATCATCTACTTTGATGATTATGATTTTATGTTACAAAGTTTATCCAAAAGAGTGCCCTTATGTTACCAATTAATCATTCATGCTCCACTTGAACCAAGGCCTTTATTGTTATTATAAGGTTAATCTCGACATGACAATTACATAGTGGATTGTTTCAACTTTGTACCTATGTTAAGCCAAACACAAGATGTACACAAACACACACTTCGAAACCTAACATAGTTCTTATCTCTCCTACTTCCAAAACTTCATAAAGTAGAATACTCGCTACTTTGTCAAGTATGAAGTGTGTGATTACTCTTCATAAACTTCATAGAGCACTACACAATTTGACACTAGGAATAGAAGATACACAAAGGTGAGACATGCTTTAAAGAATGAATGTAGCCTGACCAACATCACATGATTAAGGTTCAATCTTATTGATGGACATAATGGTGTAGATCAACACCAATTCACATACTTCACACCTACTTGACACCTATTGCTTATCTGACATTTAGGAGAAAACTCTAGATTAACATTCGTAACAATGTGAATGTTATCACGACAACTAAATTCACACATGCTTGACAACTAACTCTCAATCTATGGTGATAGGAGTTCCTTCATCCCTATGCACCAAAGAAGGCACATGGCTCACCCACAATCTCTCTCCTCATGTATCAATGCAAAACTTCCCCTTTACAATATTTGTAAACAAAGTCAACTCATCCCGCATAAATTCCTCTAAGAGACATTTAAAAAAAAATTCTCAAGGTTGAGATGGTACTCACATCACCACATAATGTAACTTAATACACAATAGTCACTCTTACTCAATCTTGTTTGTTTTCCATGGCTTCAATCAAAACCCCTAACTAGAAACACCCTTCATACAGAAGGAGAGGGTCCTATCTTAAAATGGGTTGTCGACACTAGAACATGACTTGGAGCCAAAGTTATGTTCATAATTGGATAACTCAACAAATAAATATTGTTGCCCTAAAACAAATAGAATGAAAACGTTAAGGGAGTTATAAAGCTACTATTTTCAAACCCATTACCAACTTATCGAGAAGAGGCTTGATTGTAGAAGGGAAACTCAATTCAGAGCAGGCGACAAGCCCATTGCCCACAATGATCGCAACTCTATTGTTCACCCAAGATGAAAAGCAGAGTAGCGGCTCTCCTTTTCATATCGATGATTTACTCTATCAATCAACAAGGAAGGAAACGTAACTGTCATTTTCATTGACACTACTTCTAATTGCACAACAAAGGATATTTTCTCAACCTACATTGTTGCTTGTTGATGTTAGGTAGTATAGGGACAACATGATGAGTGAGGAGGTAGCTAGTTTTCAAAATATAATTACTCAGTTGGAGATAAAGGTCAAAACGAAATGGAATTGCTATCTATGAGATAGCTAATAAACCTCAATGCATAAGCAAAATATGTTCTAGAGAACATGCCTTCAAGTCAATTCTAGAGATACTAGTCAAAGGAGACATTAAGAGATAAGAAGAGTTAAAAGAGTGTATAAAGAATGTCATATCAAATCAAAATGAGAAAGATTGAATTTTATAAACAAAATTGCAAGTGACACTTAAAAGAGCCCCTTTCTTTATACCAATCCCCTATCTCTATCATAAAAATAGTGATGGAAGAAAACTTTTCAAGATGTCTAAGCAGGCATCATCGCTTATGACTGTCAAGAGGGTAAGACGTCAAAACACACTTTGATCTATGCCCACTTGACTAATTCTCTTAATATGACCATTAAATCACACGAGGATTAGCTTGACAAAGCCTCTTACCTTAAATTAAGTTTGAAGATATTTTATAGTACACATGAGGGATAGATTTAACTATTTTATGCTCCATGGTAGCCTTTGTCCAATGTAAAAGTTAATGAAAGTTAGGGACCCTTGTGGTATTTTTCTTAAAGTTTGACCCAACCTGCACCAAAGAAGGTCATACCTAATTTTGTAAGTAAAACCATGATTATTAAATTATAAAATTCATGGAGAGAAACATGAGAAAAATATGAATAAGATTAGTATGATAAGTTTGCACTGATAATGTTGCCATGACAAGATTTCTTGCCAATCTATAAATAACATGAAAAATATATTACGTTAACCTTGAATACAATCATAATTGCATCTCATTGAATGTGAGTTTAGTATATTTAAGTGGAGAATTTTATATTTTTACTCTAAACAAGTACATGTTTGTAAAATGTAAGATAATTAATCGCCTAAATTAAATTAGAACCTCACCTATACATTATCATGTTCACCTCATCTTGTGATACTTAAATTTTCTTTTTCACCCAACTTTGATCTCCTCTTAACCTAACTTGACTTGCGAATTTTTTTTTCCTCTTCTACATGTCTGACCTAAAGACTCTTAAACCAAATCTTCTCTTCCACACAATTCAACCACAAACTTAATCGTTGGAACTAGAGGAAGGCTTGATCCAAGCATAGGAATGTCCTTATAACTCAACACAGTTGGTGTCCACTCCAAATTCCGAACGTGTTGTACCTTGTGGTAGGCACAAAGGGTTATTAAATATCATGTAGGAACATAATTATTATACAAGGCAAAAAAGATCAATATCACAAGGTCATGTTGCCATTATAAAATTTCCTACTAACCTAAAAACAATGAAAAATCTTAATTTATATAGTAACTTCAATAATAATCATAATTCGGGTTATTAAATGCAAACTTAATGCATTTTAAGTGGTGAAACCCATTTTTTGATCTTGGATAGAAATGTGTTCAGATGTGTATATTGATCTACCACACAACCTAGAATCTTGCATATACCATATCTACCCACCACTTCTTATTCTCTTAATTTTGGTTTCTGTAAATATAATTAAGTTGACTTGACTATATGACAATGATTTGACAAAATCACTACTCTTTCAAAGGTTTCTTTATCGGCATTATCAACATAAAGACTCTTTGACTAAAATATCTTTTTTTTTCAAGATTATAAATTGCAATTGAACCATAGGCTTCATCTTGAAACTAAATGAAGGTTCCCTATAAAGATGAATCTAGAAGTTCAAGTTAGAGATAATTGAATGGAACAACTTACAAAATTTTGTGAATGGATAACCACTAGTGCAACTTCTCATCAAGTGTTCCCTTCCTGCAAATCCAATCATAAAATGAGTGGTACGATGTCTAAATATGCATTAGCCTATAACCCTTAATAAGGAGAGCCAAGCACAATATTGACTTATCCCTTTTGAGGGTTAGATTTAACAAATTCTCCATGGATTTTCAAGGGTTAAGTCTCATGGCAACCACTAACTCATGTAAAGGCTAAAACTTATTACAAACTATGACCTTACGATGAATAACGTTGACATTGGTATGAGGATTGAATCTGGTAGCAGATTTTCCTTAACGTTAGACCCACCTCGCATGATTTAGGATTAAGTACAAAAGGTGCGTTGTTAATATCTCCATGATAAGATTTCCTAGCAACCTATAAACAACAATGAACACACTAAATGGTAATTTCGAAGATAATTATAATTACATCTCGCCCAATGTAGATTTAGTGAATTAAAGGGGAACAAACCTATTTTCACACGTATTAGCAAGTGTAAGTTGATTAACCTTACAAATTGAATTTCACCAATATAATATCTCATCCTCTTCATCTCTTCATTGGCAATATGTAGTTTTTATCCTTCACTTATCTTTGGTTTTCTCTTAATGTAATTTGAGTTGAGTATGTAACTCAACTATTTGGTACATTCATTACCCTTTTAATAGCTTTCTCCAAGACATTTCTGACCTAAAGCCTCTCCCCATGCCTATACCTAATTCCCAACATGTGGTATCTTGTAACGACCATGAAATTAAGTCACCCCTTAACATGTAGGATCACACTTTATAAATCATAAAATTCATGGTGAGAAATAGATTATTAAGATCAATATCACAAGGTTACATTGTTAATTTCACAATGCTAAGATTTCTTATCAACCTATATACAACTAGAAAAACACTAAAATTTTAAAGCGAATCAGTGCATTAAAGCCAAATTGTCTTTTTTTAGGGTTGTAAATGAATCAACGTTCATAAACAAACTTAGTCTTTAGTTCAGACAAGCTTGTTTGTTTCCATTTAATAGTAAAAGAATATATAAAATAAAGAACTTTGAACACTAGTGAATTCGGTTCACTAATGTTCATAATAATTTATGAATATATTTATTTATTAACTCGTATAAAATTTAATTATAAATTCATTTCTTATTCAAATATAATAAGTTATAAAAGTTACAATATTAAATTATTCATAATATACTAAAAATAAGAAAATAATATAAGTGTCACGCACTAAATAAATATTTTACCTAAATTATAAGGACAACAATGCTATAGTGGAACTTGATAAATAGCTGGAGCTTGGCTACACCATCTTCGAATAGCTTTGATTAAAGTTGCATCGCCTTAGAGTAGCATTGCCAAAGTTGTCAAAGCTGTTCCAAGGTGGTGCAACTTTGATCATAGTTTGTTAAAGCTACTCTAAGATAATGCAACATTGATCAAAGTTGCTTCACCTTGGAGATCTATTGTTCTAAGAGTATGAACACCCTTAAAACAATTTGACAAAAACTACATCATCTTAAGGCAGCTTTGTCAAAGTTGCACCACTTTGGAGCAGCTTTGCAAGGTTGATCAAAGTTGCTTCCAAAGCTACTTCAAGATGGTGCAACTTTGATCAAAACCGCTTTAAGGTGAAAGATTAAGTGGTATTTTGGGTATCAAATTGTGGGTGGGACGTTGTTTTAATTATTTTTTTTAAAAAAAGGGGAATTCTTTTGAAGATATAGATAATCAGGGATGCTATTTTTATTTTCTGCTAAATTAGTGCATCAATAATTATGTGCAACTTATGTGTTACAAATTGTATCACAAATGATTGTTGTTGTTCTTCTTGACCCCTAAAACCCTTTAGTTGAAGGAGTAGGTGCAAGTACTTGTTGAGAATTTTAGCATCACCAATTACTGCAACTTTTTTTAGAGATTGAATATAAAAGACAATGACTCAGTTGGAGATAAAAGTAGCCGGCAAAAAGAAATTATTTCCTAGTTGACTAGCCAATGAACATTATAAGTTGCATAAGCAAAACACACACGCAAGGAATCATGCATCAAGTCAACCCCATATATCTTCATTAGAATCATAAAGGACAAGAAAACATAGGGGGTGTATAAAGAATGTCATACATAATCAAAAGGAAGATTCACATTTGATAACTAAAAGATCCAACCCCTAATAAATCTTACATCCTAATTGACCCTAATTATGACTATCTAAACCCTAAATAAACTTTCAAATATCACCTTCTCCCCTCTAAAAATTTTGACCTTCTAACATTGAGTTCAAATTCTCAAACACTTTCACCCACTATCGAAGCCACCTTCAGAGGTCACTATTACAAGGATAATTTGTGCAAAAGAATGACAATATGCTAAAGTATGATTGTGAGATCATAGTAGAGTTGAGATGCAATGCCTTGCTGATCCTACAAGCATGATTAACTTCATAGTGTTGCTAGCAAGAAAGCAACTAACAAGACTGTAAGGAACAAACAGTAACTGCTGCAACTATAACAAATCTTCTTATCAAGGGTCATGAGTTCATCAGGCTATTGTGTCTGCTACACAGCAAAAAAACCCATGTCGCCATGTATCAGGATTGTTGCTACTACTGCTCTAGAGAATCCGTTGTTACTTCTGCAATTGTGGTTGGGACCTACTCATGATCCTGCGATGATCCTACACTATAGATTTATCGTATCTTTGAACAAATCCCCATTCTTTAATGAGTTTATTTCTTCTTACAGATTGCTATTTCTGGAGTCATAGTGATGTAGCTCCAAACAGTCAATCAGAATTCTTTGAATACAGAAATTAATAGATCATTCAATATTTATCTAAGTGAAAGATAACCAATTGTAATCATAAAAAAGATTAGATGATCGATGGTAACCCACATTGAAAAAATCATCAAAAACCGATATAAGATGAAAGACGAGGACAGAATAAAAAATCGACACAAATATTCATCTTTTGCATACATAAATCCACAAGAACATCACAATTAAACATCTCCGTAAAGAAGCAATTATGATTGGAAGTACCATTAGTCACTTCAGATAACTGTTCTAATACCATCCTAGAAATTAACTAGAGGAATTAAACTTGAAGAATAACTTGTTTAAAAGTTGCTGAAGAAAATGAGCCCTTCGATGAGAACCTTCGCTGCCATGTATCCTCCTGTGAAGCCGTTGTGTAGGCCTCCATCCTCTCTAAACAAACCAACTAAAAGAGTGATTTTAAGGATGTAGAGATGTTTACCTTTAGCAAACAAACATATGAATGCCCGTCTCTGAACAAAAGAGTGATTCTAATTAAATAGATCTGACTACCTTGAACAAATAAGCATATGATATCTCCACTTCATGTTGTGTTTCCAATGGTCTAGTCCAACATGCCCATCCATACGTGAGGGAGAATGTCAAGAGTATACAATTACAGATAAGATCTTTAGTCCAATAAACAGAATCATTTCTGATAACCGAGCCATGAAAGGACCTCATATACTAAAGCAGTGAGAAAATTTGCAGTCCATACGTTCAATCACTTGTCAATCATATTTTCATTGTACTTGGACATCTAAGACTTCAATGACTGGCAATGTCACTGTACTTGACTTATTTTGTGTCTAAAATTTTAGTAGCTGGAAACACGCTGAAGAAAATGACCTATTTGGCCATGTGTATTAACTCCCCAATCTGTCTTTTTTTTACTCCCTAACCTTCGTCCCATGTCTTACAAAGTCCATATGAGCAAATAGATATACGGTTGTTAATAAAGTTCAATGCAACTAGAGAAAGGATCCTGAAGTTGAATATGGTGAAAGAAGGAAACAAGCTCGTGAGTGTGGATCAGTGAGAAAGCTACGAGCCATGGAGATCCACAAACTGTCTGAAAGGGTTCGCTTATTGAACTATATAGTTCATTTGAGCTAAATTATAGCTTTCAGTATTCTAATGCTATTAATTGCTTATCTATGCAGAAGCGTCGGGATAAGATTAATGCCAAGATGAAGGCTTTGCAGGAACTCATACCCAGTTGTAGGAAGGTAAACCTTTTGGAACTATCTGTAATGCTAATATTTTAATCGTCTATCATTTTCCCAGTTGTTTCCCACATTATTTGGCCAACTATGATCTCGCTGAACTATGAAGGGTGATGTTAAATTGTGATTCTAGTTTCTTAACCATGAATATGTTGTGGGGTTTAACATTTTTAATGCATTTGCTAGAAATGTTGTGGACAATCATCCACTCAGTTTTGGTTTTCCTATGATTTCAGCCTGACAAAGCATCGACATTGGACGAGGCCATTCAATATATGAAATCCCTTCAACTCCAAGTCCAGGTATACCTTGATCAGAAAAGTAGTTTACAGTCAAAAGATTTCTTGTTCGGTTAAATCTAGAAATTTTGTCTTACTGAGGCATCAATTATATGGCTGCGTGCAAATATTTCTGAATGGACTTGTTTTCTCATTCGTCATAAAACATAATGTTGCAGGTTGCTTCCCTTCGCTTGACCAACTTGTCATAGCTTGCTTCCTATTTTGTTCTCTACTTGGGCGATAGTTGTTGAAAGTTATCCATGAGAATATAAACAAGAGCCAGAACAATAATTTCTGCGAAAAAGGAAAACTTACGCCACCCTGTGATGATATGTTATTGTACAATGCTAAGTGCTTTATTTAAGTTATCAAAACTTAATTCAAATGAATTGTTTGTTCTTGGTGCAATTTAATCATCTTAAACAGAGAAACTTTGGATTTTGGAGAACCTATTGATATACAAGTTCTCAAAATGTAGTTTTACTAGAGGTTTTTTCTTAACACAGCAAGCTTCGATAGGATGTAAAGAAACTGAACCGAGTGTTCTTGCATTGTGCTTAATCTAAAGATCACATTCAAACATCCTCTTTCTACTGCATTGAGAAATTTGTTCCTTTTTTATTCTTTTTGTTCTCCAAAATTTTCCTTTCTAGAAAACAAAACAACAAACGAAAGATTGTGAAGCCATTTACATAAAATGTTCTTACCTTTTTCTCTGGGCCGACTGCTGACTAAATATTGTGTGGTTTTCGACACTACAGATGATGTCCGTCCGGTGCAACGCTAGCCCTCTGTTGTTTCCAGGTATGAGACCATTCTTCTCCCCCATAGGACTGGGTATGCAAATGGGACTGGGCATGGATCTGGGGATGACTACGGGCATGGAGTTCGCTCATGGTTGCCCAATGCTTCCGTTTGGACAGCTCCCACACCCTTCTATTGGGGGCTATCGGCCAGCTCATTTTGGTCCTAGAACTCTCCCATTACTATTTCCTCCGGCTGTGCCAGCAGCCAATCAGGTCGGAGATGAAGCAATCAATCTGTTAAATCATTTGCTTGATCCCAGACGAAGCTCAGATGGAGTTCAGATCCCACCATTTTCTGAACCTTATCGCTGGTTTCTCGGCACTGCATGCTCTCAAGTGCAACCTCAGGTAACTAGTTTGGAGCTCAAGTCATCTTAATCTTGCATGAGCAAGAAAGACTGCGAGGAACTCACGATTGAATTGCTTCCTCAAGATTCGCCTAGTTTCATCCATGTCTTTTTGGTTGAGTTTTGTCTATATAAGATTGTGACAATGTTTAATGCTCTAACCTATCTTTATCATAATTTTCGACATACATTTGCTCATTGTTGCTAGTTACTCTATAGCAAACTCTAAACATGTTTTGATTAACAAAAAACAAGCATTTTTGTTAGATTCAAGGTGCCTGTATAGTTTGTTATTACTGGAAACCAATAAATTCAGCATCTTATTCTTATTGCTTTTAATTTACAGAGCGAAGTATTTGAGGAATCTCCAATCAACACAAGCAATGCAAGTGCTGGGAGCCACAATAGGTAAGCTAGTTATCTTATGCACGATGAGAAGAAGAAATTTTCTTATTCAAACATTTGCTTACAAGTTGCATCATAAACAAGAGCAGCTTCCTGTTGATTTAAACTAATTCCTCTCATGCTTAAATGTAAATAGTGTGTTTGGAGTTCATGGCAGCCTTTACTAGATAATCAGATACTGCTTAATTTGTTCCTATTTCATGGAATTCAGTGCGTTTTATCATGGTTTCAGGCTGGAAGGCTGAACCCAAGTGATATTTACTAAATGGAAGTCATGTGGAGGTGACTTTAAAATTTTGTAAAATATGTATTAATCTTTGGACCCATCGAGCTAGTGATGATGCTATACTTTATAATAACGTGGACGCTGTGGATAATGTTGGAAGTTTGCTCATGCTGAATCTTTTCCACTGCCAACTTAGTGAATCTAGATTGTTATTTATCGTCTTCTTTTCAGTTTGTTCATTCATCTTTTCCCATCGTCTTCTCTTCCATATCACACGAAGTATTTTTCCTGAAGAGAAAAAAAACACTAGTATACGAACAGAGAGACACAAAAGGGATGTAGAACACTGTTATTGTTCAGTAATTAGGAAGCAGGAAGCAGAAACATGCACGTTAAACTTCATAAAAGACAAGATACATCTTAAAATTGAGGCTGCCAATGTAATTAATTGGGAAATGTTAATAAAAGATTAGGCAATGATAGCCGCACTTCCTAGCACTGCGTCAGTCAGAAACACTTGGAGTAAACAAATGAAGAAAGGAAGAGGAGAAGATCCAAAATTCTCTGGTCACAACAAGATGTCGTCTTTAGTAGGCAACCTTTGAAAGAAGGTCGTCAACGGTGACGGAAGACGATCCCGTGAGTTTGGCGGCCGCAGCGCATACAAACCCCACGCCGCCACCAGCACCTTCGTCGGCACCGAGTACAGCAGCACGGCCGCCAGCAAGCAGAACATCAGGAACAGAAACGTCGCCCGCGGGTCCCTCCAGCTCAACAACGCCTCCGCACGCTCAGCCACCGTCGCCATGTCCCCCAGCCTCATCTGTACCCGCCCAGCCACGCTTCGTAGCCTGTCGTATCGCATGCGAGCCACCTCCACGCTACGGCTCGTCGGGAACGTGTCGAGCTCCTCGTCCAGATCGTCCGCGTACACCGCGTCGACGTGCGACAGTCGCAAGTCTATTTGGGGTGGGTGGCGCGGCCGCGATCGGTATCGACAGAGCCCGACAATTGCAGTCGCGAAGAAAGCTGTAGGCAGAATCAGCTCCGGGGAGAAGATGAAGAACAAAAACACCGTCGTAAAGACAACGGAGTGGAAAGGGCGTTGCCAGCTGCGGACGAACTCAAACCACCGGCGGATAGCTGCCAGACCAGAGAAAACCAAGACAAGCCTGAGGAAGTTGGCCCTGCTCCGCCGCATGCTCCAGAGATGGGATCCGTGTTCCAGCATGTACTCGACGACCTCCCGTCCCAGCGGCGGCTCCGCCCTGCCAAGCCGCGCTGTCACCGTCTGGATGGCCTGGAAGCGGAGACGCTCTATCTGGTTGGTGGGAACAGGTTCCGCGTAGTGCATTTTGGGGAGCATCGGGCGGCCATATGCGTGGAGCATGCTCGCCGCGTCGGCGCAAGAGAAGCGGACGGCCAGCTGGAGCTCCCCTGCCTTGCGCACCCCCGACGAGTGCACCACCAGCAAGGGGTAAGCGTGAATGTACACCCGGTCCGTCTGCAGCGTTGAGAGGCGGATGCGAACTTTCCCGATGCGGGTGTCCATGCAGGGCGGGCCATGGGCGACGCGATTGTTGTCGAAAACTCCGATGTTGATGACGGTGCAGGGGTCGAACACCTCCCAAGTGTACTGCTCGTTCCAGCGAGGGCTCGTCGAATCGACAACAGTGCGCGTCCGAATCCACTTCGGCCCGTATTTGGCAACGCAGTAGGTGCCACCGGGCTTCGACGGCGCCAGGCCGGAGGCAGAGAGGATGCCCAGCTCCAGAATACCCACTGGCCGTTCCCAAAGCTGCCTCGATGTAGGCTGGAGATCGCTGTTGTGCGACGCTGCTTCGTCGAGAACATGATAGCCGCCATCCAGGCTGAGGCGTAGATGGACGCGGCCGCCAGAGCGACCGGAGCCCTGTCCCCGGTCGAGCGCTACCCAACGCGACGCCACCGGCTTGTCGTCCAGCCTCTGCTCGATGGCCGAGACGGGCACGGTGACCCGGCCAAGCAACTCATCGTGGCCAGGGCTAATGCGGTCTTCCACGGACACCGTCAAAAGGTCGTCGAACGGCTCGGCCACCACAAACATGAGGTCTTCGTTCCAGCTAGGGTTGGGCAGCGCCGACGGTAATTGGGCGAGGAGCACATAGACTCCCACCTGAGCTTTTGCAAAGAGCTTAGGTAGGCGGGCGGGGACCGAGCTGGAAACGACGAGGTCCTGCGCCTCGATGATCGACACACGCAGGTACCATAACTTGGGGGCCATATACACCTTGGCCTTGATGGAAGACAAGCCGTCACCAACGACGCCTGCAGCACGCGAATGCCAGGCCTCGGCGAAGGCCTCGTCGGTTTGTGTCCCGAACCAAACCGAGAGCATTACCTCCCCCTTCGCCCGCCCTCCGATCTTCCCTTCCATCCGATACCACTGCGGGGCCAGCGTGCTGTCGGGGAGAACTCGCCGCGGCACCTCGCCGAGATCGAAGGCGAGCCTGCCGATGAAGTCATCCTTTGTGGTCGGACCGCCACCCTCTCTTACGAACACTTCCACCGCCGATGACTGGATGCTCTCCCTAGAGAAGGCAAACACCTGATCCCATTTTGCCTCTGTCCTGGCGGCAGATGGCCGCGTCACCCCACGGTAGTTGCCCAGCTTCACCTCCGCATGAACCATGCCGCCTGCGAGTGGGAGATCGCGCGCCCGAACCACGCGCACGTATAGGTACTCCATCTGCTCCACCAGGTCGTAAGTAGAGCTTGACTTGTCGCGTTCGCCGCCGCCTCCGAGCAGTGGTTGAGTCTCCTTAAGAGCGAAGTCATGGAGTCCACCGCCGCCTCCTGTACCGGCCAACGTAAAAGTCATTGGGTAGGGGCGATTAGGAGCGGCAAGGACGATCGGCTCGGCATCGGGTGGGACGGGATCTTCCTTCCGAGCCGGCTGTGGCGGCCGCTCCCTCGGGAGCGGAGGAACGATGACCGCTGGGGAAGACTGATTGTTGTTAGAAGGATTAACACCGATCTTCTTTTTCTTCCCGCCGCCGTCTTTCTTGGCAAGAGCCAAGTGTCCATCGGCAACAATCCGATATATCTTCAGGGTGATTTCGCCGCGAATATGTGAGAAAAGGCTTCTCTTTTCGAGAGGGAAGAGCTGCAGCACAGCCTGCTCGCCGGGGGCAGGCACGCCAGCGGCCGGAACCCTGACCTTCCCAAGAAAATTTCGGCCCCCAGCGCCGTTCCCCTCAGCGCCGCGCTCATTGTAGACTCCGACGTCAATCGAGCGGTAGGGTAAGTCGTCACGGTCGGACACGTCGAATACGAGCTGCTCGTTCCACGCGGGATTCAGGTCCTTGTGCTTGGCCTGCGTCCGCTGCCGCTGGTGTTCGAACTCCACCTCCACGTACGGCGACGACGAACCATGCCCATCCTTGGGCATCAAGTTGTGCGCCGCAAGCACCTCCACCACCAGCTTCTCCTTCCCCATTCCCCTCTTCTTTGTGCTCACCGGCGTCCCAGCGCTGCAGACGATGTGGTGTACCCTTGAACAGGCGGGATGTTAGGTTAAAACGAAAAAGGGTAATGGGGCCATAAAAAGAACCCCCAAAATAAAAAAAAATCCAATTTTGGAAGGCGAAATAGACGTATGGGTGTGGATAGGGTCGACAACGGGCGTACGTCGGTTACCGTGCTGGTGGTTGGTCACTCCGACGGTCCGACTCTCGGGCGGCGTGCGGAGGTTGTGAGCGAGGGTCGATTTGCGACAGATCAGAGGACACGTGTCAATCTCAAGCTGCCGCCAGCGCTGCAGCGGCGTCCAAAAGAGCCTGAGCCTGCGCCTGCACCTGAGCCTGCGCGTGCCCTAGCGAGTAGGTTCGACAAGTTCGATGAAGTAATTAAAAAAAAATACGGCACGAGGTCTGCTGTGCTCGCGGAAGCATCAGCGTTTCCCTGCTCCGCGAAAAGATTGACCAAACCAACGCAGCTCTCGTTGCCCATTTCGGTCTCGTGTCGAGTGCGTGCGGGAACACGGGAACGGATTGGGTTGGGTTGGGTTGGCCCAGGCCCTGGGGGTTGCCGCATGGGAGGGAGCGGGATGTCGGGACCGAGGACGCGAATTTGACCGTGTTTGAAGGAACACGAAGGCAGGTTTCGGCGGGGCAAAGTCCGGATCCGTTTTTCGTCTGACGCTCTAAATGGTGATTAATTAATCAAATTAACGGGTGGCTTTACGGTAGACGGCATACCGTTGTCGGTCCATTAAATACGAAGGATACGATACGCGAAGGAATTCTTAGTAATTTGTTGTCGCATACAGAAAAATAAAAAAATAAAAAATAAAAAAAAAAGGACGCCCGCCGGTAGATTTTCAACGGTATCATGATATTTAACGTCTTGACGGTACTTAACGGTGTCTTAACGGCTCCATCTGATTGTCCTACTTGTGGAGGAAATAAATTAGGATTTTAAGTCACCAGTGTAAAGAAGAGAGTCGGTGGATAATCCAGGGCGATTAAATCTTCGGAAATTGACTTCTGTCCAGTCCACTTAAAAGTGTATTTAGTTCGAGTTATAATGTATAATTTTAATCACGTGATTACTAGATAATCACATCATCAAAATTATGGAGAATGAAACATAGCTTATGTTGTTTGGTTCAATCTGAAGTAATGCAAACAAAACTTATTTGTTTGAAGGTTTTAAAGTATCACATAATTTAATATTTTACTATATTATTCATTTTAATTATAAGACTCTATTTATTACGAAATATATTTATTTATGGTCATGTTGATCGAGACTATCGCCTTGTCATCCAGTGAGATAGTAACGAGTGATCATCGATAATTACGACAATTGCGTCGGCAATTGATGGCGATGGCTGCAATCGATAATCGATAATGGTGGTTAGTGCTTGATGACGGTGATCGACGACAGTCGACCATCGTCGGTCGGCCAGTCGACCGTCGTCAATCGTCGATCGTCTTTGACCGTTGCCAGCCTTTGGTCAATTGCTGTCGGTCATCGGTCAGTCGTCAACGATCGGTTGGCGGGTGATGGGCGACAACAACGACCGCAATTGATCAATTAGGATTTTAATTATATTATTAATTTATGTATAATCGGATTGTTTTTTATGTAAAAAAATAAAGGATATTTTTGGAAAAACAATTACATAATTCAGGGAATCAACAAAAATCAAATTTTTTGAAGGTTTTTCGATTTTCCCTTGCATACCTCTTTTGCAAATCCTGAGTCAAACATGGTTTTTATTGATAATCTTATATGAATGACCAAGGTTATCAATAATAATTCCGAACTAAACTCACCCTTTCTACTTACCAATTGACCTGCAAGAGAAAGCATGGCTAAAGTGGTCGATGGACTATGACCAAACAAATCTTCGCGCATTGGACAAATGATAGTCGAATTGTCAACAATGGATTTTGGCGGACTAAGATGAACGGATGCAAGAATGCACAATACTTCGTCCTCTTGTGTCATTGCTTCGATGATCACTATAGTCAACTCTGAATCTGTCAAGGTTGTTGTCATTGTGACTGATTGAACCATGGTTGAATTCTAATCAGATTGTTGTCAGAATCCAATCGAATAGAGCCCGTCAGCATCGTAGTCGTTGATAGCCGCAATCCAACCGTTATCTAGTCGGAATCCGATCGGGTTGTGGTCAGAATATAGTCGAAATCCGATTGAATTGTAGCTATCGGTGTCGACCAGAATCCAACTGCGATCTTGTCGGACTCCGATGCCGGTTGAATTCCGATCGAATCACAGTTAAAATCCGATCACTCGATGGCAATGTCGAACGATAATAGTTTCGTGCGGTCGGTGATATTGAGCAACGCTTTGAGCGTGTGATTTTTAAAGAGGGTAAAATAGAAATATTATGGAGTGTATTTAGAAAAATTATGATAAAAAAATATTAATGAATGCATTTAAAATATAGAGTGTATTTAGTGAGAATTAGAACGTGGATAGTACGGTCCATATGGAAAATAAAAGAGATGGATGAAAAAAAATATATTATGTTATTTTTTTTCCCCGCTTATTAGGATTTATGAGGGATTAATTAATTCATATTTTTAAGACTTAATTAATTGTCTTTCAAAAAGAAAATAATTCGTATTTCTTCCATACTGATCCACTAAAACAACTTTCAGCAAACAAGGTAATTTAGGCATGTTTATTGGTTCATCGATTTTGATTTTGATCGGTTTTAGATTCGTCGATATTGGAACCGATCCGAACTCATTCAAAATCGATTCCGAACCACATCTGATTCCAAAGTTTTAACTTTGGAACCAATTCAATCTGAATCGATTTCGAATCGATTCCAGATCACTTTCTTCGAACTTAAGCTTCCAAATTTATCTAACGTACTGGTGATTCTATTTTTTTCCTTTCGTAAAATAATCTTGTAAATATGTTAGCATGCTAAGAATTTTCATCTTTAAATTAATAACCGAAATTAGATCCAAATCGAAACCAGAACCGATTCCAAACAGTTTCGAAATCGATTGGAACCAAACTGAATCAGAATCGAAATGGTTCCGATTCAATTTCAAAACTAATTTATTTAAATCAATTCCAATTTTAAATTTAACAGATTCATTCTAACTCAATTCCGGATCGAATAAATCCGTTGAGCACGACTAAGATAACCCTACAACTCAAGTCTATAATGGGTGCCATTGAGTGAATAACCTCGTTGACTTTTATGCTTATTATTTAAATCCCCTCGTACTTAATCTATATATCATAATATAATTTGCAAGCTAACAATTAAATGATATAATTTACCTTTTTAGTGAGTTTTTTTTTAAATATTGTTTATAAACTTTTTTTTACTATATATATATATATATATATAATATTATTTATAAATTATGTTTGAGAAATTATTCTAGTTCGAATTATAAAATCTTAGTTCACACAATTTTGGAAATTATAAAAAATAAAATTTATTATAATAAATGAATAGCTAAATTAGCTCGTGCTTGAATTTTGATTTTTTTAAAAAAAATATAATTTTAGACCTTCATTTCTACTGTATGCTTCCCTTAAATATCAAGTAGAGCTGTCAAATTGGATTAAGTTCGTCCCGCCAAATAATTTAAACGGGTTGGATCGAACTTTTATCAATCCGTCATTTTGACGGATCTAAATGAATCGATCAGTGCGAATTGCAAGTCTAGACGTGTTGACCCACCATGGCACGAGTTAAGAAATGTCAAAAGACAAGTTTTTTACTATTACAATTTTCTTTTATCACATATATACCTCAACAAAATATAAAAGAAGTTAAGAATAAAGAAGAAAAGAATATTTTTTATACTCTAATTATTTTTTATTATCTTATCACTACTATTCTAATCCATATAGAAAATAATGATATATCAAAATCAAATAATTATTAAGGCTAAAAAATCTCAATTGAATCTATATTTAAAGGAACAAAAATTTATATTTATATATTATCAAGATTTGAATATTTTAGAATATTAGAAAAGAATCAAAAAGATCAGTACTCAATTTTGTAAGTCGAATCTCAATTATAAGATTTTAGTTTTCAAATAATTATTTTTTTAATCATAATATTTTATCTATCTTACAGATCATTACCTCAAATCTTCAACACCTCAGGAATTTTAGATATATTTTTTAAATTTATATGACTCGCAGATTGATCCGTCTAACCCATCTTGGATTGGATTGGGTTGGAAATTTTTCAACCCACCGAGATGGCGGGTTGACCCATCTCTTTTCGCTAAATATTAGATTTACGATTGATTAACCCACTCCCACTATGAATCGATTCGTTTGACAGCTCTAATATCGAGCAGTATCAATCTTGAAATTTTAGAATAAAAATTATAAGTTATTTTCATAAATTAATTTTATCTTTTAATAACTATTAAAATAAAAGATATTTTGAGGAAAATGAGAAAAACTGGAAGAAAAAAAAAAGGAATGCAGTTCAGTAAAAAGAATGAATACTAGGGTGGGGTTAGTAAAAATTCTAATAAAATACGAAAACATATAAAAAAAAATTCACAGCAATTAATTCGTCGGGCCACCCTTTATTTAACGAATTTTAATCGAGCCCTTCGCTTCTCGAACCCTCGCTCACCCGACCTGTCATGACGGACATCAACGGCGGCGCCGACCTAGAATCGGCTCAGGTGGCCGAGGCCGGGATGGAGGCCAATCCCCACACGGAGGTCGATTTGCCCTCTGCCGCCCCTGTCGAGCAGCAGAAGTGGCCTGGCTGGCCCGGGGACAACGTCTTCCGGCTGATTGTGCCCGTGACCAAGGTGGGGAGCATCATCGGACGCAAGGGTGAGTTCATCAAGAAAATATGCGAAGAGACTCGCGCAAAGGTCCGTATCCTCGAAGGAGCCATCGGCACTCCCGAACGCATTGTGAGTCCTATCGCTTATTGTTCTTCTAGGGTTTTATTTTGCACACAGACACATATTAGAACGGGATGCTACCTTTTCGTGCGTGACGCCGTAAAAAACTGGTTTGGGAAAGAGATGTAGGGTTTTGGTCCTAAATTCTGTGGGCGAGGATGATCGCTGTCCTCTGTGTCTACGGCAACAGTCATGTCTTGTGTGGCTTTGATTTTTGAACTTTACTGGAGTTCCATCTTCGATGAACTGAACAGAGAGTCATCTTTAGTTACTGGCGAGCTCTTTCTATTTGTTTATTTGTATTTATTTTCTTCTCGCCGAGTTATTACCTTGTTTGTTTGTTTGTTTGCTCGATTATTGTTATGCAAGTTCTGCAAATTTGCCATCTTTGATGTAGAGCTTCTCTTGTCCTCTAATCTACCGTGTCTCCTGGACTACCTTCTCACAAGTGTTAAAGATGGATAAATATGGTTGCGTGGTGCCTTACCTAGATTTTCTTTTCCCCTCGGTATATCAGCTATAATTGCTTTGAAGAGTCTAGCATCAGCCTCCATGCCTAACTTTGCATGGTTTTCTGTTGAAATTTTGTCCTTCTGTGAGGGCCATTTGGTACCTTATTTGACACCTTTCTTTCACATAGTTGATGTTACTTCATTTGTGTGAAAAATATAATGCATGCCTAAATTCCTAGGGCCTTCCAATGCAATATTGTCCAGAAATTTTTTTTGCACATGGAAAAAAAAAGTGTAGATCAAAGGTTTAATGCATACCAAAGTGTGACTTTGGTAGCAGGTAAATAGAGTAGATGAGGAAGTTATTGCACAAGGAAATTTGTTCAAATTTTTGTTGTTGTTTCTAAGGTTTAGACCATTTCCAATCTAGATTGTGCTTGGATTTCATAATTTTTTTATTTGTATTTCAAAATCAGAGTTGTTCGATTTCATTTAGTCATAGGTTGTCTTGGTATATTTTATTTGAGGCTGTGAAGTCTATTAAGAGGTCTAGATTATTGTTGGATGATCAAAATGTTCCACAATTTTGTTTGGTTCTCTCGCTTTGTTTAAGATTATTAACTAAGGGGCAGTATTGCCTTTGGTTTCGGTGCAATGTGTTATGCATACTTTGGCTACCCATTAATAGCAGTATGCTTCATAATTGACTTTGGCTGTAGCCCATTGCCTTCATATTGGCAAGATGGTCGATGCAAATTAGGTGACATTTTGGTATTAGGTAAACAGAGTAGATGAGGAAGTGATCGCACTGGGAAACTTGTTCAAATGTTTTTAGTTGTTTCTAAGGTTTAGATCATTTCCAATCTAGATCGTGATTGGATTTTATAATTGTTTTTATTTGTATTTTAAAATTAGAGCTCGTGGATTTCATTTAGTCATAGGTTGTCTTGGTGTATTTTATTTGAGGATGTAAAGTCTATTGAGAAGCTTAAATTATTGCTGGATGATCTAAATGCTCATAAATTTTTTTGACTCTCTCCCTTGTTTAAGGTTATTGACAAAGGCAAGGAACTCTATTGTGAGAACACTAATTAAGTTATATATATATACCCTTCCTTTTCCTCTATCATGCTACATTAAGTGGTATAAAAGTTTTTAACTATCCACGTCCCATGCCTCCTCTACACTCCATCCTCTATAGTAGCCCTTGGATCATCTTGCATCAATTTTGTTTCAATAGAAAATTAGCCTCTTCTTTTTGCCTCTCCACTTTTACTGTGTAATCAACCCATTTCTTACTAGTCACCTTTCACAATTTCTCAATCTGGCATCAGCTATCAGGATGTACCCTATGCTTCTTTAGTTTCCGGGAGGACTTAACAAGAACACTATAAGAACTAGTATCTTGTACCTCTTATTTTGGACGTGTTCAATCAGCTAGCTGGGACAAGGTACTTTTTAAAATTGCATCTTTAGTAGGATATTGGCAAGTTATAATTACAAAAGGAAATGAGGGCAAGACTAGTCAAGTGACTCACTATGGCGCTTTCGAGTTTTTGGTCGTTTCACTTGGACTCGCCAATGCACCTGCTATGTTTTGCACCTCGATGAATCCAATTAGTTGATATCATCTTGACAAATTTACATTGGTGTAATAGCATAGTGCTCTATAGTTGATCATAGAAGACTACCCTCAACACATATATTCCTGTATGTGAAACTAAAGGAGCTCTACTTTACCCCAAAGGAGAACATTTTCTTTGGATGTCACACTGATGGGAGCACGAATAAGATGAATGAAACAAAAATCTGGATAGTCTTGAAATAGTTAATCCCTAGAACAACCATGGATATCAGATCTTGTTTTTGGTCTCGTGAATTACATAATTCATTGTTGATTACTTTGGGCAAATCTGTTTTTTAAGGAACTGAGCTCAAGCTTTCTAATCAGGAGTACGGGCTCCTGGTTGCCTATAAAAATTGAAAACTCATTGAGACAAAATAAAGTTATCCCATGCATGAAAAAGAAATTAAAACAACAGCTCATTGTCTGCATCACTGGAGGCATTACTTGCTGGTTTCACATTTTACATTAAATGCCAATAGCATTGTACTTAGCTATATTGGAGCCCAAAATGATTCTCCAAAACAAGCTCGATGATAATATTTCCTAGCTGATTTGACAAGGGAGTAAGCTTGGTTGGATAAATCTTGTTGTGGATGCTTTAAGTTGCAAGTTTGGAATATTTACGACTTTAGGGCATGATATCGGAAATAAATTTAGCCAAGTACAATCCCACTTCACAAACAAGTTGTGTAGGATTACAGAATGACCCTGACGCCCAAGCTAAGATTCTATTGAAACCAATCAGAGGGTCAAACTGTAAGATTTTGGAACTAAGGGAGAGTCATCTACACCAATGTCTCAAAGATACAAGGCCTTCATCTGGAGTCACTCAAAAAATGTCATACCATTTTATAGGCATGACACCTTATTGTTTACCTAACCCTAGCTTTGCTAGGAAGGGCTGCCAATGTAGTAGATCAAAGAGCAGTCAGAAATAATTCTAATATGAAGGTTGAGGACTGAATTGGAAGACATGACAAAATTTGAAGGTGATGAAGTGTCTATGTATGGTGCTCTTCTAGAAATAATTCTAGTTCAACTCATCTTAGTCTAGTTATCCTTGTTGCTGGAGAAGTTTGTAGATTGTAACCTATTCAAAGGGTTAGGTCATTTCCAGTTGTCGATGGAAAGTTATTCTATTTTATTTTACCTTTTTATTAGAATTTGCTTATTTTTGGGTTGTAAGCTAGGCTTGGTTTGCTTTATTTGGGATTCTGAAACCTATAAGAGATTTATAGTTATAACTGGAACTGATTTATAAGTTCTGTATATAAATAAAATCTCGTCAATTCCTTTTTCATGATTGCTGTTTGAGACACACCTTTATCTAGAGATTCATTGATATGCAAACAATTTTTCTGTAGCGACCCTCCTCTCTGCTGCATTAGGGAGGGTTGCAATTAACACAGTGCAAACAACTAGGCAACTAAGGAAACAGGTCTTTTCTCCCCAATTCCATCCTGTGGCTTTCCATCTGTCTTGGGCAGATTAATCAGGGTGTAGTTCCTTTTTTTCCTTCTTCATCACTCATCACTCATCAAAGCAAGGTAAGGTTGCGTACAATAAATCCTTCCCTGGAATTCTGCATAGCGGGCATCGGACTGCACTTTTATCACTCATCACTCATTTTTTTTCCTTTAAGTGATCAAGGAAACATTATTTCCTTTCACTCTTTTTTGCAATCCTTGTTTTTATCATTCCTCTTTTCTTCTTGAATATACAGAATGTTAATAGGGGTATAGTTTAAGGAATTCCCATGTTAATTTGCCCAATTTCATTACATGCTAATGTGCTTCTAATCACCAAAAATAATTTGCTTCCCCACTGACTTTTCTGGAATGGACTTTATCATCTCAGCCAAATGCCTATGACTGTGTAACTGGTTCTTGTACGTCTATATAGAACAAAAGGAAGAATACAAAAAGATGCATATATGTCCATCATCTTTTGTTCCAAGCGCTCGTAGTATTGTGATCTGTGAGACCATCGATATCTCATCTCATGTTCCTCTGAAGGCACGAGCTATATTGTTACTCAACGATTTCCGTGTTGGACAAACACAAATGAACTGTTATATTCCAATATCCAGAATCTTAGCATGTATAAATATATCATCTTCCATCCATTAGCTGTTTTAAGGCACATACTGAGTTCCAACAACATTTATTATTGTTGGAGATGCTAGCTTGATGAATTTAGTTGAATAGGGTTTACCATATAGTCCAAGTGCTTACTAAGTAATTTGTAATTCACTTCTGTCAAAAAGCGAGCCTGAGCTGATCTGATGCCAAAAGTTGTATCATTTAAGTCACCTCCTAGAGTGATTAATCTTCATGTTCTTAGTTTTTGTTCCCAGGTGCTGTGAAATGCTATTCTTGATAACTAGTGTGGTTTTGCCCTTCATTCTTAGGTATTGATATCAGCAAGAGAAGAACTGGAGACAGCATTGTCACCTGCAATGGATGCTGCCTTAAGAGTATTTAAGCGTGTCAATGATGTCTCAGAGGATGATGGTCCATCGACACTGTGTTCAGTAAAATTACTGATTGCATCATCTCAAGCAATTTCTTTAATAGGAAAGCAAGGTTCTTCAGTTAAAGCTATACAAGACAATTCTGGTGCTAGTGTGCGCATTTTGCCTAAAGGTAGGTCAGGATTTTTTGCACGTGACATGCAGGAGTTGACTGAACATTAAAGATTAACGTACCTCTCTTATTTTAGGTCTAACCTCACTTTTGACTAACATAAATGCACAATAGTGTGTCGTATACTCCTGGTGCTCTATTGAAATGAACATGACTATATTGTTTTATTTAGATTTTATAACTTAGATACAAAAATATGGACTGTAGCATATTATTCAAATTATGTAGGCAATTGAAGAGGAACTGATGCTGTTGAATATGTTCTAATGATCCTAAAATGTCTAAGAACGTAACCATTTTTAAGATAAATATTCTTTTATTAGTGTTTGTTTTAATTAAAGCGTTGATGAATAATAATAACTGAAATATTGTTTATATTACAATTCATTTTTGATGTTACCAATCTCATTTAGATCGATAGATGTGTTGTCGAAAACAATCGGGTGAAGGGATGCCATTGGAAATTTGGCGATTCAGCTTGAGCAATTCATTTGTACTCGTCCTAAGTTTTATGATCTTCCTGTGTAGTTTTTTATATTAACCTTGAACTGGAAATACAAAGTTAAGAGGGCATATTGTCCTATGGATGAATCAACATTCTTCTTAGATCTGGAACCATGCCATAGTATCCTTTTTCATAAAAGAGAAACTAAGTTTTATTCTATGGATATCTTAAAATACCATCTGGATAATAACAATTATCCAAGTGCTACAAGCAATATGTTTATGGCTTTGTTCTTTCCACAATAATTTCCTTTTTGTTACTTTCTCCTTGATCATACCTTCCACCTGAATTTTCTTTGCTAGAGGAGCTTCCATATTATGCAACTGCAGAAGAACGAATTGTGGATGTACAGGGTGAAACCTCGAAGGCTCTGAAAGCACTTGAGGCAGTGCTTGCTCATCTCAGAAAGTTTCTTGTTGATCACAGCATACTCCCATTGTTTGAGAAGAGTGTAAGTTTGTTGAGTCTTGTATCTTTTGAAAAAACGAAGCTATTATTCAAGAATAGAAACTCATTTCACTATATCTTTCTCCTTCCAGCTTGTGCCACCAGCAACTCAAGATCATGCAAAAGAGCCCTGGGTTGATAAAACACAATCCTTGATTCATTCTGCTCAACAAACTGGATCTGGAAAGGATTTCTCTGTTTCATCGAACTTGCTGCACCTGGAAAATAGAACTCCAATTGATTTGCCATATCAACGTGCTAGACTGTCAATATATGGTCAAGACCCTTCTTCTGCCATACGTACTCCAGCACTAGGCCGTACAACTAGTTCTTTGATTTCTCAGGTGCTTCTAAAATGCATCTCCAGATTAAATGTTTGTTCTTCGTGATGAGCTTTTGTTGTTCCATACCATTCACGTGTCGTTTTACATCAACCGTAGGCGTCATTTTTCAAGAGCCAACTTAAAATGTTTTTATCTGGAATACTTGCATTCTCTTTTTGATATTTGTTTATTTATTTATTTATTTATTGCTGTGCAGATCACTCAAACCATGCAGGTTCCCCTGTCATATGCAGAGGAAATCATTGGTATTGGAGGAGGAAATATATCATTCATTCGAAGAACTAGTGGAGCAGTTATTGCACTCGAGGAGAGTAGGACTGTGCCTGATGAAATAGTAATCGAGATAAAAGGCAATCTGACTCAGGTTCAAACTGCACAGCAGCTCATTGAGGTAATTTTCCCCGTGTCGACTGAAACTTGTATTTGACGCTGCAACTTTTTTCACTGATAATCTGATCTACGTTGTTGTTCATTTGCATTATCACAGGATGTTGTAGCTGGGCATAAGGAACCAGCCCCTAGGAGCTACGGCAGCTACGATACTGATTACCGGTCATCTTATGCCAGCTTATCAGGTTCAGGGTACTTATCTTCGCCTTTTAGAGGCTATGGATCTTCCAGTGTGGGAGGGTATGGAGCCTACAGACTCTGAATACTAGTAAAACCTAGTGGGTTATTCAGTTAGTAACTGTATTAGTTGCCCGTGGCTTTCTTTTCCAAAACGTAATCTGTGAACCATGAATTATGTTGAACGTATTTGGTGAAAGCTTGAGATTGCTCCACATCCCCAGGACATTTTATGCCACCAAACATTTGGAAATGCTTAATGGATAATTGATAATGTTGTATCTGTTATCAGATTTCTGATGTTTGAATCCGGCAACAAAAAACTGGAACTTCCAAAAAACTGGAATTTTCGGCTCTTATCAATCGATTGGTATTTCTGCTATTGGCTAATTTGTAAAACGGGGTGCCTTTTAAAATTTGACATTGGCCAGTACAAATTGATCACAAGCTAACCAAAATTTATGACACAATGAACTCATCTATGGTATAAAAAAATTAGAATATGTCAATCTAATAGCTCTTATCAGTTTGTCTTCGGATTCGTGTTCATAGTTTATTGTACGGATTGACAGAGTTGATAATTACATGAATATTTGAAATATAAAATTTTGAAGTCAATTATCAAGGATTGTGAAATGTCTTGTTGGATTCTTATCTTTTCCATGCAAATGAACCATTGCATAATAATGCTGATTTGAAAATCAATCTAAGCCCTAGCTAGAACGTTTGGACCACATTTTAAAAAATCATGAACCTTTTTTAGTTTCGAAGGAATATTATCCTACATAATTTATCAATGAATATTTTATTATTTATCGGACTTAAACATCAGACTTAATATAATTCTCAACATGAGATTGTAATTCAATCCTCTTTGTTATAAATATTGCATTTACAGGGAGTAAAATAATTTACATGCGCCCTAAAGTTAACAGACGTTTACAGAGCAACAAACATTTTGACAATAAATCAAAACCATAAAAATAATGATTCCGGCATAAGAGACTGATCAATAGTTATATAAATAAAATTAAATAATTGGACCGTGTAAAGTTCTAACCGTGATTGCACCAGATAGCACATGAAACATTTCGTGGTCATTGACTAGCCAACACCCAACAGTCATGCACATTAAGGGTCACGGTTTGATACAAAAAATAATAATAATAATAACGACAACAACAACCAACCAACCTTTATTCCACTAAGTTTGATACACATACAAATAATATATTTTTTTTTAAAATTTACCGGTACATGGAGGAGGAATCTTACAGGGTGTTATTATATAAGTGAACGAGATATACAAGGCTCTATAGAGAGGATGTGCAGGGGAAAACCCCATCTACATTGACTACTCGACTAGTGACAACCAGTGCCACCAAAACATACAAGGCTCCATAGAGAGGATGTGAAGGGGAAAACCCCGTATCTACATTGACTACTCAACTAGTGACAATCAATGCCACTAAAACATATTAATAGTGCAAGACACAAAAAAGCATTATCAATCTTATTCAGCAGGATGGTAGTTTATTTTTTCCAGATGGCGTATCATGTTTCTTCTGCAGATAACTCAGAAGAAACGCCTCTTGAAACTTCTGGTAGTTGCCTGGTACGAGTTCATGAGGAGTCCGACCCCAATCCCTACCCCAACACACATTCCCAGGCCTATTCCAAGGCCAACTCTAACTCCTGCATTAAACCATGATAGTTGCCCATCCTCATCTGAGTACCAGCCGCCAGGATAGTCGCTGTCTTTGACAGCCATAGTTGCATCGTATCCATTGGGTTCTTTCACTGCCACCTGAAGGTTTTAGATTGATCAAGAACTGGACAATCTAGAATAACCAACTAATATATTTTATGATCCTAAAGGGAGTCCGGAAGGACCCAAATAGGAAAACGCGATGTGCATATTCATTTATGTCTTCGCTTCATCAACCAAGCCAAGTGAGACCACAGGTGTTTTTTATTATTAACACTCAGTAGCATTGCAAATAATACAAGGTGGAGTCAAATAAGATCACGAAGCTTAAGTAATAGATCTGTTCAACAATGAAGTCACTATGATATAACAAAACATAAAAGAAATAGAACATAGTTCACCTCGACTATAACTTACCATCAAAGCAATTAGAACTAATTAAAAATCGCAGCAAATGGAACCAAGATGTAAATGCAGAAGAACAAAATTATAGCCAAAGAACCCTTTTGAAAACTAGACAAATGTTTCCCTTTTTTCTTTTACTAGGAGAAAAAGGGGGAACCACCACAGACTATGAGACTAGGTATGTACTCTGATATGCCAATAAAGTTATAATGACAAGCAAAACAGCTACCAACATTAGAACATCTTTCTAATTTTAATGACAAATAACAAAGGATCCAGTGTGACAGATCCTATATAATATCGACCAAAATAAAATAACAAAAATGATCAAGAGGAAAATCAAGCAGTAGAATCAATCGATGCAACTAGCATACTATATTAACTCAGAAACTAGGAAACAATTGGTAGTATTCTTCAACTTTATTTAACAGTGGTACATTCTTCTACCTAACAATATCTCCAAGCAGTCAACTGGAGATGAGCATCACTAAAGTAGCCGGTCAACCAGTCTCTGTTCAGAGAACAAAACACTTCTATTCAAGCTCTAGTCGACTAGGCTAAGGTCCAATTTAATGTACTAGATCCCAGTTGACTTGACTGGTTAATAGTCTAATCGGCTGAAAGATTATACAAGTCGACTAATATGAAGATCATTAACTACACAATGGCTAGAAAAAACCTATTAGTCAATTGGAGATGTTTGAAAACTAGTCATTTAGAGCCAATTCTAAATATATCTTCAACGTTGCTTGGCTTGTATAGTAGTGCACAAATTCTGTATTAATTGTTGTGTGATATGGTGCTTAAGCAAAAACAATGTTCAGATGCTTGGAAATCGAAGGAACCTACACAACAGCTGAAAGAGTCCGATAAGTCAACTGGAGATATTCGAAAACTAGCTGTTGAAGCCACTTCTATATATACCTTCGAGGTTGTTTGGCTTGTATAGTAGTGCACAATTCTCTAGTAATTGTTGTGTGATACAGTGCTCAAGCTAAACAATGTTCGACGGCTTGGAAATTAAAGAGAATGTCATTCTCTCTGTGAGTTCTCGGTAATTATTGACATGTTTAAGCATTTTGCATATATTCTTCTCTTAATTAGTGGATTTTGTGTGTGATTCACCATATGGTAGGCCGTGAAGTATGAGTACAGCTCCAAGTGCCTAAGATATTTTGTTAGCATAATTATTTGCTTTTGTTCATATTATTTACTCTATATTTCTGTTGCATAATTATTTGACACTACAAATTGAATCCACAGATGAGTAACATGTGTGCTAATGGGTTTACTTTGGCTTTGCACTCTCAAGAGAAAAAAAAAAGTATTTATTTATTTGCAGGTCACCAACTATTCATCCCTCCTCTCTATCTGGCTTGATCAACATCGACTACAGCAATCTATGTACTTAATTCTAAAGCATTCTGTTGAAGAAACAAAATGCCCAATTGTTAGCTCCGACAGAGACAATCAACCAAAAGATACAGAAAGCCATCAAATGTTAGACTATTTAGAATAATTCAATGCAAACATTTGGAAAGCTGCACCACTTCATGTCTTTTTTACATCCGACAAAAAAAACTTGAAATGAAATGTGGACATATACTCCTAAAGCATGCTCTTGAAAAAACAAAATGTCCATTGTTAACTTGAAATAGAGACTATCCACCTAAAAATCAGTGAGAAATCAAATGTTAGGTCGTGCTAAATCTAAGTAAAAATTGTGGCTAGTAGCACCACCATATGGCCATGTATGTGCCATCTTATGATTAGCTTAAATTCTAGGGTGTCTTTTAATATCAAATTTGTTTAACAATGGCTCAGTTAAAGCACAGATTCATTGGCATGAAGCTATAGCGAATCCTAATTATTAATCAAGTAAATGTATTTGCATATTTTCTGATCGGATGATAACAATGGTTTTGTATCAGATGAGGTGATGAATAAATCCAATTTTCACCAATGAATTCAGTATCTTTTACTTGAATATAGAACTCTAAATGACATAACTTCTTTTAAATTGGAGCACCAAATCAGAAAAATCCAATTAAATATCCAGATATAGTAAACTCAGATATGTGCTTACCGTTGCTGATGGCGAACTTTTATGAGATTCTAAGCCATAGTTCTTCGCTGGCTCCCCATCTGTTGCTTCCTCATCCTCTGGAATTGCGCCCAATGTTGCCAGCCGAACAGACCCCCATCTGGGACTGAGCTGAATAGTCTGCGTGAGAATCAAAGGAACAGCAGCAAAACAGCCGGCAACATAGATCTCGATGGAGGGAGATGATGGTAGCCCAGACTTTGAAGGCTGCATGAATACAGAAGACCCGATTGATGCTGCTAAGTAGCAATCCATGCTCCATCCTGCCTTGGGATCTCTATCTGATTTTTGTAACTGATGATGGTCGAACCCAATCGCCCCGTTGCTCCACGGCGCGTCCATCCTGTCCAGCGAGCCACATAGCATGAGATTGCCCTGATCATCACTTACCTCGAAATCGATAGCTCCGGTAACGCGAACGGCATCGGTACTGATGTACGTCACATCGGCGGCATCACGATCGGCGCGGTTGCGCCGGAGGTGGATGGTGGTGGGCTCCGATTCTGGGATGCGCTCGCTGTTGATCTCGAGGGCAGCCCCCCGATCGCGGCGGAGGTGCGAGAGGGCGAGGAAGGGCGGGGCGGCACCGGAGGCGCAAGGGTAGACACGGACATAAAAGAGACGTATCTCGAGCCAGGAAGGGGAAAGCGGAGCAGGGTCATCCTCACCGCTAGGCAAACGGACGAAGGGAAGGGAATTCCGGCGGGCAGAAGGGACGGAGATGGCCGGGGAGGTGGGCCGTTCCCCTTCCACCGGCGCCGGCAGTTGAACCGTCATCGCGGTGCACAACTGGGACCTAGAATTCAGCAATTGGGGTTTCTTTGAACATCGGATTCGGCCTCGGGTTAGGGTTCCTGCGATCGGTCGAAGCCAGTGCTGGAGGACGGAGGAACACGAAGACAGAGAGACGCGAATTAATTAAAAGCGGAAAAAAAAATGGAAAAAAAACTGACTAGGATAGTTTCGTTCGGGCATTTACATACAAATTAAATTCCTGCCAACCACTCTTTCACCGTTAAGTTTATTTAAATTCTTGTTGCGATGATCGTGATAAATTTGCATGGAATAAGAATTAATTTTTGACGAATATATCATAAAGATAATTTCTCTAACAGTCATGTAATCGATCGATTATAAATTGACTTTGTAATTTTATCTTTTTTTGGGATCGACATTCGAGGTTTGAGGTGAAAAGTTTTTTTTTTTTTCATCGAAGTTTATTTAAATATTAATTTCCTAATATAGAATACTTAATTAAAGTAATTCGAATTCAATAACAAAGATGATTTGATAAAATTAGATAACGGGAAGCTTCTTGTATTACTTGCCGTATTTTCTGATAACATGAAAACATCTGCAGCGTATTCAATCACTAAAAGTGTAATGAAAGTTATTTAGACTCCGTAAGTCTATCCCTAATGATGCATATAGACGTTGCATAATGTGCCATAATGTATATAGACGTTGCATAATAGGATAATGAATCAATCCTCTATAAATATAAGAGTGTCATTCCTCTATGTATTGATTATTAATTTTAAAGGTAAAAGATTCATCGTAATTTATTTTTCTCATGATAATCTGAAAGCAGACTGATAGAGATCGTTAGGTTGATGAATTCTAATCTTTTATACAATAATAAGAAAGCATTGAAGATGGAGACAAGCGTAATTATCTTTTGATATAGAATAGTAAAAAAACATTTATCCCCACATAAAAAATCTAGTGGCTAATACATACAAATATTGTACAATAGGACAATGAGTCAACCCTCCGTAAATGCGAGGACGTCCATTCATGCACTTGTTATTAATCTCAAGGGCAAAGACTCACCTTAATTTATCTCCCTTATAATTATCCAGAAAACAACCATAACAATCAAATTTTATTTTACTAAGTCATGCACAATTTAAATAATTTCAATGCAAATATAATAGATTAAAAAGAAAATTATTTTCTTTAAAAATTAATCGAGTAAAATTTAGTCACTTAAATTATTTTAAAAAATAAATAAGTAATGAAATTTAATTAGGAATCAGGTACCTTGAAGTCAAAATTTGTAAACGTAGTAATCGATCACGATAACGATAGGGGATAATAAGACACACCATGTGATCAGGATTTAATTAAACTTTATCGCAGGTCTCTATCGAGTTTGCACCCTTGAAAATGGCTCATGTATCGCTGCTACCGATTGAAAAGAACTGATATCTTCCCAATCATTAATAGCTAAAAGTCCAATAAACCGGAAAAACTTTATTTGCTTCTGATCAGTTGGCTGGAATATCGTCACGATGAAATCTTATAAAGTTTAATTAGAAATTCACATTTCAGTTTAAAATTAGCTTCGCGACAGAAAATGTGGAGCAAGATACAGACTCCACAGAAGAGCAGATTTTAGAAGTTTAAATCAAGATTCTGAACCAGACTAGATAACTCACCTGCTCGATATGGTTGGGATATAACTCGAGGGTTTCTCAGACCATGGTCATTAATAATTCCCACATCACAGTACAAAACATCACTTCGGTCGTGTTCGCATAAGCATCATCGAAATGCATAAAACAGAGGTATCTTAACAACAATATAAGTTCAATGAACCAACAAAATGTACAGCATCTCTACCACCTCAAAACTCATCCTTACCAATGAACACAATTCATAATTGTATCAATTAGTATCATCAAAGACTGTTGAGGAACTGTGGAACAAAGATGACAGTCAGGTTATCAAGTCAGAGGGAATGTCGTCAATTGCAATGAGGTATGAAATCTCAGGTGCATAACATAATCAATCATCTGCTGCTGGAACCGCCCCTCTTTTTAGGACGACCCCTTCCTCTGCCAGAACTCTTTGCAGTTGTCGCCGTCTTGTTGGCACCCCTTCCTCGCCCTCGGCCACGGCCTGAAGTCCTCCCTCCCCGCTTCTGTTTTACTTCATAAGCTTCGCCATTTAAATCTTCATCATCTTCACTCTCCTCGCCATCATTGTCTTCAAACTCTGATGAGTCTGAATCATCACCTTTCCGTTTCTTGGAACCAGCAGATGATTTATCCTTCCTTTTAGGATTGCTCTTCGCGGCAGTGACGTCTCCATTTTTATTTACTTCTGTTCCTGAAGTAAAGTCATCCACAAGTAACAAAATCAAACTGCCAGCACTTCCATAACAGTCTAAGCAGAAACAAGCAGCGTTTGCAAAATGTGCACGGCCTATGAGCATTTTGATCATTTCAAGAAAAGATTGATTTTCTATTATCACATCTTGTAAGATGCATGTGAAATAATGAAAGATGAGAACAGTTTCAAGTCAGATGTAAATATCATCATCAGTGAAAATCTGCTTATCTAGGAAACGATGACTCCATTTGTGTATATAGGTAAAACAAAAAGCTTGACAGGAAACATTTGGTAAAACTACCCTATCTACCAATCAAACCATTAAAAATGAACAAGTAGCGTTATACATGGAGCTGGTTCCAACCATTTTAAACCAGTTGGATGATTGATAAAGTTTGATATTGGCATGTTCTTTGGTCCAGCTCAAAGCAGAACAATTTTTTTGGAAATGGATATGTGAATACTGTTTTAACCATAAATACTGTGTTGGTTTGACCGGCAAGGAACCTACTAAGCTCTTCAGCCAGTATAATCCTTTTATTAACCATCTGGACTCGATCTGATCCGTTTTGCCTCACTATCAATACTCAATTCTCTTTTCAAAATTGACAACATGACACATCATTTTGTTATCACGCCTATCTATTGCAAAAGGAAGAAGGTAATCGTTCCTCTATGTGCAATGAACTATCTATTCTCAATCAGCATACTCTATAAAGAAGCAGGTTCAATATTGCTTTTATAGTATTTTGCTACAGAAGAAAAAGTTTGCCACAGCATAACCATGAATTAGCATTGCAAACTAGAGACATTTAAACAAACAATTAATCGGATCAGTAATGCTATTTATTGGGTAGCATTCTTTTCTTTCTTGCTAAGAAATATGTTAAGAAGAATACAATAAGGAAAATGAAGTTTCATAACTTTTTGCTTGTGAAGGGTCTACGATATAGATTAATGGTTATTGATAAAAAACTGTCTATTCACAACATCAAGGAGCATTGTTCCAGACATACCTTCAACAGAAGACTCACCATCATAGACTTCCAACTACAAAATAAGGAAAATTATTAGAGGAACAGACTCCCAATAAAAATCCAGAATCCATAGCTGACATAAAAGTATAATGCAAGTGATAGCTCAAAAATATCGAGATCGACCTATTTATAGACACAACAAAAACAAAGACATGCCAAGAAAATCATTTAAATAGCACGCACATGAACACTGACAGAGATCAAACAAACCATTGTCTTATATCATACAATGATCTTACACTGACAGAGATTTAACATTCCATCATTATCTTGGAAGTAACCCATTCCAATTAGACGAATGGAACTGCTGTCAATTTACAGAAAAAAACTAAAAACTTAGATGACAACTATTCTGCTGTTCATCCACAGAACATACTTGTTCTAAAACTCCAAAGTGCCTCCTTTCCAACTAAGGAGCAAACAAATCAGTTTTAAAATTGGTTCAGTTTTTACTGCCTTATTCAGCGTGGCATAGACAAATGGCATAAACAAAAAAAAAAAACTAAGATCAACAACGCAGAGCATGAAGTGGTCTAGTTTATTGCGCAAAATTTATTTTTTATCAATTTTTTATTTTTATATGCATTAGTTTTATTTTTTTTATAATTGATTTTCTGTTTTTTTTTAAATTTGACTATTTCTAGCAAATTAGCCTTATTTTTCCAGAATTTTATGGCATCATGTTATTGTAAGGCTTGCAAAAGGAAGTTCTCTTGCTGTTTTATCATACAAATAAGAAATACAAAATTATAGACGTCAGAGATTCTTTTTTCCTTTGCTGGATCACAAATGGAGGCACATAGTCCTGTGAGATTGGTGCTGGCCGTATGAATATATCCTTGTTGCACTGCCACCTACACCTCCTAGACATCGACTTGTTTGTCTTTGACCAAATCATTATGTTGCAGAAAGAAATCTTCTGGTGAATGTTTTTACTCGAATGTAACCTGAAGTTTTAAGCAATAACAATGTCCCAGTGCAATTCTTCTGGCAGTCTATGAAACTATTTGTGACAAAGCAATAAAATAGACCTTTACAATCAAGTGTGGTATTACAAACCTAGGAGAAAAGCCTCCAATGAAAATCAATACCATGATTTGTTAAGGATCAACAATTAATAACTAGATTGGTTCAAAGAACCAAAAAGATACTAATAGATAAATGATAGATCATGGACATCGCCAATCCAAAAGCTGGACATGTTATCAATAGATAAAACACCTTAACTTTCTACATATGCAACTGTACACTCAGAAAGGTAAGACAAACAAATCTTATCTGGCAAGCAAACCAAATTATACAAAACAGCATACTTAGGATTGAATATTGCATTAAAAAAACAAATAATAATATAGTAATTGAGAGAGAAACAATAAAGTTTGGTTGTCTTCAAATGCATACCTTATCTAGTCTATCGCCGACATTTGTTCTATCAACTACAATAAGTGAAAGGCCGGTCCCACAAGCCACACTAAAAGCAATCCCTAAAACTTTTATCAAGAAACTACAATATAAATACAAAGGTAGTAATAAGTTAAAAGTACCTCATGACACGCATGCCCTCAAGGATATCAACTTTTTTTGGATTTGCAGAAGACCTAAATTACATAATAATAATTTCTTGTTGGTAGGTAAATTGAAGGAAAGCGACAAAAATTTAGATACTGGCCAAGAAACAAAGATTGAGACATCTATAAAAAGGTTGTGTTACTTCTGTCCAAGAGGGCCATAGCCAAGTTCCCCATATTGAGCATGACCCCAACTTATGCATGAATTTTCTGCTCCCACGATATGGTGCATATTACCAGAATCCATGCAACGAATGTTCCAACCACTGACAAAAATAGAAAGACATCCATAAGCAAAAATAACAGCCAGTTAAAGAAAGAAATATCCAAGCAGAAGTTACCAAGTTGTGCAATGGCCTGAAATTACTGATTAACACTTGTCTATTTGATGTAAGAAGTTCTATGTTTCATGTCAGCATTCTTAAAACTGGAAAAGTAGCCATCTAAAACATTAGCATTTGGCACTGGAGCTGCCATAATTGAATATTACTTCACCAATTAAGGATGATTCTGAATTATAAATTGAACTTTGCACCTTAATGAATAGGCCAATAGTCTTGAGTTAGGAAGACTATAATTTCCCAAAGGAGAGGTTGCGGGTTGATGTGGGTGCTTTATAGGCTTGAAGAATGAACTCTCAGGAACTTGGGTTTAACTATTTTTCGGATAATGAATGGAGCTAGCAAAGAGAATATCTCATCAGCGTGATTGGTTATAACCACTGCTTGATGTAGTTATTATCTCGTGGTCAATAGTTCTAAATCTCAATGTTGTCTAGCACATAGACCTCGTCCCACTCACACATTATGATGTGATACCTTAGCAAAATGTGGCACCACATTAGACACCTCTTCCCATTATTGGCAATTATCCAATAGTAATCTCAAAGGGGAAGTGGTGGAAAGTCAAGGCATTTTTGGTGATTAATAAGGATGATGCATATTTTTCGGTAACCCTTAATTATCAAAGCAGCTGCAGATATCAGTACCCTCCTTTGCTACCCCTCTTCCACATCTTGAATGGCTAAAACACCCACCCACAGCTTGTGTCAAGATGGTATGATCGACGAGTAATGATCCGTACCTTATGTTAGTAAAAGTAGACAATGGTAAAAAAAAAAAAAACAGTTTTGATCTTTAGACTGAAAATCATAGACGGAATGGCCTTCCCAATAATGTAACACAAATTCAAAAGGCCAGTAATCCAACCAAAATATTTTATTTTTAAGAAAAAAAATCTCCTACATTTTTTATAATTCAATAAGGAATATCAAGTAATATTTTTTTCTCAAAATCATTTATAAAATATTCCACCTCAATATGCTTCTATGTGCAATATTTAAAACAAGAATAACCCATGGTGACAGAGTTACAAGACATTAATCAGGTAAAACAAAAAATAACTGAATGAAACCTTAAATCCATCACAGGCTTGGGATACATCCAATCATCACCAGTATTTTTTAGTTTTCCCCACATGTACAGTTGCCCTCCTCCTGAAGAGGAAAATAAGCATCTTAGGTTGCCTTGAGTTATGCAAGTGAAATGACTATTGGCACAAATAGTAAGTAATAAAACAAAACAAAAAAATTAAAGAATGTTAACAAGTACACAAGCATTCTCAAAGAAATGATGCATGCTAAGGTTAAATATTCAATATTCATGAACAAGCTTACAGCAAATTAACATTTGCACAGACCATTGAGTATAGAGCCAATTCAATATCCACATAAATGTTTGACTGGCTAACTGAAATCAAACCATCATGATAAAGTTAAAAAAAAAAGTATACATGTATGCAAAAAGTCACAATCGCATGACAGCAGTAATTTAAAACCAGACAGGATCAAATGGTTTAACCAATTGACCTAGAAACTAGAGGCCAAGCCAGTCGAGTTGAATTAGCAAAGGAACCTCAGTTGGATATGATTTTGGATTAGCACAACCAGAAAACTGCAAACCTAAAAGAAACCTAGTTTATCCATTAGTCAGGTTTTTGAACACTCATAAAAAAAACATTGATAAAAAAAAGTAGCTTCTGCTCAATGTCTTAAAGGGGTACACGACTATAAAATCCGTTAAGTAATCATCTATCCACATATTTGAACTGAGATCCAAACCATGGGATACAGAATCTGAAATTAGGAGATAAAGTGGAAGAAAATGGGAAGAGGAAGATAAGTACCAGCAGTGCAGGCAGAATTTACAGAACCTGCTGATACTACAGCATTAGGCGGTAAAACATTTTGCTTCTGGAAGACCTCCACAAGACGAGGAACCCACTCATCCTTCTGCTCCCGGTGGCCCAGCCTAACATCATCATGCACAGAGAATAAACATGCATTTCTAAGATCTGGACAAAAACTGAAAAGAAAGTAGTAACAAAAGAAGGGCATTTGCAATACCTTCCGTATCCACCAAATCCCCACCTGTAGTTGAGAAAAGAAAACATTGAAAAATATATAATGTAATTAGTAGCGCACTTTAAGTAGATAAAAATTGAAAATGTGAAGCGCCATCCAGTACACATTAAGTGCTGAATTAGAAAACTTAAATGAACAATATTTACAATGAATCAAACTAAGATGAACCAGATACCAGTTACTTGAATGACACATACGTGTAAACAAAGCCGTTCGAATCAACAGCAACTGGAAAGGGATGTCCAGTCCGCAACATAAGCACAAAAAATGATTATTAACGGTTAGCTTAACCTCAACATCATAGCAAATAAATATGGTACAAAACCTGTGTGATTTGTTCCGCATGCAACTTTGAGAATAGTTTTTCCAGAAAATGTAGCTATTGCGCGTGGGCGTGGCTGGGGCTCGTAAACTAGTTTTACTGAACTATCTTTAGAGTTGTACTGCAAGTTATTAAAGCAACCATCGATCGTAAGAAAGCACAGAAGCAACTTAAAACATCTTCGAAACAGACCTCATTATTAGTTCCATGCCCAAGTTGTCCATACTGAGGAAGACCAGCAGTCCTACAAATGAGCATTGAGAAAGATAGTCAACTTGATAGAAGATTTCTATAAACAAGCAAATCAGAAGAGACAATAAAATTTGCTTCTCATTAAGAAAGCTTTTTTCATTGAAACATACAGAATTGAAGACCCTTCCACTGATGAAAGCCATACAGTAAAATCAGCACCGCAAACAACATTTGTGGCTTCAGAAACCATACATGCGACTGGAGATGACTCAATTTCTGCAGAAGTTAAAAAACAAGAAGTATGAAAATGCATGCACTTTGCCAACAAGAATCTAAAGCTTGGTGAATTGTGTTAAAAAGAAAGATTGGTGAAACAGAAGAAAGCAAGCATATCCTATGCAATTTTCACTGAATTTTTTCCCTAATTTAATGGTTTGCATAGTTAGATTACTTCAAGGAATGAAAGAAAACTGCATGCCAATCAGATTAACTAGTGGTAGAGGAAATAATCAAATTTTATATAGGCATTGCATGAAAAGCTTCAAAACAGTAAACGATCACAAAAAAAAAAAGTGAAAATAAATAAAATATCATGCATCACTACTAACCAGTTTTTGCTGAACCTGTACCCAACTGCCCATGTTTATTCAGCCCAAAAGAGAAAGAGTTCCCTTCATCGGTTACAACAACAGTATGATTTCTTCCAGCACCTGCTTTGATAATCCTATACCTGCATCATTGTGACTTAAAGATAAGCCTGCTACGAGTTGATTTATCTCAACAAGAAATAGCAAAGAGGAAAATCAAGACAAATGTCATTGTTAAGGACTGTTTCTAATTCTATGAACAACGTAGGAGGACCATGAAAAAAAATTTAATTGTTGATTTCCAGAGAACTAGATTTTGAATGACTCTTTCAGTGGTTGTTTAATCATAGTTGCACAGATCATGATCATTTAAAGAAGCCTCTTTGTTCTATGAAATTGACTGAACAAAGAGAAAAAAAAGGGATAATATTCAACTTGCTGATTTTCAAAAAGGTATAAGATTTTTAGATGATCCATTTGATGAAATTCAGTATGCAGTTACTTCAGTCAGGTTCCTGATGTTGATATTTAACATATAAGCAAAACAAGTGAAAGATCCATACACAATTCATCTGAATCTACTAGGACGTATTATCTGTATTAGACATTGACAATGACCAAAAAATTCTGGAAAAAAAAATGCATCAGACTTAATAATAAACAACAATAATGTTTTTTTTTTAAATCTCTCATTATTGCAGTAGGAAATGGTTCGATGTAGTTACAAGTATTATATAACCAGCACAAATATGAAATAACTATATTATGAAGGCATTTTAATCATTTATTTGAAACACACAGTACAGAAATTAAGAAATATGAACCAACTGGGTATAAGAGGAGTACGCGAAATGATGAGACTCAAAAGCATAAAAGATATTGAGGATAAGCAGAAAAATTCAAACAAACAAAAAAACTCACTTCGATAGTTTAGACACAATTGTTGGAAGACTACGTTGAAGAGTATCCCCATGTCCCAACTGACCTTTCTGTCACCAATGGCGTAGCATGAGAACCAGAAAAAGATTAGCCGTTGTTTAATTCAAATGGTACCTCATTTCTTCCCCACGTGTAGCAACGTCCTTGAACATCCAAAGCCACGCAATGACAAGAAGCTGCAATGACATTCGACACGGTTATAAATTTTTTTTTTATAAAATTCGTACAGGAGCCTCATTCAAGGAAAGTAGCACAACCTATAATCCGCTAAGCACTAGGTAAATAAGTAAAGGAAATTTCAACAAAAGCACCAGCTGAAATCTAGCATTGGATCCAAGTAGAACTTTCAAATGGCGACATGCATTTAAGATGATAACACGAGAAGTCAGCACGAAGAAACAACTATTTTCACCGGGTAACATGCTGGATCAAAGGAAACCGGAGAAAGATATGAAAGGGCAAAAATGCGAAAGGAACTCACTGCAGCCAGAAGCCACCAAGCGTATATCAACTCCGACGAGGGGCCGAAGCCTGGTGGGTGAAGCGAGGTTCACGGCATTTGGAAGACTCTTCCGGCCGAGGGAGTCCCAGTTGGTTCCCCCGCAGTAGAGGATCTCCCCGGCGACTGGAAGCGCCGCCTTCTCCTCCTCCAGATTCGTCTGGGCTTCGGCTTCTGACATCTCGACGGAGCGGCAAGCGGCTAGGGTCGATCTAAGGGGGGCGGCGGAGCTAGGGTTTGCTTACCGCCCAAATAAAGCAAAAGGAAACAAAAAACAAAAAAAAAAGGGGGAAGAGGGGAAATGAAAGCTCTGAGGGAGAAGCACGAGAAAGAAAGGGAGGGATTAATTGTTTAGGTTTGGTTTGATTTGGCGTGACAAGGAATCAAGCACGCACGGTCTTTTTTAAATATCTTACCATTTTTAAAAGCTTTATGTTTGGGAGGGATTTTTAATTGCAATCTGTTTCTTCTCGCGTGTGTGCGTGGACCATTTCTCTTGAGATATGTGTCTGGATTGTGGGGTTGTTTTTTATTTTTGTTTTTACTAATGGTTTAGTCCGGCATCGTCTTTATAAAATTATCAAACCGTATTTTATTCCCGAAGATAAATTATACATTTTTTAAAATTATATATTTTAATAAATAATTGAATTATAATTTTTGGATATCTTTTCATCTTACTGCACCGTGCTAGTTATTTTTTTTTATTGATATTAAAATATTCGAATTTTCAATTCAATTAATTTTTAAAAATAATTTTCGAAATATCTCATCAATAATTGAATCCGATAAAATCAGAATTCAAATGACCTCCACCCGCTATTAAAAGTAATTTAAAAAAATAATCATAATTTTTTCACAATTAAATTTAAATTTCACAGTTGAATTATCCATGAATAACGATCCAATATCAAAATTATTTACGTCCATCAAATAAACTTTTGTGTTGCAGAATAATTTTTTTTTTAAATTTATAATCCTTTTTCATTTTTAACAGTGCCCCTGACAATATTATTTTATTTTTCTTCCCCAAATATTATTATCGTCGTCATTATTATTCTACCAAATTCATTTTAAAATAAATAATAAAAAAAGACTTAACACACCTAATACTTTATATATATAATGAATGGCACCATAGTAAGCCAACTAAAACACTGCCACTGCCGCTGCCACTTGCAGTTCGAAGCTTAACTGTTAGCCATTTATTTTTCCTTAAATTTATAGTCATTATGGTTGCAATGCCATATATTTATATTATTATTATTATTATTTTAACACTCGTCTCGTCGAAATGTGATTTTTTTTTCCTTTTTCAAAAAAAAAATTAAAACGAGATTTAGAGCTAAACAATTTATGGCTGCGATTTTTTTTTTTTTGTATTTTTATTTAACGCATGTAGTATGATTTGAAAGAATTACAGATGTTTTAACACTCCATTAAGTTTAAATTTTAAACAATACGTGTCTGACTCGGTTAAGTTTTAACTAATACATGGTTCAGTTCCTCAATAAATAAACTAATAATTATTATAAAATTTTATTAAGCTAAATGCAAGATTTCTCAGGCAACGATGATTGTAATTAATTATCTAATTACATTCTGACGAATGTAAGAAATACATTATTATTGATATCTATGATGACCATTTGTGACTCTCTAATGATGATTTTCGAGGATTTTTTTTTTGTTCGATCTTTCAGAAAGAATACATGAAACGTTTTCCCCCTACTATCGGTGTTCCTGACCATATAGTTAGATTCCAGCTTTTGTTCAGATATAAAGAATTCAAAGTTTAGCTCTTCAAATTGGAGATGGAACTCGATCGAACTGGTCTTCTGTTTCCTAGCTGATAAACAAGCTCAGGAACGGGCATCTTTCTTTCTTTCTTTTTTTTCTATTTGTGTGTGTGTGTTCAAGTGCTGCGTAGCGTCTTTGGATGCAGAAGGCAATAGGTCTTTGAACATCAATGTTACCTAATCAATATCACGAGCAGGTAAAAAATTAGGGATCTTTTGTATCCCTCAGTTCGTGCATCCACATATATAATAATAAAAATAAAAATAAAAATGATCCATACATAGAATTTTATCGAACGATCTATAAAAAAAAAAAAACTACAATCCGATGCACGAAACTCCCGCCGCATGGAGAATCGGAGAAAGAATTCATTGTACGCAATCTTACCTTGCTTTTTTGCAAGGGATTGTTTTCAAGATTTGAACCCGTGACTTCTTGATCACAAGGCAACAATCTTACCATTATACACAGAATCTTATCGAACGATCTACAATAAGTATACAAAAATAAAACAAAAGAACGGAAACGTAGAAGATGCATCTGAATCCGGAGTCAGCATATTCAAAAGAATCTGAAGTTGAAAGAAGCATCGTAGGACTTGATCTTCCACCGGTCGAGAGAGATGGCCCCGAAAGCTCTATCCGATAAGAAAAAAAAGTCGGTTGAATCTTCGCTCTCCTGCAGAGATCACACTCTATATATAGTGTTAACCCAAAATCCATTAATATTCCATCAATGTTAACGGTACGAATTAAAGGGTTATACACATATGAATCCAAAATTCATTAACCCACATTCAATAATACAAACCCATTAACTTAAAACTATAATGATTAGATCACTTTTAATCGTGTTCGAACAATAAAACACACTTACGATAACCACCACCAACAATTAGTATCGCACGTAAAGCAAAGCAATAATGCATTGTATCGACTGAATGTAATCCTGAATAATAAGAATGAATTAAAACAATTCAGCTGAACAACTAGACTTACGTTTGTTATAATAATTATTGAGTCGGAGCTCTTCTCGATCGAGTTCGAAGTATGTTCAGATATCCAAGTATATATAAATAAGCTCCTGCCGGCCCTTTGCGGATCTCAACTAGATTTGGTCAGGCTTGTGGTGTAAGAAGAGCTCCAACCAGGCCAACAAATTGAAAATGATCTCATTTGACAGTTTATTTGCAGACTTTTCAAGGGTTTGATTAATATTTCACGATACAAGAATCTTGCGATTGGCAAAAGAAGCGCTTTAAACCTTTTGCGCTATTATGATATATGTGAAATAAATGTTTTATGTGAAAGCCTGATGTACAAAATCAAATCGAACATTAATTTCAACAATTCTGTTATGCAGTAGGGTAAGTAGATATTTGAGATATTCAATCTGCAAACAAATTAAAAAGGGATATTTACAACATGGTATTGGAAGTATAAGTGAAGCGAGAACTGTTTAAAAATGTTAGCTAGCTTCGTTGGCGAACAGTTTTCATACTTTGACTCTAGAACTTTGTTTACAAACAATTCTAGAGCTTTGTTTACGGACACAAGTAGAGCTCATCTAATTACAAATTCAACTTGCTTGGGATATATTACATTCTAGCATATGGCAATGAGATCATTTGTATTGAATTCCTTTCTAATAGCTCAAGTTTTTGAATTCATGACAGTCCGACATGATATCTTGTAGAGGCAGTGCTTTCCATGACCAAGACAGAATTCAACCTCATCCACTAGCTAACAGTTTGTTGCCCCTAACAAAGCATGTTTTACTTTAAAAAAAAAAAAAAAACAAATCCAGTGCGATATCAATGTGAAGAGGTCACTACACACACCCAAAAAAATAAAAAATAAAAAAATCTCGCTAATCAGAATTCATAGTTCTTAGGTTAGAGAGTATAATACATTTGCGTGCATAAATATAGAAATTTTTTATGACAATTTATACTTTTTAGAAATATCAAACAAAAAATAGCTCTAGACAATAAAAGGTTGTTCAGAAATGTTTGGTTTTTCTATAACTCTATTAAATAAACATAAAAAGAAACTCAGTACACGAAGCTCCCGACAATAGAGTTTCGAGGAAGGACCTATTATATGTCATCTTATTTTGCATTGCAAGAGATTATTTTCACATTAAATAAGTAAACATGTGACAAGAAAATGCACAGTGAAAAAATAGTTCAAGAGTAATTAAAAACAAAAAATATCAACTGATTGGATGTGCATTTGTGATGGTCTTCGGGTGAGCAAGGAGTGTGTTTATGATTGTGTGGGTCGGGGTTTGCAAGAACTTTGCTTTACTGATAAACTTTGTGGGTTGAGTTATAGCATGCATAAGATCATACCCACTTAACCCAAGGCAACTTACCTGTTGGAACTCGAACAAACTTAAGATCTCCATCAACGTTATTACAGCAAAGATGAGAAAGAGGATTCCACCACTGTAAGCAATAACCTGAAAAGGACGAAGTAGATATTTTATCCAGAAGGATGTAATGTCAGTATTTAACTAACATCCAATCTAGTTTGTTTGCTTGCATATGAGAAATATTAACCACCACATAGTTCTGCTTTAATGAAAGTCTGAAAAAGTTGGCGTTTGGTAGCTCTGTTTTCCTTTTCCTTTTTCTTGTAAAACGGGAAAGTGCAGACAAATTATTTGCCTTTTTTGTTTTTATTTTCTTGAAAACAAAGGTTAATTTGATCCGTTTTCTAAAAAAGGAAAAAAACGGAGCTCAACCAAACAGCGCCTTAACTTTTAAAAAATAAAAAAAAGGTGTACCTTCTCAGAGACAAATGCCCCCAAGTAAAGAACCTCCAAGAACTGCAAGATGCAACCATGTAACCACATCAATTTTTACCCATTAACATCTCGTTTGACTTGCTAGGAAAGAATCAAAAACGAAAGTTTGAATTTTCCAATCCAGAATGACAAAGCTATTTAAATTCATCAAAATTCAATTGTTCTTGAAGACAATAATTGTGTCAACTCAAGCTAATTGCAACTTGAAATCCACAATTTCAATATAAGGAAAAACAACTTGTCCTGCATACATTCATTTGCCTTTCTAGCCATAAAAAGATCTATGGACCTCCATAAACAAAAATCACCACCTCAAAAACTAGTTAATCTTATTGACAACGATATTTCTACTTTGAAAAATGTTTGTATTCATCTGAGACACTCGAATGATGAACAAATAAGGGCTTGGAAAAAAATATGGAAAATATACCTCAATTTTTTTTTTCCTTTTCTATCATTGTCATCACAAAATGAATAATTGATTCTTGAACGCAATGAATAAATATTTGGGTTTGATAGGCAGGTGTGATCACTCTGTGGTTCAATGCCACCAGAATTTGGCATATCTGTTTAGTGATCCTTCATTAATTGCAAAATCTACTGGTTTTTGGCAACTTAGTCATGCAAAAATAATAAACGTGCAAGAGTTTCCAAACACATCAAGCACTAAAAGGCAAGTCTCATGAGTTATAGCACAAAGTAGAATCTACAAATATGGTGTATATAATAAAAATGGCCAGAAACCTCTAGATCAATAGAATTTTAGAAATCACAGGAATGATGAGGTGTACTATAGGTTAAAAAAATTAGCAATAACTCTGCCTCAATCTTGTAGCACATTTAGATTCCAAGAATAGAGCATCATCTAGCACATAATTAATGTGAACCTTAAGTTCATAAAAATTAGTTGTAAACTTGAAAAAAATGTAGAAATTTATACGTTTCTTTACCAAAGTTGCAAACGTATGGCCAGTAAGTGCCCCTCCTATGACACCCAAAGGTGAAGAAGCTGCCGCAAGTGGTGCAGAAGAGAAACTCAGCTGTCATGACTCATGATTAACATCAAAATATATTACTCAAAACAAAGTGAAATAGACAGCATATATTACTCAAACCTTTATCAGCAATAATGAATAAGCTAAAGAATCCAGTAAAAGTATCTTACAGCAATAAAGAATGTTTTGTCTCCAAGTTCAGATCAACAAAAATGCCTGCATGAAGAGTTTGATAAAAGATAAAATGTTAATGAAGAAAAAGCTGAAAAGGCAAAGGACACACCACAAAAGAATCATAAAGTTGAATGAATGGAATCATAGAAGTTAAAGAAGAAAAATAACAGAGTAAGCATCAGCTTGGCAAATATTTAATGGTTCCATGTGGAGATATTTCTGTTCAATTTATGCTGAACCTACCAATTGTGTTATTTTGTTATGACATGGATAATGCACTTTCATTTGAAAGCTACAGATAGTAAACTGATATCATTATTCAAATTATACATTGATCCCAACAAATGGTGGCAGAGTGGCCCTGCCACCAACAAGAGGTATTGGAGCGTGACCTAACTAATTGAAAGACTTCCTATGATCCACAGTGTGGATCTCTCAACGTAACAGACACACTGAGATGTTCTAAGCATTATGGGGACTTATAGAAAGTCAAAGGGTTCTATATTCCAAAATTCAATGAGACAATTGAGGATTAAAAACTCACCTTGCGTGAAAGGTCACACTATTAGATAAGGGCTGGAGTAAATGGGCGGCGACTGAAATAATAGTAATCAATACCATCAGATTTTGTTTCATACATAATTTGTCTCTTATAGTTAAGTTGGAGGTTATCAGAAGTTGCACACAAAATGTTTAATATATAAGGATTTGAGAATTTGACGATATGGCTTAACAGTAGGGTAACTTTTGCACTCCAAGAGCTGGCATCAAACTAGAATCTAGATAGGTCCTTCAGGATAGTGGGTTAAGGCATTATTCTTAGGTTGATTCAACCAAATGTTTTGCATTGTCATTGACTGAGAAGTGTTACTAGAATTACCTCAAGCCCAAGAAATTGATATTTGATATTCAAAGAACAGACGAATATGTCGTATTGATGTTGGACTTTCCGAGCCGTAAAAATCGCTTTTTGTGTTGTGGAAACCTCGGAAGCCTGACCACGAATCCGTGCGAAGATATATATAAAATAAAACATGTATGTGTTTAAAGATCCTAGATCTATCTTAGATCTACAAGATAGAGCATTACCCTCGTAGCGACGTCCTTCGCTTATCCCGCTCGTCTAAAAGCTTGTCGGAACTCAAGAGTGTCAAGTGTACACTCCTCTATTGGTATCCACACGGACAAATGGTGGAGAAACTCAACCTAGAGTGTGCTAGCACTCATGGAAATTTCGGCCAAGAAGGATTGAGAGAGCAAGAGAGGAAGAACCAAGGAAGAAGATGAAGTTATACAACTTAACTTCACACTTTCATAACCCACTATAAGGGGGTTACATGCATGCATGTAACTCCAAGAACCAATGACTCTTGGTCTTCCTCATGAGGTGACATCCCATGATGTGTTCATGATGATGTGGAGCATCATCATTGGCCGGCCCCATGCCAAGTCACCATGACATGACAATTGATCAAGTCAAAATTGACCATTCATCTTTCCTCTCAAGTCAAGTCAAACTTGACCTATTATCTCTCATGGTTGATCAAATATAACCACTTGATTCAAGTCAATTTGATTTAATGAATCTCTATTCATTAATTTAAATTGCCTCAATAAATCAAATCTAAATTAGACTCATTTAATACTTGAATCAAATTGAGTCTAACTCAATTAGTTTAATTTAGATTACTCTTGATCCAATTTGGTTCATCCCATGAACCTAATCCTTATGGTTCATCATATGAACCTAATATCCACCTAATTGCCCTTTGTGTGTGACTCTATAGGTTCTTGTAACGTTGGCAATGTTCCTAAACCGATTTAGGAACATAAGCAATGAGCGGTATCTAGCAACACATCATTGCTACCCAAGTTACATAGAATATTGAGCTCCAACATCACCTTTGTGATTACTAATTGTGACTCTCACAATATGTGACAATGTCCTTCTATCCTTAACATCTAGATTTACCAATTGAGGCATACACCGTGTCATCCTCGGTACAATCTATATCTTGAACTCTAAGTAGACTCACTCTAATCAAATGAGCTCAATATCTCATATTGACTCATTTGAGCATGGCCATGCACTTCGTGGTCTCACTCTATCAAGAATATCGATGTCACTCCCGTCATATAGGAGGGATAGATCTCATCTACATCACTCACATCCCTCCGCATAATTTGTTACATACCCAGTAATCGCCTTTATAGTACACTCATTTACGGGTGACGTTTGACGAAGCCAAAGTATGCAACTCCTTATGTAGGGAACCATGGTGACTTCCGGTCTAAGGACTAATAGTCATACTAATAGCCACATGAGAAAGTATATGACACTCATATAACGATCCATGATACTTTCTCATGGCGGGTCATTCAGTATATATTCTCTAATGCATACCCATGTGTCAACTTGATATCTCATATCCATGACTTGTGAGATCAAGTCATCGTGTTGACCTACATGCTAGTTTCTACGCATTAACATTGTCCCTGAATGTTAATACTTGACTAGGAATGATTAAGAATAGCGTTCTCTATATCATCTCATTATCGATTCAACCAATCGATTGATATAGATAAGAACCTACTACTCAAGGACATTATTATATTTAGTTATTTGGCACCAATACAAGTAAATATAATAACCATGCATTTATAAATAAGAATATGATACAATAAAGTCCATACAACAATCATCACATGATTGACTCTAGGGCTTTCACTAACAATTTTCCACTAGCACTAGTGTCAATCACCGTAGTATCTAATACCCAATGACTTAGTGTGACCATCATGCTTTTTCTGTGCCAAAGCCTTGGTCAAGGGATCTGCGATGTTAGCCTCTGTGGGTACTCTGCAAATCTTCACATCTCCTCTATCGATAATCTCTCGAATGAGATGGAAGCACCGATATATTCGACCTCTGTTGTAGAATCAGCAATTGTATCCTGCTTGGAACTCTTCCAGCTCACAGCGCCACTATTCAAGCAAAACACGAACCCTGACTGCGATATATAATCATCCTGGTTAGTTTGGAAGTTGACATCACTGTAACCCTTTACAACTAGCTCCTCATCGCCTCTAAATATCAAGAAATATTCTTTAGTCCTTCTCAAGTACTTAAGAATATTCTTGACTGCTATCCAGTGACGCTCATCTGGATTTAACTAGTATCTACTCGTCATGCTCAAAGCATACGAGACATCAGGATGAGTACACAACATGACGTACATGATAGATCCTATAGCAGATGCGTAAGGGATCTTATCCATGCGGTCTCTCTCCTCTCTAGAAGAGGGACTTTGAGTCTTCGAAAAACTCACACCATGTGACATCGGCAAAAGTCTCTTCTTATAATTCTGCATGGCAAACCGTAGTAATACCGTGTCAATATATGTACTCTGACTTATGCCAAGCAATCTCTTAGATCTATCTCTATAGATCTTGATGCCTAGAATACAGACTGTTTCACCTAAGTCCTTCATTGAGAAGCACGTCCCCAGCCAAGTCTTCACAGACTGTAGCAAAGGGATGTCATTCCCAATGAGTAGTATGTCATCCACATACAATATAAGGAAGACAATTGTATTCCCATTAACCCTCTTGTAGACACAGGGTTCATCTTCATTCTTGATGAAACCAAACTGTTTGATCGCATCATCGAATCGAAGATTCCATCTCCGAGAAGCTTGCTTTAGCCCATAAATGGATCTTTACAGCTTGCATACTTTCCCAGTATGCTATGGATCTACAAAACCCTCAGGTTGTGTCATGTACACATCCTCGAGTAAGTTTCCATTCAGAAATGCGATTTTGACATCCATCTGCTAGATCTCTTAATCGTGGTATGCTGCAATAGCAACCATGATTCGAATGGACTTAAACATCGTCACTAGAGAAAAGGTTTCATCATAGTTAATATCATGAATTTGCTTGAAATCTTTAGCCACCAATCGACCCTTATAGGTATGCATAAGTCCATCCATGTCAGTCTTTCTCTTAAAGACCCACTTACACCCAATGGGTTTGACCCCTTCAGGTGGATCAACCAAAGTCCATACTTGGTTGGTGTAATGGATTTCATCTCGGATCTCATGGCCTCTAGCCATTTCTGTAACGACCCGACCTCTATTGGCGGAATTCGGCGACCCCTATTGGTCGATGACCGTCGCCCCTGTTGGCCCGTCGACCCCTATTGGTCGATGACCTGGCCCCTATTGGCCCGTCGACCCCTATTGGTCGACGACCTGGCCCCTATTGGCCCGTCGTTACTCACCTGGACTTCCCACCCCTGGAAGTGGGTTTTTGCCTTCCCCAGGATTCGAACTCTAGACCTCCAGGCTAAGTACTAAAGTTTATGAATCCTGATAACCAAGTGATCCAGGGGAATAGGGGTCGCCGAATTCCGCCAATAGAGGCCGGGTCGTTACAATAAAAAGACGCCTTTTATTGTAACGACCGGGCCCCTGTTGGCGGAATTCGGCGACCCCTATTGGTCGCCGACCGTCGCCCTTGTTGGCCCGTCGTTACTCACCTGGACTTCCCACCCCTGGAAGTGGGTTTTTGCCTTCCCCAGGATTCGAACTCTAGACCTCCAGGCTAAGTACTAAAGTTTATGAATCCTGGTAACCAAGTGATCATAAAGTTGTCACGCCCCGAGGGAGCATGCCGAGCCGAAAATCAAACGGACGGCATCTCCCCTGTACGTGGCAACATTTCGGGTTAATACAAGGCCCGTAGGCCCACAACAAAAACATAATAAACAGATATAAGTATATCAAACACACAGCGGAAATGGAAATACATACCCACAACAAAATATACCAAAAACATACGGGTGTACACACGACAAGACCGTAGTACTAAAGCGTCATAAAACATCGACACGAATAAAGTCCACAATATAATGATAAAGTCCATACATAGAACAAAATCCATAACACGGACCACAAATCATAAATCCTCGGAGACTCAAAATGTGGAGATGGGATGGATCGCCAGCGACTCAGTAAATCGAAGACTTCTACATTGACAGGCGACGAGAAAAACCCGAATTCGGAGGTGGTGAGTAAAACTCGTAGTGTCGGAGATAACATGTAAATATATATACATCAATATTACATGTCATTCAGCGATCTAAATCTACTCGAACAACGGGTATACATCAGCATAAAAGGTATATATGCATGCATACACTAAATAAACTGAACATCAACGTTGCTGACATACCTGGCAGTCAGCTACTCTATCCTGATCCAACCTGGGCATATAATCACATCATATGGTATAAAAGTATAGTACTAACTCAATACCTAACTTTGAGTCAAGAGTATCCTGTGAATATCCAGATGGGTATACAAGTATCAACCTCTACCATACCATACAGAAATGCGATTAGCATGTATGAATATGTACAAACAAATGCAACAAGCATAGTACATACAAATGCATCATCAAAGTGAGTATACATATAGGGTATACGTATGTATACTAATCGCCATCATCCATATATATATATATACAAGCGGTATGTATATATATATAATCATATCTGCAAAACACAGTATGATCTACGATGCAACATGCGTGGTCATGCACTGCTCACCCCTACTCGCTACCACGACCCGGATTGTGGCCTAGGTGGCACGCGACATGACAACTATCCCGACTCGGTAGCCACCACTCTCGGTGGCCGAGTTGGGTAGTATGATCGAGTAGCATATGGCGTAAGTAGCTCGCTCATACGGGGGTCCCTATTGCTGGCCACTCAGGACCGACACGCGATGAGCGGTCGAGTGCCACGCACCAGGACAAGCGCGCGCACAACAACCATCATCAATAATGGTAGAGTGCGGCACAACAAATGCCATGCCCTCACCCGATTACTCTCTGGAAGTAACACGGGAGGCGAGGATATTGGCGACTCTCTCTCAACCCCAAGGGAGGCGATGTCGTCGGTATGCATGCAATGATATGAAGTCTTGTCTCACATACGGAACATCTACCTAGACTCTCTGTTCAATAAAGAGTCACACCCAATTGATCGATTACACTCTCTACACCAGAGAGTCACTCATCGATCATGACAAGTTAGGACCATCGGTCAGTAGCGACCTTATCCACGACTCATATGACCATTCACACAACCTGTGGTTGGTGAATAAATGTGCAACATACAAGTATGAAATAAGTCCTACATCTAGGGTCATAATTATCCATAGAGAATCTTTTTGTCAAATTTACAATTTAGGTCATCCTCCATACTCTAACATCTACACCCTACTAAATCGTTCGACCTACTTACATCACATCAGTAAGTTCTAGATCATGCTAGGGAATATGCGTTATCAATAATCGAGCACACATATATATCAACGGTAAGTTCAAGCATACGATAAACAGAGCATGATCAAGGTAATATGAACACCTAAGGTTCATATCTATGCCTAAATCTGAAAATCATTTCATCTGCGAGCCCGGTAAATTACCTGCACATTGTCAATGCGCGTGGTAATAGAGTCCTCGCGTCCGCGGACCAGTCTCGTATTCACGTCCTGCAAACAACATAGAACATATATTAAGTTCTATTGTACATCGCATAATCGAACCAAACTCCACATCAACTTCGTATCTTATCTAATAGATTGGTCTGCTTTAAACTTGACCTAATCAATCCTCTATTAACAACAAATCCGTCATAAGATCAATTTAATCACAACGATAGTGATATACATTTATAAATTATCCAAACCCAACTCACCTTGCATAGATTCACTCCACGACTTCTTGTTCCACCATAGGAAACACCGATCTATACAATTCCAATGAGCGGAGGCAACAACCCATCAATGTAGATCGTGCTGATAATCATGTCCAGAAAACTCTATCTCAATTCAAATACCTGTGACCAAAATACATCATATAACCAAACACTAACATAATCAAATCGGAGGAATAAGGATCCAACCTGATATTAATAAGCGATTGATTAACCAAATCACATACCATTCATAAATTCCCCAATTAGAACTCTAGAGCATCCCAATCGATATTGTGAGGTCGCCTGGACTGACTCCACCTCTGATGTTCCCCTTATTCCTCTGCTCACCGCATCCACCGCCAATCTGTGCCCTTCTCCCATACGGAAAGATTTCAATTAACAATTGGGGAAACTATAATCGGAGAGGATCTCATCCGAGATCGAGGAAGAACAACACCTTACCTTGCTCGTGACGGTTGGCCGTGAGCGCCCTTTCAATCGTCCTTCTTTGCTGCCGAAACCACCTCGCTGCCCTAGCAACTCTGCCGACGCGAATCTCCCCCTATCCCCTATTCCTCAGAGCAAAACCACACTCCATACTACTTGCTCCGGCAACAATCGGAAAGAACAACCCCCTGATCGAAGCGTCGCCTACCCGAACTTCCTGACCATGCGCCCGCCCATCACCGGCACATCCGTGGGCACTGTAAGGGTGGTTGGCCGTTGCTTGCAGAGGGAAACCAGTCGTGGTCGGCCTTCGCTTGCGGAGGGAAAGGAGCGGTATGGCGTAGCCTTGTGGAGGGAAAGGAGCGACGGGAGGCAGAGAAATCGCGAGAAAAGGAAATCGCGACTCGAAAATAAAGGACGCGATGGAGAAACGCTCGGGAGAAGGAAAAGCCGAAGGAAATTAACGCTTGGCGTTGATAACTGAGAATCGGGTCGGGTAAGAAAATACCGGGTCGGATTTAGGGAAAAATAATCGGGTCCGGCTCTGATCAATCCATTGACCTTAGAGTTTTACCATTAAACTTAAGTCAATTGAACCCTATTAAGCCCCTCATAACCAGATGACCCAAACAGGCTTTTCCCAAAGCCTGTTTAATCTTTCCCCGTAATTGCCATAGAAATTTCCATTTAAATCTAGGAAAATTTCTAAAATTCCTGAAAATATCCATAAGGTATTTTCCTAGTTACCAAGCATTTTTTTTTCTGTGGTATTTTACATTCTCCCCCACTTATAAAAAATTTGGTCCCCAAATTTCGTACTAACTTGCAAAAATTTACTTCAAGCAAGTTTCCGAAAGGACCACATACTTTCCTCAAGTGGACAGATGAGACAATCGAGCCCGGATAGTATCTTCCAGCTCCCACATAGCCTTCTCATCGGTATGATGTTGTCATCCAACCTTTACGAGTCGGATGGTTTTCGTCCCACTACTGTCGCTCCTTGCGACCCAGGCTCCACCCTGGAATCTCCTCGTAAGTCACATCAGGCTGAAGTGGAATTGCTACCTCCTTCAGAACAATGATCAACAAGCGACACGTATTTCCTTGGTATAGAAACAGAAAATACGTTGTGAACACTCATAAGTGTCAGAGGTTAAGCCAACCGATAAGCTACACCTCCATAATCCACAACACAAGATCAGAATAGATCCTCCAACGCCTAAATGATACACTCAGACTGTTCATCTGCCTGCGGATGAAACATTACACTAAGTCGAAGCTCTGTGCCCATAGTCTGGGGTAGACTCTGCCAAATCGCGAGGTAAATCACGAATCTCTATCCGATATGGTACTTAAAAAGTAGCCTACGCAATCGATAATCTTTCCAATACAACTTTGTCGGACGATCCAACAAGTCCATTCCACTCATAGGCAGAGAGTGAGCTGATTTGGTTAGTCGATCCACAATCACCCAAATCGCATCACGTCCTTTACGGGTTCTAGGCAATCCCGTAACGCAATCAATAGTGATATGCTCCCACTTCCATTCTGAAATTGGAATTTCTGGAGCATTCTAGTGGGTTTCTAATGTTCAACCTTCACCCATTGGTATAGTATATATCCAAAGAACAAAATTGCTATAACTCTCTTTATACCATTTCACAAATATAAACGTTTCCAATCTCAGTACCTCCAAGTACCACCAAGGTACATAGCCCATCTCGGATGATGCGCTTCCTGTAGCAACTCCGGAACCCACTATCCTTATCAGATACGGGGAATTATTTTCTCAAAAGAGAAATCCATCAACTATTCAAAATTCACTCTACCACACACTCTAAGTGCATGAAAACTAAAGCAACTAATCTCTATAGTAGCTACCCGAGCTAGTCAAATTCGATGAGCACTTCGCTCCATACAACTACACATCAAAATAACTACTAAAGTCACGTCATGTATACGGCGGACTATCTCGTAGTTTCTTAATCACATAGGCATAAGATATGCCTCATTCATCCGTGATCGAATCATTCCGATCCCTGAAACGACGCATCTGCGTACATCATCCTTTTATCCACTCTGGAAGGATTAACTAATACTCGTGTAAAAGTTAACCGCCGTCTAGGTCTTATAACTGGTTTCACCAGCTTTCGACTAAATGATTTCCATCATCACCTTTATCAAACAAGTTCGTGGTATAGTAATGGCAAGCATTCTATCCACATCAACGGAATTAACCAAAACATACAAGGCAAACCACCATCTACGGTGGTCGAGTGCGCAACTCCAACTACCACAATCAACAGTGGCCAAATTACGCAACTCCAACAACTACAAAAAGGATCCAATCGTGTTCAGGATACACGATTCTCAAATTCCGTGACGACTAAATCATTGTTTAGTCTAACAACTCATAAACTTCATACTAAGTATGAAATCGTCATCTCCACACACCTGCATCTCCTTTACTCTACGCTGATGATATATATTAATCATCACAACGACAATGATAATTGTATGACGTCATGTCAATACAATATCAACACTCCAGTCGTAAACCAACCCTAGAGTATACACAGGTGTCTTTAGCTGATCTAAGTAGATCATTCATCCTCAACGAAGGATACTTATTTTCAACAACTATCGTGATCCCATCATCGATAATCGATCCATAATCTCATCTCTCTTTCAACAAAGAGTTCCGGATCTTCTCAAGGAGGAATACTGGGATGGATAAATATCCCTCCCATCATCTCCTATGATCGCAACTCTCGTTCTTCTACTTCTTTTATAGTGTTTAACAACACTGATACCAACAAACTATCACCCAGTCTGTGACCTTCGATATCAGAACTATTTCCGCAATCATTTCGATCGCCTACTCCACTTGCCTAAGCAACAACAAGGCTAGGAGTTCATCCGAAACTACATCCGATTGCTCTCGGATTATACGCACAACTGAGAGACATAATCATACTCTAATCTCAACAACTTGACCATCCATAAGGATATGTCTACAATAAAGATATGTCTATCCGAGTCTAAGGGCATCCCTTGACTTCTTAATTGTTGGTCCACTTCTCACCTGACGGTAGAGATACCATCGACCCACAAGTCGATGTAAAGGACCCTTCTAATCCAACTGAGAACGTTCTAGATACAGATACCTGTAACCACAAGTATCTCTCAACATATTAACCCAGAGGGTAAAACTAGAGTAATACCCTGAACGATGATATATCTGTCGATCCGATCCCAAAGGCTCCACGCATGTCTCGGCCTTTCTCCGAAGAGAATAAGATCAGATCCAACAGTCCGCGACAAAACGGTCGCATTTCTGCGACGAATGTCTCGGGGATTTTTCCCTAGATCATCTGATCTATCCCTTAATCCTACAAGCTGCAACTATAGAATACTGAATAAATACGACCATCGTCGTATACTCTCTCCTCTGCACTAATCAAATCACATCTGGAGGTAACTGTTGTTGTCTGCTGAATCTTCTAAGATGTCTTCTCGATGCCGCTTCGTGGCCGATCTCTCTCAAGAGAGTATCAAGGAACTCCAACCACGCTGAGGTAGTAGGTTGTTGTTGAGATAACCCAAATCTTTGGCCGATCTCTGCTTTATCGAGGCGGTGCATCATCCTCTGGAATACCATCGATAGTCTTCATTGAATCTTCAAAGTACACCTCCTCCAGCTTCAACGGATAATCTGACTTCACGCGTCTTCATGATCTGCACTGCACGCACACAAGTCCTTCGGAGTCTTTGTTCTGATTTTGCTTATATCCACAAGAACCTTCTGATGATCTGCGATTGGTCTTCTATAATCGGAAAGTAGCCCCAAGGCCTCTGACTCCGATCTTGCTCCCTTTGTCCAACCGTCGGAAACTTCTGGCTCTATTAAGTTGACCTGCAATATTTGCTTATCGGTCTCCAACTCTTAACCCTTGTACGGAATCATTTCTAACTCATGTCTCAATCCAACGAGAGGATCTGGTAGACGATCCCGGCATCCTAATCCAACAGTAAGCCAATAACTCTGGGCGGCTTATATCCTCCATTCATCTTCTTGAGCTATTAGGTGATCGTAGTCTCTGCAAGTCTCACGACTCTGCACAGTACAATATTACTGACCGATCACACTTTCTTGAAGCTCAAGAATTCCCTTACAATGCGTCACTAAAAGTGACACGGGGAAATATTCTCTTTCAACATCACTAAACCAAAATCAAGTTATATATTATTCCCCGAAGATTATTTTCGCATTTATCACCAAAATCGGCTTGATCCAGATAATGGTATGCAACCCACTCTTCTTTCTCGATAACATGAGTTAAGTACTTAAAAGTACTCTCAAAGTTATACCACTGATTTAACAACTCGGATAAAATCCTATGAAACTCCATAACCTAGCCTTCCGCTATCCGCATCAACAATAGTCTAGGTCATTCATTACCCACAGTAATGATCTCGACTAGATTAGTGGAAATCTCTAAGGCTGTAGTATCCGATTTCCATAATAAATGTGACGACTTGGCCCTGTTGTCAGGCTCGGTGTCGATCGACTCTCAAAGGTAAATTACCTTCTCGACACAGGTTCAAGACTCACAGACTCAACAGGTCGTTTCCGTGGTCAACTCATACCACGGTTACGAATAATAACCAACACACTACAGGTTATTCCCTGGTACAAGCATCTAAATGCATAGTCAACTTAACCGGGAGTATAAACCCTAAAGGTCACTCCGGTTGGTCGCCTCGGTGGACGACCCCTACTACAAGTCTGTACAGGTATCATATCTATACTGTATACAACTACTGATCAAGTTTAGATAAATATCTACTAAACCACAAGTTTTCAGAAATTCTTACCTCGTGCTGCTTGGAGCTCAGGCCGCTGTCCATCTCATCTCAAAACCAAAACCGAATACATCGACTCCCGAGAATCCAAGACTCGACTCAAAAATAACATAGTACGGCATCGCAGAACCTTGGGCTCTGATACCAATAAAGTTGTCACGCCCCCGGGAGCATGCCGAGCCGAAAATCAAACGGACGGCATCTCCCCTGTACGTGGCAACATTTCGGGTTAATACAAGGCCCGTAGGCCCACAACAAAAACATAATAAACAGATATAAGTATATCAAACACACAGCGGAAATGGAAATACATACCCACAACAAAATATACCAAAACATACGGGTGTACACCCCCCTGACAAGACCATAGTACTAAAACGTACATAAAACATCGACACCAAATAAAGTCCACAATATAATGACAAAGTCCATACATAGAACAAAATCCATAACACGGACACAAATCATAAATCCTCGGGAGACTCAAAATGTGGAGATGGAAATCACGAAGACTTCTACCATTGCACCGGCGCGAAAAAACCGAGTCGGAGGTGGTGAGTAAAACTCACAGTGTCGAGAGATAACATGTAAATATATATACATCAATATTACATGTCATTCAACAGTCTAAATCTACTCGAACAACGGGTATACATCAGCATAAAAGGTATATATGCATGCATACACTAAATAAACTGAACATCAACGTTGCTGACATACCTGGCAGTCAGCTACTCTATCCTGATCCAACCTGGGCATATAATCACATCATATGGTATAAAAGTATAGTACTAACTCAATACCCTAACCTGAGTCAAGAGTATCCCTGTGAATATCCGATAGGTATACAAGTATCAACCTACTACCATACAGGAAATGCAGTATCATGTATGAATATGTACAAACAAATGCAACAAGCATAGTACATACAAATGCATCATCAAAGTGAGTATACATATAGATTTGATTCAGATGTATACTAATCGCATCATCCATATATATATATATATACAAGGGTATGTATATATATAATCATATGCAAAACGTATGATACGGCAATGCAACATGCATGGTCATGCTGCTCACCCCTACTCGCTACCACGACCCGGTGTGGCCTAGGTGGCACGACATGACAACTATCCCGACTCACCGCCACCACTCTCGGTGGCCGAGAGTTGGGTAGTATGATCGATGGCATATGAGCGTAAGTAGCTCGCTACGCATAACGGGGTCCCCGCCGCGGCCACTCGACCGACACGCCATGCTAATGAGCGAGTGCCACGCACCCAGGACAACTGCACGCACCCCAACAACCATCATCAATAATGGTAGAGTGCGGCACAACAAATGCCATGCCCTCACCCCAGTTACTCCTCTGGAAGTAACCTGGGAGGCAGGATGACTAACGACTCTCTCTCAACCCCAAGGGGAGACGATGTCGTCAGTATGCATGCAATGATATGAGGGTACTGTCTCACATACGGAACATCTACCCTAGACTCTCTGTTGATAAAGAGTCACACCCGATTGATCGAAGACACTCTCTCTGTAGAGAGAGTCACTCATCCGATCATGACAAGTTAGGACCATCTAGCGACTAATCGCCCACGACTCATATGACCATTCACACAACCTGTGGTTGGTGAATAAATGTGCAACATACAAGTATGAAATAAGTCCTACATCTAGGGTCATAATTATCCATAGAGAATCTTTTTGTCAAATTTACAATTTAGGTCATCCTCCATACTCTAACATCTACACCCTACTAAATCGTTCGACCTACTTACATCACATCAGTAAGTTCTAGATCATGCTAGGGAATATGCGTTATCAATAATCGAGCACACATATATATCAACGGTAAGTTCAAGCAAACGATAAACAGAGCATGATCAAGGTAATATGAACACCTAAGGTTCATATCTATGCCTAAATCTGAAAATCATTTCATCTACCCGACCAGTAGGAAATTACCTACCTGTTGTCAATGCGCGTGGTAATAGAGTCCTCGCGTCCGCGGACCAGTCTCGTATTCACGTCCTGGAAACAACATAGAACATATATTAAGTTCTATCGTACATCGCATAATCGAACCAAACTCCACATCAACTTCGTATCTTATCTAATGATTGTCCGCTTTAAACTTGACCTAATCAATCCTCTATTAACAATCTATAAGATCAATTTAATCACAACGATAGTGATATACATTTATAAATTATCCAAACCCAACTCACCTTGCATAGATTCACTCCACGACTTCTTGTTCCACCATAGGAAACACCGATCTATACAATTCCAATGAGCGGAGGCAACAACCCATCAATGTAGATCGTGCTGATAATCATGTCCAGAAAACTCTATCTCAATTCAAATACCTGTGACCAAAATACATCATATAACCAAACACTAACATAATCAACCTGAGGAATAAGGATCCAACTCGATCTTAATAAGTTTATCGATTAACCAAATCACATACCATTCATAAATTCCCCAATTAGAACTCTCGAGCATCCCAACTCATCAACACAACAGATCAGTTCTGAACTGATATTGTGAGGCTGCCCTGGACTCCACCTGCAGTGTTCCCCTTATTCCTCTGTTCACCGGCAATCCACTGCCAATACCGCTGCCCTTCTCCCATACGGAAAGATTTCAATTAACAATTGGGGGAAACTATAATCGGAGAGGGATCTCATCCGAGATCAAGGAAGAACAACACCTTACCTTGCTCCGGCGACGGTTGACCGTGAACGCCCTTTCAATCGCACTGCTGCCGAAACCACCTCGCTGCCCTAGCAACTCTGCCGACGCGAATCTCCCCCTATCCCCTATTCCTCAGAGCAAAACCACGCTCCATACTACTTGCTCCGGCAACAATCGGAAAGAACAACCCCCTGATCGAAGCGTCGCCTACCCGAACTTCCTGACCATGCGCCCGCCCATCACCGGCACATCCGTGGGCACTGTAAGGGTGGTTGGCCGTTGCTTGCAGAGGGAAACCAGTCGTGGTCGGCCTTCGCTTGCGGAGGGAAAGGAGGCGGCTGTGGCCGGCCTTCGCTTGTGGAGGGAAAGGAGCGACGGGAGGCAGAGAAATCGCGAGAAAAGGAAATCGCGACTCGAAAATAAAGGACGCGATGGAGAAACGCTCGGGAGAAGGAAAAGCCGAAGGAAATTAACGCTTGGCGTTGATAACTGAGAATCGGGTCGGGTAAGAAAATACCGGGTCGGATTTAGGGAAAAATAATCGGGTCCGGCTCTGATCAATCCATTGACCTTAGAGTTTTACCATTAAACTTAAGTCAATTGAACCCTATTAAGCCCCTCATAACCAGATGACCCAAACAGGCTTTTCCCAAAGCCTGTTTAATCTTTCCCCGTAATTGCCATAGAAATTTCCATTTAAATCTAGGAAAATTTCTAAAATTCCTGAAAATATCCATAAGGTATTTTCCTAGTTACCAAGCATTTTTTTTTCTGTGGTATTTTACAATTTCTCAGAGTCTGGCCTCATCACAGCTTCCTGATAGGATGTAGACTTATTCTCAATAGGCATAACGTCATCATGGTCAGACAAGAGAAATGAGTATCTCTCAGGCTGACGACGTACCCTATCAGACCTGCGAAGAGGTAGGTCTACCTGAACAGGTGGTTGTTCCATAACTCTTTGTGCAATAATCTCATCACCCACAACACTTTGTGGTTCCTGTTCAACCTCCATCAAGGCCTCAGTGTTATGGTCCTTATCTTGAATTTCTTCAAGATCGTGTTGGGTTTCCGGCACCGCGGCGTGTGTGTGTTCGATCATGTTTCGTAAACATGAGCACAGCGGAAGCAATAAAAATAATAAATACTCCTATTTATTACAACACACACAACACACGCATGCTTTTACAACAAGTGTAGACATAACCGTAAATTAAAATTGCAATAAAAGGAAATTTAAACTACGTTATACCTTCCGTATGACGTGTAGCGGGAACGGCATCAACCGGAACGATCCTCGTAAGAATCGTCTCTATCCGTATCCACGCCGAGCTCCTCGGGATGACTTCGCCAAGCCACGAGCTTCGTCTTCGTACGGGTTACTAGCCTCGTGTTGAAGACGACGTGATCGAGAGATGATCACGGTCCGAATCCAAATTCGGACCTAAAACAAGTCCTCAAGACTTGCTTCTCCGGAGAGGTATTCGTCAACCGATTGACGAATCCTTCCTCCACCTCCGAGGATTACCGAGATCAAATCCCGATATGTTATCCGCTGTCGAGCCCTAACCGTCGTCTCAACGACGCGCCGACGAGAGGAGAAGAAGCTGTCCAGAAAACTGGACAGCTTGGTGGAGGAGTAGGCGCCGGCCAAAACCAAGGAAGCAAAGGGCTCACCTTGATGCCAAACCTAAGGAGGATGACCGGAACTCTTCCGGCAGCTCGACGCGTAGAGGAGGAAGGAAGCAACCTTCGGACGCTTGGGTTGAGGACCTTAGGGTGGCGGCAGCAGCAGGTTGGGCGCCGAAGAGGAGAGGGAGGGGGTGGGCGGCAACTCAATGATTAGGTTTAGGGTTAGGGTTTAATCCCTATTTTATAGAGAACTAATTCTCTTAATGGTTAATGGATCATATCCATAAAGCCCGTTAACCCGCTCCATTAAGATAAGTTAAAATAAACCAAACCATGATGGTTTATTTTAAGTTAAAACGAACAGAACCAACTTTTGGTTCATTCGTTTAAAATAAACCAAACCCTTTGGTTTATTATTATCCATTGGATTAGAACCAAACCATTTTGGTCCATCCATTATGTCTTCATAAGACACAGACCATCCACGCTTCCATTGCGACTGAAACAATTTCAAGCTCGCTTTATGTTTGGTCCGACCAAACATAGTTTCTCTCGGTCTGAGAATCCCATTCTCAAGCTCGTTTTAAATCCTTTGGATTACACTCGTTGTGCGTGTGACCAAATAGGTTCTCGGTTTATGTTGGCCGTCTATAATTAACCATTAATTATAGAACGATCATGAGTGGCACCTAGTAGTACATCATGATCCCCGATTAACCGAAAAGATCAACGGTTGATCAACTATTTACGAAACCCTTCGATGCTCGAATGAATCGTGCCCCATTCCCTTCACTCATCTTATACCCACTTGGTTCAGGACATGGTCTATAGTGTCAGTCCCCACTAGGCTGACTACGTCACACCTAGCCCAAGTATCATTTCCTCGTCCTACGGATTCTAGTTACTGCACATGTATCGAAGAGTAATTTACTCTAAACATGTAATGCTTTGGCCAAAGACTTTAGTAACAATCCGACGAGAGGCCATGGGTATACATCTCCTCACAAGGAGTGGTGAATCCTTTATAGGATCACTTCGACTTATACCCAATCATCCCGGGTCCACATCTCCTTAGAGATGTTTGCTTAAGATGTCAAAGCATAAGTCTCCATGATCAAGATGACTTGAATACCGCAAGTCAAAGGAACATCGCACTTAAGCCACAGTAAGAACTTCATTGACATATCTATATATGCAGAGAACCATATGAAGTCTTACGGTTGGTCATTCCAATGAACTAGTTACCATAACTAGCATCCACGATTAACTCCTGACATCACTATGTCTCGGCCGGTGAGAATCACCGCTTGGATACACCAAGGAGTATACCTCGTGCTAGTCTCGGAATTGATGGTGTCCAATCCATCAATTCATTGACTAGGATAATTCCGATACATCACAATTACACATGTAGAGATACTCACTAGTTGTGATCCAATCACAAATTCTCTCATGCTGTGAATCGTATCGTGGACATTCAGTAAATGAGTTTAAGATCCAATCAAATACATAAAATATGTATACTCAAATAGTGAATCTTCATTTATCATATAAATGGTTCATACATAAGGCGATTGCCTTAGGACATCTCTCATATATTACTAACAGATCGAACGTACTCCCACTAGTTTTTTCTAGAAATAAAATCTCTTTCTAGAAAAATCTCAGTCTTTGCCACAAACACTTTGTACTGACTGGGAATGTAGAAGTGATATCCCTTTGTATCTTTGGGATATCCAACAAGATAGCACATATCAGATTTGGGTCCCAATTTGTCTGAGACTTGACGTCGAACGTAAGCCTCACAATCCCAAATTCTCATAAAAGACATCTTGGAATTTCTCCCTGTCCATATCGTATATGGTGTCTTTATCACAATCTTGGATGGTACACGGTTAAGGGTAAAGGCTGCTGTGTCTAGAGCATATCCCCAAAAGGATATAGGAGGATCTGTGTGACTCATCATAGATCGTACCATATCTAATAGGGTACGATTCCTCCTTTCGGATACACCATTCCACTGTGGTGTTCTAGGAGGAATGAGTTGGGATAGAATCTCACACTCAGCTAGATAGTCACGAAACTCATGGCTAAGGTATTCACCACCTCGATCTGATCGAAGTATCTTAATACTCTTGCTAAGCTGGTTTTGTACTTCATTCTTGAATTCTTTGAACTTTTCAAAGGATTCTGATTTATGTGTCATAAGATACACATAACCATATCTATTGAAGTCATCAGTAAATGTAATGAAGTACATGTAAGCACCTCTAGCAGCAACATTGAAAGTGTCATATACATCACTATGTATAAGTCCTAACAAGTCTGTTGCTCTTTCGCTGCGTCCACTAAAGGGAGTCTTGGTCATCTTGCCTAAAAGGCAAGACTCACATGTCTCATATGATTCAAAATCAAATGAGTCTAGCAGTCCATCCTTATAGAGCTGAGATAAGCGACTCTCGTTTATGTGACCTAAGCGACAATGCCAGAGATATGTTTGGTTCAACTCATTTGACTTGAACCTTTTGGTACTTATGTTATAGATAGAGCTCTCTAAATCTAGACAGTAGAGTCCGTTCATTAGAGGTGCACTACAATAGAACATATCATTTAAATAAATTGAACAATATTTGTTCTTTATTATAAATGTAAATCCTTTCTTGTCCAAATAAGAAACCGAAATGATGTTCTTAGTTAAGGCAGATACATAACAATATTCATCTAATTATAGTACAAGCTCAGAGGACAGAGATAGATCATAAGTTCCTACAGCAACAACAGCAACCCTTGCTCCATTGCCTACTCGTAGGTCCACCTCGCCCTTTGTCAATGCTCTGCTATTTCTCAACGTCTGCACATTAGTACAAATGCGAGATGCACATCCGGTATCTATTACCGATGATGAAGAAATAGATAGATTGACTTCTATAACATTTATACCTGAAGTAGAAGTCTCACTTCTCTTCTTCTTAAGATCTTCCAGGTATGCCTTGCAGTTACACTTCCAGTGTCCAGCTTCCTTGCAGTGGAAGCAAGCCCCTTCCTTGGCCAATCCTCCTTTGGGTTTCAGTTCATTGCCTTTGCCCTTGGTTTGAGACTTTCCCTTACCTTTAGGATTGCCCTTGCCTTTCTTCTTTTGCACCATCAAAATGGCGTCAGATTTTCCCTTCTTAAGGTTGAGCTCAGCAGTTCTCAACATGCTGAGCATCTCAGGCAGTGACTTATCAATTTCATTCATGTTATAATTCATGACAAATTGATTGTAGCTTTGTGGCAAAGATTGCATGATCAAGTCAGTGGCCAACTCTTGGCCAAGGGGGAATCCCAATCTCTGTAGGTTTTCTATGTATCCAATCATCTTGAGTACATATGGACCTACGGGAGTCCCATCTTGCATTTTGGAACCAAACAGTGCCTTAGAGACTTCATATCTCTCGTGCCTTGCTTGTCCTTGATATAGTTGACAAAGATGTTCAACCATATCATAAGCATTAATGAACTCGTGTTGCTTCTGAAGCTCAGAGTTCATGGTCGCGAGCATTAGACATGACACATTTAATGCATCATCTTGATGCTTCTTGTAAGCATCTTTGTCAGCTCGTGAGGTAGTGACAAGAGGTACCTCCGGAATGGGCTGCTCCAGGACATACAGTTTCCTTTCTTGGGTGAGAATATTTCTCAGGTTCCTGTACTAGTCCAGGAAATTTGCTCCATCGAGCTTGTCCTTCTCGAAGACAGAACGCAGAGAGAGTGTGTTCATGTTTGTCGACATAGTAATCTACAACATACAATACAGAGAATTAATATCATATTCTTTTTATCATTTAATTAGGCTTTTAATCAAATTATGCTCCCACTGAATTATAGGAATTTCGTAGAATCGAGTTATGGATGTGGTCAAACTACATTACTAGATTCATACAAACTAGCTATATTTCTTGTGGGATAAGATCCACATCATACTAATCCTTGAGTTAGCTTTGGCTAAATCGCCCAAGACTTAGTACGATCGGTGGATAACACATTACCGATTACATCTCTATGCAACTCTTGTTTATAGGATCAAGACCCACATTTACAAAAGACCTTGAGTTAACTTTGGCTAAATCGCCCAAGATTTAGTGTAAATGCGATCTTATGCTATCTTTCCAACAGTTGGAATATGCCTATAGTTCTACTCGATCCAATTGAGTTAACTAGTTTTACTCAATCTAATTGAGCTTACTCTGACCCAAGCCGTGATAGGCGAGACCAATATTGTCCCTCCGCACCCTACCAAGATAATATGCGTTGCTCTGCTTTGGCAGATTCAACAACTACAAATGATCGAGGTAGTGATGGATATCAAGGACTTGGTAGGCATTTACGAGTTGATTCGATTAATATCTAATATAATCATAATGTGTATCATATACGCATTAAGGTCTTTATTATTCTATATTAGCATGAATCACATACAAGCATTATTCTAGCATGCATCATATACATACAAGAAAAATATCCTAGCATGTATCATATACATACAAGCATTATTCTACCAACATGCATCACATACATACAAGCATAACAAATATATATATATAATTAACTGTGATGTGGTCATGACCCTACTATGATCTTCTCAAGCCAATGAGAAGATCGGACGGTCAACCTAGGGCTAGCGGCTTCTCCAAGCACTTCCTTTGACCGCCATGTGTCGTCGTCACCCTTCTCATAACTTCGTTTACAAGTGGATTTTCCACCGCTCCATTTTGTACATTACAAATATGAAACTCGAGTTACATTCGATTCTAAAACTATTTACAATTAGAATTTCAAAAGAAGAGGCACGACGCGGAGGTCGCATACACTATACAACACGCACAACCACAAAAACGACACGCAGGTCGTATTATGAATTACAATACATAATCATCCAATCATATTGGAGTTCTTGGGCCATGACAATAATATAATTATACATAATTCTAAATTATGTATTTTTATAGAAAATTTCTATAATTTTTCCTTTTTTTTCAATTTTATGAGTCACCTCTCCGTAACGGTCTCGCTAAGCAATTTCCAGGTCCGATCGCGGGAAAAGACCCTTTTCGGGGATAGGGGCAGCGCCCCTACTCACAAAATAAACTTTACGAGTGTCCATACTACGATCTTACAGCTACTTAAGTCATTGTCCCAAAAATCTAAAACGAGAACTCGCCGTTTCGGAGAGTTTTTCTCGGCAGTTGAAGCCTACAAGTATCCTAACACTTGTTGCTTCGACTCTTTGAGAAAAATACCCACAAATTCTATAAAAATAGGAAATTTACAGAAACTTAAAAATCTGTAATTTTTATATCTAATACAAAAACTACAAATATTAAACGCATACATGCTTCGCACGTGGCTCTGATACCACTGTTGGACTTTCTGAGCCGCAAAAACTGTTTTTTGCGTTGTGGAAACCTCAGAAGCCCGACCACGAATCCGTACGAAGATATATATAAAATAAAATATGTATGTATTTAAAAATCCTAGATCTACCTTAGATATACAAGATAGAGCGTTACCCTCGTAGCGACGCCCTTCGCTTATCCCGCTCGTCCAAAAGCTTGCCGGAACTCAAGAGTGTCAAGTGTACACTTCTCTATTGGTGTCCACACGGACAAATGGTGGAGAAACTCAACCTAGAGTGTGCTAGGACTCATGGAAATTTCGGCCAAGAAGGATTGGGAGAGCAAGAGAGGAAGAACCAAGGAAGAAGATGAAGTTACACAACTTAACTTCACACTTTCATAACCCACTATAAGGGGGTGACATGCATGCATGTAACTCCAAGAACCAATGGCTCTTGGCCTCCCTCATGAGGTGGCACCTCATGATGTGTCTATGATGATGTGGAACATCATCATTGGCCGACCCCATGCCAAGTCACCATGACATGACAATTGGTCAAGTCAAAATTGACCATTCATCTTCCCTCTCAAGTAAAGTCAAACTTGACCTATTATCTCCCATAGTTGATCAAATCTAACCACTTGATTCAAGTCAATTTGATTTAATGAATCTCTATTCATTAATTTAAATTGACTCAATGAATCAAATATAAATTAGACTCATTCAACACTTGAATCAAATTGAGTCTAACTCAATTAGTCTAATTTGGATTACTCTTAATCCAATTTGGTTCATCCCATGAACCTAATCCTTATGGTTCATCATATGAACCTAATCTCCACCTAATTGCCCTTTGTGAGTGACCCTATAAGTTCTTGTAACATTGGCAATGTTCCTAAACCGATTTAGAAACATAAGCAATGAGCGGTATTTAGCAACACATCATTGCTACCCAAGTTACAAGAATGTTGAGCTCCAACATCACCTTTGTGACTACTAATTGTGACTCTCACAATATGTGACAATGTCCCTCTATCCTTGACATCTAGATTGACCAATTGAGACAGAGACCGTGTCATCCTCGGTACAATCTATATCTTGAACTCTAAGTAGACTCACTCTAATCAAATGAGCTCAATATCTCATATTGACTCATTTGTGAGCTCATTTGGGCATGACTATGCACTTCGTGGTCTTACTTTATCAAGAATATCGATGTCACCCCCGTCATATAGGAGGGATAGATCTCATCTACATCACTCACATCCCTCCGCATAATTTGTTACATACCCAGTAATCGCCTTTATAGTCTACCCATTTACGGGTGACGTTTGACGAAGCCAAAGTATGCAACTCCTTATGTAGGAAACCATGGTGACTTCAGGTCTAAGGACTAATAGTCATACTAATAGCCACATGAGAAAGTATATGACACTCATATAACGATCAATGATACTTTCTCATGGCGGGTCATTCAGTATACATTCTCTAATGCATACCCATGTGTCAACTTGATATCTCATATCCATGACTCGTGAGATCAAGTTATCGTGTTGACCTACATGCTAGTTTATACGCATTAACATTGTCCCTGAATGTTAATACTTGACTAGGAATAATTAAAAATAGTGTTTTCTATATCATCTCATTATCAATTCAACTAATCGATTGATATAGATAAGAACCTACTACTCAAGGACATTATTATATTTAGTTATTTGACACCAATACAAGTAAATATAATAATCATGCCTTTATAAATAGGAATATGATACAATAAAGTTCATACAACAATTATCACATGATTAACTTAGGATTTTCATTAACAATTGATGCAAATCCTATACTGATATCACTCAGATCTCCTAAATAAGTCATTGTCTGAACTCCAGCTTATTCTGTCGCAGCAATTGCCTGCTGAGATGCTTGAAAGGTAAAAAGACCAACAAGAAATATGAACTCCGGTGTTTTCCGAGCATTAAAGACTGGAATTACGTTATGCTTGTAAGACGGAACTTTGCAGCTCCAACTCTTCGCGGGGATGTCTCCTCCATCGAATTGGTATCATCCATGGTGCTTAGAATAGTTCTTCCACTATAGTCGTCAAAACCCTGCCACAAAATCGATGCAATCATCAAAATGTCCAAGCGCATAAGCTACTTAATTCAACACGGAAATGAAATCTCGAGAAGTATATATACATAACGTTCTACCTCCTCGACTCCAGAAATCGATAACTTTCCTGGACATCTAGAAAATGTGGGACGTCGGAGGGAGGAACGGCGACAGCACCTGGGAAGCGCATCTTTGAATCGGTGGCGAGGGACGATAGAGAATGTGGGAGGACCGGGGATGTCGGAAAAGGAAGGATGGGGGCGAGCAGCAGAAGGCCCGAGGCCCTCTCTGCCGCCGCTTGGCGATAGATGGATGATATAATTCAGAAAGTAGAATTATATGAATTTTGATAATTCGAAATCATGTAAACAAAATGTTTATTTTATGAAAATTATGGGAATTCGTCGAAATTAGATTAGAACCTATCCACACCTCACTCACCGATTACTATACAAATTCTAATTTTTTTTTTTTCAAAAAATAATTGAAAAAGTCTAAAATATTTTTTTATATAAATTTTATAAAACATCTCCCTTTCCACTTTCCACCTTTTTCCTTTTTATTCGGTAGATAAAAATCGAACACATCTAGTCGTATTCAATGAACAATTATGAATAGATTCTAATACGCTTGGTAGGTGATAAGTGAACAAACAACAATGTATTCAACGGATTAGAATCGAACGATGTCTAATCATTTAATTTTTACGGGAGTGCACATTAATAAGGAATACACATAGTCCTTGGATCATTGTTCCGATGATCACTATAGGCAATCTCTTGAATTCGTCGGGGTCATTGTCGTCGTTCGCTCGATCGAATTACAATCGATTTTCACAATGATTATTGTTAAATTCAATCACAATCATAATCAATTCTGATCACAATCAAATCAAAATCTGACTGCGGTCTGATCGGATTGCAGTCAGAATTGACAGCGGCACTGGCGATCGCAAATCCAATAGAAATCCGATTACAATTCAGTCAGAATAGAAAATTCGATCGAACTATGACCAAATTCTGACTTGATCGTCAGGGCCACAGTCGATTCTATTCGTAATTTGATAGGAATCTAGTCGCATTTCAATAGGACTTCAACGTCGGTTGGACCATGGTCGAAATCTAATCATTCGACAATAATATCAAGCGATAATAATTTCGGACGGTCGATAATGCCAAATGATAATAGTTTCAAGTGGATGATTTTTAGAAATGATACAAAAAAATTTGATGATAATGTATTTCAAAAAATAGAATGTATTTGAAAATGGAAGTGCGAATAGTCTGGTCCATTCTTTCATATGATAATATTAGAGACCATAAATTTAGGGATCAAAAAGTTAGATTTTATAACAATTTTGAATATTAACGATAGATTTTCGATCTCTAACGTGAGATAATAGTGGTTCGTTAGGGATGTTTTTTTTTTCGTCGTGGTGGTGAGTTCTGTACTAGGAATTGCAGCGGCTGCTATTGGTGTTTCCTGTTTAGGATAACACAGCGATTCAAGTTGATCGAGCTAGAAACCCTAGTTCGCGCAACTTTATAACGAATCCTTTAAGTCCGGTCGATGGCGCCGTCTCCGCCTCCGTTTCTCGGCTGCCCAATTTCTCCACCGCCTCTCGGCTGCCCAATTCTCCGAAGGTAATCAGTCAATTCGCTTCCACATCTTATTCCTCACGATTGCGTGTCTTCGTAGGTTTTCAACTAAATATATTTTCGTCGAAATCAGAGTCCTTAGTGACCGCCATGTCGATCTCAGAGCTCGCTTGCACCTACGCCGCTCTCATCCTCTACGATGATGGAATCCCCATCACGGTTGTACCCTGTTCTCTTTCTTTTTTTGCCACCTTTTGTTGGCGATCTGTTCCTGTAACTCTTTTACCTTATGAATTGATCAGTCGGAGAAAATCTTAGCTCTGGTGAAGGCCGCTAATGTAAGCATCGAGTCCTACTGGGCGGCCCTCTTCGCCAGGCTCCTGGAGAAGAGAAGCATTGAGGACCTTATCTTGAGCGTTGGATCCGGTTCGACTTTTTTGATATTCCTTCTTGCTTGTTCGTGTTCGTACTAATGAAGATTGAATCTCGAGCTGATTTTTCATGAAAAATTTTGATGCTCTTGCAGGTGGTGGCGGTGCTCCGGTTGCCGTCTCTGCTGCCCCTGCTGCTGGTGGCCCTGCGCCTGCCGCCGCCGCCCCTGCAGCTGAGGAGAAGAAGGTGAGAACTTTGTGCCTAATTAGTCTCAAATCCTCTATATTTGAGCAGAGAAAGTGTTCGACCCTTTTTTTTTTGCCTTTGTTTTCACCACAGGAAGAGCCAAAGGAAGAGAGTGATGAAGATATGGGATTCAGCTTGTTTGATTAAAGAGAATAGTAGTTGGATAATAGTTTATTGCTACCATTACCGAATGCTTTCTTTTATGGTCTTTGTGTTTCCGTCTTTTGTCAAGGTGGTGCTATGAGAGTTCTCCACTGAATCGGCACAGTTCTTTCTTGGTAATTGGAATTGCTGTTTTGAGCAATTACAGTCGTAACTGACGTTTATCTATAATCCTGTTTTTTTTCTCTTTTTGTTAACGCATGGTAAAGTCTCTTGTTCTGTTTTGTTGACTATTTACTTTGCACCTATTTTTGATGTTTGGAAGTTCTCGTGTTAAGTTTGATAACTTTACAAAGAGAGATAATGTAATATCTTTCTGCTTATCCAGGCTAAATTAGCTAGTTATGTTTTCTTGGCTCTTAACTTGCATCTTTATGCAATGCTTTGTGTATTTAGCTTTGTTTGTTTGTTTTTTAATATTTTGATATTTGGAAGTTCTCATCGTGAGTTTATAAAGAGATCAGGCAAATGTTTTGTTCTGGTTTCTTGGCTATTTACTTTGCACCTATTTTTGATGTTTGGAAATTCTCGTGTTAACTTTGATAACTTTACAAAAAGAGATAATGTAATATCTTTCTGCTTATCCAGGCTAAATTAGCTAGTTATGTTTTCTTGCCTCTTAGCTTGCATCTGTATGCAATGCTTTGTGTATTTAGCTTTGTTTGTTTGTTTTTTAGTATTTTGATGTTTGGAAGTTCTCATCGTGAGTTTATAAAGAGATCAGGCAAATGTTTTGTAGCTGATGTTTCTTAAACTAGATCTGACTTGCCCATATTCTATTTAGAATAGTCGATGCTCTTTTGTCATGCTATAGGTACCAACATGGCAAACACTGATACATTAGATTGTGCTAGATAGTCTGATATTGGACAAGTCGAGTCAGAATGCCAAATGGAATGACTATATTCGACCTTTCCAGGCACATCTTTATTGACACTGAACCAAATTTTTGTAAACCGATACCTGGAACAAACCGATTCCAGGATAAATGTTGTAAAATGTCATTGACGTCGTTCGTAGTCTTGAAGGCTGCGTGATTATCCTCAGATTCTAAAGAATTGCTATCTGAGTAAAATCTTTTGCAGGTTTTTTAAGAACCTTTGGCTATGATCCTGATTGATTATCATTTTCTACTTATCATGAATTGTACACGTTTATCAGACTCGATTGATAGTTTCTGTTCACAAAGAGAAATAAACATTCTAACTGCATAGGGACTGAAATTTGCCTCTGCTGGGGAATCTGTAGGAACCAAAAGGAAGGATGATAGAACGCAAGTAATACAATCTTCCCTCTTTATTAACAAACTAGTGTTTTACTTTAATAATTGTAAAAAATTAGCATAAAGTAGAATAAAAGGTTAGGAAATTCAGTTAAATAATGCCAAGAAAAACAAAAACAAAAAGAAGAAGAGAATTTCCACTTAATTTCTTTGAATAGCACGACAGAGTAAGAAGAGAAGCTGTGAAAAGGTCGTTCAGCGACAAAGAAAAACACTAATTTCGTTAATTTCCTTTTATTTTTACTCTATTTTCAAATGATCAAAATAGGGGTTATATATACATATTTTCCTTTCTCATTAATTTCCTTTTCTCCTCCTCGTTATGATTCATTTTCTCTTTTTTTTTTTTCCCTTTCAACACAAATAATAGGTTCCATTGTTTGGATGAAAAGTATATAAACAATAAGAGGATATGATATAAAATGCGCATAAATCATAAACAATGTAATTTGAAGTATACATTTAAGAGTGCCCCAAGGTACGACACGATGATAAGTTAAATTCTTCTAATGCCTACCATGTTTGAATTTGTTGGATCGTCCGCTTGAATCCATCCGCACTTTTTGAATTTATCCTAATGGTCGATGAAAAATTTACGTAAGGTTGAACTAATCGTTCCATCATTAATTGATCGAAAGTAATAATTGATGTTAACTAAAAAAATACACAGAAATAATGAAATTTTATGTTTACACTTATGAGTTTTTTTCTCTTTATGTGTTTTTCCCTCTCTTATATATTTTTTTATAAGTGTTGGTTACATGCTAAGATGTAGCCCAATTGGCTTAGCTAAGCTAAGAATTCAATTTCGTTATAGCGAGCTCCTTCTTTCAGTCGAATAGTGTCAATGAACTTCAATCGTTGATTGACTTTTCTGCTAATGAACTTCTTCGATCAAATAGAAAATGCATGACAGTGAGTTGAAATTTTGCTTTCATTGTGAAAGCTTGTTCTTCGATGCTGCCAAGAAAGCTTGTGAAAGCATTTAGTTGGCGAATTGCTCCTTACATACGATTAAAAAAAACATTCCAAAAAAAAAAAAAAAAGGGTTCTCACCTACCTTTGAATTTAGATGATTGTATCCAAAGTCCACTGTCCTGAACAGATTATGAATCATTCGTAAAAAATTAAAATTTGTCAATTTAGTAGTTTCCATCGATCTATCTCACGATCAAAAAGATAAATCACGGAGAATCTATGAATTTTAATATGGTAATCAAAACATGTGAAGATCATTTGAATCTAAAAAAGAATTTTAGACTTCTTCCGAAATCGATTCTTATTTTATCCGTAAATTTCATCATATCTTAACCACCACACCATCTCCATGGGGACGACCGTGAACCATCGATTCGATCAAAAGCTGATAATTATTGTAGTTCTAGTTATGTTGTTATTGTTTATGATTGGCACAGAGAATTAGTTTCTCGAGGGCAATCTAACAACGTAGAAACTTGGATTTCGATATCATTATGCTAATCGGCGTGAACTAGGGAGAATTCTGATAGTTTAAAACTCGATGGAGATTTTATGACAAATAAGTGAATTTGAGGAGGTCAAATGAAATTTGTGCAGGATATTCTATAATTGTGATGTAACTGGCAAAGCTGGAATCTTCGCCGCTCGCAGTCGGAGGACTCTCTTTTGGGCCTCCTGCTTTTGCCCTTCCTGTTTCCCCATCCGGATCACGACGATGATCTTTGTCGATGACCTTCCCATCTCCCAATCCCGATTCCGAGCCCAGGTCTATGCCCGCTGACCTTTCTCCTTTCGCAATCTACCAAGTGTTTGATGTTTTGCCTCTTTGGCCAGGGAAGGGAAATCTTGGCTTACTTGTTGGAGCATCCGGCCGTCGTCTCCTCCTCAGATCACCTGAAGGCCTCTCCGGAGACAAGGGTCTCCTCCGCCGACCGTTCGCTGCTCGGCCGCCTGGTCTACGTCTTCCAGCGAGAGTACGCCACCGTTGACCCCGCCATCGTTCAGGTAACCTCGTTATCGCCCTCAAAGGCGTTTCATTTCCACTCGATGAGCTCTTATAGAGGTTCCTGCTCTTGGTTTTGGGTAGCTGGTGGGCACGGACGAGGCGACCACTTGTGTCGGCCTTGTGATCCGCAGTAGGAACAGTGGAATGTGAGAATTTGGTGCTTTCTTGCTCCAGATTAAACAAAATTGAGCTTTTATTTTTTTATTTTTTTATGATACCATTGACCTTCTATGGCAGGACCTCTGTCAGCCATATGGATTTTCCGGACGTGGTTAGCAATGGCCTCGAGCAAATGATGTCGTCCATTGTCGTCAATGATAACCTAGGAGATACTTCTTTTGATGTTTGTCTCACTCATGTCTTCTTTCAATTTTGCCATATCGCTTCATTGAACCAAAAATTTAACCATCAGGATAAGTCCTAATTTTTAACATGTTATAACGCTATATCTGCAGGTTCATCTCATAGGGGCCTTTGATGATAGGCCTACAAAGGTACGATTCATGTTGTTAGACCTTGTTGGAACGCTAGCACACTAAACTTAAATTTATTATTTCCGTGCAGCATTCAAGTGACGAAGTTGCACCAGCAAGAAAAAAGAAAAAAGAAGGTTTCTCTTTGCCTCTATGCTCAAAGCTGGTTGAAGCTTTGCAAGATAGCCAATGGAAGTTTCACCTGCAGACACTGTGTGTCCTCGAGCATAACACTAAAATAGATTCAATGGGAAATGCTTGCCCAATCATCAGTGGCATTCTGGTTAGTTCTTTCTTACTCTGCATTGTGGTCCAGATGTCTTTGATGTTGTAAATTTGGTTATATACACAAGAATCTGTACTTTCAACCTATTGTAACACAGAGCACTTTGCCAGTACAAGGTCTCTTATCATTGAGCATTACACGTTGTTCCAACTCTCACTTCCTTTTTCCTAATCACCACTTTCAGGACTTGCCCTGAAGTATTTCTGCAGATTGTATGTATAAGCCAATTTAAACCATAACCCAGAACATAAAATGGTCCTTCCATTCAAACTTTGAGTGTGATCGTGTAATTGATTGAACTAGTGTGGTACTTCAAGAATTTTTTAATTCTCTCTAACTTGAACGGTTTCCTCCTTCATTTTATTTATGTCTGTGAGTTTTTATTCAGGTAGATACTTCATCTGGATCAGTCATGCCTGCTAGCTTCGATCGAAGTTCAAGAGAACCAGATGAGATTGTTAGGAGAATTCGGCCGACTGTAAGCTCTGAAGATCCTAAGTGGAAAGGAAAGCTATTGGAGAGTTATGACACCAGTCGTGACAGATTTGAAATTGCTCCTTTCACTTGGTACACTAGTTGTTCTTTAGATGATTATCTCGGCATATTGTTCAATGGGCAATTGACAAAACAGGAATGACATAAATATTACATCCAAAACTTACTATCCTGGCTATACCCATTAATGGAACTGTAACTAGGAAAGGTTTGACTTCAATTCTCCTCTAGAACCTGTGAAGAAACTTTGATATTTGAAGAGTTTCTTGAAGTTGTCTAGATCCTGTGATGGTTGGAGCATATGGTTACATACTAAATGGGACTCACCTTTTTTCCCTGTTTGAAGGTTGATATCAAAATTTTCCACATTGTAACTACCAATTAAATCAGGCCTAGTGTTTTTGAAGATTGATACCAATGTTTCCATCATGTCTGCATACATAATTAGATGAAAATGTCACTGGGATTTATAACACTCTGGTTTGGCCAAGGGTATGAACATTTTTCCTTTACTGAGACTACCTGAAATATTGTTTTTAGTTGTTGTCTTTGTGGAGTCATCTTTATTAATAATACCTTGCATAAAACAACAAGAAAAAGTGCATGCCGTACCATTTAGGGTCAACTAAATGGACCTTATCCTTCCATTGCACTTTATGTAAAGTCAAAAAGTTGATTAATTTTACTTTGTTCATTTAAATCTCTTTTAATTGTATTAAGTTTGCTTTAGTCTCTCTATCATTGGCTTCTTTTATTCTAATTTCGCACATTATCACATTTAATCTGGTTATCTATCATTGCTAATATATCTTGCATATGATGATTTGTGAGCAATGTTTATATTTGTTGAAAAAATAGGGTGCCTGGCTGGAGGCTTTATGCTTTGTCTCAGCAAGAACTTTCTGATTCAGAATTTCTCTTAGGGTGTTCAACCTCTCCCTTTGCTGAGGGTCCCGATTTTGTGGAAAATGAAAGGAGGTTTGTGTTTGACACTCTACTTCCATAGGATATTTCTGTCTATTATCTGTTTTAATCAATAATAGAAAACCCTCTTTGACAATGTCATCATTTCACTTTACATTTTTAATTTAGATGATATGGTGTAGCATGAGTTGTAAGTATCCAACATTATAAAAGATGAGAGAAATGGTAGATAACTCAATATTTATGTGTGCAAATGTGCCCAAAACAAACCCTGAAATGAACACTAGAGTTCAAGTGAAACCCAAAAGGATTTCCGGGAACATCTAATCCATTTAGGTTTGATGTTCTCTTCTTTTATCAAGTTATCTTTGGGAATGGACGGCTCTCTTTAATTCATGATCTAAATTGGTAAACTTTTAGATTGTATACGTGATTTTTCAAACATTGAAATTAAGATTGGCTGCATCATATTGTTTTCCTAATCATTCGATATTTTGTATTTTAAATTCAATTAGTCTTTTTTTTTTTTCTTTTTTTGGTATAGGACTACTTTTGGGCTTTATCAAATAAGACTATTTTGAGTGAATGTAATTTCTTAAAAGCTTGCCTTTAGAAAGATTCCTAGTCTTTTCTTTTTTACTTTTTTTTTTTTTTCAAATATCTGATCTAGAGAAAAGGAGAATCTCGGCACAACAGTAAACCCTAAATCCTAAAATTGTTGCCATATGATTTTATGATCATGGGCTCAAATTAGGAAAATAACATGCAATAAAAGATAAGATTGCATGCTCTTTATACCTGACCTAGAGAATTTTTTGGACACCCCTAATCAGCAGCTGAATGTTTGTACGATTCCTTTGGGTTATATATATATATATGTATTACAGCCTCGTATTTTATATCAAAACTTTCTTGTCTGGTGTTTACAGTTTGGTGATTTTTTATTTATGTTCTTCAGAGCCTTTTTACCTCACAACAACAGAAAAGGGAAAGCAGTTTATTATGAAAATATTTCTGCAACTTGGTTTCTACTGCAATGCAGGAAATGGGACTACTTGATCGAGAATCCAGATTGGCAATATACCTTTGTCAACGAGGAGCCCCGAATCTTTCAGAGAACCGAAGACGGAGGGTGGTTGCGATGCGGATAACATATGTTTCCGATGTACCAGACTTGGAAACTCACTTCGAAACCATTCCTTGCGTATTGAGCTGTTGTGGTGGGGTTTTTCAGAGCGATGAGCCGATGAGTGCCCGTTTCCATTGATCATGAAGTTTCAAACTCGGATGATTTTGATTGCCTCATCATCATGAGAGTGATATACACATTGAGGTTTCATTTTAGTATGTTTGGAGATTTGGGGTTTTAGGATTTAGGATTGAGTGTCTATAACACTTTAACACTCGAGTTGGAAGAAGAAGAAGACACTACTCTTAGACTTTTAGAAAAATGATAAAACAAAGTTTGGAATGTGATATCAATCACACAAACTTCCTGACCTCTTCCGTCCTTCCTCCCTCCCAAATTGGTCTACCTCTTGCCTCATTCTTGGTGATCAACCAAGAGAATTCGACATCAGCGTCGTTCTCATCATCGTCTTTTTGAAAGCATTCTTGATCGGAGCCTCTTGCACGAGCGCAGGCAAAATTCTCACTTGACACTTTGACACTCCCTTTCCTCCTTCACCATCAGCAACCTCTAGAACCTTCACCTCGATCTCTTCCATGTTGGACATCGACCCGTTATGATTTCTCCTACTGCCCCAACAACACTTATAGCTGCTTCTCCCTCGCCCTCAAGGTCAGGGCCAAAGTTAATACAATGATTCAAGACTTAAAACGACTTCCATGGAAGTCCATACAAAATTTTCTTTAAGAATGCCCTTCGAACACTTCTGATAATATTCATGAGATTGTAAATTCAAAAATTAGACGTCTTAGAATACCATGATTACATGTGGGTAGATTCAAAATCAACTGATCATCTAAGTGATCGAATATGGATGAACCAGAATAAGATAAATAATAATGAAAATAATAGGGAAGCGCACTAAAAAATCTATCCAAAATTTGATCGTCAAGCCAAGACCAACCAAAAACAAAAAAGAAAAGAAAAAAAAGAAGGGAGTTTAATCCATGATAAAGTAGTTAAGAGCCCAAAAATATGTTAGGAGGAACAACATTTGGCATTGCCCTCGCTCGGAGGCTCCTGACCAGGGACTACTATCTGAGTTCCTTTCAACTGGTTTGAGTTGCCAGTGGATCCACTCTCCTCGTTAGCAGCGAGTGACTTCTTGCTCAAGATCCGATAAATCTCGGTGAGAGCCGTTTGGAAAGCAGTCTCGACGTTTGTAGCTTCCAGAGCGGAGGTCTCCATAAAAAAGAGATTTTCACGTTGGGCAAACTCCTTGGCATCCTCAGTGGGAACTGCTCGAAGACTTCCGAGGTCAGACTTGTTTCCGATGAGCATAATCACGATGTTCCTATCAGCATGACTTCGCAGTTCCTCTAGCCATCTTGCCATATGGTCAAAGGATTGACGCTTGGTGATATCGTAGATCAGCATCGCCCCTACTGCTCCTCTATAGTATGCACTCGTTACTGCTCGGTACCTATTGATGATAATCACAGCGGAGTTCATATTATAGAAATAAAAATAATGCAATGAGAAACAAACTAAAGATGTTTGAATTAAGTTAGAAGAATGCTTACGGACAACTAAAGAAGGAATTAAGAAAACGATAAAATCCTAGTCGATGGCCACTATATATGTATATATATATATTGTCCATTACTAGTTCCTGATGATTAGAGAAACCATCTTCGATTTTGTTTTACAGTCTGCAACTCACTTGCCTAGAAACCAAACTGCTGCATGCAGAGCTTGGTGCTGAAGTAAGCTCAAGAGACGTACGAGAGCAAGGGGTGCATATATAAATATGAAAAGTTAGAAGCTAAACATATATATTAATTTCAGATAGGAGGTCATATGAATTAAAATTAATTAAAATTTCGCTTGGCCATAGTATCTTTTACTGTTAGAGAAGACAGGCATGCCAAAATTATGATTTGTCAGTACTGCTTCACTGCAAGTGAGAACAAATAAACATGCAGCATTTTTCAATAGATTATCCAAGCGGCTAATTTTAGCGAATAAACGGCGGCTAAGATGTTTCAATAAAATCTTTTAAAAAATCGTGCTTTGCAAGGATAATTTCGTATCTCGAAACATCTTATGCCTGTAGCAACAGTTTCATTCAACATATTGTCTCTCAAGGTTAGCTCTGTGCGCAATCACGTCGGCAAGTGTTTATGATAATTTTGTTCTAATGTGTTCATTTATATACTTGAAAGTATATCAAGAAAAATTATTTAGCGAGAGAATACTATCTTGAAGTTCTTTCATCAACCATTGTCTAATTCAAGTTCAAAAAACAACTAAAGTAGAGTCTTTCTAGCTACATGAAAAAAGATTAAAATTTTCCATATTGATCCTTAATACATCAAATTTTCAACAATAAATAAAAGACATTAGAAGAAATTTCATTCACTCAATTATAGAACCCTAGGTAGATTTCAAATATTGTTTTTTTTCCAGGATTAGTGAATGTTCTTAGATTTTACATAGTGAGCTTTAATTTACTTGCCCTTCAAACATTTAAAATAACCGTGTGCTTAATAAATAATTGCTATGATATGCCTGTGCAAATAGCAATAAAATTCATATCATACTATTAAAAAGATTGTGTTAACGAGCGAAATAAATTTTTTAAAAAAGTACATCTTATTTGGTGATCAAAGTTATCTTCACATTGTATACTCTAGCACAGATTGGATAAATTTTCTTATAACTAGATGCTACATTCGGCTACTATATTCTTTTGGGAGCCAACTTTATTTAAAGGAGTTAGAAACATGATGGCGGCTAAATCAAGGGCAAAGGCATAATATAGTCATATTTTTAGGAACATGTGAGATTGTTTGGATCGAATATCTGATTATACCCTTGCAAAGTCAATGAAATTTTACTATAACAATCAAATTGCAATAGGTATAACCTCAAATCATGTGTTTCATGAGAGCACAAAATAGATAGCTAGATATATTATTAGGAAGAAAGTTACTATTGGTAGTTTTAATAATCAATTGGCAAACTCGTTGACCAAATCCTCAATGAGATCTACACTTAATAAATGAATTTCTACACTATATTTAAAACAAATTGAAGGGGAGTATTATAGACCACACATCCAAGGATGAACAAACTCTTGAGAAACAAGAGCACATTCGATCGAGAAGAGCAAATTGAAAGATACATTAAATGGAACCATTGCGATATAGCTAGATCCAAGATGATACCTGACCAATGGATTTAAGATGCAATATATAATAAGTAAATCGACGAAATAACTCGGAAGACGATAATTAATGTTCATAATTATGGAGCTGAGGATGGAAGGAATAACCTCTCTTGGCCGGCGGTATCCCAGATCTGGGCCTTGATCGTCTTCTCGTCGATGGCAAGGGTGCGGGTCTGGAACTCGACGCCGATGGTGGCCTTGGAGTCGATGCTGAACTCGTTGCGGGCGAAGCGAGCGAGCAGCTGCGACTTGCCGACGGCTGAATCGCCGATCAGAACCACCTTGAACACATAATCAATCTTCTGGTTGAACTCCCCGTAGTAATTCCGATTCCCCGACGACATCCTCTATCTCGCTTAGCTCACTCGATTGCTCCAGCCGTTCAGCCAATGGGATCGACGGATGTAACAGGGTTAGGGGATCGCCGAAGACTACGACGGAGAAGAAGGTCAGGGACGAAATCCGTTCCGATCTCTCTCTCTCTCTCCCTCTCTCTCTCTCTTATTTTGTCTTTGCTATTTATAGTTCCTGACTTCGTGCTTGCTTCTCCATTATTATTTTTGTATTTAAAAAAAAAATCATGTGATGTAACGCATGTCGTTGATTTTTATTTTATTTTTTTAAATTCACATTGTAATCCATATGACCTTTTTCGTCAATTTTAATTATACTCGATCCAGTAGATTGTGAAAGGGCGGGAATTGGTTGAGGCAGCCACGCCCCCTGCGCCTTTTCTTCAGTTCTCTGCTCTCGCGTTCTTCGATCGAGTAGGCCGCCCTGCTACAGATGGGGAGAAAGAAGAGATCTAGGGGTTCAGAGGAGGGCATCGAGGAAAATGCTACAGGGGAAGGGCGAACTCTAGGCGCCGGCGGCTCGTCCGCGTCCAGTGGCAAGAGCTTGTATGAGGTATCCTAGTTTCCTTCCTTTCAATTCATAGTCTCCCATTTTTGCCGCTTTGTGTCCTGTGCATGGTTCCCAGGTCGTCCGTTTGTTGCGTCGTTCGTGAAACGACGCATAAACGGAAAGCCCTAATTGTTACTGTCTTGCTTGTTGAAACTCTCTGCTCCTCGTTGAAGGTTTGCACCTTTCTTTGTTTGCTACAGGGGAATTGTTACTGTCTTTCCTCCCGTTGATCCATTATCAGGTTTTCTAGGGGCCCTTCCATCGTTGGGATTTTCAATCAACACCTGGTGAGCATGTGGTCGAGGGGCGTATAACTGGACAAAGCTATATTATTATGCTAGTTACATGCAAATCTGGCTATGGAGACGTTGTTATTGGAAATAATTTTGTCAAGTTCTTGGTTTCTCCATATGTTGGCTATTTAGTTATGTTATGAAGTGACTAATATTCGAGGTTGACATGAGATAAGCTCAGAAGACGATTGGCAAACCTATCATTGAGAATTGCCACGGTGTTACACCATCAACGACAAATCATCATCAAGCGACTCAGCCCCATTATCGTCCTGCAGTTTCCCATTTAAAATGGTTAGGCTATATAGACAAGAGCATCAAAAGCTACAATTCTTAGGCCATATGTTTCTGAATAACCTTCATGTTTTGTGGATTAACACAAATGAAGCATCCAGTATGTCTCACCTTAAAATGGTTTTTTCTCTTGTCAAAAATTCATGAGAAAGGGTTCCTGTTTTGATGTCTTTAGCAGGGCAATACTTTGGTGGTTCTCAAATGCTCACTTCTCTTGATGTTGATTAGATGAAAGATCAGTTTAGCTTAATCTGGAAAGGAACTACAATTTTTGTAGGTGGGTTCAATTGAACTCACGGAAGGGAAGGTTTCTGTAGAACATACATATAGAAAAGGAATTTTTGAACTTGCTATAGTTATTTATTTTAGTCTTGTAAATTTCATTAACCCTGTTGGCTTTGCCCTTGTATCTCTTTTGATATTTTATGGTCTGTTATTGTACATCGCACCTATTTTGAAAAATTTTAGTTCCACCATTCCAATGGTTTGATTTTGGAAATTGTGGCAGAGGACCTTTTCTTATTCTAGGGATTATTTTTGGTGCAGTAATTACTCAAATGTCCAGTCATTTCTATTTTTTTATGGACTGGTTTTAATAACATCCTTGTGAACTCATTTCTTAAATAGTTAGCTTGTTGGAGTATTGCCTTCAGATTCTCTCTTTGTATTCTTGCTTTATAAGAAATTTTTGTTTAGTAGCTTGATATAATCTTCTTGCAGATTCTTGGTGTAGAGAGAACAGCTACTCAGCAGGAAATAAAGAAAGCTTACTATAAACTTGCCTTGCGCCTTCATCCTGATAAAAATCCTGATGATGAGGTGAAGAATTGTTCCCAGATAGTGGTTTGTTATTTTCACATTAGGATTGTTGGTCAACAGATAATCAAACATTTGTTTCAATTTACAGGAAGCAAAAGAAAAATTCCAACTCCTGCAAAAAGTTGTATCTATTCTTGGGGATGAGGAGAAAAGAGCTATCTATGATGAGACTGGTTATACTGGCGATGATGTAATATCCTTTGAAAGATTTCTTTCCTCTTATATTATTAATATTTCGACATCAAAAAATCGATGGAATGTTTGCTGACGACAGGCTTTGGTCGGGGACGTTACTGAGACTCTGCAGGAATATTTCAGAACAATGTACAAACAAGTATAGCCCTTGAAATATCAAGTTCTTTGTTATCCAATTATTGTTGCGTATCATGGTAGCATAGACCAGTTTATTTCTTTTGGTTCTAGGTTACGGAGGCTGACATTGAAGAATTTGAAGCTAGTTATAGAGGTTCTGAATCTGAAAAAAAAGATTTGAAGGATCTCTACGTGAAATTCAATGGCAATATGAATAGGTAAATGAAGAAAACACATTGAGTTCTTCGTACTTTAATTGACTTGTTTAGTAAAAATTTAAAATTCTTGTTTGGATTTCATACTGGAATTGTGGCAGGTTTAGGCAATTGATTATCAGCTAGATTTTGTTATTAGTTTGCATAGTTTTATGTTTGTTAAGATTATGTCGATTAGTTGTTGAAGTAATGCTGCAGTTGAAATCCGTTGAGCCTTGTAATTGAAGTTGTACCTTGACCATTCACCGTTTTGTCCAGGTTGTTCTGTTCGATGATTTGTTCTGATACAAAGCTGGACTCACACCGCTACAAGGATATAATTGATGAAGCAATAGCTGAAGGTGAAATTTTTTTTTACTGTCAATTTTAGGAATTGGTATCGCTCTAGCTTGTGAAAAGAATAATCAAAATATATTGCTCATGGTTAGTCGATAAATGATTTAAACCACGTGATGAAGGCAATACTTCTAGCAAGAGGCATCAGCTACTTCGAGTTGACTTGAATGACCGTTTATTCCTCTAGGAGAATTGAAGACGAGCAAAGCTTATCAGAAATGGGCTAAGAAAGTTGCTGAAACGGAGCCACCAACTGATCCTCTAGTCAGAAGACAGAAGCAAACATTTCTCTCAGATGGCACCTATCATCCATGCATATTCTTTTTCACACGCAAGATTTAACTTCATTTTGTTAAACATATGTAGGTTAAAGAAACAAGAAGGAACAGACATAGTTGCAGTTATATCTCAGCGCAGGAGCCGGAGGAAACAACAGCTCAATTCCATACTCTCCTCCATCGTTGCTAAATGTGGTACCAGCGCTGATGCTGAACCATCTGAAGAAGAGTTTCGGAAAGCACGACAGAGGCTTGAGAGTGAACAGGTGAAAAAGAGAAAGCATCAGCATGTTGGAATACGAGAGAGGCTCGATGTGTAAACAGGCGAAAAAGCGAAAGCATTAGCGTGTTGGAGCCTCCTCCTGTATCAATGGTTTATTCAAAGTGGCTGTAGTTTCTTATTTGCAACTGGTAATTTCTGTCATTCTACGTGTACTCAAGAGCAAGGCTTGAACCTTATGCAAACAACGATGCCATGTTGTAAAACACTATTACGATATATAATGATCTCTCACTTTTGTCAGTGATATCTTCGTCCCAGTTGCCTTCAATCGTGTCCAAACATACAAAATCGCTGATCTTGAGCTTAGCCCTAGTTCGAGTTTTGTTTAAACTTATTTGTCAGAAAGCTCAACGAGCTCAAGTTTCTCGTTTGTGCATTTCATGTCAGAACCAGATGTTTTATTTTTTATTTTTTTTATTGATATCGTGCTATTCGAATTTTCGGTCCATTAATCTTTGAGAGTGATTGTTCTTGTCCTACAGACCTTCGGAACGTCTCGCCAACAACTGAATTATGTAAGATCGGAGTTCAAATCATCTCCATCAGGCACCAAGGGTAAATTAGGAAAGCATTTGCAGTTTTTTTATGATTCAGTTCGGACTCTGCAGTCGTACTATTCCTGAACGACAGTCCAACGTCGAAATCGTACTCCGTCTACTGGGTAAATTCTTGAATCCCAGAGTTATCCGAATGATTTTTTTTTTAAATTCGCCGTCAAATTATATCACAACAGATGATCGAATTATATTTTTTTTAGATGTCTCTTCATTTTTACCATTACATTTTACTCGGGGGCTAGAACAAGATGTTTTATTCTTCCTCACTGAAGTGGTCACGGATCGGCCATCAAAAATCAAGCAAGTAATCTAATTTTCCAGAGTGATTGGTGCATCAATAAATAAGATTCTGTAAGTAATCTACCGGGCAGAGTTTGTGAATACCACCATCACATGAAAATAGGAGAGGTGCACAGAGCATAGCCACAAGAACAAAACTGGAGGTCCTGCAACCTCAGTTGCACGCAAGGGTGACATCAGGCAATAGTTACTCATCATAATAAATAAATAAATAAAAATCAGAATTCAAAATTTTAACTGGATGAATATTTACTAACTCGGAGAAGGCTGTCTGTCTGTCATTAGGATTAATCGGGTTCTTGAATTATAAAAAAATAAATAAATGAAAATGAAGCAGGCTGAGGACAGCACCTGAGGATCCATGACCAACTGCCATGGTCACCCAAATATTATCTGTCACGTCTGTTGTATGTACTTGATACTCGCACCTCGATCCTGATCGTCTTCCTCTTTTCTAAAGGCAAAAAAATCAGATAACCTCGTGAAGTTTCCTGTTGATTTTTGAGCAGAGGATTTCGATAAATACTGTATTTTCTCTCAGGATTGGCATAGGATATTGCCGCTGCAATCTGAAAGGAAAACCGTTACCGCGAATTGAGCCAATGATTCATATGACATATGATATTAATGACAATCTGACAAAAAAAATACTTTTGCTTTGATCGTTGATTACTTTTTGTTGTCTTAATTTTTTACAATTGATTACTTTTTGTTTAATTAATGCAAGCAAAAGATAGGCATATTTCCGTATTACAGACTCTCACTTCAGTTTTTTTTTTATGCTCGTCATCGCTCACATGAAACAGACACTCTGCTCTATACGGATGACTCACATTTTTATTCTAAATGTGAACTCATTAATGGCATTAAATGAAAATATATTACCTTACACAATAATACATTATTTAATTGCATTAAAAAAAACACTACATTATCCAACACTAAAAAAAATTAACGGGTAAGGAAGAAGTCCCATAACCATTATAACGGCCAAACGCTTAACAAAAAAACAAAATCGCATTTTTAAAATAATATTGTTGCATTTAATTACGTTGTACTTATTGCATCGGATCGATAATATCTCTGCATTTGCTTGGAAAATCAGGAAAATTATTAAAAGGCAGGGGCGAACGGATGAGGAAATATATACATATAGTTAGTAAAAGTATATAATTAAAAAATATTTTTATTTTATTTTTCAAGAGGGAAAAAGGGTGGAAAGGGCACCACAGGACCAGGTGGAGCCGTAGAGATGTACGGAGAAGTGACCGCATCACATCAGACGGACCACGAGTCTTGACCCAGCACATCCAACTTTGTCCATGTTCCTCATTTATTACCCTTTTTTTTTTGTGTAAAAGTGAAGAGATCTTATAAGAAAAAAAAACGCAGTTTGATCCATTATAATAATATCGTTCGATAAATTTAAAAGAAATATATTCGATCGATTCTGAAATCAGTAATTTATTTGATGAATAGAGTTTAATTTCGACATTGAACTATCCTTTATGAATGATATGATTATAAAATTTAAATTGAATTGTAAAAAAATTATTAATACTTCGATTTATTTGTGATGATCGATAAAGATTATTTGAATTTTAATTAAATTTGATTCAGTTATTTACAAATTCAAAGAACATGTCACTCTCATAAATTAATAATATCTTAGTTTCAAAATATATATATATATATATATATAGAAAAATGATATCCTGTGCGAACGATTTCTACGTGCTCGTGCGCTCCTCGACGACCCCGCATCACTGTCGCCGTCGCTGCCGCGCCATCCGGTCATCGTCGGGCGCGATCTTTGGTGATTTCCGGCCGGTTAGCATCGGATTTCGGCCGCTAACCGATCGATAAACTCTCCCCGCCGGACCGTCGGCGAGTGACGTGTCGATCGCGTCCGATCCGACGATCGGCGGTGATCGGACGACACGACGGCGACGGCGACAATGCATGGTTGATCGAACGACTGAGAACGCATTGCGCACGGACGCACAGAGATCAATCGCGCAGGCTATCAAAATCCATATATATATATATATATATATATATATATAGAGAGAGAGAGAGAGAGAGAGAGAGAGAGAGATGTGATCTGCTGCGCGACGGATCCCTGCGCGCCCGTGCGCGATCGTTCGCCGTCCGATCAACGCGTTCGCTGCCGTCACCGCCGCCGTCCGGTTCTCGCCGCCCATTGGGCCGAGCGCGATCGGCCCACTCACGGCGGCCGGTCGGAGGAGAGTGTATCGGCCGGTTACGGGAATCCGACGCTAACCGGCCGGAATTAAAGATCGCGGCCGGCGATGGCGCGACCACTGCCGGCCATGATCGGCGGATTCCGGCCAAATTGAGCCGAATCTGGCGCCGAGACGGCCGCGTCATTGCCGGTCCGTCTGTAACGGCCGACCATTCGGCCGCCCGGCCGAATCGGCCGCAAATCGGCGGCCGATTTGGCCGCATCAGCCGGATTCCGGCCGGAATCCGGCGGAGAAAGGACCGCGTCGGCTCGGTCCACGCCATGGCGGATTCCGGCCGAATCCGGTCCGATCTGTATCAACCGCCGATCTGCGGCGATTCGCCAAGGATCGGCCGAGCGGAATGGCCGGCGGATTCGCTGAGACGAAGCCGGCGCCGCCGTCCGTCCGGCTGCCGGATTCGGCCGCCATTTGGCGGACCGCGGCGATCGCGGCGTGATGGTCGCGCCATCGCCACGCGATCTTTAAGTCCGGCGGTTGCAGCGGATTCGGCCGCTAACCGGCCGGCACTCGCCGCCGGAGCCGCCGGAGTGGCCGTCGATCGCGCCCGTCCGTGGCGGCGGTGGCCGGACGGCGCTGGCGGCGGCGGCAGCGTGGCGTATTTCGGACGGTACGCAGCGATTGATTGATTGACGGCGAGGCGCTTCGCGCCTGGCGCGAGATCTGTCGCGCGATCGTATCTATATATGAGATGTGATCTGGCTGCGCGACGGATCCTCGGCGCCCGATTCGCGACGCGTTCCCGCCGTCCGATCAACGCTGGCGTTATCGCCGCCGTCGCCGTGCCGTCCGACCGCAGCCCGCCGCCGGGCCGGAGCGCGATCGGCGGCCCCACTCGCCCGGCGTCCGGAGAGAGTGTCTGCATTAGCCGGAATCCGGCTCGCCGGAATTCACAAAGATCGGCCGTGATGCGCCCGGCTGCCGGCCGCGATCGGCCGGATTCCGGCCAATTGGCCGGAATCCGGCCGACGGACGGCGGCCCGGTCCGTCCGCGCGAATCGGCCCGGCCGAATCGCGGCCGAAATCGGCCAATCGGCGCGATTCGGCGCAATCAGACGCCGGATTCCGGCGGTGCGGCCGAATCCGGCGGAGAAAGGACGGCGTCGGCTCTATATATATATATATATATATATATATATTTATTTATATATATATATATATATTTATTTATTTATTTATTTATTTATTCTCTTTTGGTTTTTTTTTTTTTGCGAAAGACAGCGAAGAAACAAGTTACTAGACACAGACAAGCACTTAGCAGGACTGAAGTAGGGAGCAAGCGGCACGGGGCGAGAAGAGGAAAAGCACGCCAGCGACGGAGGCTCGCTTCGCCTTAGATCTACCGCGTCGACCCCTCCGTCTCCCCGATCCGAGGAGCCCTGCGGTGAGCGCTCTCTTCCTGGCCCTCCTCATTCCCCCTCTCGTTGCTATTAGCTGGAGCACCTCGCTTTCTCGTGAGGGGCGCCGTCCCCTCGTCACTTTGCTGCCTCCGTCTGGCTGCATTTGCTGGGGATGGGTTCGGAGACTTCCGACGGCTTGGTCTTCCGCGACTTCTGTGTAAAAGAACGGTCTTTTAGGCGAATTGTTTTTTTTTTTCTTTTGCCGGGTTGTGTTCTAGATTTTCCTTCATGCATTGGTCGAAGGCGGTCGTTTTTGGTCTTGATTTGCTGGTTGGAGTTTCATAAGGCGCAGAATGGCCGGTTCGTGAGGCGATCTCCTGGTTCGCATTGATAGGGGTTTAGGGTTCTTGATTTGAAGTTTTCCTTTTAGATCTGCTGTTTTACTTGAGTTTTGGTACTTGCTTTTGCGAGGACCTGTCTTAGTACCAAAATGAAGTGATTTTGACTCGACAATAGGTGGTTCCTTTGCTTATATACGAGTGCGCTAAGCTTGTTGTGGTCGAAGGAGTTGATTTTACTTATTTGTTGTGTTCTTGTGCCTTTTTTTTTTTTTTTTTTTGGTATGCTTTTGAGTTGTAACACTTGGCTACCTTGAATTGGCGCACTAGCTTGATTCAGTAATGGTTTTGTTCTTGATTCTGGAGCACTTCACTATTCAGGTAATTTATCTTCGTTAGATTTAGTAATGTATCAAGAACTGGGATACCTAAGAAAACTATGTTGTGACTATGCTAGAATCTACCTTTACTGATTTTGTAGCAAGTCTGCATTACCAATTGGCCCAGCATTTTAAGACAATAATGCATTTATGTTTGGATCTTTATTTTCATTATGTCAGTAGCAATCTGCAACAATAAGCTGATTTTGTTCGTTCAAGCTTTATCTGTAGAGAACCACCATAACCTGGTGCATTCACAGCAAGTAAACTGTCTGCCTGATCAATAAGGTATTGATATCTTTTCACTCTCATTCTGGCCTCAGTCTTATTAAAGGGTTAAAGTCCTAATACACATCATTCTGTTATTTCCAGTGCAGGTCTAGTTCAGCTGCAAATGGCTGTCACAGATACTCAAAATCCTTTATTAGGTGAAAACACATGTGGATCTCTGCTTCGGCAATTGCAGGTTTGTTCAGTTATATACTTCTTTTTTCGCTTGCACTTTGTCCTATGAAGTCAACTGAATTACTGGTCTTTTGTTTCAGCTAATATGGGATGAGGTTGGTGAGAGTGACGAGGAACGTGATAAGATGCTGCTTCAGCTGGAACAGGAATGCCTGGATGTTTATAAGAGGAAAGTTGAGCAGGCTTCAAAGACAAGGGCCCTTCTTCTCCAGTCCTTAGCTGATTCCAGAGCTGAGCTTGCCACCGTTCTTTCTGCACTTGGAGAAAAGGCTTTTGCTGGCATAGTAAGTTAATTTTATATCACAGGATTCCACTTCCAAGGAACTGCACAGAGCATCATGCTTGCTGTGAGCTCCTTGGATAACTATGTTTCTTTGCTCATCGATTTATACAGATGTATTTAACTAATGATTGCAGCGACAGCTTCATGACAATGCTATAGGCAATATCTAATAGGATAGGATTTGGTGGTAGTATCATTGTATAATGAGAAAAACAAGCATGCTAATATTCAATAAGTGTTATTCAATTAAGTTTATAATATAAGAGTTGTACATGGATTAAGACCTATCCTACATACATAACATCTAGCTGAAACTTGCTGAAATTTCAGAGTACAAAAAATTGAAAGGTCAGTTGCATATTAATCACCTGTTGTTCGTCAAACATGATACAGGTGAGATGTATGCGGATCAGGTGTCTGCATTTTTTGGCATTATCAAGAGGCTTAACCAACTCATTTACATACAGAGTCGCCTGAATTTGTGGTTTATTTGATGTGATATGTGAATGCCTGTGATATTAAGCAAATGTGAACCCGTTAATAGGTATCAAACCTAACTTAAATGGGTTGAGCACTGCACCCGTGGGTATGCAATTATTCAGCATTTGTTGCCATCCCGAACTTGTTGACTTCCAAACATGAAAATTATCAAGGTACAACTAGGTCTTTCGGATTTGGACCAACTCTAGTGATTGAATCATATTATATGTTGTATCTATTTGTATGATTTTAGGAAAGTGGACTGACTGCCTTTGGAAGGTCAATTGAATATGGCATGTAATGAAGTATTTTTACTCTAATCAGGATCATATTGAAGAACATCCATTTTTGTTACTATTTGACTCATAACTGCAGTCTGAATAAAGAAGGGAGCTTCTTGATGTTAAATCACGCTGGAATGTGAATTCAAGCTCAAACTTGTTGATAATTTGCTTACCTAGCTCGACTGAGTAAATCTTGTGTTGCCATACATCCTTGTTTTAGCCAAACCAATAACCTAATAGCATTATAACATACTTGAAAAACAAAACAAGGTGCCTGTTCTTTTCAACCTATATTTCTCTTTCTTATGCTTCTTCAACAAACAAACTTTAGAAAGTTGTATCTATTTTAGGACTAAATCAGATTCTTGCTAATTTGGCTCAGGGAACTTCCTATCGAGTACAAAGACATAATTATACTGGTGATTTGGAATTTCTTTTGATATAACTTTAAAGCTGATAATTAAATGGCAGGAAAATTTTAGCAAGTTGTTCTTTATGTAACTTTCTGCTTTGGTGATTTGTTTCATTGATTTTGCACAATTATAATCAAGTTATTTTTCCATGATATCAAAACTTTCTGCATGATATCAAAACTTTTTATATACTCGTGTAATTCATTTTCTGATCATGCTTATTGTGGTTTAGCCTGATAAGTCCTCTGGCACAATCAAGGAGCAACTAGCATCTGTTGCACCACTTCTGGAGGAGCTGTGCATACAGAAAGAGGAAAGAATAAGGGAATTTTCTGATGTGCAATTGCAAATTGAGAAAATTCGTGAAGAAATTGCTGGAACTTTGAAAATTGGACAGCAAATTGAAACGCCAACAGTTGACAAGGAAGATTTGTCATTGAAGAAGTTAGGAGAGTACCAATCACAACTTCAAGAACTTCAGAAAGAAAAGGTTCTTAATACAGTCACTATGTCATTAAATTTCAATTTATAGTACTTCCATTAACATCTTGATAAATATCAGAGTGATAGGTTGCACAAGGTTCTTGACTTCGTTAGCACAGTACATGATCTTTGTGCAGTTTTGGGGTTGGATTTTTTCAGTACTATAACAGAAGTTCATCCTAGTTTGAATGACTCTGTTAGCGTGCAATCAAAGAGCATCAGCAATGATACATTGTCCAAGCTCTCTACAATGATTGTAGCACTCAAAGAAGATAAAAAGATGAGACTGCAGAAGGTAATTTCTAGAGCAAAATATCATGGTGTATGGTTCTTCAGTTATAATGGTCTTCAGATCTTAATCGAAGTTCTCAGAATTTTGTTGTTCATGCAGCAATATTTATTAACTGCATTCTTAGGCAAAAAAGATTTAGGCATGCCATGCTTCCATCCCAGTACTTTGTGAAATTTGAAATATGCAATTCTTTTTTATACTATGGGACTGAGATTATGGGTTATATTCTTTAGAAATATATAAATTCACATCATAAGTTTGCCCTTAGAGCCATCTATTAAACTGCAATTCTCACTTTATAATTCTTTGTATGTGGAATGTGGATCGCTCATGAGAGCAAGTCCCATGACCACAATTTGAAATGCTGATCCGCACTGACTGTATTAAGAGTAAATAATTAAATTGCAGTTCATATTACATTTTATAAACGTGATGTGAAGGTTTTATTAACTGGATACTTTTGAGTGCAGTTTAAAGTTATGTTCCAAGGCAAAAAATGCTTTTTATGCTGTGTCTGCATGCCTACCCTTGATGCGGGTGGGGTGGATCCATTTAGGAGTAGGAGAAATGGAACCGAGAAGAAGACAGAGAGGACGAAGAGGAGGTTGCAGTTTACTTTCTTGGAATCCAGTGGGAGGAGAATGCAGTGACAGCAGTGGCTTACTCGTTGAAATCTATCCGCGAATTCTCATGCCATTCATATCCCTCTTTCATTCTCACCTTAGCCTCCCACTTTGACCCTGCCTCATGCTTCCACTCTCACTTCATTGCCTCTTGAATTTTGACTCTATTACATGTGTGTCCTGGTGGGCAGAGCGATAAATTTCACCATGCCAACCAGCATGGTAAAGAACTTCAAATCATGCAATTAAGATTTACATCAACAGTTGCTATAACTGCTTCCTTTTTCCTTTATTTAAGATCTCTCTGTGCCAATATGCTTCCTGGGTAATTAGTGCAAAGAGGATTCCATACTTCAAGTTATTCACCCCCAGTTGAACAGACTAATTTACTACCTTTGAGGCATTATCGCTATAACTTCTCTTAATTGTCTAGATATTTGCTATGAGAGATTTGTTATGTTGTTTAAAATTTCTTATAGTTGATCCAAAAAAAAACTATTTAATGAATGATGGCATATAAGCGGCTACAATTTCAACAACTCTTATTTATATTTTTACAGAACATTAGCTGCCTTCACTTGAATATTTTGTAGGTTCGCACTGAATCTTTGTTTTCTGTGATTATTGACCTTTCATTAATTAATGCCTTTTCAGCTTCAAGATCTAGCTGCTCAGCTCACTGATCTTTGGAATTTGATGGATACACCAATGGAGGAACGTGAGTTGTTTAGTCATATTACTTGTAACATATCTGCAACGGTAGATGAGGTTACTGTTCCTGGAGCTCTGGCCCTTGATTTGATTGAACAGGTTAGATAAAAATGATCCAGTTTTCTCATTACTGAACTTCTATTTTTGGTTTCTGGAAATGGTGTGTATTAGGCTTATTTGTGTGCTTGCATAAATATTTTCTTCTTTCCTACATCTAGGCTGAAGTAGAAGTTGAAAGGTTAGATCAATTAAAGGCAAGCAAGATGAAGGAAATAGCTTTCAAGAAACAAACTGAATTAGAAGACATCTATGCTCGGGCTCACATAGACATTGATCCTGCATCTGCCCGAGAGAAAATATTGGCTCTAATTGACTCTGGAAATGTTGAGCCATCAGAATTACTTGCAGAAATGGATAGTCAGATACTGAAAGCTAAGGAGGAAGCCATGAGTAGGAAAGAAATATTGGATAAAGTTGAAAAATGGATGTCAGCTTGTGAGGAAGAAAGTTGGCTTGAAGACTACAATCGGGTAATGACTTTATTGCCTTACTCTACCCAATTAGTTTCTGTACTAAATCTACTGAAGTTTATACAGCCTGTAAACTCATTTTATAGGTTAATGAAACCTCCCCCAATTGTATGTTCTTCTCTTAATTATGTTGACTTGTCGAAATTTAGTTTATTGAAGCTCCATTCCAATTAGTCAACTCAAGCACTGTTTTGAAGTAAAGTTAGGCTCAGGTCCCAGACAATGCTTTTAGATTCTGAGAGGAACGAGCAGTTGATAAATTTGTCAAGATTGGTGATGATACATCAGATAATGGTGTGGCACAAATTTTGATCATTTGATGGCCTTATTTGTTTAGTACTTTTATGGAAAACCTCCTGGTTGACATGAGAATCAAGACAATTCTGCATGAGTTGAAAAATGAAGATTGAATATGTTACTAAAACAAAAAATAATTGCATTTGAGATTCCAGTGGAAGTGCATTAATTACATGCACAAGTAAGAAGGCTAGTCACTAGAAGTAGGATCTCAATAAACATACATCCGTCTAAACTTAAATCACCAGAAGGTGTTCAATGCTTCAAGTGTTAGCCATGTAGCTCCTCAATAGTCTATCTTGGAGAAAAAGTCAAGGCAGTGTACATACCATGGAGGATGAATATGTTGGCTATATAACATTGGGTAAAAAAGGGACAACAGAGGATGTTCGATGCTTCAAGTGCTAGCCATGTAGTTACTTAATAAAGGTTGTCTTAGGGGGGAAAGTCAAGGCTTAGGCAGTGTACAAACTGTGGAGGATGAAGATGTTTACCAAACATTGGATAAAAAAGGTACAACAGAGAAATAAGATTCATACACTCAAATTGCAAATAGTTGGGACAAACACAACTTGATGATAATGATGGATATGTGGGGAAAATGACGATGAAACATACAACAGCTGTATTGAGCTCTGGTGGATAATACATCGGATATTACATGAGTAAAAGTAGAGATCTACTACTATACAGAGTAGAGGTATCTTGATGATCTCTATTTGTGACCAAAATAAAGCCATATTTAGGATAATAAATGCACATAAGTTCAGAGCAGGTGGAGTTCGCAATATAGATTGGCAATAAAGTAGGAAGATTTATAGTGTGCAATGGTGGATAAAGCTGAGAATATTAAGTTCATCCTGGAGTACCATCTCGAAGTATTTGATGGAGCAACAGTTGGATCTTGCTAAGGTGGAGATTTGCTGTGTGTTCTTTCTCGGTCTGGTGAGTAGCTTAACAACCTCATCAATCAGTAACCTTTTCTAACGGTTTTGTTCTATTTTGACAGTGAGTTGGTGATGATTTCTTTTCAACCAAAGAAGCATACTGAAGATATGATGCAACTTGGGAGGTGTGCTGAGGCACTTTTAGAGACTAAAAAAATTGTAGAGAGGGGAATTTTCTTATATAGAAGAGCTTTCGATTTCCAAGGATGAGTTTTAGGAAGGACTGTGAGAGCTTTGTACAGTGTCAATGTCTTATCCCATCATCTTGTTTTTTTTATTTTTTATTTATCGTTTAGGCCTGGATTCTCTTAAATTAGGCTTTAGATTGACTAGGTTTTACCACTTTTGTTCCCCTTTCTTGTGTGTGTATGTTGTCATATTAGAGGAGTTTGTTCCTGTTCACACAAGGTATTAGGTTCATCACTTCTAACATGGAGATGAAGATTCCATTGTGGCTTTATGGTGGAGGTGATTTTTGGTACTACAATTTAGGAGTTTTGTTTTCGATTAATCAATTCAGTTTGGGATGGTGTCTTTAAACAACTGCGCTATTTGAGTTAATGCTATCTGTGAGTTCCAGAGTGTGCCAAAACCAATACCAATAAGTGGTGTTAGAGTAGCCTCATTCTCAAAAGATAGATCTGAAGAAATAAATACATCATCATGGTATTTAATCCTTCACCTCCCAGGTAAAGAACTGAAATGTGTTCAAGCATGAGAGTGAAACCAATACCTTTATCTGTATTGAAATCTAATCCTTCACTCAGTCGAGCTGAAATGTGTCTTTAGTTGTACATGTGTCTTATATATTCTTGTCGGTTGAACTTCATTTGTATCCATATGTTCCTATCCTGTCATCTTGTAGTCCACTAGGGTTCAAGGGCTATAGTGCTCTCTAATCATGTGGATAATTATTACTCTCTCTCTCTCTCTCTCTCTCTCTCTATATATATATATATATATATATATATATATATATATATTTTATTTTTTTTATTTTTTTTATTTTTATTTTTGCAGAAAGGTGTCAATTTGCTGCCACTCCTAGGAGCATATAGATGCCCTAATGAAGATATATGTCATGGTTTCTTCTTTTAATTTGTCTGTTGGAATTTGTTCTACCATATTGAGCTTTAGAATGGCATTGCTGCCCTATTTACAAGAATTTTTGTAAGAAAGCAGTTGCAATCGACATGAGTTATAAATCTTACAGATACAACTTTATGCATTTCTTATATATTCTTGTCGGTGAACTTCAGTTTGTCCATGGAGTCTGTAAGTTTGTAGTCCACTATTCATTCTCTTGGAATAATGCTTGAAATTAACAGAATTTAATTTCTGTCGTATATAATTTCCATTCAGGATGACAACAGATATAACTCAAGTAGAGGTGCACATTTAAATCTCAAACGTGCAGAAAAAGCTCGCATATTGGTTAGCAAGATTCCAGGTATGATTTGCTCAACCTCGATAAATTTAATTTTTGGTAAAATAATGACATGTAGCCATGAGGTAAGTAATGTATCCAATCCACCCCGTGAACAGGTTGCTTTTTGAGTAAATTTGATGATTTTCATTTCTAGCTCCCTTTTACATATTCAACATACACTTTGTGCCTGGACACTTTACAGTGGCTGCTTGTGACTTGTTGATTACTTTTTAAGTTTATGTGCTTTATCTGACCATTCTCATGACTTCCTCGAAACAAGTTAGGAAATTCTATAATTGTGTGAGTGTAGCTGATGGGGTAACTTTTGATTTCAAAATGTGTATTATGACCAACTTAAGGGATTTTTTCTTCCTTTAAAATGGAATCCAAATTAGTCCTTTTGCCTTCTGGATATGGAGAAACTAGGAGAAAAGATGTTAATAATCAGAAGGCTAACTCGTCATCTGTTAACATGAGTTTCAATTTGAAACTGTTCGACCCTGAGACTAAAGATCATGTTAGCGCAGGTAGTGTATGCCTCTAATGCTAATTTATGGGATTTTTTGTAGATTGTTCTGTTAGCTGAGTGGCACTAATAATTCTGAATTATCTCCACCGCAGCTAACTTTGCATTGGACTGATAAAGCATTTTAAAGTCTCTCTTTCCATATATAATAAAATAATTTCTTTGTTGCTGCAGCTCTTGTTGATACTCTGGTCGCTAAGACTCACGCTTGGGAGGAGGATCGTGGCATGTTATTCATGTATGACAGTGTTCCACTCCTTGCTATGCTAGAGGAATATACCATGCTAAGGCAGGAAAGAGAGGAAGAGAAACGAAGACAGAGAGTACTTTTTGTTTTTTTCTTCGCAATGCTAATCTTGATCCATGACCAGCTACAGTGCACCCCTCCTGATTCTCTTTTTACTCTCATAAATCCCAGGATCAGAAACGCATCGTCGAGCAACATACCACCGAACAAGAATCTGTCTTTGGCTCGAAGCCTAGTCCAGCACGCCCTCTCGGTTCAAAGAAGGTGGTCGGTCCCCGTACAAATGGAGGTGCATCAAATGGGACGCCTAGTCGAAGGTTATCTCTCAATGCACACCAGAGCGGCGGCAATGGTGCTAGATCCATGAGCAGGGATGGAAAAAGAGACAGTAATAGGGCAGTAGCTCCGGTGAACTATGTCGCGATAGCCAAAGAGGATGCAGCCTCCCATGTTTCTGCTACCGACCAACTTCCTGCCACACCTTGAAGAGATTTCCTTGTTAAAAAAAAAATTCACATATCGTACGAGTTACTGATGATCATGTTAGGTTTTGATAAAGTACTGGAGAGTAACTATTGGCAAGGTTAGAAACTGAACTATGTTTGAGAAAGTCTCGTTCTTGATAAATTATTCTGTTAGCTTCTTAAAACGTATAGTATTTGTCACTGTAAGATATTCTGGTACCAGTAAGAATGCTGTAGTTTGTTCATTTTTATCTAAGCGCCTCCTCTTAGCATTCATTTTGTAGAGGTGAAAACGCCTTGTACTAATTCATGCGTCCCAAGTTATTCAATCAGTGGTACCATTTGATGTGTCACGTACTGCATCTTTCATTTTATTATATTTTTGTTTTTATCTAAAGCGTACAGCTCACACCCTGTTGATTTATCCAAGAGGCGTGCGAACTGTCACTAGATTAGAAGTGCGATTAGTAAATATACAGGAAAGGGTCGTTCAGAGTTCTCAGATGGTGAAACTCTGGATCAACTTGGGAAAGGGTCATTGAGAATTCAGACGGTGAAACTCTGGATCAACCTGGCTGATTCATTTTTCCTGTTGAATTGCGTGAGGTGAACACCGTCGCCAGCCCAAAACACAAAAAAAAAAACAAAAAACTCAGCTACGCCCGGTAGCACTGACACCGCCATCAACGTCAGAGTAGTTTTAATGTTTTACTGTAGTAAATTCTTATTCAATATCAATCAAATCAAATAATGTAATCAGTATAATAAAAATATAACCAATTTTTTTTATATCAGTTTATTTTTATATAATAATTTCGAAATTTCTCGTCGAGATTATTTTCCAATGATGTCTTTTTGATGAAAGTTCTCTACTTTCAACTTCTTTGGATTTTTCGAGACATCGAATTCTCAATTCCTTCGACTCTCAGACTTCTTTCCAACTCTTTCTGGATCCCATGCATCTGACCTACCCGTATCCCTATTAAATAGCTTGCAACTCTTGGACATGTCACCAAACCCAATGAGCAACCAGGGGAATTCATCTTCCTATACCTTAAATAATCCACAAGCTATAAAATAACTCCTACAAATAATACAGCCTTTAATCATCCATTTTCATTGTATCAAAATCGCTGCTAAAAAAATAATAATAATGTTACAAAAAAAATTTAACAATGTAAATAATTTGAACAGAGGAGCGGATTGTATTAGCTTATTTTCAAATTCATGAGTTTTGAGGTTTTCACCCGCTCAGTTCAAAGTACTGCATCGAGGTTCATCATACGCTTTTTATTGAGATAAATAAGTTGAACAATCTGCACAAAAATATCCAAATATGAATCAGAATGTAACCAAAAAAAAAACCCCACTTTTTTAGGTTTATGATATTTCAGCTTCAACTGGACAAATGGTATCGATATAATATCCACTATACCGTGATTTTGGTTGAAAAGTATATTATATAGGGCCAAATAGCCAACTAAGTGTAGAAAAAAGACAACTCAATATACAAAGCTCTCGTCATACGAGGTCCCGAGAAAGATCTATTATACACAGTTTTATCATATTTTCCAAGAGGTTATTTCCAGATTTCAAATCCGTGATTTTTAAATCATAAGATAATAACTTTACCGTTACGCCAACGCAATTCTATATAAATGGAGGCAAAAATCAATTCAGAGAATCAAACAGTTATTGGCATTTAAGCAGCTACTCTATATCAGAGCAGATCCCCCAATCGGAACACTCCATATTGGCAATGCAATGCCAAACAAATATTAAATTCCCGCCGAAGAGAGAATATAATACTAGAGCATAATGAAAGTTATGATCTAGAAGGAGAGTCTTGACGCAATGGTAAGATTGTTATTTTGTGACCTAGAGGTCACGGATTCGAATTCTAGAAACAACCTCTTGCAAAATAAGGTAAGACTGCGTACAATAAATTCTTTTTTAGGACCTCGCATGACGAGAATCTCGTGCACCGGACTGCACTTTTAGCATAATGAAAGTTGTGTTAGTCTTTCTAGATATTAAGCAATGATGAGCAACCTGTTACTTCTATACCAAGGGTAATAAGCTCAAACTAAATATAGGCAAGTAGCAGCAAGATCACACAAATCTTAAATGACTAGAAAACAAAACTTACGTATCTGGTTGGAAAGTTTCAGCTAATCCATTAAAGAACATGTCAAACCATCCAGTAATCTGAAAAATAACTGGTGGAATACTAATGACAAGCTGAGGAAAAGAATGCTTCCAGAACTGGAGAGTGGGGCAGCTGGTACCATTACATTCATATTTCATGCAGAGAGAACCTGTAGATCAAGTAGAAGTTGAAATATTAAAGCTTGGAAAAGCTATGCCACCAAGTCTGTTACATACCTCTCTCATTTTTTATAGCCTATTTCCTTCATCAAATGGCGATAACTTCGACCTCGGATTATACGTTGCCATAAGTATGCTAGACGCTCCTGAAAGTTCATCTGCAGCTTTTGTTGAACAAGCCTAACCATCAGGAAAATGAAACGTAAGTGAGTGTTTTAATGACTGAAATTCCATGGATGCCAAATTTAAACAGCTTACCATCTCACTAGGCATCTCTGGATGCCTAGAGTAATTGGCCGAACAAAAGATGGATCTCTCTGTGTATATAATAATCCCACCTAGCCAGTATGACCAAAGTAATATGATATGAAATGTTTGTTTAGCTAGGACTCGAGTGTGCTGATGAGTGTAAATTCAAATTTTCATTTCTCTGTGTACCTCCAACATGGCAAGAAGTGAAGGATCGTCCAGTATTTCAAAGCTCTTGTCAGCTCGATAATTAACCTACTCAAGGTAAGAGATGAAAAATAAATAAATAAATATTCAACTCCATAACTGGTCTGGAATGTTATCCTAAATCACATCGAAACAATATTCTTTCCGTGCGATGAAAACTCAATCAATACTACCATAATATTGAGAATCCATAAAAACACATAAAATTCACTCATTTTCAGTTGTCTACAAATTGCACCAGGTTCTCATAACACAAGGCAGTGCAAAATCATATAAATGTAATACAAAGCCACTTAAGTGCAGCGTCTTTTGGTACTTGCAAATATTCATTTAACATTTAAAATCCAAAGAACAGAGAATGATGAGGCAGCATATCATCCTTCAAACACTATTGTTCAACATTCACCTTATCAGTGATTTTGACACTACCTATTCCCAAAGGTAGAAGTGACCAGAAAGTGGTTTTAGCAGATCGTTCTTGTTTGTGATTTCATCAAAAAGAGAGAAATGGAGAAAACTAATTGTCAAGTTGATAAATCTGATCTTCTCCCAAACCCCACCTTCAGATGGGACAAAAATATGTTCTAGTCTTACCTATAGTGAATATCAATCTAGAAAGTTAAAAAATTATCAGTCTCTCAAATCAATTAGCTGATCATGAATGTCGAGGAAAAAAAAGAGAGGAAATAAAAAATTGGGTTACAAGTTCTTCTCAGAAGCATCAGAATAAGTCCCAAGTATTCTTCATGCAATTCTAGGAAAAGGTTAGTAAAACAATAGAAGTAGGAAAAGAATGACTCACAGGAAGAAGAAAAAAAACCACAATATAACACACAGAAAAAGGATAAAACCTTTTCTCTTACTGATTAAAATGAGTAAAAAGTTATGTCCAACCCAATATTGACAGAAATTGCCTTTAGTATTTAATTATTAAAAAAAACACTTTTTGATCTACAAAGTAACAGACAAACAAGAATACAGAAATAGTATAGTAAGCAACCATATTAAGAAATACTGGGCAATCTAGCCTTAAGCATTCCATACTACAATGTCCTAAAACATCAAAAACAAAGTCAAGCACAGGAAAAAAAAAACATAATGAGAAGATTCCTTACGCCAAATTCAGTATTTGCAAATGATTGGACAAAATCTATGAGTTGAATCTTTGCCCACATGACAGATGAAACAGGGCCATCAGTGCGTGGCGGATGCCTCCAAGGTGCGCCAAAATGCAATTGATCTTCAGGAACTTTACCATTATATACATCAAAAGCAAACTTTTGTACAATGAGTAGAGCTGATTCCATAGCTGGGTTCACCACAGTAACCTGCCATAGCAGACTAGAAACTATGGAAAATAATCTACCACAAGACTGTGTAATGGTAATGGGATAATAGCTCAGATTTAGTACTTTTGTCACACTTAAACAAAACATATTATTATCTAACCAAATCATGAATGTTTTCAAGTATATATCAATATACAAAAGAGCATAAATTGCACCTTTTTGCATCTTTATAGGTAAAAATATTATAACATAGCAGTTGAATGAAGCTAAGCATTTTAACCTAAAGATTAAAAAAAAAAAACTGTTTTTGGAGGAGCTACAAATGTCATGCCATACTATTGTTCGACAAAGGTCACATAGCAAGCTCAACAGTGTAATAGCACATGAGAGAGTACTGTGAATTGAGAAATAAATCCAAGTTTAGCACAAGATAAAGAAAAAGAAAAAGAAATGTTTAAGATGAAAATATCCACTAGAATAGGAACTGAATTCTAGTTAATTTCACTATCATTGCACTAGTTGTTTTATCAATAGAAACAAGTTATAATTTAGCAACTGTTACACAATAGTACAATAAATCACAAACCTCAAAGAAACAGGATTGAATCAGAAAATCCATAAACAAGGCATGTGCTAGTCAAAGATTTATTGATGGTGTTTCCAATGCTTATTCCGTTACCATGGTCAAAAGTAAAAAAATAAAAATTTAAAACATGTTAAACTGATTTTTATAAAGCAACAAATAGCTTGAATGGAGTTATTTCTTTGACCAGACAATAAAATGAGTACTTACTTGTAGATATGATAAGTATGCATCCACAATATCCTCAAAATTACTCTTGTCACCCTGATATGCCCTAAAAAAAGGTACTGATAAGTCCCATGTAAACATGACTAATAGGAAACAATCCACCAGCAGGTGAAAAAACTAACTACAACCCGGTGCACGAAGCTCCCGCCACGTGGGATACCGGAGAAGAAATCCATTGTACGCAGTCTTACCTTGTTTTTTTACAAGAGACTATTTCCAAAATTTGAACCCGTGACCTCTTGGTCACGAGACAACAACCTTACCGTTGTGCTAAAGCTCTCTTCTACCAGCAGGTGAAGTATTCCAAAATTTTTAAAAATGATGTAAACAACTAACTTCCATCTTAACTTAAATAGCCACATAAAATGACACGTTAAACTCAGCAATATATCTTTCAACATTACAGTTGGTGCTCCAGATGTTGGGGGAATAGACTGGTGGACCTTGACATGTAGATTGACAACAACAATCTCCATTGTTCTAACACATCAAAGGCAAAAGGAAACAAGTATCGAACAATTTATCATTGAATGTTGCAATGAAACCAAAGTTGGCACTGTAAGCAAAGAGCAGCATAACATCATTTGGAGAATGAATAGCTTGTTGGATAAAGCCTTATAAAAGTGAAAAAATTTAGGGTAGAAGGATTGTGAGAGAAACTTCTCTAAACCTTTTGCAAGTTCCCTTAAGATCCTTTTACTCAAAACTAGTTCATAAACATACTGTGACAATAAAGATGAAATTAGGATAAAAACAAATGGAGGCTTACTCAGCCAGAAGAAAGCTTGTTGACTATTTACTTACTCTGGGAAATAACCACTTTGTTTGAGAATATAAAGTTCGTAAAGTTGTCGTGGATTTGGACCAAGTACTTCGTCAATCACTTTCCACTATCACTTCATAAAAGATATATTCAGTATATTACATGAAATAGTTGAAGGTAAAATATCACTGTAGAAGTCAAAAGGGAAAAGGTTTCAGAATGATCAAGATAGCAATACTACCTCGGACTCTTTGAAGAAATCAGAAACCATATGCAGCTTAGCTTCTTGAGGCGTCCACCCAAAAGTCTTCCAAGCATCGTTTAGAGTATAATAAATTAATCACTTGCCAAAGGAAGGTCATGAAATGTCAAGGTTCAACAAAAAAACATAGGTAACATACCTCACGTGAGATAAAAATGTTACGAAATCCGAAGTCCATAAAGGCTTGGTACGAATAGTAACTAAAAGAAAATAGAGACAGTTTAAGTACTTCCAAATTTAAGAAAGAAAGCAAAATATCCTCAAGTTATCAAACCAACAGTAACTAAAAATCTTCTTCTGATAAAAAGAATAGACTAACATCTTCCTAAAAGTGATCAACTCAAAAATAACAAGAGTCACCTACAACAATTATGTGAAGAAATGTATTTGTATAATGGTAAAACAAAATTGTGTAATAGCTTCGTCAGAGCATTGCCAGAATACATTGTTGACTGGTCAGCTTGAACCAAAGAGATTAAGTATTAGCTGAAGTAACACCACATTGATCACGTCTGGCTGCAAGTCTAACACTGTTTTTTTTAGGTATGCAAGTTTTTTATATTTCCTATGGGCAACATGAATGCAGTTACATAGGATTTGAAGGTTTTCCCTTTTCTTCCTTTTTTTAAAGAATAATAGAGAAACGAAACAAATCCACTTACCAGAATATCATTGCTAAATATTGCAACAAATAATTGGGGTCGATACCGGTCAATAAACTATGGAACGCAAATATACAGTTGGGATAGTATATTGAAACTGATAAATGACGGGAAGTTGATTTCTTGCCCAATTTCTCTTTCCAATTACATCATGCCATCAAGTATTTGAAATGTGTTCCACCATTGTAAGTGAAGATTTTCAGGTACACATATTTTGATCGAGCATAGAGATTTTTATATAGATAAAAGATAAATTATGCTACAACTGGCACATATAATTCCACTAGCTGCACCAGCTATTGATATTTATTTATCCATCATAAGTTAGAAATATTAACAAAAGAAAACCTAGTTAACACTCGTGCATAAGAAAGAGTACTTGACTGAATACTACCAGTCTTACCCATCTGATGTTACAAGAATGACAGGTAAGCATCCTTCATTCACACCTCGGGCTAGCAACTTCCATATGAAACTATCATGATACATTGTTGCAGAAACTGTTGAATCATCTGTTAAGATTGCCTTTCGCAGAACATCTACATTGTTTATAACCAGTTTTGGCTGCAAAATCAAATAAATAAATAAATATATATATATATATATATATATAGAGAGAGAGAGAGAGAGAGAGAGAGAAATGTTATCCTAGATAATTCATCCATAAGCACCCTTGCGCACCTCCATTATCTACCGTCTAATCGCTTGCTTACGATAGCCCAATCCCTGAACCCTAGAAGATAGAACGGTGGATAATGGAGGTGCGCACGGGTACTCACAGACGGTGTGTGTGTGTGTGTGTGACATCACATTCTCTAAAGTAGTATTCTTCACCAAAATGTGCACATGGTAATGAAATAAAACAAACAAAAATACAATTTAGTTATTTAGTAAACAGAATAAGGTAATCAGAGAAGACAAAAAGTAAAAATGGCATAACTAGTTCTGATGTCAATCTTATTAATTGATTGCCTTCAAAATTTTATGAAAGATTTGGTAAGGAATATAATGAGGAAAATATCGGGGGAAGGAAGAGAACGCATGGAGGAAAAAGAGGAATTCGAAAATAACAGGATTTTTCAAAGCAAATTTGAACATTGATCAAAATCACAACATAATAAAATTTTAAGTCACTTGGTTACTAGGAAGGCACATGTGGACTCCAATATTATCGCATAATACCATCTATTCATATTCAAAATTTGAAGAAAAAAACATATACCAATTTTGGCCAAAATTATTGCATAAACATTTTTTAATTGTTTAATAAATTTAAAAACACAGGCAAACTTAATGGTCTTGTATAGCACATATATTTGTTTAAATTCATAAGAAAACTCAAATTGGCCATTTCTCGGGTTTGGCAATGCTATACAACCATTTTAAGTCTTTTGGTCTTTATGAAAGCATGGATGAATTCCAATGACCAACTATTGTGCATATAATTATAAATTAAAAAGAAAATTAGCATAGCTGAATATGTTACATGGGCTTTTTGGGTCAATTGTTTATTTTGAAAGCATAAGTGCACTCTAATGACCTCCTAGAAAAACATCTATTCAAATTATTTAAAGAAAAAATGACCATAATTGTTGACCCGTTTGTCACTTTGAGAGTATAAATGAAATTTACTAACTAACCTTCAATAGTGTATCTATTGGTTTAGATTCAAATTTTTTTTATTTACATTTCATTTATTTTTTATTTAAAAGGGAACCCTAGTGCAACAATAAAGTTACTGCTATGTGATCTAAAGGTCATCGATTTGAGTCACAGAAATAACTTCTTGCAATGCAGAATAATATTGTGTGGAATAGATCCTTCCTCGAGATCCCACATTTACAAGAGCTTTGTGCATTGTTTTTTTTTTACAAAAGGCTTTTTTTTTTAAGTTATAGAATTTGTATCACTTTAATGTCTATTACTTTTAAAATAGTTTTACATTCTGTATTATTTTTAAAATTTGTATCTTTTTTTAAAAGACATTTTTTTGATATTTTTTAAAATCTATCTTTTTTTATAAAAAAATACATATTTTGATTTTTTTTAATTTATAAATAGCATCTTTTAAAAATTTATGGTAGAATTCATATTACTTTGCTTTCTATTACCTTTTCAAAAAATTTACATTTTGTGATAATTTTTTAAAATTTATATTTTGATATTTTAAAAGTTTATAACTCATGCAAAAATTTTAAAAGATTTATGACAGAATTTATATAACTTCTCTCTCTATTACCTCCTTTAAAAAGTTAACATTTTTTTAATAATTTATTCATATTCTTAATTTATAACTCATGTGGCAGTTCTGATTTAACCTGTAAATTTGCAGGCATGCATGTTAGGTCGATTGAGCAGCTGATCTAGGGTGCAACAGTTTAGGTAAGTTTAAAAAGATAAATTTGATAGAAAAAACAGATAAAGCACCGAAATTTAAAAAGAAAAAGAAAAGAAAAAAGGTGCCCTTTTGATTTGTGCCCAAAGGAAAACATACAAGAGACAGACAAAGCGGCCCAAGAGAGGTAGAGGAGGAACAACTTGTACTAATCTAAAATATTAATCAATATATCTGTGAATCGAACAACTAAGAAGAATTTGTCTCCTTGTTACCTGGAAGAAATCAGTTTCTGCTGCACTGGAGAGGATATCGACCAAGAGTGAGGGCCAATCAGTAGATGAATTAGCCAGAGACCTCGAGAACCCTCCTTTGCGGTTTAGATCCCTAACGGCATCCGTCCTCCATTCTTGATGCATTTTGATAACCTCCTTCGCAAGCTTTATTGATACCGATGTCTCTCTCACGTATGCTACCTCCCCCAAGGAGTACTTTCTCGTACCACCAGCTGAAATTGCTTTCTCCTCCATGGTCAGATCAGCATTTATCTCTTCAATTCGGACCCGGGATGAGAAAGTGAACATAGCTTTAGACCAGAGGGCAGAAACAGAAGCCGTCTCATCACGCTTGGAGAGGCGATTTGGACCTATGATGCGTTTGAGAGCGGAGTGGAGGCCGTGCCACTTGTTTAACGCGCGAAGGACGTCACGGCTGCCAATGCTGCCGCGGCGTATACCTTGGTCGACTAGGGCCTCGAGTTCGCTCTCCAGGCGACCACGAATTGTTCCCACGGATGGCGGCTCGGAGGCGGTCGAGAAAGAGGCCCAAGGAGGGGTGGCGAAGGGGTCACCAGCAAAATCGACATAGGCCGTAACGTGGGCGCCCTTATTCCATTCCGGGAGGAGACCTGCCAAAGCGAAACAAAATCTCTAACTGCAAGAAACACGAGAGAGCAGAAGGGCAGATGGGGAGAAGAAGAAAAAGGATAGGAGGACCAACGGTGAACTAAGAGGGAGGTTTTTCCGACGCCGCGCGGACCGTGGAGGATGACGGGCAGATAAACGCGGTGTTGGTGAGCGTAGTTGTTGAGGATTGTTTCGAGGAGCGGCCGCGGGATGATCCGCCACCCCTCCGCCAAACTCTTTGAGGCTTTCAATGCTGCTGCTGCCGCCGCCGCCATTGCCGCCGGGCGACCGATTACTTGATGGGGTGCCGCAAAGGACCTACACTCTGGCGTCCGATAATTGGAGACTGCAGCGGAGGTGGAATGGAGAAGGGCACGTTAGAGCAACGGCCACGTCCCCTGGGGCCTTGGTTAGGGTTTGCAACTCCACTGCAAGTCTGCAACCCAGGGGAATCGGTCCGGATCCTCTCACTCGAGTCGGATTCGGATTCGAATTCGATACCCAGCGCCCATATTTTTTATTACTTGTTAAATTATTAATTATTCCAATGACAAATTATTAATTCATTTATAGATTTTAAAAAAAAAAATCCGTCTATAATTAAATTGAAAGTCTCTTCTCTCGCTTCAGCTAAACTCAACTTAGCTTCCCATTCTTTCTTAAGGTAAATTCTATCTACACTCACATATTCACTGAATACATCTCATTTTTTTTAATACACCCATCAATAATTTTTTATCACAAAATTCTAAATACACACTATAATATTTCTATTTTATCTTTTCTAAAAAAATTGATCGTCGAAGCTACGACTCTTGAGCATTTGCTTCCCACGCTCGATGCTTGACGCCCAAACACCCGCTGTCGTTCTACATCGCCGTCAAGCGAGCATATCCGATTGACATTGGAGTCTAATCGAATTACAATTAGATTCTGGTTGAATTGCAATGGAATTTCGACCGAAATAGACCGTCAACAGTCGCAGTGTTGGTGATCGCAATTAGATCGAATTCTGATTACAATTTGGTTAGAATCGAATCGCGGACCGATTGACATCAAAGTCCGTCCGGATCATAACCAGAATCGCTCGCGATTGCGATCGCAAATTCGGACAGATTGCGGTTGGAATTAGGTCGATTTACGGCAACCAACATCGTAGTCGTTGACGCCCACAATCGCGATCGATTCTAACTGCAATTCAATTGGATCGCGGTTATATTCCAATCAGATTACAGGCGGAATTGATCGTGATTGCGATCGCCAACGGCTGCAGCATTGACACCTGTAAATTCGGTTGAATTTCGACAACAATTTAATCAAAATTTGATCACGGTTCGATCGATGTGGTGGCAACTCCGACGAATTTCGAGTTGGTTGATCACCACAACAAAGACACACAAGGATGAAGTATTACGGATTCCCATGTCGTTTGATCTTGATCCGTTGAATACATTAATATCGATTCAATTAACATCTACCGAACATATTAGGATTCGTTGGATTATGATTTATCAAACGCAATTTAATGTGTTTTATTTCTATCTATTGAATGAGAAGAGGAAGAGAGAGAGCGGGGAGAGAAAAAAAAAAGTTAAATTTTATAAAAAGAGAATTTTAGACTTTTTCATTTAAAGATATTTTTAGGAAAAAAATTAAAATGTGTTTAATAACCAGTGCAGTGTGGATAGCCTTGATAAGCTCTTCTCCTTGCCAGGTCGTAGTCTACTCTTTTTCTTTTTCTTTTTTTTTCCCTCCACAAATCCATTACCCGCTGCCGCTTGGGAAGCTATCGACCTTTTGCAAGTTTTTACATGCACATTGTTTTTTTTTTTTTTAAATCCCTAAACTCTAAACCAAAATTTTCTAGAAATCATGGTTATAAATCTTTACAGGTTCCTCTCAGCATATATATTGCTATAGATACTTAGGTATATGTAGTATTTTAGGAGACTAATATAATCTCTCAACTTTTTTGCTCCATTGTTCACGATGATTTAAACTTTAAAAATTAACTTTTGAATAGATCTGTCAAATTGGATTGAGTCATTGAATTGGCATGCTCTGTCAAATAATTTAAACGGATTGGATTAAAATTTTATCAATCCGTCATTCTGACGGGCCTAAACGGATCGACCTATACGGATTGCGAATCTAGACGGATCAGCCCACCGTGGGCACGAGTTAACCCGCGTATTGAAAAATATCAAAAAATGGACGGGTTGGCTTGGCTCGCCATGGGCACGGATTGCCCTATAGATTGAGAAATGTCAAAAGATGAAACATGTAAAAATAAAATTGTATAAGTTTTTTAACTAATATTATAATATTAATAAGACAAATTTTTCACCATCACAATCTTCTTCTATCACACACACTTTAACAAAATATAAAAAAAATTAAGAGAAAAAAAATAAAAGAATATTAGATGAAGTATTCTATTTTTTTTATATTCTAATTGTTTTATATTATCTTGTCACTACTATTTTAATCAATGTAGAAAATAATGACATATCAAAATCAAATAATTATAGGGGCTAGAAAATCTCAATTGAATCTCTATTTGAAGGAGCAAAAATTTATATTTACGTATTATCAAGATTTGTATATTTTGAAACATTGGAAAAGAATAAAAAACATCGCACTACAACAAAAATATGAAAAGACAATACCACAAAGACAACGATTTTTAGAGAAACCGTTGTGATTTTGGTAAACGACAACGGTTTTTAACAAAACTATTATCTTTGAGCGTCCATATAACACAAAAGACACCGATTTAACACTATATGTTGTCGTTGAGTCTAATTTTTTAATCAACAATACAATTTACAACGATTTTTCAAAACTATTATAAATTGTTAATTTTTATTTTTATCTTAACAATAGTTGAGACAACGGTACTACGAACTATTGTCAATGAAAAGATTTTTATAACATTTGGTATAACGATAAAACACTATTGTCGTTGTAATACTAATACGACGATTATAAATCATTGTCAATGAAATACTATTTTAAAACAAATAAATTTTTTTATTATTAATACTATTTTTAAAAAAATTATTGGAAATAAGTTTTTTTTTAAATTTATAAATATATAAAATTACAAAAAAAAAACTTATTTAACTAATAATAAATTAAATAAATTTTAATGTATTACAAAATTTAAATCAGGGTGTATATGAGGTTTATGAAATTAACCTTTTAACCTAAATATATATATATATAGGTTAAAAGGTTAATTTCATAAACCTCATTGCTTTTCTGTCCGTCCGTCGTTTTCCCACGCTTCCGTTATTTTCTCGAGCTTCTATCCGATAGCGCTTCCGTCATTTCTCCTTCATCCTTGACAAGAACAATCTCAGTCCGTTTCCTTCCCCCTATTCCTCGCCCACGGAATCCTCCTCCATGAATTGCTCGAACCTTAGGCTCGACATCTCCGCCTACTGATAACTATCATTTTATCGTATTATTTTAGTCCTTAATATCACTGTTTTTATCCTCTCGAATGATTTATTATTAATTATTAGTATGTTTTATGAGTTTGAATTTATTTTGGACCTTATTATAAATTTTTTTAAATTTTGGATTTATATGTAAATTTTATCTTTATTTGTAGGAGATTGAGATGAGCCAATGGACTAGATTTAAGTTGAATCAAATATATTTCAAACTGGCTTAATCTGAGTCATTCATCCATATCAGAGACAATTAAATCAAGGGACCAGATCTGAACAATATGGACCGTCCGAAGAAAGTGATTGATTCTAAGCTATCTATCCAGATCTGGAGAGATCCAGTCTGTACATTTAGATCTGGACGTCTGAGCCCTTCATCCAGATTCGACCGATCGTGATTATCCCTTCATATTGATCAGATCTGTTCATTCAAGATAGGAGGAATCTGAGCCGTTGGATGCACAGCCAGCTTAATCGATTAATCAAGACAATTAAACCTAGCTTTAATTGGACCGGCGGGATTGAAGGTGCTAGATCGGACGGTTAAGGAAATGGGTTTTTAGAAATGCCAACATTTCCTCCGTTGCAGAATCGCACGACAGAACCTTCTCGTCGCGCAGCGGCCGCGCGACGTCCTCCTCACTCGCGAGCGGCGACTCCATTTCCGACGGTGACAGCTCGGCAGCCCACTTCCGGTGGACCCTTCCCTCCATATCCGGCGTCAATCTCCTTCCATTCCGCGGGGCAGCCCAAGATGTGGTGGTTCGACAGCTTGAGTTGCAGCAAGCGGAGGTAGGGATTCCGGTCCAACTTCACCGGCGAACTTTCCAGCGCCTGCGACCGGAGCTGAGACGCCTCGGAGGATCTACCACCATCTGCCTCCGCCTCCATCGTGAAGCCCTTCAGCGTCATCGACGAATTCAACCACTAGAGGAAGAAGGGCGACCTCGCTGAAGCCGTCGCCGCCATCATGGCCCTCGCCGCCGTCATCCGATCGAGCGAGGCGACTACCATGACGGAGCTTGAGATCGAGCTCAAGAAGGCTTCCGACACTCTAAAGGTAGGATCTTGGTTGCATGACCTCATTTTTCAGTTTATTGAACAACATTCTGTGATTCTATTGGTTCCTAGGGTTTTGCTTGCAGGTTTGGAAAGATGTTAATTTTTTTATGTTATTGCTGATTTTTTTTTATATTATTTATTCACTGAAGTTCTTCTGCAGTACCTATAACTCAGTTGGTTTGCAGTGATACCTTACACATATCATATGGTCAAGATATTCAATGATCCAATTTAGATGGAAAAAACGAATTTCAGTTGCTTTGACTGAACCAATATAGGTTCTGTTTTAATTAAGATTTTGACACTCTGTCTTGCGGCTTGCACTAGAGTGCTAGAGCAGTCAATGCAGCATGAGGTTCAAAATTCACGCAGAGATCTAGTAACATTTGATGTAGCAAAAGAACGAACAATCTCATGCAAAAAAATACCAATCCATACTTTGAAGCTTAGAATGAAAACTCACAAAGGAGAAATTTTGTTATGCAAAGATGATAAACATGAGCAAACAGAGGTTCTTTTAAAGAGTCCAACCCCCCAAAAATTTTAAAATAAATAAGAATGTACGCATATGATCTCTTGCAGTTCATAATAGATGGTGAGGATCTTTTCTAGACTTTCTCTTTATCATCATTTATGTATAATATGATTTAACTTGCTTTATTTTAAGTTCTAGCTGGACATAAGCTTTATACCTTTTAATAGTCATTCTTCGGTTCAATCTTCTGGAATATATCTAAAACATGTCATTTTGTTAGATATACAACTATACATGTCGGGGGTTAGACATTTATTAATATCTTTTGTGATTTTTATTGGAAAACAGTCTTTGCATTTTGTTTATCATCACTTTTTCAATATTTTGATAATTTTTTCATACCAATCATTTCAGGCAGACTATATTTATTTAGCTACGCATACTTGTTCCCTTTCCTTTCTAGAACATTTTTGTTCTATTACCTTTCAAATTGATCTTTTGTGTTTAATTGTAAATCATATTCATTGTGTTTGATTCTACAATTTACCAATACTATTATGACATGATTGAAACTTCTACTAAATAATAGGATGCGCCTCTGGAACTATGAAAATGGACCTCCTAGTTCAAGGGACTGCACATTTCATTTAGATAGTTTAGGAAATTGTGTATGCAGCATAAACCAAGCTTACAATTTTTCTATCATCAATAAATATAGTTATGTCTATTATGTTGTATGAGATATCCACTGCATCAGATCTTGTATACCCATCTTTAGAGTTTGAAGTTGTAGCCCTATGCTACATCTCAGCTCAGCTTCCCTTAAAGCTGATATGTTATCCTATTGAGAAGTGTCATCATGGGCATAGTTAGAGGAAAACATGTGAACTTTTATGTTTTGTTGCTGGAACGAGGTTCTTAACTTGTATATGTTGACAGACATGTTGAACTCAGAAGAACATTGGATGCTGTTGGTGTCAATTGTCATTATTTGGAGCGCTTGATCTTTGAGTCCTCTGATTCTGGTGCGCTTCAATTTTCTTTTCTTCGCCTTTGTTTCTAATTCTCCTCAAGCTATTTAGCATTTCGGCCTTTTACAGGGAGGGATGATAGCTTGAATTCTTCAACCTGCAATGAAAAGCTTTCAATAGTGAGAAATAACTTGGAAATATTGAAGATGCATAATTCTTTTATATATACTTTCTTGTGTTATTCCTCGTTGAGAAGCTTTGTGAAAATCTCCGCATAACTATTATAATTTTTTTCATCACAGATTCCTCTTTAACCGGATAGAGCTCAATGCGATTATTTCATTTTGCGATATATGAGAGATATAATTGAAGACACCGCATCCATTGACAAGCCTTTCCTATGACCAATAGTAATATTAGATATATTTTCAAATTTTCTTATTGATACATATTTGTAAAATGATTTGTGCAATTAATTATCACATAGTACTAGAGTGTTTACATTTTCATTCATTTATTCACATGCAGTTCGCAAAATCTGTGATAATTGCAAAGGAAATTGATGAAGTACGTTCGGAGTGGACTGAATGCATACAAGATCACATATATGATGATTAGGAGATTTAGGTGTACATACCTCTTTTAGTTAGATGTGGTAATCTATAAGTATTTTGGTTATTATGCATAATACTTTTAGTGCAATACTAAGCATATGATGTGTAGTTGTTTTGCTACAGTATTTTTTTATATATGTTTTTAAGAGTGATCATTTAAAATGGGATGATGTGACCTTGTACTTTACATTACATTTTCTGATGCAGTGTATATGTGTTTTCTATAATTCTTTTTGATGTTGTTGTATGATTTATATTAAAAACACAACACTATAAATCAACAACGGTTTATTGTTCTCTAGAGTAATTGTTGAGAAATGACAACGGTTAATAACCATTGTCTATGACTCAAAAAATTATAATAAATCCATGCGTTGAGAAAAATAGGACGCTCAAAGACAACGATTATAATCCGTTGTAATTTTAGTTGAAAGACAACGGTGAACAATCGTTGTTTGTGATTCAAAAAATCCATAGTAAATCGATCCGTTGTGAAAAGTGGGGCGTTCAAAGACAACTGTTAAAAACCGTTGTCTTTTCCTTAAATCGACAACGGTTTTTAACCGTTGTTTTTTAGCGCCTCATTTTTCACAACGGATCGATTTACCATGGATTTTTTAGATCATAGACAACGATTTTTCACCATTGTCTATTCGAATTTTTATTGTAGTGTCGGTACTCAATTTAATTTGTAAATCGATAATTTAATTTCAATTATAAGATTTTAATTAATTCAAATGTTTATTTTTTTTATCACGGTACCATATCTGCCTTACCTATCATTATCTCAAGTCCTAAATATCTTAACAATTTTAGATATATTTTTTTAATTTATTGGCCCATGAGTTGATCTGTCTAATTAGCAATCTGGATTGGATTGGATTGAATTGTAGATTTTTCAACCCATTGAAATAGTGGGTCGGTCAGTCTCTCCCCATTAAATATTTAGTTTACGACGAATTAGTCGGTCTCATCATTGATCAATATCCGTTTGACAGTTTTACTTCCGAGTATGAATAGACAATAACGCTTCCCAAAAAAACCAGTCTACCTCGAAGATTAATCGGCGTGAAGAATAATAACAAATAATAATAATAAAGAATTAAGATGAGACTCAATTTAATTTGTAAATCGATAATTTAATTTCAATTATAAGATTTTAATTAATTCAAATGTTTATTTTTTTTATCACGGTACCATATCTGCCTTACCTATCATTATCTCAAGTCCTAAATATCTTAACAATTTTAGATATATTTTTTTAATTTATTGGCCCATAAGTTAATCTGTCTAATTAGCAATTTGGATTGAATTGGATTGGATTGAAAACGGATTTTTTTCAAAAATAGTGGCGTGAAGAATAATAACTAATAATATTTATTAATATAGGTTTAAACTTTTAATCAGTCCAGAAACATGCATGTTTACTATCCGGAGACATGTTAATTAACACGCAGAATACGGGAGGGAAAGTCTTTCCCAACTTTGTTAAATATGAAGTTATATATGCAAATTAAATGGAACTGCAAACGGATTTAATTATCGGCCAAGCTCTTAGAATACATATTGGAGTTAATTCCCATCGAAGACAAATTAACAATTGTTAGTTTGTTCATCACACTAATTGAACAAGTCCAAAACTACAAACATTTTCGGTAGACACTAGGAATAAAAGAAAAAAAAAAGACCAAAAGAAAAACAGAGCTACTTCCTCAACGTAATTAATTAATTAATTATTAACTCAATTAATCAATCCATCTTCCAAGCGTGCAGGAAGAAGCAAAACTCCGAAGAAGATCCACGAGCAGCGCTGATATCGTTGTTGTTAACCGAGGTAGTGGCGTTTTCGGGTTCTCCGGCCTCCGGCGGCTCGGCGATGGGCTCCGGAAGGCCGGGCTTGAACAAGAAGAGAGCGTGGGTGAGGCCGTGGGGCTTGAAGAGCCAGTCGTGGGCGTCCCAGATCACCTGGACCGGGAGCTGGTCGATCCGCACGATCTCGTTGCCCCGGAACTTCCACTGGAGGTTGGCGACGTGTACGAGGACGGCGCCGTCGACGGTGATCCACAGCTCGGTGCCGTCGCGGTCCTTGGTCTGGTCGGAGATGGAGTGCTCCACCACGATGTCGTGCTCCTGGCTTCGCTGGCTGTCGAACCTTGCTCGAGCAGCGAAGCTCCGCTTTCCCAAGACCGTCTCCTTCTTCGACACCAGCGTCGCCTCCTCCAACGACGGCCGCGACCTTGGATTACAGAATGCGATTCAAGTTTCCAAGTTCCGACCCAGAATTATGTAAACATTTAAGAGCAAATTAATTTCCAAAAAAAAAAAAGGGCAAAAAAGATCCAACGGATCGGACCTGGTTTTCTTGTATGCCTTCTTCTTCCTGTCGCCAAGCAACAGCACCACCTCGTCGCCGGAGACAACGGCGACGAAATATCCTTCGTAGGGCTCCGGACCATCGCCGAACTTGGCCAGCCGGAAGTTCCACGACACGTCGACGTGGCTTCCGTCGACGTCGAAGGACTTGGAGCCCTTCTTGCTCCAGAAGGGCCACGGCTTCAGCTCCACCTTGCACGTCGCCGCCCCAAGAGTGCCGTCGATCGACACCGAAAGCGAGTGGTGCATCATGTTCTTGCTCCACACCACCGTCACGGCACGGAGCGCGCCGCCGATCTTGGCCCTGTACGTCGAGATCACCGAGCACTGCGGCGCCTTGGCGTTGCTGCTGCATGTGGTCGGGTCATCGTTGGCGCCAGGATCCTGATCCATCTGCGATTCGATTTTCTCGGTCAGAGATCTCGATAAATTACTTTTCATTGATTTGAACCCGTCAGAACATTAGGATTGCCTAGTCGATTTGCGTTCCGCTTTCTCTTCTCTGACAGATCAAAATGGAGAATGCTTCGTAGATTTCATTTCATAAAAAAAAAGAAAGAAAATATGAATCCGAATTCTTCTCTATGGAACCCTCATCTGTTTCCTCCTGGACACTGCAGTTGAGATGGAACAGGGGAATCAAAATGGAGAAACCCAAGACTCTTAGAAAACAAAATCAAAATCTCGAAACTCGATAGAATTTCATACCTCAATGCGACTACCAATCAATTGCAACGACTCCGGCGATCTTCTTTTCTTTCCCAACTCAAATGCTTATTGTATCGGAGGTCCGGAATCATCCAATTCGAGTCGATCGACGGCAAACGTTTGAAGAACTAGAATCGATCCTAAAAGCAAGGAAGCACTGTTTATGGACTCCTCAATTTGGCATTGGAAGATGACCAAATATCAAACAGTATATTCATCAGGCTCACCGAACCCAACCAAATCAATTGAAAATGACTAAACGAGCGAATCGAATTAGCCTTCGATTCTCAATCTAATTTGACTGCGTAAATCGTTGGGTTCAATCTTTCTTTCAACTGGCCTCTCACTGCGTACCCCCCCAAAAAGATCGAAGGGTAAATATGCCCATGGACAAAACGTGGAGGAGAGTAAAGATAGGAGAAAACTCTTCCTTCTGCTTGCTCTCGTCCAGTCCATCTCTATATTCTGCACGATAAACGAGAGACGCGTGAGCTTCGAAATCTTGTTTATTTTTCAAACGGGTCAAATTATAAAATTTTCGTGTACAATTACGGAGTGTGGCATGCAGGCCAAGTGCTCCTCTGTATTCATGCCAACTTGCAGACTGGCCGGCGAAGAGCAATTTGAAATTGCTTGGCGATCATGAACTGCTTGTGATACTTTTGCGAGCCAAGTGCGACTCGATGCGCCGTCAAATATGCAGGCACATCTCGAAACAGCGCGCGCGGCTGCATGCATCATCCCGGGGTAAAAGGTTGAAATCCATGAATGGTCCTTGGCAATCCGTTTTCAAATCATCGTAAAAAAGACCAATTACGAATTGCATATATTATCGTCCTGCTAGTTGAACTGCCGAAAGAATTAATTATGAGTTCTTCCGGAGACGGTGCATTGATCTTTAAGATCGCGTAGTGGATTGTGGATGATGTATGAATCGAATCTTGAAAGAAAATCTAATTTTTTTTTTTTTCAAATTCAGAATGATCCTTTACGACTTTGTCAATCATGTCAAAATCTAAAGGCTCCCTCCACTAGCGGAGTTACCCGGGCTCTTCCTAAATTAATAAAAAAAAATACTCTCCTGATTAAGTATCGATTTTTTTTTTAAAGGTGTAAAAATGAAAAAAAAAAATGTACCCAGATTAAAATCTTACTAACTCAACACCTAGCTTCGATTCCTAGTTCGAAATTGCAGTATGTTTCAGTAAAATGATGTTTCATGTACCTCGTGATTATTTCTTAGTTTTAAATACATAGGCAATAAAAATTATTAATTTATTTTTGAGCTATAAATTTAAGCAATGAAATAAAAACAACTTCATAGTGATAAAAATACCTACGTACTAAGGTATGAATATATATAAAAAATAGTAGTAAATATAATTGTGTTTTGAACAAAGGATTTCAATTTCATATCTACCACAACAACTATCAAATTTAATTACTTTATTTTATACTATATTATCATTTATATTTAATTACTTTGATTTTAATTTCATGAATGCATTTGTTATTCGAGTAAGCTAAAATATTAAAAAATTTATATTGTTTTATCTATGGTAAAATGAGAGGGTACTTATTTTATAATTACGATATTTTTTTTTTCTAATTAATTCAGGAATAATAATATTTATAGGAAAAAAAAAGCAACCTGTTTTATTTATTTATTTAAAAAAGAAAGCTCTCTCCGGGTGAAAACCATCAAAAAGGCGCCCGCCCATGGGTGATCTCCATCGAACGGTCAGGATTTCCTAGAATGTAAAATATTTATGTTTTTTGGTGTTTTTTTTTAAATAAGATATCATTTATACGATTCTTTTTTATTTGTCAAAAACATGCCCCGTTAAATTCCTTATCCCCATCCCCTCCGCCTCCGGGACTCCCCGAAGCCTCGAGCCAGCGCCCTCCATTTCTCGCTCCTAATCTCTCCACCCAAAACTCGAGCTCCAGGAATGTTTCTCACTCTGGACCAATCGGATTACGGAGCTTCTGCTGTCGGTTTCTCTTGCTCTTCGTAACAGATTTCCGAGGCGAGGCGAGGCTCCATGGAGCTCTGCGTAGCATGCCACCTATTACCTTTCGGGAGCCGCCGCGCAGTGGCCTTATTCTACCAGTTTGGCTCCCCAAGAAATTTCCGGCCGCCGCTGTTAGTTCTTTCATTCTTTGCCGTATTAAAAATACGTTTTTTTTTGTGGTATTTTTGGGAGAGTTGCATTTCGATTGGGTCAGAAATGGACTGTTATGATTTCTTATTACGTGTGCAACCGGTTGCACTCGGATAACACATTCGTGCTCAATGTGCTTTTCTTTCTAATCTCATGAATAAATTTAGCAAACCATGTTTTTAAAAACAAAAGCTGCAAGGATGAGCATAACTCATGCTTCGCGTAAACTTCGATGCGAACCATGTTTTTAATTAGGAATTCTTGAATCTAAGTTAGCAATGGGATAAATTCGAAGATACATTCAACATTTTGATATGTGGAAAGTGTAGACTTTGATGCATAAATGAAAAAGATGGTTTGAGTCTTATTACTAATTTTTTCTGTCCAAGTTATTTGGAACTATGCTGTTGTGATTGTTAAATTGTTGCAGCCTGCGCTTAAATTAGTCTAGTATTAACGATCAGAATTTCCAGTCTAAGGAATCGGGTTTGGCAGCTTCACCATATGGTAATATTCTAGTATCTAACTATTCTACCTTGTAATATTATCACACCAAAGGGATGTTCCCAGGTGAGCCACATGTCACCAGGTAAGCAACATGGTAGAGCTAATATCTTAACTGCAGGTTAACAATGTTAGGCAACCTGGTTGATGCGGCCCCACCCTGTGCAACAAGTTAGGGGGTTGAGACGAGGAGTGGATTACATGCCCCAGTTCCAATTTTTTATGTGAAATTTCATTACTAGGATAGTGATGTGCAAATGCAATAGTCTTTTCTTTCCACATAATGTTGTTAGTGTTATTTATCTATGACGAATTCTAGACATGTGAGGTTTTATGTTAAAGTGGTCTATTTATGGATAGGTTCAGTGTCTAACACAAATACTTATAGTGGCTGTGCATTTGAGACTTCCTATCTTCTCAGAATTACTTGGCAATGGATGCAACAACATAATGATCTGAAGGTCAATTTTCGTGCTTCCAATCTCTCTGCTTCAACATTGATGTCCCCAATAGACGATATAGGTAATAGTTTGCTGCAGAATTAAGTTATGACAAGCTTCATATTAAGATGTTTGTTTGGAACTGATTGTATTATTTTTTTTCTAACTTCCTTCAGATTCTCAGTTTCTTAAATTGACTGTATTTTTTTTTTTTTGTCTTTTTTGGTCTATGATGACCTAGGAAATTAGTTGAACAACAGTGGTTTTATTATATTTCATTGTTCTGCTAAAATTTTTATGATTGGTGGTCCTTTAGTTATTCCTGTTTTAAAGGTTCACTGGTTCTGCATTAATGTTGACCACATTACTCGTTGCTATTTTATATAAGGTAGTAGAATGATGCAGTGCTAGTTGCTGGATCAGGATATTGATGTCCTTCTATTATGTTATTTGTAAAGTTTGATTTAGCAAACCGTTTATCTTGGTGTATTTCTTCAATACACTTGATGACAAGCTGGCACTATGAAAGGCTCATTTTCTCCCATGCAAGAATACTCATGCTTATCAATAGTGTTCTTATTCTTTCGCTGGGCACATATCCATTTTCATGGCACTAAGGTGGATTATATAAAGTATTGATTGTTGGAAATGGAGCTTTATTTCCTTTGTTTCTTTGCCAAGCATTACATGGGGATCAACTATCTAGAGGGCTGAAAAACATTGCACCCTGCCTGCACAGCATGGTGGTATGAGTATTGCGGATTTGGCAGTTCAAAATTTTGCATGTCAAGGAAGTGGTGCTGGCATATAAGATGGAAGTCCTTGGACTTCTACTGTTGTGCATTGAGTGTCTTAGCTTGTTTTGCCTGGATGAATTGGTTTGACTCAACCAATTCAAGATACTTCTTATGTGGTATGGCATTGGGTCTGCTTACTGCCTCTTCTCCGCCAATCTGGTTTACTAATTTCCTTCCCAAATTTTTTTCTTACGTCAGCATTTCCAACATATAGTGCATACTTCACAGGGTTGAGGCATTCATCTGTAATCCAGTGGACCATGGCCAATGGTCAACTACACTATTTCTTGATCTTGGAATTGGCTCCAAGCCTTCCGGGGATATAGTTTTGATGGGTTCCATTGATTTGGTGGTGTGGGTCTCTCTAAAGATACTTCTGTCCTAGCTGCTCTATTTGAACCAGCTGCTAGCAGGAGGAAATTTGGTTTTATGGGGACTATCTTGACCAAAGCCTTGCATACTGTGTGGTAACACAGCTGAAGATTCAGAACATAGTTTCTGGTCATGCTTCGAAGTGCAGTTGGTGCTCCAGCAAGCTCCTGGGATGCACTTAGCCTAATTTGTTCACCTTTTATTTACTGTTGGGGTGACTTTGAATCGGTGGAACCAAGTAGAAGATTGAAATTTTGAGGGTATCTGATATTGCTACTAACTGGCTTTTCATTTTTAGTTATTCTGATTTTTCTCCAACCGAATGGTCAGTAAAGTTAAACTCATACTCTCTTGTAGCGTCCTCCATGAAACTCATACTCTCTTGTAACTTCCTCCATGAGAAAGACTAGTTACTTTTTTTCTTCCTGTGATGGAAGATATGTTTTTCTCTTTTCTGTACCATTTCAATATTTTTGAAATGATAATCTTGGCTCAGTCATTGTTGTTTCATAAAAGTTATTGTTTTACTTATCATTTCCCATGATGCTAACATCAACTGCTTCCTTGTATGCTATTCTCCGAGGGTGCATTATGACTTGTGAGAGCACTGGCTTCAAACTCAAGGCATTTTTATCCTATGCATGTTTCAGGTTACTCAGTCATTGCATGCAGAGGGGTGCGGAAGGTAGTATGGAATATCGAAGCTGATGTAACCGACAGATATTTGTTATTTATAACGGGTGACCCAATTTCTTTAGGCTCTTGGGAACTAGAGAGAGCTATTTGCTTGTCTCGTTGTGAGGAGCATGCTAACTTATTTATCTCTGAAATAAAGGTAATGTAGTGTTTTGTAAGTGGTTTTTAATCCCCAGTTTCATCATCTTAAATGTTCATGATAAATAAACTTTTCATGTATTTTATAAGGTTGATTATGATAAAACTTAATCTACGTTTTATTATCTTGTATTATTGTTCATTTTATGATTAGTAAAATTTTCATGTACTTTGTTAGGTTGATTACCACTAAACTTGATCATGCGTGTGACACCTAATGATTGGATATTCATTTAGAATCTGCTAGGATTTTTGACTGTAAGGCTTGATTTCCTTCCAAGGTGTTGCTTGACATCATCATTGAGATTGATTGTACTTTTACAGTGGTTATTCTAGCTATCAAATCTGTTGGTTGTTGATTAATGTATATTTGAAAGACTGGAAGTTTGGTGGTATATGGTATTCTGTAATCTGCATTATTGCTTATTTGCTCCACAATATTCTTTTAGCCGAATTAATGATACTTCACATACTAACTAGTGTTTTTTGGTTTGCTTTTTTATGGTGATTCATTTGAATTGCAGTATTTTTTTTTTCATTCAAGTTTATCTGTCAACAGTTCCTAGTCAAAGGCAGTGTCCCTGTAAATTCTTAAGCTACTGCTGTTTCAGGTACCTTGCGGGATTCATTTCAAATACAATTATTTCATGAAAGATGAGAGAAATCCTTTGAGGGACATTATTTGGAGATCTGGACCTGAATTCTCTTTATCTGTACCTTCTCTTGGTAGTGAAAATGAAGTCATTGTGGTGCGAGATTGTTGGATGAGGAATAGAATACAGGGACTGCCAGTTCCCTCGTGGGGATCATGGATGCTGGATTTAGAATTCCCCAACAATCAGATCAAGAACGGAAATTACAAAATTTCATCTGCAGGTAACATTACTTGGTTCAATAATCCATTGTTTTTGTTACCTTTCGTGGCACTGAACACTTAGATACTTCCAGTGGATTCACAGGAGAGTTTGGCATAATGAGAAGTATTAATGGTGCTCGCTTGCTAGGAGACAAATTGTCAGTTTATGATATTTCTAAAGAACAGTATAAATTGTTAGATAGGGATGCAGAAATAAATGTGGTAGGTTCAGAGGAATGGGATTCTGAAAAACAACAACCTGTTGAGGAACCATGGCTACTTCGATCTACTTTTTTTTCTTTTACTGAGTCTGGTGAACTTGATGATTCTATCTGTCTAGAAGAGCACCATAAAAAAAATTTAGTGAACTTGCATGGGACAGATAAAAAACCTCCGGAAGAGGAGCTCAATATAGTCTACATTGAGGAACCAGAATCAACTGTTATACTTATAAATTCATCTGTCTGTACCATGCAAAGAATTGCTGTCTTGGAAAATGATAAGCTCGTTGAGCTATTGTTGGAACCAGTCAAGAATAATGTGCAGTGTGATAGTATATATTTAGGTGTACTTACAAAGCTTGTTCCCCATATGGGTGGGGCATTTGTAGATATTGGTATTTCTCGGTCATCCTTTATGGATATTAAACGGAATAGAGAACCATTTGCTTTTCCGCCATTTCATCATGGTATTGAGAAAGAACCTTATAACACTTCTAGTAAGCTTGAACACAAAGGTAATTTTCACATCCATGGGCATGACCAGCCTTCTTATGACAAGGATGATATGACCGATTCACTATCAGGGACGGACCATCAAAATGAACTTGAAGTAGAAGATGAATTGGATGCATCTGATGCTATTAAGATAAACTCTGCCAATGATATAAATGAGTTAAACATAGTCGAAGCTGATTTTGATGATGAATATGCTGATGATTTCCTTCCGATAGAAGCAGAAAGCACAAACAACTCTAGTCTTCCACTTCTAATACAAGAAAGCTTGAGGGATGTTGATGATAGAGGTAAAAACAAATGGGATCATGTTCGTGAAGGGACAGAAGTAATTGTTCAAGTGGTTAAAGAGGGGCTAGGGACAAAAGGTCCTGCACTTAGTGCATATCCTAGCCTAAGAAGCAGATTTTGGGTATGTATCTCAAAACAATTATGTTGCAATTGGTACTACTTTAATTTAATCAATTTTAAGAAGTTTTCCTTTTATAACTTGGACGTAAGGCACTCTGTTTTCTTTGGTTCTTTGCATGCTACTAAGTTAGTATGAAAATACATTCCCCTTGCATCTTTGACATCTCATAATTTCAGTTGAGATATTAGTAATTCATTTAAAGTTAAAACTAAAGAACATGAGTCCTGAAATCACAAATCGAGGACATTTTTTGCAGGAGAGATTCTAACCAACTTATATCAATTTTCTGCTATGGCAATTGAAGATTGATATTTTTTCCATTATAGATTTATTCAAATTATTATAGATTCGCTAATTATAAGTTAGATTCCTTGTATCTAGGTGAAATTGCATTTACTAAGTTCGGCAGAGGGATGGGTTTCTGCCAAAAAGTGGTAAACAAATAACTATTGGATCTAGAGTTTATGAGAATATATATGCACACAATAAAGGAAATTTGTTGGAGTTTATTTGCACATGTTTTTAAAACAATATTTAATTACCTGGGGCAGGTGAGTTGAATTAGTTCACAAAATTGTGTCAGCGAAAAAACTCAGGATATGAAAGAAGATGGTTCAACAACTTCAAAATTGCCATTCAATAAAAATAAGTTCCCTAATATCCTTGGATATTTTATTAGTTATCACTGAGATGGAAGGACAAAAACTAGACATCTCCATATACTGATACAAATAAACTATATTAGTGGAAATCCTGATCAAGATTTCTCCTTTAAAATTGAATCAAACCATGCCAGGACCAGATCTAGATTAAAGTTTGTTGTGCATGTTATTTTTTATTTTGTTGGCTATTTTAAGTAGGTAAGATTTCTCTATTGGATTCATGTAAAGGGCAGTCCGGTGCATGAAGCTCCCGCTATGCAAGGTCCCAAAGATGGATCTATTATACGCAGTCTTATCTTGCTTTACAAGAGGTTATTTCTAGGATTCAAACCCGTGACCTCTAGGTCACAAGGCAACAATTTTACTGTTACGCCAAGGCTCCCCTTCCTCTATTGGGTTCATGTATCGTAATAGAATTTAATTACTTTGGATCTTGAATGAAAACTGCAGAGACTTTTTTAGGTCATTATATCTCCTTTGTGCTGAATCAGTCTTCTGTAACTTATTGTCAAATTTCATTTTATTCCAGTTGTGGATCAGTGTGCAGCTATAGAATATTAGTATCACCATAAGAAGGATTCTGTTCCTTTTTCAGATATTAAGCACTCGGTGTGATAGAATAGGAATTTCAAAGAAGATAACTGGCGAGGAACGCATCCGTTTAAAGGTCGTTGCAAAAACATTGCAGCCTCCAGGTTTTGGCTTGACTGTACGAACTGTTGCTGCTGGCCACGCTTTGGATGAACTGAAAAAGGACCTTGATGGCTTAATTTCAACATGGAAAGGCATAGTTGAACATGCAAAATCTGCAGCATTAGCTGCTGCAGAGGGTGTAGAAGGAGCAGTTCCTGTAATGTTACACAGGGCAATGGGTCAGACTTTGTCCGTTGTGCAAGATTATTTTAATGAAAAGGTCAATTGAATTCTGTTGTTACAGTATCTTTTGCATATCTATTTTTTCTATTCTTTTAGTTTGTCCACTATTTAAAGGTCTTGTCTACTTGGGTCTTTACCTCAGGTCAAGGGCATGGTTGTTGATTCCCCTCGAACTTTTCATGAGGTAGCATGTTTCTGGAAATTTTTTTATTTGCGAGAGTATAAACATTCATTTTGACACTAGTAAATCATCATATTTTATAGCATTTTATTACTGCCCTGCTTGTAGGGTTAAACTTTCATGTGGTTTAATATTCTTGCAGTTTGCAAAGTTTACTGAAATTAAGAAAGTAATAGTTATGTTTGTGATTTTCAACTTTATTTTATCTTAATTTGAATTATTCTTACCAACTCTTTTGATGTTCAGGTTACTAGCTATCTCCAGGAAATCGCACCAGAACTATGTAACCGAGTTGAGTTGTATGATAAAAGAATACCCATTTTTCAAGAATACAAAATTGAAGAGGAAATCAATAACATTCTAAGTAAAAGGTAAATGCACAATCTTTAGTATTGTATATTCAAAATCGCTTTCACTTTGAATTACTTTCTTTGGTTCACAGACTTTCAATGAAATTAATTAAAGTTCTATTTGGCTTCCTTCCTCAGTTATCCAACCAGCATGCTTATGCTGGCACAGATGTTTGTCCCTTAATCATCTTAGGATTAGGGCATGTTTATGAAATATTCTTGCTTTATTAACAATTTCCTTTGAAATAATCGTGCAACTTCATTTGGCATAATATGTAGTCTCACCCTTGTAGGAATATTTGCTTATGATCACTTTAACCAATAAACTCCGAAGGTCTGTTTGGTTTACAATTGTGTTTCTGTTTTGTTGTTGACGTTGTAGCTTTTGCGTGTTAATCCACTAGCATGGACACCATGATGGACATGAAGACAATACTGTAAATAATGTGGACAAGAAATACATAACACAAAAAAGGAATAATTGAAGAAAATAAATTGGAGATTAATTTGAATTTCACGATAAAAGGAAACAAATTTGAAAATATTCAAGATTGATGCATCCTCAACAATTTTAAATTTTGATTTTGTTGTGCGGTAGAGTTAATTAACATTTTCTATTTTGGTAGCAAACATAAACTAGTTATAACTTATAATCCTAATTAAGTAATTAAGTCTAACGTATTTTTCTTATTTAGAACATTTATTTCCATGTTTGCTAACAAGTCAACTTTATAAAAGAAATCCAAAATTTTCCATTTTTGAATTAATATAATCTTCCATTTGTTTTCTCTGCTCTGTGCAAGAGTTTTCTTTCCTCTTGTGAGATAATTATTTTGTTCAATCAACTTTGTTTCAAATTCCTGAGCGATTGGACAGTTCAATTTTGGTGGTGTGTTAGTAAACTTCCACAAGTGGTACATTATATTAAGGTTGATGTTGTCTATGCTGTGCAATTTTATTTGGAGCTGTTCAATCTGGTTTTGGTGTTGTAGACAGAGAAATATACCTCATAAGTAATGGTTGGTAGAAATTTTGAGCCAAAGTTTAATAACTCAAATCTACTTTCCAATTATAATATTAATTAATGGAAGGATGTTTGACCAGAACAATTGTTGTTTGGGCTTTGCTGCCTAGTTAAGAAGGAATGAATTTTGTTTAACTTCCAAACAGGGCCTGGAGCTTTATGTCCCTTTTATCCTGTTCCTAAGTGCTTATAGGGAGTAAATTCATTTTTCTTCATTTGGTTTGTTGTGAAATACATCTTGTTATGTGTGTTTATCTCAAGTGGACTTATCTCATTTTTTAGTTGAAATGTGTCTGGCTTGATCTCTTTGTCATAATCTCTTGGCATCTCTCTGTGAGCAATTCAAATTGTTTCTACAATATTTTCTGCATTCTGATGCTCATGATCTCTTTTCGTTGTAGGGTACCCCTGTCCAATGGGGGTTCCTTGGTGATTGAACAGACTGAAGCATTGGTCTCAATAGATGTTAATGGGGGACAGTGTATGCTAGGTGAAGGAACCTCTCAAGAGAAAGCTGTCCTAGATGTCAATCTTGCAGCTGTGAAACAAGTATGTTAAATTAACTGATGGACAAGTTTTCATAATAAGAATTTGCCTTTTTCCCTTTAATTTCCCTCCAAGGATGAAAAACAATCCTTTTATTTTTCTTATTTTGCAAATTGTAAAGTTGACATAAGCATTTTGCAAAGTTGAAGTATGACAGCAGATTTTAGTGGCGACCTAATTCAGGGACTTAACAACCATTAAGTATTTGCTAAAATTAATCATTTTCTTTGTTTTAGATTGCAAGGGAGCTACGTCTGAGAGACATTGGTGGCATAATTGTGGTTGATTTTATTGATATGGTTGATGATTGTAAGTGAAATAACTTCATAGTTCTATTTTCTCCAATCTCTTATTTATAACTAAGGGTTATGAATAAATTATCTTATCTAAATAGCCGAATGGAAATCTCTTGGTACCATTATTTTGTCTAATCTGTATTGTTTAATGCTTGAGAGTTGCATGTAGTAGCCATCAAAACTTCAGCAAGCCAAAATCTCGTCTCATTAGGTCAATGCTTGGATAGGTAGGCCATATTTGCTTAAAGAACGCATGGGAAACAGAAATTGTATCACACAAGATATAGCAATCTTATATGACAACTTTTTGTTGTAGGGTCAGTATATAATCATCATCCTCCCATGGAAAACAGATTAAAGTTATCCTTGACTGTTGGATACTACAAATTTAATACCTTTCAGGGTTTTCTTTTTCTGCTACTCAATGGCTTTCGAGATTTAGCAATGGTTATTCCTATTTACTGAATTTATTAAAGAAGTAACTTCATTGCCATTTTTTCCCCTTTTGCTGCTCCAGCAAATAGAAGGCTTATTTATGAAGAAATGAAGAAGGCAGTTGAAAGGGATCGATCAACAGTTAGAGTTTCTGAGCTGTCTAAGCTTGGGTTGATGGAGATCACCAGGAAGAGGGTATGAATTGAGAACCAAAACCCGAAGTGTTTTTTAGCTCTGCACTTGTTCAGTACGATTACTCCTTAAAAACCGTTTTGAGATAATCCTTCGTTGCAGTTTACTACAAGATGGAGCCATAGGATTATAGAATGTTGAATTAAAAGGAATCATTTTGTATTATTGAACATCACAATTATTGGATCCATTGATGCAAGTTAATTTCTTTAGGTGCTTACTGAGTCATTGTGTCCTTTCTGTTAAGACTCCCAGATAATCATAGTGATGAATTGGGCATATCAATCTTGTATAATTAGTTTTTTTTTTGTTTTGGCATCGTCATTGTCAAATCTGGTTTAGCTGGGCAAAAGTTAATTACATACCTTTTGTGCAACTGTAGGCTAAGTGGCTGGAATGTTTGTAATGGTGGTTCCTTGACAATATTTCCAAGGATGACAAATTTACTGTTTATTTTTGCAGGTCCGTCCAAGTGTCACATTCATGATCAGTGAACCATGCATTTGCTGCCATGCCACTGGCCGAGTGGAAGCTTTGGAGACATCGTTTTCAAAGATTGAACGTGAAATATGTCGCCTGCTTGTAAGTGAAACCTTCATATGCACTTTCTTTTATACCATTATGTTTATTGATCAAATTGAAGTTTTGTTTTCAAAATAGGCTGATCCTGACCCATCAATTTGGATTGTAATCTGCAGACTTCAATCTCAATTTTGTTTGAGAATTTAGACATTAACTGATACTTGTCAATTAACTTTTGCATGTATATCACCAAAATCAATAGGCACAACATTTGGATTAGGAATCAAAGAAGATATTATGAAATTGGCTTACCGTTTATTTTTTTATCCAAATGATCTTTGGTGCCTCATTTTCATTGTCATGTTTGTTCCAATTATTTGGATTGGCTACATGAATATTATCCCATATTGAGTTTTGTGCAAGACTTTATCACTAACAAGGAGAGTGCTTCTCTGCTCCAAATTGCTAACCTAATTGATTAATCATGTACTAGCTATTTTACTTGCAGTGATCCACAATAATACAAGAATTTGGTTATTTTGCAGCATATTTGCAGCAACCCAAACTGATCACATCTTTGGCTTATCTTTAAGACTCCATTGATTAAAAATCAGTTTGCTTTAGCAAGACTACAATTTTGGATCTGATTCATTTATCTGTCATCATAAAAAAGTATAATAGGTATAAATTATATATTGGCCTATATTCTTCTCCAAACACACTATGTTAAAATGTTTAACATATTGCATAAATTCTAATGCACATGATAGCTTGTAAATAATAAAAGCGAATTTGTAGATAAGCTACATATATTTTAAAATCTATAACTTCAGAAATATATCTAAATTGTTAATATATATATATATATATATGAAAGCTACGTGCACAATTTGGCTTCTTTCTGCATTTAACCTTTAAAACTATTGACCGATTAAAAATCTCCATGTGTTGTTATTGTTAATTAATTGAGCATAATTAATATAGTGAAACGTAGTAATGCAGCAAGATAAATATAGTAATTTGATACAGCAGAAATGTTTATATAATTTTTAGCGAGATATATATAAGCAACGAAGATACAATAATATTCTTTTTCATTGTACCCTTTATTTTATCTAAGTTCTAAAAATTTCAGATTGGATTCTATTCAATTTAGATCCTATGGATTCAACCTGACCAATCCTGCCCATAATGAGTTTTCTAGACCATCCAAGTCAGATGCTGGCCCTGATTTTTCACGTACAGGAAAACATTACACACCTTCGTTCTTTATTAATAATAGTACTAAATGGGTCATATTGGGAATCCTGTTATAGAATAAACATTTTCTCAAGTTTTAATTGCTGTTTTTTTTTTTTATAAATTTCATTTCATCCTTAAAGCAGTTCAGACATACTGGCGTCAAGGCAAGGGAGTATTTGATATTTAATAGCAGTTTCATCAAAGTAGTGTAGTATAGTTATATCTACAAACTTAGATGTGACTGTAATTAGCTCATTTTTAGATCAATTTCAGACATACTGGCTTCGAGGGAATATTGGATGTTCGATAGTGGTTTCATCAAGATGGTGCAGTATAGATATGTCTACAAACTTAGATGTGTGTATCATCTGCATTTGCAGGTCTTGTTGTATAAGGACTAGCTCTTGGAATCAGGAAGTATGGCCTCCCTAGCATAGATAAAGAAACATGGTTAGGCATTGAACTGAGGAAGCGTATACTGTCCTTACGTAGGTCATCTTAAATTTGACTTTGACAACTCATGGCAAGGAATGATGCAACTCCAAAACAGAATTAATTCTTCAAGTCAGATATTTGTTTTGGTATCATCAAGTTGGATATTTTTGGTTGTCCAAGTCAATGAACAAAGTCATAAGTTCAATCCTAAAACTAATACACTTAAAGACCCATTCAAAGAACGTGCAAGTTCCTTTTACTAGAAGAATAACAACCCAGGATAGAAGAACCCTTCTTGCATCTCTCACTTTACTGTATTTATATACTGTCCAAATGTTTATGGAGGAATCTGCCATCAGATTTGTTGTTATGATGCTTACTACTTTTGGTTTTTCTCCTGGAAAAGTAAACTATATCTAGCTGTTATTTTGAATCTTTATCTAACTTTTAGACGTCGTCTCCCTTTTAAGAACGCAATATTGGAATAGCCTGCATTTGTCAATCTCCATGTAATATGTTGATCTTTGTTCTTTATCTCCTGTGTCTCAGGCTGTCTCTCATAACAAGCCAGATTCTGAAAACGTGAAGTCCTGGCCAAGATTTGTGCTAAAAGTGGATCGTTACATGTGCAACTACCTCACAACAGGAAAGCAAACAAAACTAGCAGTCTTAAGTAGTTCTCTCAAAGTTTGGATTTTGTTGAAGGTATAGTTAGTATTGTTTGTGTGCTTATATTTCTAATCTGAAAGCGAAACATCATTTTTCATTTTAGATTGTACTACTAAAACAACTACTGAGTGCTTTCTTGATATCGTGTCGTTTAGGACCTGGTCGACACAATTATGCAAGGAAATAAACTTGACATTATAAAAGACCAATGCACATCACATACAATTAGCTAATTTATCTTAAAAATGTTAATTTTATGATAAAAATTAGTTTCTACAAGACAAATATGTTTCTTTATATAATTGATTTTGTAGCATATGTTTCAGGTGTGCGCTGTTCAGGGTGCAATATAACCAGCTTGACTGTTTTTGTTTTTGTTTTTTGTTTTTTGTTTTTTGAATTGATTGCAGGTTGCCAGAGGATTCACCCGAGGATCATTTGAGGTGAAGCCATTTACTGAGGACATGGCAAATGAAGAGCAGCAAGTGGCTATTTCCAGATTGCGGCCTACAGAAGCTAGGGCGTATACTTCAACCACCAAACTCACTTTGTTTCCTGTGAAGAAAGGGAAGAGTCGAGGAAAATGAAAGGGCATGTAATAAGCTTTAGCTCTATTTTTGGTTTTGGTTTATCAATCTTGTCTACGTTTTCGCATATGCTACCTCATTGTTTACATAATATCTAAAAGAATTCTTTCGAGGAGAGCCCTACGATAATTCTGTCAATGCGATTTTACATAAAGACCTTCTGGATACGAGGGTTTGTTTTACGCTTGATAGAAGTTACTGATCATGAGATTTGATGGAGTTTGCAGGATTCATAGCGACTCCGAGTGTCAAATTGGGAACTCGCCGAGGAGAAGCTGGGTATGAATTTTTCGTGCTTTAGGGGTGTGTGGGTTTTTTAGCGAAGAATGAGATTATTATTATCGTTTAACATTTTTGTTCCAATTACTCTCGGGTTAATTCATATTTGGTTAGAGCCATTTTATCTTTTTAGAATTGTCTTGGCTTTCTATTTGCACTCGTTATATTATATAACGTTGAATATTAAACTACGACTCAAATACACGAGTAAAAAATATGCATTGTAAAGGTGAAGATATAAAGTTGATATACGAATATGTGAGAATAGGCAGAATAAGAAATTAGAATATTAGAGAGAAAATCAAAGTTACATTTATTGAAAAAATTTCGAGAGACACATTTAAAATAGTATAAATATATATTTTGACGATCAATAAATATTTTAATTAGGTAATATGAAATATTGATAAATATACGAAAAGAAAGATTAAAAAAAATTTGATTAGTTATAATAAAATAAAATAAAATATATTTAAATATTAATAATGATGTAATTAAGGATATAATTTAATGACGTAAAAGCATCTATACTCTGTTTATGTTCATTGAGATAAGATTGTTTTTATTGTTGTTTATTCTCTTTGTTTTCTTTCTCTGAATAATTCATTTTTCTTTTCTTCTTCCCTATCTGAATCATATCGAATCTTGATGCGCTTATCGTTCGATAGCCGGCGATAAGATGCAGAAAAGATCCTTCGCCAGCTACTGCGGCTCTCTCGTCCTTCAAAAATTATTCAACAAAAATTTATACGGAGAAGGACATAATTTTTATTCAAAAATAAAATTTTCTTTTATAAAAAAACTCAAATTTAATTGTTTCCTCGAAGATCGAGGACAGCTCCGATGAACATCCAATAAAAATAGCAAGAAGAGCGAGCCTGCTCGTCGGCTTTCTATTTTCCCACTTTCCCACTCCGATTTTGTTTGAAAACCTCGGAGGGCATCTGCTTTCGGACAATGGAAAACGACGGGGGGAGCGGCGAAAAGTTCCACTGGGCCGACGCGACCTCCGCTGCCCAGGACGACGAGCAGTTTTAGTAGGAAGACGACGGCTGCGACGGCCTTTATGGCGACGTCAACATTGGGGACGACAGACGGCGCTGCTGGACTCCGGTCTGGGGATAATATAAGCTATTTTTATTTATAAGATTAAATCAATTTTAATAATTTTCTAAGTGCATAACTCTTTAATTTTTTAAAGATTTAATTATTGTAATTCATATAAAATTTACATTCAACGAAAATATAATATTCTTTTTATATTTACATGAATAACGCAACCTATCTATTTATTTATTATTTATTAATACTAAATATTTAAACTTTTAACTTAATTAATCTTAAAAATAATCGATTTTATTTTGACAGATGAAATATATTCTATTGGCTATTAAAATAAATTTAAAAAATATTCACTCAGACAATCTCAATAATTGTAACATCTTTGATTCGTCATTTGAAAAAAAATTCTATAATTATAATTATCATTACACCGGAGGGCAATTATACAACCTATTTATAAAGAATCTATTTATTGCATGGATGAATTTTAGGGGACGTTTGGTATCTATTTTCTTTTTCATTTTTCATTTTTATTTTTTACGAAAACGAAAAAATATATTTAGTTCGTGTTTTTCATCTCCATTTTTCAAAAAATAAAGAAGCGTTTTTTAAAAAATTAGAAAACGAAAAATAATCATTTTCTGTTTCAATTTTCAATTTTCAAAAAATAAAAAAATGTTTTTTGAAAAATTGAAAAATAAAAAAAACTCATTTTCTATTTTCTGAAAAAAAAAAAGAGAATGAAATTAGAAAATATAAAATTCTCTACGTACACGTCCTATTATTTACCCAGACACGCACAGTCCTTCGAATATTCAATCTCCAACTGCATCAATTAAAAAAAAAAGGGTGGGAGAAAAATTTACCAGTTTGGTTCAGATTTTCTTGATTCTGCTGCTCGACAATGACAATTGGTTCGCAGTTCGCATAGATGAACTCTATTTCTGCGCGCTGAATAAACAAGTCGACTTCATGGTTCATTGTATATATAACTGCTAACTGCAACATCCATTACTGACGTCCTCAGACTGAACTAAATACTAATGTTTGTTGACATTATTGTTTAAACACAGATAATAATCCACATAAGCACGCCGTCTCACGTTGTCCAAGTCAGGTACATGAAATAAACTTGCCAGAGACCAAGTTTGGCAGAGGGATAGGAGAACTTTTACACCCTGGGATGATCCTAGGACAAGAAAAATGTGCAACTCTCACTGCGATAGCAGCTTAGAGTCGCATGCTACGATCTTCACTCTCCTAGCTTGATCATTTAATTCATCGCTTTTGAAAGTTGCATCTTGCAAGATGAACGTCCAAACATTATCGCAGAACCTGTAGGTGTGTAGGTGACCCTGCAGAACAATCCCAAAGAGTTTAGAGCTATCCCAATTAGCAGATTAACAATTAAAAGGAAGGATTGGGAATCCAGATATGATAGATGCTTATTTTATTATAAATTTGCAGAGCTTGGATGCTGAATAAATCGAATGCAAAATAATTTGAGAATTAAGTTCTGGGCTGGCTGCCCTAATATAAAGTAAAGATAGCAACTTACAGAAAATGAAACTGGAGGGAAATCATCAACGGTAAAAGTTAATGCATAAGATTAGCATACAGGTTGTATATGTAGTAAATAAGAGAGAGAGAGAGAGAGAGAGAGAGAGATCCATGACAGAGGTTACGATGAACCAATCCTAGGGATTGACAGGAGCATGAAGAAACTGAAAATATTTATACAAAGTAGGTAAGCAAATCTTGCCACAAAAATGTTGCATGGAAGCACTTGCATAGCAATAACTTCAAACTATGATTGTTTAGAATTGTATGGGGAGTTGTAAGCTAATAGAGGGTTTTATATACTTACCTAAGTTAGCAATTACTAACTTAAGTTTAAGCATTTGGAAGAGTGGTTGGACTCGATAAGTTAATGGTCAATTCTCTCATCTAGGCGGGTCATGATATTGGTATGAAAGCGAACCTAATCTAGAATCTAATGAGGTATTGGAAAGGGTTGTCTACATGATGGTGTAGCCATCATTGGACCTCACATCTTGTCGATTAGGGAGCATTTTGGATTTAGTATAAGATTGTAATTCCAATTTATTCCCACATTTGACAAAGGAGCTTTATAAGCTTAAATGAAAATGAGTTATCTACTATTAACTTGGTTTAAGCATTTTGAGCCCGTGATTGGGCTTGGTAAGTTAATGGGTTATTTCTCTCATTTAAGAGGAATGTGTCGATGACAATGACAGAAAATAATTGGAAAGAGGACATGTCTAATCAGTTCAGCATATACGTATATAAGCTACTTTTTAACAGCTAGTGCTTTTAAGAGAAATAGCCAGTAAGTCAAACTTATCATGGTACCAACACTATAGACAACTTTGTGTTTGAATCTAGTCACTACTGGAATTCAAATATATGTCTCCGGAGTTAGATTTAGTACGTGTATTGGGCATGGGACAAAGACCATTGCCCACTCCAATACTATAAAAAACATATCTCATCCCTTTGCCAACAGCCTGAGCTTTTAGGATGAGTAATTGGCCAACAAAATTTGCCATAATCAGAAAACTATCTAGAAGTGATCAATAAGGGCCCATTTATTTATATTTTAAGCATTAATGAACAAACTTGAACATTAACTAGGCTCAGCTCATCAATTTTCATTAGCAAAACTGAAAATGTTTTCAATCTTGAGCAAAATTGTCCGGTTCAAGAACCATGAGATCATGACTTGCTTGATGAAAAAACTAAGTGGTTAATTTATACTATTGTGACAATCAACTAGCGGTTGTCCCGTAAACATTGTATATATGTTCTTTTGTTTGTCTCAGTATTTTATAATACTCTAGAATTAAGTATCTTGCTTCGCTAGTTAAGCAAACACACAACAAACCAGGTAACCTGGTATGCATCCTTGGCAACATGAAGCGCCTAGATTGACAACGATATATCAGAATAGTTATAAATGAGATTGTGATCATAGTGAAGATTTGCCTTACTGGTCTACTGCTTAATCTGGGCAATGGCCAACAAAGTAGCATGCAAATAGTTAAGTATATAAACAAGCATATATGCAGAGAGAGGGATGAAAGAATATAATCTTTGCATGACCACTACACAGAAAAGTTGCTGCTGTGTAACATAAAGATCATGAGATTGAGTCGCAGAATCAACTTCTTACAATGCAGGGTGAAGTTATGTACAATAGAGCTTTCTCTAGAACCTTGCATTAATGGGAGCTTCATACACCGGGATGTTCTTATGGCCACTTTGCAGAAAATGATAAAGACGATGATAGAGTAGGGTAGCAGTAGCAGACTTATGCAAGTCACAATAATACTCTTGTTTCTTCTTCACAATAGTCCATCAAACTTAAGAATGATACTCAACTATCTTCCAGAATTAAATTATCAGAAAGAAAGGGATGGTTGAAACAGGATATTGATTAGGTACAGCATAGTTCATTGTTAACAAGCTAATAAGGAATGCCAGATAACAGTTGCCACACATGTGGACATGTTAATCACAAGAACTTAGAGCTACTTGGCCTTCTCCAGATACATTGAGAGAGCACATTACAATTGCAGGAGCATAGAACTGCATAAATTTCCCAGGAGTAAAGTAATAAAGAACTAGAGAACTTGCAACTTGATTTTGGACAATATTCTGTTAGAATAAAAAATATGAAAGACAGTCGAAGCTTGAGAAACAAAAAGCAAGTAGCTTGTCTAAGACCATCAGCTGCATCACCATGACCTATGAGGAAATTATTCTTCATAACTAACTAAACCAATTGACAAAGCAGTTCATTCCATCTTTCATATTTTCAGGTTTGAAAACTAGTGGAGAATGATAACCAATAACTCTGGATGGAATGTGCTTCTGTAACTAAGGCCTGTCCAAACTCCATTTCTTAATTTCAAAATCAGACACAAGACTTCACATATCATGCTTATATGTGATTGATAAATCAAGCCATGCTCAGATGGGAAGTTGATAATGAAGGGTAGAAGGCACAAGTATCTTAAGAAGCACCAATTTAGATCAATGTTAACTTAAAAGGTTAATTTTACAATAGCACAAAACATCAAACATATCAGAGGATTAGGAAGCTCAACTGAAGCGAGTATTGCATAAAAAAATATGTCCAACATGTTAACAATGAACCTTTACCTTAATAGTAACCTTGCTCTTCACTTGAGTCTCCAAAGCCTCCGTCATGGACTGGAAGAGATAACAACAGCACACTAGTATGATCACAACAATTCCAGAAGAATTTTGACAACTGCTAAAAATATAGCTCACCTTATCAAACTGCATAAGAACTTGAATAGCAAGCTCTGGGCTCAAAGCTCCAGTTGAAACCATCTCATCTAGAGTTTCTGTCAAGCACATGCCAATACTGGACCTTCGGTACAATTCAAATGTGGCCATAGACTATTCTAAGATACCAAAATTAATGGTTATCCAATGAAAAAAGCCAGTGATTAATGTAACAAATAACATGAAACAAAGAGGTTTTGTATGATTATTATAGTGGGAAGGCAGAAAACAATTTTTTTTACACATTAGACAGTTGCAGATATCATTATTCCTCTAAATTTGCCCCTGCCAGAAAGTTAACACCTTAAATAATCTTATTAGACGAACCAAGATAGTGACATTAAATATTGATTGGCTGCAGAAGTACTAAACACAAAAAAATGTGGTTATTAGGTATTGTATTGTTTACTTAGTCAATAACAAGGCCTATACATAAGTCAATTAATCCAGCATGTCAACTAGGAAATATTTCTTCTATAATGATCTTCAATGCACCTTTAGCAATATGCAGACTTAAAGTTCTTGATACAAAAGAGTGAACACTAAAAAAAAAAAAAAAGAAACGTTGTGCATAACTATCTGACCATGTTCTATATCCCATATTACCAACATATGCTTAATCTAAGTGGTAGAACTTCTACTGTTGCACATTCCTCAAAGGTTGATCAACCACAAATGATAAGAAAATCTGTTGAAAATTGTTTGATACCCAAATTTTAGTTGGTTTCACCATCCTTGTTGAATGGCAAATCAACTTTTTGTTCCTTGTTTTGGCTTAAGTATAGCAAAACACAATAAATTGAAGAAAAAGATTCACCTACCTGCTCATTATATCTATAAGGGTGTGATAGAGTTCAGATTTTGCTTAAGAGAGCTAAAACAAGATCAACACAACACTGATAATTTCCAACTAGTTGAGTGGTAAGAGGGCATAAAATTCTGATTTAGATTCCTTCTGGAAAAAAATTATTTTACTACACAAGATAGGAAGACAAATCTACTTAGAATCATAGCAGCTGATCATGAGAAGACGAAGAATAGCTTCTTATTTTTTATTTCTTGAAGAAACTCCAGAAAAATCAAAGTAACCTTAATGGTTTACACTGCCTAAGAATGGATTTCATGTATAATAAGGAGACTGACAGAATTGAAGATCCAGAAAGAATCAAACAATTTTCAGAACAATCCATTGTCCACGGTGAACATCATTTTGGAACAGGAATTTTGGCTTAGATTTTTGGACATTAACAAGAATTTTAAAGGATAGTGTAGCAATTACAATACAGAAGCACTTCTTAGGAAAGATGACACTTGGAAATATTCTTGCAACAAAATGGAGGGAAAAAATACAAGTGACAGTTTAAAAAAAAAATGATAAAATTGAGCTATCAAGCCACTTTTCATTTCTATGGGAAAAGCAATTGTCTTCGCCACAAATTGTGCAAACTCCAAATACAGATTACACCAAATGACAGTCAAAACTAAAAACTACATCATCAACAAAAACAAGATACGAGTCCCAACAATTTGGACAGTAGCCAACCTATCATCTTTTAATTAAATGAACTTCCAATTATGGAATATGCAAATCTATACATTTAATCCACAAACTAAATGGTTTCTCTTAATTAACATTTACTATGAGGATAATCAAACTAAAGAAAGTACCAAATGCATATGATGACCTGAAAGATTAAAAATTCAAAGAATCCCAAGTACTTGACAGGATTTCCTTCTAGGCCCAAGTATTTAACTCTAAAAGGTACCCAATCATCAAGAATATGTTCATGATAGATATGTTAAAAATCTGACTAGAAATTAATGTGAAAACATACAAAACATGTGATAGATAACAATTTCCAGTCGGTTCCAAATGAACTTAATATATTTTCACGCACAAGCAAATCCAGTTGACACACAAGTACAATATCTTTGGGATGTAACAGATGTCTATTTCCTTTTCCATTTAGGCCACATGCTTTTTAGTTTTCTCATTCTCACCATAGCTCCCTGATGGAATAATGAGCAACTAGTAGGTGCATTAGACCTTTTGTTTGCAATGACCTGTCTTCTACACCCACACGCCAAACATGGAAAATCATGCTCAACTATTCATCCTACTTAAAGATCTGTAATAGAAAATGACTCACACTGAACTACATGAAAATACATTTGATCAATACATGCAATGTATTCATGACTTGATTAATTATAATTGCAAGAAAAGGACCCCTAAATCCTAATTATAATGAAATAATTCAACCACTTTGTTTCCTAGTTTCTTCTGTGCTTCCACCTTCAATAACTAGATGTTTCCTAGACCAAAGCTTCTGCAATGTGACATTTATTTGTCCTCTGGTTTGACATGGACTCATAACATCACTCCCCCCTTATGGGAAAAACGTACCTGTTCTCAAGTACAGAATAGGGGTTGGACTTTGGCATGAGACTAGCCTAATGACGACTGGGCAATCTAGGCTTTGACAACATGTGCTTTCTCTCATTTAGTAGCTTTCCTCTTTATAGTTTGGGCTAATGACCTGTGTTTTCTAGATGAAAAGAAAGAGCACATTATGACGCTGCAAGATGCATTTTTCAGTCTACAACTATAACTTACATTTAGTAACATTGTGTCACTAATGCAATAAAACTATTCAAGTTGAAGAGTTGCCACATCCAGAATTATAAACTATGAAGTTAAAGCAGAAAAACTACACCAAAATGGAAATTAACAATAAATCTAAAGCAATGAAAATACAGTTCTGCAAGCAGCATATTTATCATGGGAAGCAATGCAAGTAATGTTTTTTTGTCCATTTAAGGAATCATGTATTTCATCGCCTCAACGGGAAAATAACAAGTTAGGCTCGTGATAGATCAACAAAAACAATGACAGAGACCTGAAGAAAATAAGCAGAAGTCTTCCAATAGCTACTACCTGTGCTTTTCATATAAGTCACAATGACACTTTCTAATTTTTGGGTTTATTATCTACGGACCTTCAAGATTCTAATTTAAATCACACAAAATCTCCTAGAACGTTCAATTACTAGAAAGAGAAAAACAGAACATTCAACATAAGTCTTTCCAATAGGAAAAGTGAGAAAATAAACAAAAGACATCTCCTTTCAGTCTGAAAAGAAACCTTAATTACTATCCAACAAATCGACCAACAAATAAAACCAATTAGCCACGATGCGGAGATCAAAAACAATGAAATCGAGGCAGAATTAGCTATTTTCAGGTCAACAAAAAGCCGACCGATGCCTAAACCTAAATCCAAGACCAAAACATGTAACATGAGGGCCCAACAGGGGGCTTCGGACTCAAACGAAATACCACTTTACACGGTGAGCGAAGGAGATATTTTTTACATATGTATGTTGCTGAAACGGAAGAAAATGACCTCCAATCGCGAGATCTTGAGCTAAATCTTGACAGTCGGAATCCTACTCGTCGCCGAGGAAGGGAACTTGGACCCGGGAATTTATACCACGGGGATGATGTTGCCCAGGAGAGCGAAGTGAGAGAGAGAGAGAGAGATCGGTCCCCAACGGGATTCAAATCAAGGGTTTTATAGGGAGATGGATCGGGAGGAAGAACAATATATATGTCCAGATACAAGGAAATCTCGAAGTCCATTTTTCCAATTGGTTTGTCCGCATAGTCATATCCATGCGGAAAGCAGATCGGCCGTCCGTTGTCTAGATAGATGGATTCATCACACCATAAGATTGTGGGGTTGGAATCTCTGTGAGCCGATGGTCCAGTCAAATCAGGGCGACTCCTTGAAAATTAAGGGCATAAATTTATAATTTAAATTTCTATCAATAAACTGAGCTCAGTAATATTTATTTTTTTTAAATTTATTATTATTATTATTGATAAATATAAATAAACTCTTAGTGAATTAAAAAAATCAAGTTTATTTATGACATACAATTATTATACATCAATTAAGTGTGATATTTTTAATACTTTAATGTTAAAAATATAATAATCACGTTTTATTCACGAAAAATTTCAAATTATCTAAAATTAATATTCTTCACCGTCCATTCCCTAGTAACGATGAAAAAAATAAATCACGGAATTATATCTTTTGATCCGTTGACTAAAATAGACTTTTGAAAGGATTTTTGAATTTGGTTGAAAATTATAAACTCCATATTAAAAATCGACTCTTGTTCATCTATAACAATATCCGAGGAGAAATTATGCAGAACTAATTTTTTTTTTACAAAGGATATCTGAGCAATTGATAGCAATTAGTCCCCTTGGCTGATCGCTCTGTCCCACGACTTTCAATTAGAGTCCTTATCAGTCAACGCGGATAAATCAGGAGGATGCATCATCGACACCTGTACTCCGATCCGATTTATCAATATGGGTCCACTGCATCCGACCAGTACAATCGACTATCATATCCCAGACAAAAATACCCAACAGAATGCACCCCGAAGAAATCAAACTGTGACATCGATATTGAAAAGGAAGTGTGATTACCGGTGCGCTACGGCTAATGATTCATATGTCCAGCGCACAAATAATCTACAAATTAAATTTACAATGCTAAACGTATTTTTTAAATTTACAATAAAATTTAAAAGTCTAACTTAGCATTCCTACAAAAGACTAACTGCTTAAAATTTTTAAATATGTGGATTAACAATTTCGAAATAAAATTCATGAATTTGTGTGATATAACATTTTTAAAAAATTTATTGGTTGTTGTGTTTAAACTTCCTTTATAAAAAATATTTAGTTTATATATTCTATTAAGTTAAAAAATGTTTTAAAAATTGCAGTCAAATCACCTATATTTCCTTAGAAACATATTATTTTATATTTATAATTTCAAATTTATAAATATGGCACTGGAAACTTTTGTACATATCATAGTTATTTATTTATAAAAATAATTTAAATTGACAATATTGTTCTTAACTTTCAAATATATAAATGCCTTTGAGTTTAATCATTTATTGATTATTATATTTATTAATATTTTCAATAGACGTTCAGATATATTATTAGAGTGACATTTAATTTCATAAAATAATTAGAATTAAGTAAGATATAAATTTTGGGAGTAAGATACAAACATTCAATTAAACAAAATGTTAAATTACAAGGTCATTTCTGATATAACGAATGATGCTTATGAGAAAGTTGTAAATTTCAAAAAACATACATTGAATATTAAAAATATGTCACTTCATTATTTTGAAAGAGATAATCTGTTTCCCTCCCAAATTTTAATTTTTTTTGTCGAATATAATTATCTGATAGTTAAGATTGAAGCATGTTAATAATTGAAACTTAATTTTGAGACAATGGCTTCTAAGATTTATGATAATTACAAAATAATATTATTGGCATTTAAATTTTTAAAATAAGTTTTAAGTTTTTAATGTTTTAACAGTGAGTAAACTATTTTCCTATAATTTTTAATATATTAACAGGGGAATAATATTTCTAAATTGAATGTAATATGTATTTGATATTGTTATAAGGTGACTAAGGAAATAGAATTAAGAAAAAGCGAAGAGTTATGATTCGGAGGGTAGGACCAGACGAATAGGATTATAGTTCGGGATATACAATTAGGTCAAGTAGAACTTAGTTTGGAAAGTTGAGCCGAGTTGAGGGGATTACAACTCAAGGAGCCGAGCTGAGCTAGAACGATATCGGTTTGATGGCTAGAATGAAGTCGGATAGTGACTCAGGGAAATGAGTCGAACTAGAGAAATGGTGGCTCGAAAAGAAGAATTGAATCGGGAAAGTAACAGGAAGGGTTGATTGAAGGAATGATATATGGGTAAAATGAAAGAAAGACATGACATATTCTTGTAAAAGTTTGTTATATATCACAACCAACTAATGCATCTCGTAGGTCCCACAGAAGATTTCTAATAGCGCATATTCGCTAACGACATAACTATATGATTCCTCAAACTTGCATGACCCTCCACGTGGACAGTGATCTGAATGATTTGTTACATAACAGTTGACCCTAGGGGTTGCAGATATAAAAAGAAGAGGAGGGATTCTCATTTTTTCTATTTAGATTCACTGTTTCTCTAATAACAACTCCGATGTACTTCTTTTTCTTCCTCCTCATATACAAGTTCTAACTTAAGCATCGGAGGGCGATCGACGGGCGGTGGTTTAGCTCGTGTTAGCTTTCTCCAAATCTTTATTGCAGTGGACAAAGGAGTATCGTCGATAGGACAAGATTGAGAGAAAATCATCTGCACGTTATTTCTTTTACTTTGTATAAGCTCTTATTTATAAGAGATTTCTCCACCTCCGGAGGTACTTCAAAGAAGAAAAGATTGTAGTGAATATGTCTAGCACCAGAGCTCACTCTAGAGTTCATCCGTGGAGTATGAATTTGAATTTCGAACTACGTTAAATCTCTTGTTCTCAGATTATTTATTGTTGCGACAAGAAGAACCCCAGTCCTCTTCACTACTTTCATTTAGAAGAGACAGAAAATCTATGCCGCATTAGTATTTTTTTTTTTCATTTTTGTGTGAGTATGAATCGACAGATTTTTAAACAATAGCTTCAGAAAATTCCCTACTTTATTCGTATTTTTAACAAGAAGCTTAAGTTTTTCCTCACAACTATTAATTCATTACTAAATAGAATTGAAATTTAATTGATTAATTGATATAATTAAATTGATTCGAATTTTATTTTGTCTTAATTTAACCATTTGTATTATTATTATTTTAATTTTGCCCTTTCCTGGATGTGATATGAAGCTAACAAGAACTAATTAAGTTGTTTGATATGGAGCACTATTCTATGGCAAATATGAATGACCTAGACATCCAAAAACAGAATGCAACGCGACATTATTTTACAATAAAAGTGTTCCTAGCTTTGACACTTAAGGCTTATCATTTTTGTTGCGACTCCCTTTATTTTTTTTATTAATTCTAGAATAGCTATGGCCTTATTTTCTCCTTGTCCTTCACCAATCACTAACTCGAGTTGCCCAAAAAAAAAAAAAAAGTAATATGAATCTGATATTTGTATGGCTGCAGCACAATTACTGAAAACATGGACAAGAGCATCATAAGAGAGGTGTTCTTTGTACAGTTCCCTCTTTTGCTGTAGGAAGTATCAATTCCTACGACTGCAATTCAGAGACAAGTAAACTCTCTACTATCCGATCTTGTTAGAGAAAACAACGAATGATCACAGAGAATTTCATAAAAATTTAAAGGAGGTCAATTATTCTGTCCTATTATTATATACTAGCACAAAGGTGCTACTTTAATTATATACATCACTCCTGCCAATTGTATTTATTTTTCAGGATAAGGTATTGGATATTGAAGTATAGTCAACAGATTAATTGTTAAGAAAAGGTCTAGACAGAAATCCCAAAAATATTTGAGCCATTCACGTCTGAGAAGCATCGGAACTGAGTTTAAGGATACTTGCATAACTGGGAGAAGAGAATATAGTTTTAACCAAATCAGCCAATTAGAAATTACATCTTAGTTTAGTCGAGCAAAGCCTCAAGACAAAGTACAAGTTAATACAATTGGGAAAAAAGAAGAAGCAGCTGATTGTCTCAGTTTCAACAGCATATAACCAATATTTACAATGTCAAAATGACCAAGCCTTTGCTCTAATAAGAAATGGAAAAGCAGCCCTATAACAGATCTTGAGAGAACTGTAAACAATAGTTCTTGCTAACTATTAATCAATGAGAGTACTACTGCACCATAGCATCAATTAGTGGGTTTCCATGGGCATCAACTAATTAACTTACAGAAAGTATGATTACTGGGTGAATACACATTTCTTGAGGAATGCAATGCTCTAAAACTAAATAATTATCTAGAATCAAGGTTGATTCCAGGAAGTACCTTTGGTACTCTAACAATCTAATAGAAGAGAGGTTGACAGGAAATTCTCTGGAGTGAGATGGCAGAGGCAGAGGATGTGAAAAAACTCAGACGTTGGGTTTAATCATTGAAGTGTTTAAAATTCTTATATCTTTGCATCTCTAGAAGTGAAGTGTTTGGTGCCTCTCTGTGGCAAGAAGTGTCGACCACAAATATCTTGTGCACTCTTTATAGTCTCTCTCTCTCTCTCTTTTGTTTATTCTGTGATCTTTTTTCTTCCCAACGATTAGCTATATTCAGTCATGCTTGTCCACCCAATTGTGATTAAGATAGTCTTACGGCTGATTTTTAATATTTCCTACCTTCTACACATCTATGTTAAAGTAGAATGGAAGCTAAATAGCAATTTCCAAAGTGTAATTAAAATGTGTAATGAGCTTAACAGTTAAAGAAAACAATTATAAGCTCATTTTATTCTAATATGAACATGAAATAATATAATTGATTAATCTTGCCAAAGCATTCATATTGTCTTAATGCTCCAAAGCTAGCATAAAAGATCCCCATAAACAAAAGATGGCTCTAACTCTTAAATGCAGCATATAAGTAGCAAGTCAACGACCATAAATCTCGTCATTTTGTCAAAATTAAGTTGCAGGGTAGTGATGAACAATACAAGTTAAACAACAACAGCATTCGTTCCAGAGTCGTTTGGAATTCTTGTAGCATGAAAAAAGACCAAAGAATATATAATAACAACCTATATATTCGCAAACATCTTTGATAGTTTCGGATTCAGTTCCAGAACTATCACATTTAGAATCTACAATGCAAACGCTTCGTCAACACTACATATTACATATAGCTGATCAAATCTACTTTTTCACGGTAAAATTAACATAATCATAAAAACTAGCACTGGATCTGGAGGCAATGTTGAGCAATCTTGCCAAATTTTATATGGCAAATTTGTTGAAAAAACAAGGGTTACTACTGAAATATGATTCACATAGTTTTATAGATCGATAGTCCTAATTGATCATTGCTTTGAAGGCTTACCGAGCAAGACATTCACAACAGAAACTTGGAATCAGCTCCATAGTTCAGCAGACTTTAGTTCTCGCATTCTGGATCCTTGGTTGGAAGCTCGTACCGGCAAACTGGGCACGTATTCCTCATGCTAAGCCATGGCAAGATGCAATCTCCATGATAAATATGCAAGCACGGCAACCGCCTCACTGTCTCCAACATCAAAATCTCATCTTTGCAAACAGCGCAAAATGTGTTTTTCTCGGCAGCATCCTCATCTGACATGAGGACGACGGGAAGTCCATCGACCACCGATTTGGCCGTCGGAGTGTTTCTCATCCTATCGTAGTCAGCGTACTCATCAGGGTCATCGTAAAAGTAGGGATCAGCATCACTTTCCATATCTTCCGACACCCCTCTTCCTAATACGATGCGTATTAAGGTCACAAGCGCGTCGTCGTACTCCAAGTCACTCCATTCATCTACTTCATGAGAAGACCTCGATCCCGCCAGGGATCCATGATCATCGAAGGCATCGATCGCCACCTCCTCCTCCGCCCCACCGCTCGCCGTCTCCCCGGTGCGAACGCAATCCCACTGAATAGGTGGACCAAGATAGTCTCCGCTCCGATGTGTATCCTCCGAAGCAACGTCACGGACAGGGTCTTCGCCTTCAGAATCGGAGTCCGAATCGAGCCCGACGACCCGGAGCCCTTGGACAAAGGCATAGGGGCTGGGGCAGCCGCCGACTTCCGCAGAGGGGTCTTGGGCAAGGTTGTTCGGTGGGCTCTGGACGAGGAATTCACCGTCGCCGTGAAGTACGATGGAATCGATGGGATCCATAGCTACGACGGTGGAGGCAGCAGCGGAGGAGGCTGGACGGCGGAGTCTCTCGATTGCTACTTGCCAAGAACTGAAAGACTTTTAATCCTTCAGAAATTTCTTAATTTCATTAATTATCCATTTTGGTTTGTTGGATTCTCATTTGACAATTTACTGTAAACCCCCCCTATTTCCAAAATTTACAACGGAGTGCTCATATGTTTCACAAAGAAAGCAGTTGCGATGCTCAATAATAATAATAATAATAAAATTCACTATGAGCAATTAAAAATTCAATTGAAATTAGCCCAAAAATATCTCGAAACAAATGTCGATTAACTGCAAATGATTTAATTTATTGCCATCATCAACATAAAAATGATGATGATCTAAATCCTGGGATACAAAGTTGTGGTTGTGGATACTGATAAAAAAACAGTAGATGAATGGATCGGAGGAAATATATATGACAGATTACATACCTGCACACTGAGTCAATGACCACTACTACTACAATCTTTTCTTCCTGTCTTTGTGTTTGCCATATAAAGAGGTGGAGTTAACTTCGGTTTGAGGTTCGCATTTCCTTCCATTACTCGCTTCCACCCTGCAAAATTTACCAGACTGAGAAGAACACCGATCAGCACTCTCGGCATCGTCATCACCGAGCTCGAAATGCCGATCCATCTCTTGGCTCTCATTGTCAGATGCTGCATATGATCGCTTGCTGTTGACTAATCCAGTAGAGGCATCCGAAGCCATGGAGTCGTCGTCAGTGTCATTGTTGCTGCCGCCATTTCTATCTTCGTCGTCGCTATCCACAAGAACAGACTCTGCTTCTCCATTGTCGCCGCCGCCGCCGCCGCCGCCGTCGCCGTCGTAGTAGTCGGGATCATCGCCGTGAACGGGGGAAACGAGATAGTTGGTCCATCCAGACTCACAGCTGCTGCATTCTTCAGCGTATCCACTGAGTTTGGAGGTGCTCATAAATGCATGAAAATCGAAGACAATAGAGAAAGAAAGGTGTTCGACTCGAGGCCGGGCGAGTGCTTTCATAAATACTCTTAATCATCGTGCTTTTAACCAATTCCACTTGACTTTGCCTTCTAATACAATCATCTGTACCAACTATTAGCACACGTGATTGTTAAGAAAGGGTTTTGGCGGCTCGGTTTCATTTTTTTAACACAACTTTGTAGAGTTTATGTAAAAGAAAATGCTACGATTGAGAGCCTAGCGAAGACAGTCTTGACTCTTCCAAAGTGCTCTTGCGTGCTAGTGATGTTTATATAATTTAGCTATCGGTGGCTTTCCATTTTGGCACGCACAGTCTCAATAATTTATGGCTTTTGTCTCCAGTTGGGATAAATCAATAGATTTCCAATGTGTAGGGGTGGCATGGTTTGTCCAAGAAAGGAGAATCCTTTGGCCGAAAGCTCATGACTAATCATACTTACTACTCTATCATGCTCGTGTTAGGCGACAGTTGGGCAGCTCATGAAGTAATGATGGAGTTGGAATGAGCAAAAATTGGGAACAAGCATTTACAATTTTAAAATAAAATAAAAAAAGGCAACTAAGATCGAATGAATTAAAAATGCCATGGAATTTGATTCTTGAACAGTTCGAATTACTCTAGTTCCCCAAGTCGTCCCGGTAAGAATGTAAGCTGGGGACTTTATAAACTGATATCTTACCGATACTTGCAAGGAGGGGGAAATTGAGTATTATGCTGACGGGGGAGAATGATGACTACATGTAAATAAGGGAATGTCAATTTTTAAAGAAAAATGCAAAAAAAAAAAAAAATTGCAATATAAATTCTGTCCTCTTGAGTTGGTCGAGAAGAAAGGGCCAATGCAATGCGGTGCCGACGACAAATGCACGGCACAAACCTTGATGAAGTTGCCAGTGCAAGCATGCTGAGGCAACAAGCCGACGATGATGAGCAAGAACCTCGAATACTGCTTTGTCTCAAGCGAGGGCAAGCTACTACTGATGAGGAAGATGACAGCACAGCACATTCTGGTCTTCGTTAAATATCACAAACGCATAAAGCATCAGAGATCACAAGCACGTCGCGAAGAATATACGTCACTTTATACATCAAGGATGTCGAGAAGAATATACTTCACTTTAGACATCAATGATGCATCGATGGCGATGTGTATTTAAATTTTCTGTAAATTTTTACCAGCATATAAGGAACACAAAAGTTGGACCATCATTTTATCTGGGAGCATTGCTGCCACCACAAAGTGCTTCGTAATCACGCCCAGTCCCGTATGCCGCTTGCTGTGCTGCACCATAAGATGGAGGTGCCCATGTCGAATCCCGAGCAGCAGCAGTCAACCCTGTGGCTGACAGAGTCACACCTGCTGGTCTAGCAGCATATCCAGAGGTTAAATATGCATGAGTGCCTTGAGGTCCATCGTTGCCTGTAATTCCCAAAAAGTCGTCCCTCGGGACAATGGAGGCATTGTATACGGCTTCAGAAGAGACCGAACCAGCTGCACTTTCGCGATATGGAGCTGCAACACCAGCATGCACCTGTAATTTAAATAGAAGTCAAGACAGCATCTCTATAACATATGAATTTTAACTTCAGTAATCCATGATGCAGATTAACTAGTTTCTTGAAATTGAAAAGAAGGGCGTAAAGAAATTGTATTGTAAACGACTATAGCAAGTCATGATAGTACCTATTATTTTAGGGTCGGCTGTAAGGTTCTTTTATTCATTAAACTCTGCAAAACTACCGGCTGGAATTGAGAGGGATGGAATTGTATTGTGATATTTAAGAAAAGGTATAATTACACATATAGAATATGTATAACTGTGACATAACGAATGACAAAATACTTCATGTCACATTCCATGAATAATATCGCATACGAGAGGATAAGTATAGATATTTAAGCAATATTTAGATTGTTACACAAAAATAGAAAAAGAAACCCACAATTCAGAATAGATGAATGAAAACACACTCAACAAAGACAAAGAAAGACGCTCTGATTAAGAGAAAAGTGCCTTCAAAGACTTCTTGAGTAAAATCTTCATCCGGAACACCTTCTGAATCTTCAAGATACAGCAAACTATTGAAGTTTGCAAAGGTGAAGTGGAAATTTATGAAGGATTGAAGAGAAAAAGAATGATGAAGATGAAACAGCAAATTATGAAGAGTTAAAGAGAAACTACAAGTGAATGCTGAAAGAGAAACTAAGCAAAAGTTTATCATTACTCCTAGAGAAAGTAGATTCCAGAGGAGACTAATGTCCTAAAATCTACTTAAGAGAGTAATAACAAGAGAGAATGACTAAAGTTGACGAGGAATAAAGAACCTAATGGTGGATCAACTTGATGAATAGAGGATGAAAATGAGGAGGAAAAGGGTACTAGTGACACTTCAACTTATGAGGCAAAGAGGACAGTAAATGGTGCAATGCTGTATCAAAATCCTGGCACCAAAATATATATTTTTAAATCAGTACTGCTACATCTTTTTCCAGATATGGCTTCTTTTCTTTCTTTTTTTTTGGCTGTATCTTCTCTATTTTGATATTTAAAAAAAAAATTTGTTGCCCCTGTTTTAAGGAAAGATTATTTCCATTTCTTTTATTCTCGAGTATTTCAGAACCTTAGAACATAGTTGGTCTTGGACCTGTTCAAGATATGGAAAGTTGGGATGAGGGATTTCATCTCCTATGTCACCACGAAGCAGTAAACTCACGAAAGGCAGCAAAGGGAAGCCTGCACCCATCAAGGATGTCATGTAATTCACTGAAGGTAGCAATGTGTTGTGAGGGTGAACCAAAAAGTCAAGCAAGTGACAATCTACACATGAAAGAATTGAGTGTGCCACTTTGTTGTCACCTCTAGGGTTCATAATACACGTTTTCTAATAGCATAGAGGAAAGTCAAACAGATATTGGCCAGTAAAGGGGAGCCACTTAAACCAAACTGAGATAAAGCATCTTGCCAAGGATGTTAACACCAAGCGGCAAGGTGGCCAACCTACAGTGACAAGAGAAGAAGCGAGGCTATGATATGAAAACCATGACATGATATAGTCAATAGACAAAGAAAGCTGGGATGCGAACACAAGGGAGACAGAGAAGAAAAAATAGCATCGTGGAAAAGGGGAGATTGCACCGTTACACGAAATCCATGGCTCTCCCTATGTAGCTGAAGGGAAAAAATCCAATGCAAAACTCTAATTTACCCATTCAGATAGCAAGTACAAAAGGGTGAAAGTGTATTATACTATTATACAAATATATACGTACAGGACCCTTACATAATAACCTGCTATTAAATGCCAAATTCAAGACAACCTAGCTCTTTAAACTAAAACTAATACGTTCTACATCTGTCAAATCCTTGTAATTATGACAAGTAGAATTTTGTTTGGTCCTCATATCTTCAAGTCTAGCTCATTCAGTTTGTAAAACTATAAAAGATATGGATCCTTTCTGAACATCTTCATACTAAAAAAAAACTACAACCCGGTGCACGAAGCTCCCGCCACGCAGGGTACCGGAGAAGGAATCCATTATACACAGTCTTACCTTGCTTTTTTGCAAAAGATTATTTCCAGAATTTGAACCCGTGACCTCTTGACCACAAGGCAGCAACCTTATCGTTGTGCCAAGGCAGCAACATCTTCATACTATTATTTTTTTTTTCCTCCCATACTATCATCTTAGCATTCGCATCTATGCAACAATTTTTTTTGTATGTGCTGTTTCTTGATTGCTCGGCACTCTTAGCCCATAATGTAAATTCGAACCGTGGTTAGTGTCACGGAATCTTTCTTTTTGTGATCCACAATGATCACACAGCTCAATACTTTTTGCACTTGAACCACTTAATAGTTATCATAGCATCTACACTTTTTCTTTTACAAATAATAAATTCAAGATACCTAAAAGTCTCGTGGAACTTTTCTTCCATCCATTTTAACTATTCCCTTGTTTCTATCCATGTCATATTTCTGATATTTTCTTTTAGCGCAGATTAACTTAACTCTTTAGTTTCTAAAATTCCATAATTTTAAACTGCAAGTTCATCCTAGTTGTATTCAAACAACTCTTTTTCTGAAATCAAATTATCTTCTGAGTTATGAAGCAAAAAAGCAAGAATGTCTGGTAAAGCAAATCCATGATAATTAGAGTACTAGCTAAACAAAGGCAGGGATACCTTTTCATATCCATCTTCATAAAGAATTTGTCTGGCATGATATCTTCCAGATGCAACATTCTCCTTGTCGGCATCAGCATTTATCACAAATTGCCCACCTAGCATCCAAAGTTTGTCCCAAAAAAACCTTAACAAATTTCACTAGGAATGCCCTCTTTTAAGAAGTATGTAAAAAATAATATGAACCTAAAGTAGCGGCAGCACTTTTGTCTATGATGGTAGCATTTGACAATTCCGCATGCAGTTGTTCTAATTCCCTAATCATTGAGTCAAAATTCTTCTCCATTGCTTGAAGAGACTCATAATGACCAATGCGCAATTTACACTCATTGTCGTATGTTTCTCTGCAAAATTTTCCAGAAAAGTTTGAACATTTTTCATTATGAAAATTTCAAGTGACAATGGAAGGAGAGCTCTGACCTGCAACATTGATATTCTTCTCTGAGAACCTCAAGTTCAGACATCAATGCTAGAATTTGCTGGTCATCACCACGCCTCCTTTGCAGATCTTGATTCATTTGTTGTACTTGAGAGAGTAATTCTTGTCTTGTCGCTGCCAACCTTTGTGCTTTAGCATGAGCCTGTTGCAACTCCACTTTCACAGATTCAGAAGCTTTCAAATCAGCTTCCATCTTTGCAACCTTATCCAAGAACAATTTTAACTGTTGATCTTTCCCGGTTTTTACTGCATCCATTTGGTTTTGCAGTCTTTGCAGCTCCTGTTGGGCAGCTGCTAATTCTTGCTTCAAAGAAGAATAGACGGCAGCAAATCTTTGGTTCTCTGCTGCGAGTCGTTGCATTTCCCAGCATTGTGAAGCAAGCTTCTGCTCCATAATTTCTAGAGGTGTATCAGAAGGAAATGGAACAGGTGTAGGATGGATACCATGACCAAATGGCCCTGGGTGGGGTAAGGCAGGACCAGGTAGAGGCCATAATGCATGCAAAGGAGGTATAAAACCTTGGTATCCCAAAGGGGGCTGCAGTACATAACCTTGAAATATTACAAATGTATGAGCAAAGGTACATTTTTCAATCAAAGAAGCATCAAACAAGATAAGATCACCACAGAATGAAACTGAACACGCACAGCATGTCCCTTCCAGAAGCAAACCCTCTGATGCTACTAAGTTCTAACTGATTCAGTATTTTAGAATCATAAATATATCTAATGATCAATAGATCTAGAATGTAACAAGTCCCAACAGAAGTCATTCAGAAAGATCAAAGCATTGCCATCCATTGGGATGGAACACATTAACGAGAAGCAAAACATGAGCATGCCAAATCAGGTAAATCTAGAACCAATAGAAGATCAATCAGTTACCAAGTGATATAGGGATTTTTTAATAAAAAAAAAATTGACAAACAAAATATATCCCACCATGCTCAGCATGGGTGAACCAAATGAAACCACATGAGAGCACCTTTTATGGCATGGCTTACAATGACAACATCACTACAAAAACAACTAGATAACAACCTTAAAGGACAGCCCGATGCACGAAACTCCCATCGACACGGGATCCTAGGGAAGGGTCAAAAGTCGGACCACATTGGATCCATCGTACATAACCTTGTCCTACATTGCAAGAGGTTGTTTTTATGACTTGAATCCGTGACCACCAAATCACATGACAACAACTTTACTATTGAGCTAACATTCCCCTTCAACTAGATAACAACCTTCAAATATAAAATTATTGAAACTACAATGTTTGTAGATGGAGAAGAAACCAATTAAATCACCACCAGAACTGCAGTAAAAATTGACTGCAATGTAAGAAGATTTTCAACAACCAACACATTCTTAGAAACAAACATAATAAAATCAGACTTCTAAAAGTTTTAGGAAATAAATTCACAAAAGGTCAGAAAATTACAGTAGGTCCATGTTATAAGTCTGAATCAATAAACACTTCTGAAAATGGTCATGTCTAGCTAAATCACAAAACTCAGGCAATGAAGTTGCTGACAGTCCAGCGACTCCCCACAATAAATTAACTACAAAAATTCACAGAAAATCATCATAGATTCTGGAAGTTAGATATAAATTCATCAATTTGGACATCAGATACTGTAGCTCAATCACAGTAACCTCCAAATATCAAATAAAAGATGAACATCAATGTCATCTCATGTGTCAACAATCCACGAGTTCCAACATATTGAACCAAAATAAAAATGAAACCATAACAAAAAACCTAACCACAACAAATATTTAATCATTCACTAATAAATTTAATAATTAAAAATGCTAAAAACAAGGAAACAAAAATGTTCATTCACTAATAAATTTAATACGCAAAGTTTATGTACCTGAGTGGAAATTATGAGGATAATTGACTCTCATATCCTTCTCTTGAGCAAAGGCATAACCCTGAGGTGTTGTGTTCTGCTGCCTTTGACTCGCCTCATGTTGTTTTGTCTCTTGTTGAGCACTATGCTGGTCGTTGCAAGTCTTCAGCACACAATCCATCCTCAAATGCCCGGTCTGATTGCAAAAATCACAAACATCTTCAACCAAGGGGCACGCCGTAGACAAGTGTCCTCGATCATGGCAATTGACGCATCGTATCTTCTCTTTGGTTGCACTAGATGTATGACACTGTGACTGTGACTGTTTTTTAGCATTCTGTTTAGTTTTCCTCGGACACTCATCCTTGACATGCCCTGATTCCTTGCAAACAAAGCAAACACCCTCGTCCAAGCTACAATCATCAACAATGTGTCCACGTTCACCGCATCTAAAGCATCGCACTAACTTTGCATTCTGCTTAGTTTTCCTCGGACACTCATCCTTGACATGCCCTGATTCCTTGCAAACATAGCAAACACCCTCGTCCAAGCTACAATCATCAACAATGTGCCCACGTTCACCGCATCTAAAGCATCGCACTGACTTTGCATTCTGCTTAGTTTTCCTCGGACACTCATCCTTGACATGCCCTGATTCCTTGCAAACATAGCAAACACCCTCGTCCAAGCTACAATCAGCAACAATGTGCCCATGTTCACCACATCTAAAGCATCGCGCTGACTTTGCATTCTGTTTAGTTTTCCTCGGACACTCATCCTTGACATGCCCTGATTCCTTGCAAACAAAGCAAACACCCTCGTCCAAGCTACAATCATCACCAATGTGCCCACGTTCACCACATCTAAAGCATCGTGCTGAATTTACATTCTGTTTAGTTTTCCTCGGACACTGATCCTTGACATGCCCTGATTCCTTGCAAACAAAACAAACGTCCTCATCCAAACTACAATCATCAACAATGTGCCCGTGTTCACCACATCTAAAGCATCGCGCTGACTTTGAAGAAGACATATAACTCTAGCTTAGATTTTGAAGAACTCTACCAAGTATTTTCTATTTGAGTTCTTTGATGGTCAACATAGCTCATTGGCAGTTCCAACAAAAAATGTAAGTACCAACCTTTCCACAGAAAGTACAAGTAAATGTTATCCTCTTATTGTTCAAGTAATTGAGTTTTATAATTAGCAATAGAAAAAAGATAGAAAAAAAAAATGGAAAGCATATACAAGGTTTATGCATGAAAGAGTTCACTTTTGGCACAATCAATTTGTGGTCTTCAGTGTTAGATACAAACAGCACTCCCACATGCAGAATGGCAATTACAAGTATCTAATGATGATCTAAAAAATTGTTCTCCATTTTGTTTTTCCAAGCTTAGTAAATGTTGCAATCGGTTCCAACCAAGAGACGTAAAAATTTAAAGTAAATAAGCTAAGCAGACATTTTAGCTAGGAAAAAAAATTGCAGCAAAGCAGAAATGGCTAGAACATTTTCACCCGACATGGTACTAGTTATTGTTGAAAAGTAAACTTAATTATAGATAGAAATGATGTGGTGACGATACGGATAAGATAAAAATTAATCTTGTTGAAAAATAAACTTAATTATGGATAGAAATGATGTGGTGGCGATATGGATAAGAGATGTAATCGGTTCCAACCAAGAGACGAAAAAATTTAAAGTAAATAAGCTAAGCAGACATTTTAGCTAGGAAAAAAATTCGCAGCAAAGCAGAAATGGCTAGAACATTTTCACCCGACATGGTACTAGTTATTGTTGAAAAGTAAACTTAATTATGGATAGAAATGATGTGATGGCGATATGGATAAGATAAGAATTAGTCTTGTTGAAAAGTAAACTTAATTATGGATAGAAATGATGTGGTGGCGATATGGATAAGATGAGAATTGGTAGAGATAGAATAGATGAGGTGGAAAGTTGATAAGAATGAAATAATATAATCTAGATTCAATGTATTTGAGGATAGTGCTTATCGTTTATCCAATAAGCCTATAAATATGTAATGTTTCTAAGAGATTGAAATAAGAAAAATTGAGTAGTTCTCCTATATCGTATTTGCCTTCTTCCACGAAGTTTTCTTTTCCCTTCTTTATTTTTCCAACAAAGTGGTATCAAAACCATGTCGATGCTTCCTATCCCTCGTCTTGCTAACTTGAAGTATGGAAATTGGAGTATCCAAATGAGTGTCTTGCTTGAGAGCGAAGGCTTGTGGGATATTGTTGAAGGAGGCTATAAAGCGCCTCAAGAAGGAGTCGACCAAACGGAGGCACAGAAGACGGCAATGGCAGAACAAAAGAGAAAAGATAAGAAAGCTCTTTTCTTTATCTATAAAGCTCTTGATGAAGCTACTTTTGAGAAAGTAGCCAAAGCTACAACTTCCAAAAATGCATGGGAGATCCTACAAGTAGCATACAAAGGTGATGAAAGAGCAAAAAGTATTCGCCTTCAAATCTTGAGAGGAGAATTTGAATCGTTAGAGATGAAAGAGTCCGAAAGTGTATCAGACTATTTTACAAGGGTATTGGTTATTGTCAACCAATTGAAAAGAAATGACAATGACATTGAAGATAGTCGCGTCGTAGAGAAAATTCTACGCTCGTTGGAGCCAAGGTATGACTATGTAGTTGCGGTCATAGAAGAATCAAAAGATGTGAAAGAAATGAAGGTTCAAGAACTATTAAGCTCTCTACAAGCTCATGAAGCAAGAATGCAAAGAAGACGGAGAGAGCCTTTGGAGCAGGCTCTACAAAGCAAGCTCACGATTGCTGACTAGAAAGAAGAGTCAAAGACCGAAGGTTCGCAAGAAAACGGCAGTGGTTGTGGTAATTTTCATGGACGTGGCCGAGGTAGAGGTCGTGGCAGGGGCTTTGCTCGAGGCTGAGGAAGAAGTAATGACAACAATCAAGGTAGAGGCCAAAGGTATGACAAAAGAAATGTAAGATGTTATACTTGCAACAAATTTGGACATTATGCAACGGAATGCCGCTCTAACAACGTGCAAGGAAATGCTAATTACGCATCAAAAGAAGGCAATGACAATGATGTGGTTTTGCTAGCAAGAAAGGATGGAGATTCCACAAACAAGAACTTGTGGTATTTAGACTCCGGGGCAAGCAATCATATGTGCGGGCATAAAAATATGTTTGCCGAGTTGGATGAAACAGTGAATGGACAAGTCTCATTTGGAGACGCTTCCAAAATCCAAGAGGTATTGGTAAGATTCTCATCAAACTTAAAGATGGAGCTCACACATACATCACCAATGTTTATTATGTGCCCAAAATGAAAACAAATATTATTAGTCTTGGACAATTGCTTGAGAAAGGTTTTGATATGCAACTAAAAGATGGTAGTCTTCATTTGAGAAAGCAAAACAAACTTATTGCTCATGTTCGTATGTCTAAAAATAGGATGTTTTCTCTTGATATTAATCATGTTGCTGCAAAGTGTTTAAGTGCATGCATAAAGAATAGTACATGGCTATGACATATGAGGCACGGGCATGTGAACTTCAGAGCTCTAAAGCTTCTTTCAAGCAAAGGAATGGTGAATGGTCTTCCTCATATTAATGCTCAAGATGATATTTGTGAAGGGTGTGTTCTTGGCAAACACCCTAGAGCAAGCTTTCCGAATGAATTGCACAACCGAGCAAAGAAGCCTCTTGAACTCATTCATACAGATATATGTGGCCCAATCACTCCGGCCTCCTCTGGAGGTCGTTGATATTTTCTAACCTTTATTGATGATTTCAGCAGAAAAACTTGGGTCTATCTTTTGATGAATAAAGACGATGCTTTTGAGAAGTTCAAGGAATTCAAAAGATTGGTAGAAAATCAATCCGGCTATAATATCAAAGCAATGCGGTCAGATCGTGGTGGTGAATTCACATCAAAAGGATTTGAAAAATTCTACAAAAATCATGGCATCTGGAGGCCTTTAACCGCACCTTACTCCCTTCAACAAAATAGAGTTGTTGAAAGGAAGAACCGATCTATTCTTGACATGGTTCGAAGTATGCTAAAAACAAAAGAAGTGCATAAAGAATTTTGGGCCGAAGCGGTAAACTGTGCGGTGTATTTGCTAAATAGATGTCCTACAAGAAATCTAAAATGAGTTACACCTTAAGAAGCATGGACCGGATACAAGCCTTGTGTAACAGCCCAAATTTTAGTTCTTATACTCTTTATTTAGAAAAAAAGATAGAAATAAAAATAGGAATAAAAAAAAAATCGAATAAATGGTTTGTTAGCCGAGGCTCGAATCCTGAACCGTTGGTTTGGGGGAATAGGCTTCCTACCACTAAGTCATAAGATTACCAATGAGTAGGATATAACAGAATATATCTATAGGCAGAAAAAAGGGAGAAGTTGATTAATTTGGCGAATCATTTAAAAGGGTAATTAAGTTAAAGAAAATCCTATTCTTTTTCCCATCTTTCTTTTCCTTAAACCCCAACCGCCAAACTCCCCTCCTCTCTCTCTCTCTCGATCTTCGTTATTTTTTTTTTCCTCTGCCGCCGAACTCTCCTCCCTCTCTCTCTCGATCTTCTTTTTTTTTTCAGCCGCCGAACTCTCATCTTTCTCTCTCTCTCTCGTTCTTCCTCCATGGAATCAAAAAAAAAACAAATAAGGAGAGCCCTTATAATTTCTCCACCGTGGGATAATTTAAGAGGGGATTTTCAAGAGAGATCTCCTCAAGGACTTGGTAGAGGATCACGCTAAAACAAAGGAACACGTAGGAGGTCTTCTCTTTACGAAATCTAACGGTATAAATTGGTGAAAAAACATAGGAAGTAAATATTGTTCATTTGCAATATAAGTAGTTATCGTATGTCATTGATATGTTTTTTTGTGTATGTTATTTCCAATTATGCATGGTGTTTTTAGTTACATGATTTTACTCGTTATGTCATAGTTAATTTAGTATCCTGTTTAGATTCTTGATAAGAATGTGATTTATGATCATGCATGTGGTAGATAAGTTGAAGCTTACAATTATCTGCATGATATAGAGTAAGATGTAAAAATATTTCCTTTATAAAGAAAATTTAAAGATGCTCCCTGTTCGAATTAGGGATTAAGAGCACAACGATCTTCAGTATGCTCCCCCTTTCAGTTTTGGGGGTCAAAAGCATAATGATCTTTAGGGTACTCCCCATTCGTGATTTAGGGGATTAAGAGTATTCTTTCAGTATGTATAAGAATGTAAGTATAAAGAAAGTATTTTACTTTTGAAATGGCATGTACCGGGCATCAATTTCCCCCACGGGCCAAGGCCCTCAGTTTCAGTTACTCTAGTAGGTTCGGTGGTTAGCCACCCCGACCTATTAGGAAAGCGCGCATTGGAACTATGCCGGGCTCATATTCAGGATGACTATTAATTTAAAGTATCAGTATAAGTAAAAGTTTTTCAAAGTTAATCATTCCAGTTCAGATACACTGTTTACAAGTTTAAAATACTCAAGAGACATGTATTTAGAGTTATGATTTCCAGTTATGCTTGCATGTGTATCAATGTATCAAGGATAAGAGAACTAGTTGCATGATTTCATACGTTGCATGTTTTTGTGAGCATAGAAAGTACTTACTAAGCGTTATTGCTTACAGTTTGCATTTCCTTATACTGCAGATAAAGGTAAAGAAAAGCTTCAGTAAGGTGGCATAGCGAATGAAGTGCTTGGAGTGTGTGGCGACGGAACAGTAGAAATAAAGATCCTAAGTGCAGATGTCTAAACCAGATTTTTAAGTTTCTAATTGTTTTTTTTATATTGTTGAAGTTCAACTAGATTGCTTATGGTTGAGACTAAAGAATGCTAGAGTCATGTTGGATTAGTCTTAATACTTGCATGTTAGGTGAAGAATGAAGATCTTGAAATGGTTATTGTTTAAGTGATGTTAAGGTCCTTATGATCATTTTAGTTGTTAGCATATTGCGTTGGTATATTGCATGAATTTTGGAATGATGGTAATATGGGGTGATGACTAAAGTATAGTGTCAAAGTAAGATAAACAAGAATTTAAGAATATGACAGTAAAGTAGTGACATCTCCCCTAGTAGAAAGTGGAAAGACTAGAGGGGTGTTACAAGATGGTAGCAGAGCGGATTCCGCCCTTCCGTCACACACACATCGAGCATCAGTCCTGCCGCCTCCAAGTAAGCAAGTATTTATTTGCTTTATTTACTTTATGAGTAGTAAGGAATGCTTCTCTTAAGTTAAACATGCTCACCTAAAATGTTCTTTTTGAGTTAAACATGCTTACATATATATATATATGAAGATGATAGACAATAAGTAATAGAACATACCTAGATATGTATGTGAAAATGAAAAAAAAAATAGTGATAATAGCCTGATAGTGGTTTCACTTGATCATCTTATGAAGAGCAGGAAATGCCTCGAGAAAGACCACGTGGAGGACAAGAAATGAATGAAGAAGTACCACCACCTGTCTGGATGCAGATAGTCACTCACCTCCAACAGCAAGTGGCAGAGCAGCAGCAGGTCATCAATACCTTGATGACAAATCAACGAGAAAATCCTATTACTCAGCCAGGGACTCAAAATGTCATTCCAACTGCATCTTCTGCCCCACCAGACCCACTAACAACTCCAGTGGCAGGGGTGAGACAAAAGGTCTATCTGATTCAATGGCAAAAGCTGAAGCCAGAAAGTTTTACCGGTGCCAGTGAACCATGGGATGCTCAGGCATGGTTCAAGATAGTAGAGAGCATAGTGGAACTGCTGGACTGGCCTGAGAATGAGAAAGTTAAGTCTGCTCGGCTCGACCCGAGATGCCGTAATGGTAGGAGCGAGTAAAGGCCAAGAGGGTGGTGAACCAAATGTCATGGATGATTTGAGACGGAGTTCTTCGAGGAGTTCTTCCATACGCGAGTCACCAACGAGCATTACGATGAGTTCACGAGTTCGGCAAGGAGATTTATCGAGATGAAGCAAAGAAAGAAGTTCAATAGTCGCTCGCCTATGTCCGAATCGGCCGTCGATCGAGAAGGAAAGAGTTAGGTTGATGCTAAAGATGTTGAAACCGGAGATAACTCTGAATGTAGCTAATGGAATTAATAGACCACAGACCACTGAAGAGCTAGTCAGTAGTGCTCTAATCACGGAGCATTACATGAATAGTATCAAGCACCAGAAGCTAGCCTCGACAGAAAGCAAAAGCCAAGGAAGTTCAAGAGGTCAGAAATCTCAGAGCGGTAATTCGAACTGGAAGCAAAACAACAATGGCAAGAGGAAACAATGGAATAATGCAAAGGGAGGTTCAGCGAGTAAGCAGCCTACGTATCCTACATGTTCTAAGTGTGGGAGGAAGCATCCAGGAGTTTACCGCCGGGGCGTGAGCGGGTGTTATATATATGGTGTCGAGGGACACTTCGCCAAACAGTGCCCCACCAAGACCAATCTACCTCCGCCACAGTCTACTCAGTATGGAGGTAGACTAGCCCAACTACATCAGATACAGGGAGCACTGGAGGGTCCTTACATCAACCAAGGAAGATTGGAGGCCCCATCAGTTACACCTAATGTCCGGATCTTCTCCCTCACCAAGGAAGAGGTAGCAAATGTTTCTACGGTAGTCACAGGTCATATATCTATCCTTAGTCAGCATGCTACCGTACTGTTTGATACTGGGGCAACCCATTCTTTCATGTCTATGGCATTTACTAAGAAGATAGATATAACTCCGGATATCTTAGATATTCAGTTTTTAACGACCCTACCTTCAGGTGAAATAATAACATCTACACATCGTCATGGTCGTAATTTTGCAGAGAGCTTTATAGTGATCTGGTCTTGCTGGACATGCATGACTATGATGTCATCTTTGGAATGAACTTTCTGAGCAAGTATGGTGCTTCCATTGAGTGTCGTAAGCGAAGAGTAGTATTCCAAACCGAGACCAAGGCCAAATTTGAGTTTATGGGAGAACCAAGGAAGAAGACTAAGAAGTTCTTTGCCGCCATGAAGCTCGTAAGATGTTAGCTAGTGGATGCGACCGGGTATTTAGCACATATAGTTGATACTAAGCAAGAAAGAAGTCAAAGTCGGAAGAAGTCCCAATTGTATGACTACTGGAGTATTTCCGACGAGCTATCGTGACTAGCACCTAAGGGAAGTTGAGTGAGATCGAGCTTATTTCGTACCCACCCAATCTCAAAAGCACCCTATCGTATGACTTCAATCAATCGAAAGAGCTTCGTGAACAATTACGAGAGTCGCTAGACAAGAGATTCATCCGCTTCTAGTCATTCTCGAGCTCTGTTGTTCGTGAAAAAAGATCGATCTATGAGGATGTGCATAGACTACCGAGCCTCAATCAAGTGACGATCAAGAACATGTATCCTCCGCCAAGGATAGAGGATTTATTTGATCAATTAAGGAGCCAGCCTTTCCAAGATTGACTATGGGTCCGGTTATCATCAAGTAAGAATTAAAGAGGATGATATATCAAACACCTTCCGAACGAGGTATGGACACTATGAGTTCGTGGTCATGCCCTTCGGAGTGACAAATGCACCCGCTATGTTTATGGACTTGATGAATCGGGTATTTAAGGAGCTCCTTGACAAGTTTGTGGTCGTCTTCATTGATGACATCCTTATCTACTCGAGAACCCAGGAGGAACACGCCGAACCCTTGAAGATAGTCTTGCAGACCCTTCAGCAAAGACAGTTATACGCAAAGTTCTCCAAGTGTGAGTTTTGGCTTGATCGAATATCATTTCTGGGTCATGTTATTTCAAAAGATAGAAGGGCCAAGAATCGGGGTCAACCAAAGAATGAAGTCGGAAGTTTCTGACAATGCGAGTACTACCGGAAGTTTATGGAAAACTTCTCAAGGATAGCTTCACCATTGACAGTTCTTACCAGAAAGAACAAGAAGTTCGAATGGACCGAAGATTGTGAAAAGAACTTCCTTGAATTAAAGAAGAGACTCGCAAGTGCTCCAGTGCTTACCCTTCCAGAAAGTAATGAGGGATTTGACATGTATAGTGATGCGTCCAAGATGGAACTCGGAGTAGTACTTATGCAGAAGGGTAAAGTCATTGCTTATGCATCTAGACAACTCAAGGACTACGAAAAGAATTACCCCACTCATGACCTTGAGTTGGCAACAGTGGTCTTTGCTTTGAAAGTTTGGAGACATTACCTATATGGAGTCCAATGCAAGATTTACACAGATCACCAGAGTCTGAAGTATTTCTTCACTCAGAAGGATCTGAATATGCGACAGCGTAAATGACTTGAGCTAGTAAAGAACTATGACTGTGAAATCCACTATCATCCTGGAAAGGCAAACAAAGTAGCAGACGCGCTGAGTAGAAAATCATGCGTCACTTTGATGTCCCTAACAACACTATCCCAACCACTAGAGAAAGAGATAATGAATTGTGAGGTTGAGATCATTTCTAGATAGCTCTCCGCCTTGACCATAGTACCTACACTATTTGGGGATATATTAACGAGACAGGACAAAGATCCTAGCATCCAAAGGATCAAGCAAGAGATCCAAGAAAGAAAGGATGAAGGATTCCATGTCTCTGACAGTGGGGTATTATATTTGGGTGAAGGCCTATGTATCCCCAAGGATCCAGACTTAAGAAAGAAGATCCTAGAAGAAGCTCATGGGATCTCATATTCGATGCATCCTGGATCCACCAAGATGTATCAAGATATGAAAGGGAAATTCTGGTGGCTTGGTATGAAAAGGGACGTGGCTAAGTATGTTAGTACTTGTCTGACATGTCAGAGAGTTAAAGCAGAACACCAGAGACCAAGAGGAGTTCTACAGTCTATCCAGATTCCAGAATGGAAGTGGGAGGAAATAGCCATGGATTTCATAATAGGACTGCCCAAAACAACCAATGACTACAATTCTATTTGGGTAATTGTCGATAGATTGACAAAGTCTGCTCACTTCATGCCTATCAAAATATCATACTTCATGGAACAGTTAGCCCTAGGGTTGTAAACGAGCCAAGCCAAGCCAAGCTTTGTAGTGTTCAGACTTGTTTGATAAGATAATCAAGCCGAGCTGAGTCAAGCCTAAAATTAACCAAGCTCAAAAAACCCGCTCAAGCTTGGTCGTATTTTTTTTTAGCTCGAGCCGACTTGAGCTCAATTGAGTCGCTTGTTTAACGATATCGTTTCTAATCAAGCTTGATTCAAGCTTGAATCAAGTTTGATTCAAGCTTGTTTAAATTTGATTTATTTAAATGTTATCAAGCTCTTAAGTCAAACTTGTTTGTTTATTTAAAATTTTACTAATTTAATCCTGGTTGAAAAATGAGTATAAATAAATTCAAAAATAATTTTTAAAAGAGTATAATCATAAATCGGCTTGTTACGAACATTATTCACGAACACTGTTCACGAACACCGTTCACGAACACTGTTCACGAACACTGATCACGAACATTAACAAGCCGAACACATACGTGTTCAAGCTTGTTTATTTAATTTATCAAGTTGTTCAAGCTTGTTTATTAATTGACTTTGATGCATATTGAACGAACGTAAACGAACTCTTACCGAGTCGAACACCAAGCTCGTTCATGAATGCTTGGTTCATTTACAGCCCTAGTTAGCCCAGTTATATGTCAAGGAAGTGATTAGACTGCATGGAGTACCTAAGACCATTATCTCTAATAGAGACAGTCGCTTCACTTCACACTTCTGGGAGTGTGTTCAGACAACCCTCGGCACTAAGCTACGATTCAGCACTGCATTTCATCCTCAGACAGATGGACAAACAGAAAGAGTGAATCAGATTTTGGAGGACATGCTAAGAGCTTGTGCCTTAGATTTTAAAGGAAGTTGGTGCAAATATTTGTGTTTGGCAGAGTTTGTCTATAATAATAGTTATCAAACCATAATTAGAATGGCACCTTATGAAGCTTTGTATGGAATGAGATGTAGATCACCTATCTGTTGGTATGAGAGTGGCGAGAAGAAAGAAATGGGACTTAAGATTGATTTTATAGATGACGCCACCAAAGCAACAAAGAACATACGCCAAAGGATAGAGACTGTCCAGAGTCGGCAGAAGAGTTACGCTGATGTCCGACGCAGACCCCTAGAGTTCAAAGTCGAGGATTCAGTGTTCATTAAGGTAGCTCCTATGAAAGGGGTAATGAGGTTTGGGAAGAAAGACAAGTTAAGTCTCATATATGTAGGCCCTTACCGGATCACCAAGAGAGTTGGTAAAGTAGCTTATGAGCTAGAGCTACCACAGGAGATGTCAGCTATCCACAATGTATTTCACGTTTCAATGCTTAAGAAGCACGTCCCAGATACCAACCAAGTGATTGCGCCACAGACGGTACAGATTCAGACAGATCTAAGTTATGAAAGTCGACCTATTCAGATAATAGATCGAGCAGTCAAGAAGCTAAGAAATAAAGAGGTATCGTTAGTAAAAGTCTTATGGCAAAGTCAAAGGTTTGAAGAAGCAACCTGGGAACGTGAGAATGACATGAAGCAAAAGTACCCCGAGCTGTTCTAAGTTTCGAGGACGAAACTTTTATAAGGTATAAGAGATTGTAACAACCCAAATTTTAGTTCTTATACTCTTTATTTAGAAAAAAAGATAGAAATAAGAATAGGAATAAAAAAAAAATCGAATAAATGGTTCGTTAGCCAGGGCTCGAACCCTGAACCGTTGGTTTAGGGGAATAGGTTTTCTACCACTAAGTCATAAGATTACCAATGAGTAGGATATAACAGAATATATCTATAGGCAGAAAAAAAAGAGAAGTTGGTTAATTTGGCGAATCATTTAAAGGGGTAATTAAGTTAAGGAAAACCCTAATTTTTTTTCCTATCTTTCCTTTCCCTAAACCCCAACCGCCGAACTCCCCTCCTCTCTCTCTCTCTCGATCTTCGTTATTTTTTTTTCCTCTGTCGTTGAACTCTCCTCCCTCTCTCTCTCGATCTTCTTTTTTTTTTCAGCCGCCAAACTCTCATCTTTCTCTCTCTCTCGTTCTTCCTCCGCGGAATCAAAAAAAAAAAAGGAGAGCCTCTATAATTTCTCCACCGTGGGATAATTCAAGAGGGGATTTTCAAGAGGGATCTCCTCAAGGACTTGGTAGAGGATCATACTAAAGCAAAGGAACACGTAGGAGGTCTTCTCTTTACGAAATCTAACGGTATAAATTGGTGAAAAAACGTAGGAAGTATTGCTCACCTGCAGTATAAGTAATTATCGTATGTCATTGATATGTTTTTATGTGCATGTTATTTCCAATTATGCATGGTGTTTTTAGTTACATGATTTTACTCGTTATGTCATGGTTAATTCAGTATCCTGTTTAGATTCTTGATAAGAATGTGATTTATGATCATGCATGTGGTAGATAAGTTGTAGCTTACAATTATCTGCATGATGTAGAGTAAGATGTAAAAATATTTCCTTTATAAAGAAAATTTAAATATGCTCCCTGTTCGAATTGGGGAATAAGAGCACAACGATCTTCAGTATGCTCCCCATTTCAATTTTGGGGATCAAGAGCATAATGATCTTTAGGGTGCTCCCCATTCGTGATTTAGGGGATTAAGAGCATTCTTTCAGTATGTATAAGAATGTAAGTATAAAGAAAGTATTTTACTTTTGAAATGGCATGAACCGGGCATCAGTTTCGCCCACGGGCCAAGGCCCTCAGTTTCAGTTACTCTAATAGGTTCGGTGGTTAGTCACCCCGGCCTATTAGGAAAGCGCGCATTGGAACTATGTCGGGCCCATATTCAGGATGACTATTAATTTGAAGTATCAGTATACGTAAAAGTTTTTCAAAGTTAATCATTCCAGTTCAGATACACTGTTTACAAGTTTAAAATACTCAAAAGACATGTATTCAGAGTTATGATTTTCAGTTATGCTTACATGTGTATCAATGTATCAAGGGTAACAGAACTAGTTGCTTGATTTCATACGTTGCATGTTTTTATGAGCATAGAAAGTACTTACTAAGCGTTATTGCTTACAGTTTGCATTTCCTTATACTGCAGATAAAGGTAAAGAAAAGCTTCAGTAAGGTGGCATAGCGGATGAAGTGCTTGGAGTGTGTGGCGACGGAACAGTGAAAATAAAAGATCCTAAGTGCAGATGTCTAAACCAGATTTTTAAGTTTCTAATTGTTTTTTTTTTTATATTGTTGAAGTTCAACTGGATTGCTTATGGTTGAGACTAAAGAATGCTAGAGTCATGTTGGAATAGTCTTAATACTTGCATGTTATGTGAAGATCTTGAAATGGTTATTGTTTAAGTGATGTCAAGGTCCTTATGATCATTTTAGTTGTTAGCATATTGCGTTAGTATATTGCATGAATTTTGGAATGATGGTAATATGGGGCAATGACTAAAGTACAATGTCAGAGTAAGATAAATAAGAATTTAAGAATAAGACAGTAAAGTAGTGACACCTCCCCTAGTAGAGAGTGGAAAGACTAGGGGGGGTGTTACACTTTGTGTATCTCATTTGAAGATTTTCGAGTGCATTGCCTATGCACATATTTCGAATCAAAGAAGAACGAAGCTTGATGACAAAAGCTTACCTTGCATTTTCATTGGTTATGATGCAAGATCGAAGACGTACAAACTCTATAATCTAGTGAACAAAATGGTTATCATAAGTAGAGATGTTGAATTTCAAGAAGATGGTGCTTGGAATTCGAGGACTAATATGATAATGACAAGAAGAAGAGCAAGTGAAGGAGAAAGAACCAACTCCACCACCGTCGCTTACCTCTTCATCATCCTCGGATGAAGAAGATCCTCCACCACAAAAGACAAGGAGTCTTCAAGAACTACATGAGGTGACAACTCCACTTAATCTCATTTGTCTTTATGCTAATGAAGAGATTATATCTTTTGAAGAAGCTATTAAAGATAATAAATAGAAGAAAGCCATGGATGAAGAAATGAAGGCAATTGAGAAGAATGGAACTTGGCATCTTACTACTTTGCCCGCTGGCCACAAACCCATTGGTGTGAAGTGGGTTTATAAAGTGAAGAAAAATGCTCAAGGAGAAATAGAAAAGTACAAAGCGCGACTTGTGACAAAAAGCTACAAACAAAAGGTCGGCATTGACTATGAAGAAGTGTTTGCTCCCGTTGCCCGAATAGAGACTATAAGATTGATAATCTCTTTAGCCGCTCAACTAAAGTGGAAAATATTTCAGCTTGATGTCAAATCGACATTTCTTAACGGCTACTTAGAAGAAGTCTACGTTGAACAACCGGATGGCTACATCAAGGGGGGCAAGAAAGAAAGGTCTTGAAGTTGAAGAAAGCTCTCTATGGCTTGAAGCAAGCACCGAGAGCATGGAATTCAAGAATTGATGCATACTTCAAAGAGAATGGTTTTATACAATGCCCTTATGAGCATGCTCTTTATGTAAGAGCAGAGAATGATAACATCTTATTGGTATCATTATATGTAGATGATCTTATTTTTATAGGAAGTTCACCTCAAATGATAAAAGCTTTTAAGCAAGCTATGGCAAAAGAGTTTGATATGACCGATATGGGACTTATGTCCTACTTTCTCGGCTTGGAGGTGAAACAAGGAATTGATGGCATATGGCTCAAGAACAATATGCAAAGGAGGTCCTCAAAAGATTTAGAATGGATGATTGTAATCCAATTAACACACCGGTGGACTGCAGAACAAAGCTATCCAAGAATGACGAAGGAAGGACGGTTGATCCCACACTTTTCAAAAGCTTAGTGGGAAGTTTGCGGTACTTAACTTGTACTCGGCCGGATATATTATATGGAGTCGGTCTTATAAGTAGGTTCATGGAGGAGCCTAAAGAGACTCATTAAAAGGCGGCCAAGTGAATCCTTCGTTATGTCCGAGGTAGTTTAAATCACGGATTGTTTTATTCTCACTCTAATAATTCTCAACTTGTTGGATATTCGGATAGTGATTGGGGTGGAGACTGTGATGACCGGAGAAGCACTTCCGCCTTTGCGTTTTTCATTGGAGATACGGCATTTTCTTGGATGTCAAAAAAACAACCTATTATTACTCTTCCCACCTGTGAAGCAGAGTACGTTGCGGCATCCTCATGTGTTAGTCATGCTATATGGCTAAGAAGTTTGCTAAAGGAGATAAAGTTTGAACAAAATGAAGCAACTCAAATTTGCATTGATAACAAATCGGCAATTACATTGGGGAAGAATCTAGTATATCATCAAAGAAGTAAACATATCGATGTTCGCTTTCATTCTATTCGCGAATATGTGAAGAACATAGATGTGGAGCTAGTATATATGAAGACTAAAGATCAAGTTGCTGATATCGTTACCAAGCCACTGAAGTTTGAAGATTTCATCAAGATGCGGAATTTACTTGGAGTCACAAAATTAAGTTTAAGAGGAAGTATTGAAAAGTAAACTTAATTATGGATAGAAATGATGTGGTGGCGATATGGATAAGATAAGAATTAGTCTTTTTGAAAAGTAAACTTAATTATGGATAGAACTGATGTGGCGGTGATATAGATAAGATGAGAATTGGTGGAGATAGAATAGATGAGGTGGAAAGTTGATAAGAATGAAATAAAATAGTCTAGATTCAATGTATTCGAGGATAGTGTTTATCGTTTATCCAATAAGCCTATAAATATGTAATGTTTCTAAGAGATTGAAATGAGAAAAATTGAGTAGTTCTCTTATATCGTATTTGCCTTCTTCCACGAAGTCTTCTTTTTCCTTCTTTATTTTTCCAACAGTTATCAGTCAAACGGTTAGGGTTAGTTTAATTTACACAGGATCCTAACACAACAGTATCTGCATGAGATTTCATATCGAAATTCACTTCTCGAATCTGTATGTCCACTATATAATGCCGGAGAATAACTAGCTTTTTAACCATGTACAGTATCGACTTCCAAAAAACAATCAAGTTAAGATATTCATAGTTTTCCATAGATTCTGATGTAAAAATAGGCATTCAGAGTGAGAGAGAGAGGGGGGGGAGGATGAGATCCTACTCCGCCCGTTCGCAATGTTTGAAGGTGTAAATCTTTGCGGAACGATTTGTGGTGACCTAGAAACCTGTCATAGGCTCGTAGCATTTATGGTAATGGAATCGATAAAAGGAGAAAGGAAGTAAGGGTAGCGACTTCAAGAAAAGACGGAAGAATCTTACATTGTCGAGAAGGCTATGGGGTCGGAGATCGCCGGAAAAGCCTGCCGGCATCGGAGATGGAACCCACAGCCGATCGAGAATGACACAAAAAGGGTTTTGGCGACGCCTCCGTTCTGGGGAGACCTCGATGACCTCGGATGTAAATTAAGCTTTGAGGGGTCCGATCACCGCCAGAGGCGGTCACCAGACGACTCATCCACTTTTGTACGGTTCAAATTTACAGTCCCGTCGTGATTGACGGTGGAAATGTGGCTTAGCGGACAGATAAGGTTCGTCGGTTGGGCTGCGTGGCCATCATTTTATCTATTTTAAGTCGTCTACCTCTACTAATGCGAAGATTTAATTGCGTTTTTATTTGTTTTTATTTTTGTTTTTGTTTTCGTTTTCTTTCTTCTCTTTGTGCTAGTGCAATGATCAGATGCATAACCATTTATTAAACCTAAATATATAACACCAACAATTTTGTACATGCGCCCAAGGGACATGATACAACGATAAAAATGGAAGAGGTATTTTATAAGAGAATATAATTCGATTTTTTACTGTAATATCGTTCGATGATGAATTTAAAAAAAAAATTATTCGGATGACTTAGGACTTCGGAGTTTATTCGGTGGACGGAATACGATTTCGACGTTGGACTGTCATTCAAGGATGGCACGACTGTGGAGTCCGAGTTGAATTGTAAAAAACTACGAGTGCTTTTTTGATTTCTCCTTGATGGTCGATGGGGGTTACTTGAGCTCCGACCTTATCCGACTCATATCTTAATGAGACATCTTGAAAGTCTGTGGGACAGACTCGATCACTCCTAAATATTAGCCGAAGCGAAGGTTCGGATACCCTAGGGGAATGGTGCAATGGCAAAGTGAAAAGTCATTTCACAAGAAAATATAGTTTGATCCTCTGCTGAGATAATTTTCGATGACGAATTTTGAAAAAATATAGAGGCACAACTCTCTATGTAGGAATTTGTCTGGCGGATAGAGTAAGACTTCGGCATTAGATAGTCTTTCAAAGATGATGCGTCTACGGAATGCGAACTGAACCGTCAAACTACGAATGTTTTCTTGATTTACCCTCGTAATTAATAGAGATCAGTTGGGATTTCAATCTCTTTCCGACTCAACTATTGAAGAAGAGTCCCCGTGGAAACCGTGAGGCTAAACTGACTACCTTCCGAGATCAATCGGACAGAATACTTGAATATTCTGATGTAAAAAAAAAACCTAGTATACTTTTCTAAATATTTTTTATTTTAATTTTAATTACAATGCATTATTAAAAAAAATCAATAAAAATAATAAATTTTAAAATATTGTTTTCACTGTGAATATTTTTTAATTTAACCTCGATACAAAATTTTATAAAATCATATCGATTATCTTTAAAATTAGTCGATCTTCGATATCTAATACTAATTTAAAAAAATAAATAAATCCTGTACATGATTATCAATCTAAAATTGCTAATAAATGTCTCACGTAGTTGACCATTTATTAGATGGATAGTTCAGAAAAATTTAGCATAGAAATTTAAAGATAATCGTTGAAGATACCCATTTATCCTCAAATTGACGCTGACATCGACTGCATGAAATGGTAATAGAATAAGTTATCTCTTCGAACGGTCCGATTAGAACAGTATAAATAAATTTTAAAGAGAAAGAGATCGAAATTTGACAGAGATCAAAATTACTGTCTTGGTCAATGAATGAAAAGACATAATCTCTTATAATTTATCTCTTTTCATTATCATTAAAAAATCAATAATAAAAAATACTAAGAGCTAATATAACCATCTACTCGGAGGTAATAGAATAAGTTGCTAAAGATGTCTTAAAAGGTCTATCACTTTACGTGATGTTTACAAGTTTACTTGAACTTGTATAGGTGTAGTAAAATCTACAAATAAAAATATTAAGTCATGGATATTGTCGCCGCATGAGCGGTTGTAGAATTCGGATCCCTATAAGAACACACATAACCATATCTTTGCAGAAGCGCGGAGATTTCCAGACCGTTGGATCCGACCGCCGTCTTAGCTAGAAGCTCATCATTGGCCTGTCACCAGAGGATAAATGCGAAATTTTTTTAACAGTAAAAAATAATAAAAAAGGAAAAAAAATCATAAACGAAAACAAAGCCTTGGTTTATGCAACATGATAGTATTTCTTTTTTATTTGTTCTGAGTCACTTGCAATGGAAAAGGATTAGGACATGTTGCTTTACCATAAACATGAGTCGTAGAATTCCTAGATTTCCATTTCTCTCCGAGTAATCCTAAAAATCATTATCCCGGCTGCTTATTTCTCCAATTTTTACTATTATGCAAAAATCTCAAAATGTATATTGTGCCTGCAAAATGCTGTCGGAGTTTCAATTTGGAATCCAGACTACTAAAGTACCTTCCAACTAAAAAACAATAAGAGCATTTTGCAAGCAAAATGGTAAATACTAGATAAAATTCTAGAGTTACTTTTAAATAGAAAATCCTCCACAGGCAATTAATCATAAAAAAAAAACATCACAAAGTTAATTTTGTAGATGCCTGTTTAAGATATACTATATCTTTTCTATATTGTTTGCCTCTACCATGTATGGAAATTTTTTAGCTGCTCTGGTAGCCAATTTCTGCACTTCAATGAATTTGGAACTAATTGAATAGTGATGCTCAATATGCAATCATTTACTGCATCCAACTGTAGTGCATGTGTTTTGCAAAACTTTCATTGCAAGTTCAAAGACATAATGAGCTTTCATATACGTAGTCTATCAACTCTTACTTGAGCCAGTATATATGTATTCAGGCAGCCACAGCACTCTCGCCTTTAAATCCTTTATGTTCTGACATTAATGGCTGGTTTGTCAGAGCCTCTTGGCTTTTGCTAACACCCAAGCTATCTGAAAGCTTTGCCCAAAGCTGCAAGGATGGACACTTTTAGCTCTTAAGATAATAACTGACTAGTTTCGGAACTAAATTTAGCAGGAATAGTGCTCTAAGGTCTGGCATCATTTCAGTTTCATCGGAACAATTACTTGACATTTGAAGAGGATAATACCTGCCGATACATGGAAGAATCCCCATGAGTTTTTCTTAGTTCCACCACATACAATGATGGACCAAGTTCAAACACCTATATAAGTTTCAGGAATGAGTGAGAACTTAGTAATTGAAAGACAGATATGTAAAGTGTTTGTAAATTTAAAGGGATTTGTGGAATCCCTACTGATCATATGTTTAATAAACCCATAACATTGATCGCTTTAAAGGGAACGAATTGACATAGGTTTCAAATTGGATTTAGAGACAGCTCGGAATGTATAACAAGGTCCTTCATGTATTCTCTCATCGTCAAAAGAAAGGTTGAAAAATGGCTTACCTCAGTAACAGCTGAAAGTGACTTGACACTCGTTTTAATCTCACAGTTTTGCATCACCTTCAACTGTAAAGATAACATAGGTTTTAATTTTCATTTCATTAACTTAAAGATGGACCAAAAAAAGGTTTCTTATTAGACATTCATTTTTTTAAAAAGAAAAGTGAGGCTAACCTTTCCATGGCCCCTCTGTACTTGAAGTCCCATTGATGTAACAATGTCCTCAATTTTCTTTAGCAATTCTTCTGGTTGACAGTTTGAGGTGAATCTGATCTTTCTACTGGAGGCATCCTAAAGTCAACAAAATTAGGTTATCAGCTTATTCTCAATCATTAGTAGCCTCCTCTAAAGCTTTATATATCAGAACTTGAGGGTTCAAACTCAAATTTTTAGAAAATTGGTAGACGTATTGGGAGTTCACCTCTTCCTCAAAGAACCCAGAGAGGTCAAGGCAAGATGACATTCCAATTAGTTCAAAAGCATTGATATGATGGCATGCATCTCCATGTTTGTCTGCTTCAGGAACCTTGACCAAATATTCAAATTGTTACCTTTTGACACAAAATGATGTGTGGTGATTAATTTAAGTTTCAGAAATTCACCTACCTCTCTGATTGAGAAAGATTCAACATCAGAGTCAGTGTCTTCCTCATCCTCTTCAGGTTCAACAGGAGTATAGTTTTGCTTGAACCATAAATCTTCTTTGATTTGAGCCATATTTATCCTGGTTTGAGGATTTGGGTCAAGGATTCTCCTTATCATATTGCGGGCCCCAGCAGAAAGCCATTTAGGAATCTGGACATCGCCCTTTGATATCTAGCCAATGTAAAAATGAAAATAATTAGACATAATTTCTATATGTCAGGGCTAGTTCTGAAAATATCAATTACTCACTTTTTGATAAAGAACAGCAAGGTTTCTATCATCAAACGGAAGACATCCAGTAAGAATGACATACAATATTACACCACAAGACCAGATGTCTGCCATTGCACCATCATATCCTTTGTTGGCGATAACCTTGAGATCGTGGAAGGAACATGCATTACCATGTGCTTTTCTTTTACAGAAAAAATATAAAAACACACAAAACCTTAGCAGGATTTCAGATACAGTTAGATCAATTTTTACCTCAGGAGCAACATAGTTTGGACTTCCACAGGTTGTGTGCAATAAGCCATCATGCTGGCAAAAGTAATTACAAAAAGAAAAGTAAGAAAAAGCAATGAACATGGTGAACAAATAGCATTATGAGCAAGATGTCTGTTTGGTAGTATTCTACGAAGCACTTACCCCAAATTGTTGAGGCAAAGCACTCAAGCCAAAGTCAGATATTTTAATGTTTCCTTGTGTGTCAAGAAGCACATTTTCTGGCTGTATGCAAAGCATGGAAGAGAATGGAAAAGTCCTATTTAATCAAATTTTATATCTTGTTATAAAATATAAAAAATTCTGTAATTGTTTGATTACCTTTAAGTCTCTGTGGAATACACCTTTCTCATGGCAATAGCTGACAGCATCAATGAGTTGCTGAAAAAGTTTGCGCCCTTCAGGTTCTCGAAGCCTTCCTTTAGATTCCTTATACCGAAGAAATCAAGTGGTCAGTTAGTTATGCAGGAAACAACTATAAATGAATGACAAATTATTTACAGATAATTAATAGGTGGAGTTCTTGCTAAATAGATTGCATCAATGGAGATCATAACAATTCTGCTTACAATTCTATCAAAAAGCTCACCGCCAGTTACATATTCAAGAACCATGTAAATCTTTGTCTTGCTTGCCAGGACCTGGAGATAATGCAAATCATACAAAAGGTAGACTAGTTAGTTCCATGACAATACTACGGCATTAAATGGTTGAAAAATATTCTTCAGATTATTATTAATTAAAATGGTGGATAAAAAGGCCAGCACTTAAATGATTATATCGAAGAGAAAGCAAAAGAAAGAAACGAGAAATTAAGGCTTGGTTTACTTGGATGGAAAGCTATAAGAAGGGAGGAGAGGTAGAGAACATGCAAATTTTATTATTCAGTAGCAATATTTTTATTATTTTATTTATTTATTTAAATTAATATAAGTAGATACAAAAGCACTAGTATTGCTGCTGAGACACCGAAATGAGAGAGGAGTCGGCAAGGGATGATGATTTGACAACTTCCATGAGCTGACTTAGCTAGATCAATTGTCTCCGGAGCTTCATCTTGTACTGCGGCCGAGATGGCGAGGGTCGCCGGAGTTGTCGGGGCGATGACCTGTGGAGACTCACAAACATGTGAGACAGGGGAGCCGAAGGAGACCTCGGCCAAGCCCTTCTAATGCCCAAGTTGGAACACGGAGAACATGGAGAAAGCTGCCTAAAGAAACGAAACTGAAGATTATAGGTTACCGGAGCCCCCCTATTCCTCCTCCTTGTTACCTTTATATAGGTGATGACGCAAAAGAAGTCTGGTGACGTGACTCCTGATGGGGACGTGACTTCACAGAGGAGATCTTGGGAGGCATGATCTAATTATAACGGAAATGTGACGGTACGAAAAGGATCTTAGGAGGCATGACCTTATTACGACAGAGACGTGACTGTTTGAAGGGGATATTGGGAGGCATGACCTTATTATGATAGAGACGTGACTTAATAGCGGAGACTGTAGAAAAGAGTTTTCCGGTCAGAGATACAAACATCGTCTAACTAAGCTAATGATAGACGAAGTTGAATCATCAAGCTGAGACATGAAGCTGAATCATCAGGCTGAGATATGAAGTTGAATCATGAGACTGTGGTCGAGCTAGGCCGAGATATAAACTGTGGCCGAGGCCGAGATATAAGTTATGGTCGAGCTATGCTTATGGCCGAGGTAGACAAGCTTATGGCCGAGACAAGATGTGATCGAGACAAAATATGGCCGAGACAAGCTTATGGTCGAGGTAAGCTTATGGTCGAGGCAAGATGTGTCAGAGACAAGATATGATCGAGACAAGTTTATAGCCGAGGTAAACTTATGGCCGAGACAAACTTATGACCGAGATATAATGGTCTTTTGGCTGATTTAAATTAACTTGTTGCTCTTGATCGGGTCCTCCTAGACTCCCACTCAGCTTGACTATCGACTTAACTTTGCTACTTGGCTGAGGATATTTCTATTCACATCATAAGCATCCCCCTCTTGTCTGGTCGAAAGAGGCATAAGTCCGACTGACTAGACTTGTGTCGAACATAAAAAGAACGTGTAAAACTGACCTCTGTTACCAAAGTAAAGCTTAGTGAAGATGCAGAAGTGGAGATCAAAGGGATTACCAAGGGAGAAAATGCCAAGAGTCACTATATATGTTGAATAACTGGATGATGTGGTCCGAGACATAAAGGAATAGCCCACGCCATGACAGGTGACTTTGCTGATAGATACCTCGGTCTGAGACATAAAGGAATAGACGGCGCTGTGATAGGCGACTTTGTTGCAATGCGCCATGATAGGCGACTTTGCTGAAATGCATCATGATAGGCAATTTAAAGAAATGCGTCGTGATAGGTGACTTTGCCGAAATGCACCGTGATAGACGACTTGAAGAAATGTGCCATGATAGACGACTTTGCTCAAATGCGTCGTAATAGACGACTTTGCTGAAATGCGCCGTGTAGGCGACTTGAAGAAATACATCGTGATAGGCAACTTTGCTGAAATGCACCGTGATAAGCAACTTAAAGAAATGCGCCGTGATAGACGACTTTGCTGAAATGCATCATGATAGGCAACTTGAAGAAATGCATTGTGATAAATGGCTTTGCTGAAATGCGTAGTGATAGGCGACTTAAAGAAATGTATCGTGATAGATGATTTTGCTGAAATGCGTCGTGATAGACGACTTAAAAAAAGTGTCATGATAGGCGACTTTGCTGAAATGCGCCGTGATAGGCGACTTAAAGAAATGCGCCGTGATAAGCGATTTTGCTGAAATGCACCGTGATAGGTGCCTTTGCTAAAATGCATCGTGATAAGCAACTTAAAGAAATGAGTCATGATAGACGACTTTGCTAAAATGCGCCGTGATAGGCGACTTGAAGAAATGCATCGTGATAGGCGACTTTGCTGAAATGCGTTATGATAGGTGACTTGAAGAAATGTGTCGTGATAGACGACTTTACTGAAATGGGTCATGATATGCTACTTGAAGAAATGCGTCGTGATAGGCGACTTTGCCGAAATACGTCATGATAGGCGACTTAAAGAAATGCGTCGTAATAGGCGGCTTTGCTGAAATGCGCCGTGATAGGCGACTTGAAGAAATGTGCCGTGATAGGCGACTTTGTTAAAATGCACCGTGATATGCGACTTTGCTGAAATGCGCCATGATAGACGACTTTGAAAAAATACGCCGTGATAAGCGACTTTGCTGAAATGCACCGTGATAGACGACTTGAAGAAATGCGTTGTAATTAGGGGTGTAAACGAATCGAGCCGGTTTGCGAACTTTTTGAACCAGTTCGAATAATATTTGGTTCGAATTCAAAATTATCGAATTCGAGCCGAACTCGAATATGTACAAATATTTTTCGAATCGAACTCAAGCCGAAATAATATTGTTCGATTATTCACGAACTATTCGCGAACCTTAATTTTTTATTTATTAAAAATTTTCGAATATTAAATCGAGCATCCATTTTCGAATATCAAATCGAGCATTAATTTTCGAATATAAATCGAGCCTATTTGAAAATTTCGAATCGAATCCGAACTCGAACTTTGATTCGAATCGAATTCGAGCTCAAAATTATTAAATTTTCGAACTTCGAATTGAATTTGACTATGCCAATTTGAATTCGAACTCGAATATTAAATTTTTTTAAAAATTCGATTCGATTCGATTCGTTTACACCCCTAGCCGTGATAGACTGATAGGCGACTTTGCTGAAATGCGCCATGATAGGTGACTTGAAGAAATACGTCGTGATAAACGACTTTGCTGAAATACACGGTGATAGGCGATCGTGACTTGAAGAAATGCGTCATGATAGGCGACTTTACTGAAATGCTCAGTGATAAGCGTCTTGAAGAAATGTGTCGTGATAGATGACTTTGCTGAAATGCATCGTAATAGGCGACTTGAAGAAATGCATCGTGATAAGCAACTAGAGTTGTCAAATGGGACGACCCATAGCAGGGCGGGTTAACCCGTCGTAAAATCAATATTTAGCGGGAAGAGGCGGGCCGACCCGCCATCTCGGCGGGTTGAAAAATCTCCAACCCAACCCAACCCAAAGCGGGTAGCGGATTAGACGGACCAACCCGCAGGTCAAAAATTAAAAAAATATATCTAAAATTATTGAGACATTTAGAGCTTGAGATAATGATCGGTAAGACAGAAGGGGTACCATGATTAAAAAAATAAGTATTTGAAGTAACTAAAATCTTATAATTGGAATTCAATAATCGACCTGTAAAATTGAGTACCGATGTTTTTTATTCCTTTCCAATGTTCTAAAATATCCAAATCTTGTTAATTGCAAATGTAAATTTTTGCTCCTCCAAATAGAGATTCAATTGAGATTTTCTAGCCCTTGTAATTATTTGATTTTGATATGTCATTATTTCCTACATTGATTAAAATAGTAATGACAAAATAATATAAAAAAATAGAGTACTTCATCAAATATTCTTTTGTTTTTCCTCTTAACTTTTTTTATACTTTATTGAGGTGCATGTGTGATAGAAGATGATTGTGATAGTGAAAAACTTGTCTTGTTAATATTAAAATATTAGTTAAAAAACTTATATAATTTTAACTCATGCCCACTTCGGGCCGTAATCTGCCTGTGACCTGCAACCCGCGCAAGTTGATCCGTTTAGACCCGTCAAAATGGAGGGTTGATAAAATTTCAACCCAACCCGCTTAAATTATTTGGCGGGACGGCCAATCCGACGGGCCCAACCTAACTTGACAGCTCTATAGGCGACTTGAAGAAATGCATCGTGATTGACAACTTTACTAAAGGAGAGAAGGTCGACACGAGGGCTTATGAATTGCCTCGACCGAAATACGAGGAAGTTCAGCACGAGGGTTTACGAATTGCCTTGGTCGAAATACGGAGAAGGTCGGCACGAGGGCTTACGAATTGCCTCAGTCGAAATACAGATCCTCCGACTCCAGAAGACCCGCGGAGTCGATGAGAGATTCATGAATAATTGTAACCCTCCATAAAATTTGACCGAGTAATGTAATACTGCAAAACATAAACGGACGAGAAAAAAGCAAAGCAAAAAATCCAACTGACCTGGGAAGAATCAACTCCGACAGATCTAACTTGAGAAGAGTTATCTTTAGAAGAGCTTGAGAAGAGGTAACTCGAGAAGAGATTTGTAAGAGACATCTTGGAAGAGCTCCGGAAGAGCTAACTTTGGAAGAAACATCTTGAAAGAGCTCCAGAAGATACATCTGATTTGGGAAGAGCTCGAGAAGAGCTAACTGGGGAAGATCTTTGGAAAAGACATCTTTGAATAACTCCTTTGGAAGAGCTATTTTTGAGGAGCTCGGAAGAGCTAACTTTAGAAGAGACATCTTGAAAGAGCTCCGGAAGATACATCTGATTTGGGAAGAGCTCAAGAATAGATAAATTTGAGAGCTCGGAAGAGACATCTTCGAATGAGAGAGCTTTGAGAGGAGCTCTTCGAAGAGACACATTTGGATGAGAGAGCTTTGAGAGGAGCTCTTGGAGGAGACACATTTGGATGAGAGATCTTTAAGAGGAGCTCTTGGAAGAGACATCTCCGAATGAGAGCTTTGAGAAGAGCTCTTGGAAGAGATATCTCCAAATGAGAGCTTTGAGAAGAGCTCTTGGAAGAGATAACTTTAACTCCGGAAGATCTGACTTAGGAAGAGCTTTGGAAGAGATATGACTCGAGAATAGCTATCTTTGGAAGAGACATCTTGGACCATCTGACATTAAGACGCCTCCCATCTCAATGTCTCAGCTCCAACGTTTCCCACAAATGGCGTCATTTATGTTGCGGCTGAGACACCGAGATGAGAGAGGAGTCGGCAAGGGATGATGGTTCGACAACTTTGGTGAGTTAGCTTAGCTGGATTAACTGCCTACAGAGCTTCATCTTGTACCGCGGCCGAGATGACGAGGGTCGTCGGAGCTATCGAGGCGGTGACCTGAGGAGACTCACAAATGGGTGAGAAAAGGGGGTCGAGGGGGACCTCGACCAAGCTCCTCTGATGCTCAAGTCAGAACGTGGAGAATATGGAGAAAGCTGCCTAAAGAGGTGAAGCTGAAGATTAGAGATTACCGGAGCCCCCCTATTCCTTCTCCTTGTTACCTTTATATAGGCGATGGCACAAAAGAAGTCTGGTGATGTGACTCCTAATGGGGACGTGACTTTACAGAGGAGATCTTGGGAGGCATGATCTAATTATAACGGAGATGTGACGGTACGGAGAGGATCTTAGGAGGCATGACCTCATTACGATGGAGATGTGACTGTTCGGAGAGGATCTTGGGAGGCATGACCTCATTATGATGGAGACGTGACTTAATAGCAGAGACTGTAGAGAAGAGTCTTTCAGTCAAAGATACAAACATCATCTAACTAAGCTGATGATAAATAAGTGAATTATCAGTGAGACATGAACGAATCATCAGGTGAGCGAGCTGAATCATGAGGCTGTGTAGTTAGTCGAGATATAAGTTGTGGCAAGATATAAGCGTGGTAGGCGAGGATATAAGTTGTGACTGAGCTAGAGCGATATATAAACTGTGGTTGAGGCTGAGATATAAATTGTGGTCGAGCTATGCTTGTGACCGAGGTAGACAAACTTATGGCCGAGACAAGATGTGGTCGAGACAAGATATGGCAGACATGAACACGCAGAGATAAACTTATAATCGAGACAAGATGTGAGAGACAAGATATGATACAGCATGGTTTGAGAGACAGAGATGTGGTGAACGAGCTTATGATCGAGATATAATGGTCTTCTAGCTAATTTAAATTAACTTGTCGCTCTTAATCGGGTCTTTCCTGAGCTCCCACTCAACTTGACCACCGATTTAACTCGGCTACTTGGCTGAGGATATTTCTATTCACATCAACTAGAGTTCCCACTCCATTAAAAAAAAGTATACTTTTCTTGTTAGGGATGAATATTACGAAGGTAGTGTACAAAAATTATCCTTCAGATTTACTGCGAACGAAGGAAGGCAGTCTACCTCCAGGAATATATTTTTTTTAAAAAAAAAGTAGACTTTGTTAATTTTCCTAATCATTCCTTTTGGGGTGGAAGGGGGAGGTCTTTGTTTTTTTGAAAAAAAAAAAAATGGCACCTGACTGCCATAAAATTTCAGCTCGACAAGGCTAAATGGACAATTGTTTCGTGGTGGACCAAGAAAGACAAGAAAGGATAAGGTTTAAAGACCAAATCAAGTCGTCTATTCCATCTCTCAAAAAATTTCCCTTCTCAAATGATCTACGCTGGTCCCATTCTCAACATCCGTCATCAACGGAGAAGCAATACCACGAGATCTTTCTAGTTTAAGGTAAACCACAAGATCATGAACCAACAGCCAATGCCACAAGTCAAACCGTGTTCGATGTTGTGGCTGTCATGTGGCTCGTGGCCTAACTCGCAACGGAAGCTTGCAGGAACTGACTATTTCAAAATGGAAGACAGAAAGAACGAAGAAGAGAAATGGGAAATTCCAGTAAAGGTAGAAGAGAAAATTCGCGGTCTCGTCTGATGCGGTCGAAAAATATATCTAGAATATTCCAAAGACAAAACATAATCGAGGAAACAGAGTGAAGGAGAAACGAAAAACCTCAAACAATCTGACAACATTGGGATGCCTGAGGAGCTTCAACGTCGCAATCTCCCTCTTAATCTGCAACCCAGAAGAAAAAAAAAACATCATCGTCCAAATCAAGCATCACACAGTTGCCCAAATCTGTAAGAACATAAAAGAAATTACATGTACCGCTTCTAACCTGGTCGTGGGTTCGGAGATCGAGGACGCGCTTGCGCTCGAGGATCTTGACGGCGAAGCAACGCCCGGAATCGACGTGGCGGGCGAGCTTGACCTTGGCGAAGTTGCCCTCGCCGAGCGTCCGCCCGATCTCATACTTGCCCACCCGAACCACCTCTGCATCCTTCTTCATATTTGTAATTTCCGTCAGAAGGACGTGGCGGCGGTAGCCGGCGGGCGGTGGCGACCGATAACGATACGCTCCGTAAACCGAGATCGAGAGGAATCACGGAAACGGTTCGAGTTATGGGGACGGAAGGTGTATTTAATTAAGTCCCTGGACAGGATCATCGTCAATAACGCAGCCCAGAGCGAACCGGTTCACATATCGGTTGGGTTCGGTTCGTTTTGGGATTGGAACCGGCGGGCCCACAGGATTTAAAACCACTGCATCAAGCCGCAATTCGAATCGGACGGGCCCACCGCACCGAGCCGCTCAACTGTTTACCTCCACGATCTCCAATTCACAATTGGAAGCATATTTGTTTCCACACATATTAAACACGGGCATCGACAAATGTGCTCCATCCATCTAAAAATTATAATAATAAAGAAAAAAACATATTTTTAGCAGAGAAATTTTATTTTTCTCTCTCTCTTTTTTTTTAATTACAATTTCATGGTTATCCCTCACCCACGGAAGAGAGAGGCCCAATCTCTGTACAGTTTAGAAGGCCCAGTTGGCAAGCATGGGCCGCACTTTGGAGGTTTGGAAACTATGCCTTGATGGAGTTTCTTCCAGACCACAGCGAAAAAATAATTAAGTTTCTAGTACTGCAGATCATGACATTAAAAAAAAAATTAAATTATTCGATTTAAATTTAATAACCTGAATCTTGTCTTTTCAGCAAACACCTTAATTGAGTGCATCACCACCTGCTCAGCCATATACTTCCGTACTATTTAACTCCTTTTATCGAATTCTACATCATACATACATTTTCATGATTATCATCTTGACAGAACCCTAAGTCTGATGATAGTACTGAGTGATTAGCTTGACCATGTACATCCCAACCAAACCTTTTTATAATTAATTAAGGTATTTAATTAAATGACGTTAACAGTTTCTCCTACCACGCTTAATCATGGAATTAAAGAGATTAATGTTTTTTTTTTTCACTTTTCGTGAAGGTTCTCCAGTCTCTATATGACATGAAAGATGCACCAACTCCGTTTGACATCCATGCTAAAGCAGTCTCTCATCTAAAAAGTTCTCAAGGACTACTCATCTCCCTAAAGCTAGAGGATAACAGCTTCATGATTGCCAAAGAGATTTTGAAATTAATGGAGTGAAAATATACTGGTGTGTTGTAATATACACCTCCATGTACGAGGAACGTCTGCTATTGTGCATTATTATTATTTATACATGTTTTAACTCAAAGTTTTTCATGATTAGTTACCACCAAAAACTTTACGTGCCTCACTGTACTGAAGTGGTTGCCCCTTTCACTCTCCCCGCCCACGCAAGATTTCATTTGTTTTTCCAACTGCGATTAATATATTTAACATGTCACACAGTTCATCGCCATCCCATAGCTACCAATATTATTAAGTGTAAAATTACTACTTTAATTTGAGAGATATTGAAATGCTATCTAACAAAGCAGACAAAAACGTTAAAGAATGACCGATGAGCTTAAAGTACCATCTTCCACAGCCTTCTCTGAGCTTAAATAGATCATTTCTGTTTTCAACAGTGGTAATGTGTGGGCTCATGGTTCCGTCTCACTTGCAAAGTCAACACTGGGATGGATACTGATGAGGGCATTTCAACGATCAACTGGAGGACCAAAACCTGAAAGGAAAGAGGCTTGCATGAATCGTAGAACTTACGGGTGTTGTAGTTGCACTAGCAATTAATGGCCTCTTCTTATCCAAAAGAATGAGGTGTTGCTTTATACTCCTCTTGTCTTAGAAGGCATGGCGTCCTTCTACTTACATAATAAGACCCGAAGTTTTACCTCTTCCCATGTAACTTTAGAATTGTAAGGTTTTGTTTTTTTCTTTTTCTTTTTCCCTCTCTCTTTTCTTTAAGGTGTGAGGTTTTTTATGATATATCATTTTTGGTTAAAAGGATTTTCCTAACTTGTAATGCGTGTTCGTTGAATTTTTCCTTTGTTCTAACTTGCAAGTAGGCTAGCTAGGGAGGTCTTTTATCTTCTTTATTAAGGAATGAGGTCTTCGTCTTACAGGGCATTTATGTTTTTGAATCCACTCGAATTAATTAATAATCTACTAATTTAACTCGATTATACACTCATTTCGTACGATAAACATATACATGACTTAAACGACTAAAATATACAGGTAATCATTTTAAAGAAACTGAAATAATTCAATTCCTAAACACAATCCGATATTGAAACTCAAAGTACTTAAACGAATCAACTAGTCCTAGCTCTTGCCTGTTAATTAGCTATGGTGATCGATCGAGTTCGCTCTTGCCATTCAAAGTGTGAATCTTTCTTCCTCTTACTTGTTAAACAAAGTGTTCTTTTTCCCCTTCGTCTATGGTTGAGAGAGAGAGAGACGACAAGCTAGGCCACATGTCTAATCATATTCAACAGTAAGACCGTGTGCATGGACGCATGCCATTTGGAATATATATGTCAAATAAACAATATTGGCTATCGAAGACATGCAAATACATCAGCAGAATATTTGATATGAATATGAAAAAGGCCAAACTTAACGACCTACGTGATACTGAACATGGACAAGGTCAAGACAAGTGATGGAAAGAGATGGCGATAGAGCTGAAGAGAAATATTCTGTAGAGATTGGATACCACCGCCCAATTGTCAAAAAGGAACGGCACGAGTAAAGCGTGAAATCTCTGTGCCGACGGCTCTTTATCCCCAGTTTTAAATCTCTTTATCATTTTACGCTGGCCATTAACAGCATTCTACTTCAATTCGTCTGATGAAATAAAGACAAAAAAAAAAACTTTTACTGCGTAAGTGTATAATTAGCTTGCTGTGCTTAATTAATTTGCAAGGCCGGAAGCAATTCTATAGAGTTGGTGAGTGAAACGAATTAAATGTTCTAATTAAAAAATCAACTGCAGAAAATATAAATCAACTTTTTAAGACGTGTGGCCTACTCACTTTATCGCAACAAACCGGCAATACTTTTTCTCATTCTTGAACAATGAGATTTGTCTCGAAAAAGACTTGCAAGATCTACCTATTCATAAATAATGGCCTCCCTTTCCTGCTTTAGCTTTCAAAGTCCGTGGAAGAGGAAATTACTGTGCTAACTGCTAAAGCAGATTTGATGAATGTAATCAACATTTATGTGGACAATACAATTCAGTACTGCTCGGCTCTAGTTTTCTATTGTAATTTTAACCATTTTAAAACGATGAAGCTCTTCTATATAAGTTTTTAAATCGTTTTTCAGTTTAAACATTATAAAGTCTAATTTAGCATATATTTTATGAAGTGGATACATTTGATACATGGATTTTGGTAATGTTACTTTCAGATTTGTCTCGATCTGCATTTGAAGTTTTTCTTTAATTCAATTTGACACCGTATTTCACAGTATTATTGTAATGACATAAACTTCTCTTTTTTTTTAGAAAAAATAGAAATCAGATGGATTTGCTAGAGTTTCAGTAAATTGTTATCCTTATTTTGATGATAATAAATTTATTACTACTTAAACTGTTGCTAGTAAAGTTATGTTGATATCTTTACACATGAACTTGCACTCGTTTAATATTTTGCACAATAGTTTCATTTTTCTTAACATCATGTCATGAAGTAGTTAATTAACTACGAAATGAAAATACTTAATTTTAGTTTATTTGTTAATCGAATACTTAACTAAATGGGTATATATATTTTATGCATTCCATTATAATCTTCTCCCAAAAAATTAGTAATTACACCATGCACTAAGAACAAATTGAAGGATGCAATTATTATTAACAATAATAAATCATATCATATAATTACCAATATATGTGTATATATATATATTTAAATCCTTAGTATAATTCCATCAATTTTCACTCAATACACACTCATATCTATCCTCATGTAATTATTCTTTAATTAAATTGCCGTGGGGGATATGTTGATTGCTAGAATTTCCCAATTTTTCTGTGTTAAATTTTCAAAGTTATATTAAGCTTCCATCCAACTTCATTTAATCTGTGCGCCTGCCGGCCGGCCGGCCTGCCGTTTCTTCTATAGGGAACCACGGCTTATGTTGTCCGACATGGACATCGTCGACGCTGTCCTCGTCAAGCTCCATAGATCGCCATCCTCTTGTGAACGGTACACGCCGTCCTCATTCTCCTCCTCGCTTATTCTACCAACCGGTGAGTGGATGTCAAAGGCGAAGCAGGCTTCCTCGCCGACGTTTGTGCTACTGCCGTCGAGTTGCGAGGCAAGAAGCCGGTCGAAAGAAGCCCAGTCGCCGGCGGCCGGTCCCGCTTCCGCTGTCTTCATGCCGCACGATCCATCTACAGCCATAGAGCTGCAGTACGGGTTAATGTCGATGATCGGGGTCTCCAGCGCCGGTAGCTTCATGAACATCTCCAGCAGCCCTCCACCGGCGATTTCACTCGGCCGCCGATAATCGACGGCGCCTTTACTATTGCAGCTCGCACCGCGTTCCCTCTTGCACGATCTACCCATGAACTCGAGAATCTGATCCAATGCGCCACCGCCGTCGCCGCCGCGGCTACCAACAGAAGAAGAGTTGTTGGCTCCGGCATCGACGCTGGGTTTGTGATGGTGGTGGAGATTCTTCTTCTTGAACACTCGGCACACCACCCACCCTTCTTCTTGGTTATGATCATTAATACTAGAACTGATCGTCATTTCTCCCGATTCCGCGCCACCGATCTAAATTATATTGTTAATTAAATACTCACATATAAATTGCAAATGAAATCACTAGATAAGAATGATTACGTGGATGAGATCTTGGGGGTGGTCCTCGAGCCTGTACTCGTGCATGATCCAGTCGGACTTCTGCCCGTGGGGGGCGCGACCTGTGTAGAACACCAGCGTCTTGCGCATTCCGATCCGGCGGGTGCCGGAGTAGATAAGCTTGTCGCGCCCGGTGGCCTTCCAGAAGCCGGCGGCGGTTGCCCGGTTGGTCCGCGTGCCGGTGGGGTATTTCTTGTCCTTGTGGCTGAAGAAGTACCAGTCGCTCTGCGGCGTGGACGATCCGATCCTACACTTCTCTGCAAACGCATATATCATCACACAAAACTGCAACTAACTGGCTGCAGCAATTCATCCACAAACGGAACCTTGTATGTCCCATGGCTCGAGCTTGTTGAGGTCGACGTCGCGGATGACGTCGAGGTCGATCTTCTGGGAGGAGACCTTCTTGCGGAGGTAGTAGGAGATGAGCTCCTCCTCAGTGGGGTGGAACCGAAATCCCGGCGGCACCACAGACTGCCCGTTCACTTGGATCATGCTCATGGCCTCTACCTCGGCTAGCTGATCAACGAAGCAAGAGCCGAAGCGAGATTAGAAAGGAAGGAGCAAGGAACCGATGGGGAAGACAGTGGGTGATCATCAAGCTTATTTATGTAGTGCAGAAATTAATTAACGATATATATTTGTGTCAAATTAATTAACAAATTGAGACATAGACGTGCCATCACGCAACGATCTCGTTGTCTTTGTTGCTGTTGTCGATGATGATGGTATGGTCCCTAACGGACAGTAGCAGCGAGATCAGTACTGTAATTAGAGACGTAGACGGGGACGAAGAGAAGGCGCAACGTAACGCCTGACCCTGCAGGAAATTTAACTTTACAAAAGAGAAGGGATCGGAGGGGCAACAGGCAAACAGCTAACAGCCAAGGCAACTACCTCCATCGCTGTAAAGAGCACTGGGCGCGCCACTGTTTGGGTGGGCGCCAATGTTTGGTGATAAAAATTAAAAGTAAATAGGTTTTTTTTTTTTGTCTTCAATTTGAGAATTTTAACAAAAATCAAAAGTTTTATAGTAAACGAAATATTTAATTAATCAAACTTGGATTGGATCTAGTTAACACGACGATCAGAGTATATTTTTTTACGTACTTGAGAGTTTCCTTATACACACTAGCTTAATTAGTGTAAATGAACTGAATCGAAATGAACTTTAATTTTTTTTTAATATTCGAGTTCGAGTTTAAATTTGAATTGACATATTCGAATTCGATTCGAAGTTCGAAAATTTAATAATTTTAAATTCGAATTTAAATTTGATTCGAAATTTTCGAATATTAATTTAAACCGTCGATCACTATTCAAAATTGAGGTTCGATTTAATATTCGAAAATTGATGTTCGATTTAATATTCGAAAATCTTTAATAAATGAAAAATTAAGATTTGTAAATTGCTCGTAAACAATCAAATAATATCATTTCAAATCAAATTCGATTCGAAAAATATTTATACATATTCGAATTCGACTCGAAAAATTCACAAACCGACTCGATTCATTTCCACCTCGAATACACACTCAATTTCTTCGAATTATATGCGAGCAAACTCCTCCGTTAAATCACGATGTGACAGTAGCAGCGGGTGGAATACAAGTAAATTCATATGCGCTCGTTTATTTTATTTTTAAGTTAATCTATCAAGTTTGCTCTTAGGTCTATGCGGGCATCGAGATGGATGGGTGGGAGATAGAGCACTTTCATGGGCTCCACGATAACTAAGCAAATGGCCAATCTACCCGAACCAACGAGCAAGTCGTGCGAGTGGAGAATTCTAATGAGCAAAGTACTTTCTTTTTTCTTTTCTTTTTTTTTTTTTGAAAAAGAAAAAAAAAATTAAAAAAGAGATAATTCCAACAGACAATCTTGTACATCGTCCGGTCATCCGGTGACAGCGGAAGTCTTTGTGTATAGCAGAAGTCTGTGTGTGAATTTTACGATGCGGTTAATCCGACAAAGCGAAATAGGCAGTTTGGTTTCTCTCCGGATCTGCAACGCCCAGTTCGAGCAATTTTATTTCACGTGTCGGCAAAAACTAACACTCGAGAGAGCCAAATCCAGGTCCAAGGCCCGGTCCGGCCTCTTGGTCCGCCAAATTCGTGGAGTCTCCTTTATAGGTGGCTCGCTAGCTTTCAAATTGCGAGTCCAATCAAGGCACTTAGGTTTATGGGTGACCACGGTTCGGTTCGAATCGTGAATTGAATCGGAATCGATGATTTAAAAATCGAATCGAAATCGCTTTTTCAATTCCGGTTCCCAAATCAAAATCGGAATCAAAAACATATGGTTTACTTTCGGTTCTTAAATTTTCAGAATCATAACCGAAGTAAAATCGAAATCGAAACCGAATCAGAATTGGAACCAAGTATTTTTTTTATTAAAATCAAAATTGAATTTTTAAAAATAATTTGATATTTAAATGGTAAATGAACTATGAAAATTTTGATTCCTCTATGCTTCAAAAAAATAAACAGACAATTTAATTTATATAAATTAAATTCATTTTTTTTAAGTATTAAATCAAAGATAATATAATAATAATAATAATAATATATTCTCTCTTTTTAATTGGTATAAAATTTAAATTTAAATATAATTTAAATTAAAATAAAATGATCAAATTAATAAATTAAAAAATAATATATTTATATCGTCTATTAAAAAAATAAAAGACTTAAAATTAAATAATTTAAATTTTAATTCTAAACAATTTTAATCGAAATCGAATTGTAAAGAATTGAAATTGTCGACTAACAGTTCGATTCCGATTCCGATGGATGATGAATCGGAATTGACGATTCTAAAATCAAAACCGAATCGTAAGGAATCAGAATCGACTATTCCAAAATCAAAACTGAATCGTAAGAAATTAGAACCGACGATTTCGAAACCGAAACTGAAACTGTTGAATGATAAATCGAACCTAGCGATTCCGAAATCGAAATCAACTATTTTACAACCGTGGTCACCCCCTACTTGGGCTCCTTCCTCTAGCTTCGTGAAGGAGCATTGCATGTGAAGGAGCATTGCGTGTGTCCTTGTGAGGATTGAGGATGACATCGTGACTAAAATACGATAGTATTTATAGATAAGACAGGGATTGATTTTGAAGGAGGTCTAAAATTTTTTTCTGTATTCAAATGACCTCCACGTATTTTGACCACCACGTCAAGGCCTATAGAGTCTTCTGTGATTTATTTTCCTCACAATGGTTGTAAAACATATCAGTGGGGGTCGCTAGGTTGGTGATTCTAACCTTTTGCGAGTGAAGGAGCATTGTATAGGATATGATGTGGATTGATTTTGGAGAAGGTTTGAAATTTTTTCCTGAATTCATATGACTCCTACGTGTCTTGATCATCACGTTAAGGTCTATAAAATTCTCCATAATTTATCTCTCCTCATTATGACCATAGAATAGACCGATGGAGTCACTAGCTTGATGGTTACAATATTCTATGGGGAAGGAGCATTGCATAGTCTCCATGGGATGAAATAGCGGCTAAGGTATAGCTAAGCTTGCGGGTACGACAATAGTCAATTTTAGAAGAGATTTGAAATCCTTTCTCGAATTTAGATGATTCCTATGTATTTTTGTCATCACGTTCGATTCATTGTAATTTATCTTTCTATCAATAGAAATTATTAAATTAGATTTACGGATTTCAACCGGGTACCAAAGGGAGGCGGCGTTCAAGCGAGAAAGGGCTCTCTCATACGCCTTCTCGCATCAAGTAGGCAAATCCTCTCTTCTGCTTCCTCTGTTTTCCTCTGGGCTGTGTCTGAAGTCGACGTGCCTTCGTGTGGTACGCAACACCTATGCTTCGGAGATCAGACCGGAACCTAACCCCCTCACTGGAGGATGACTTCGATGATGAGATAGCTTCGGCGGGAGAGTATGGGCCGGTCCGGTGGATGGACCGCCGGATGGCGTCAAGGTCCTCCTTTGACAACAGAGCAAGTAGCAGGCGCCCCTCTGCAGAGTTCCGTGATCCCATCAAAACGTTGGAGATCGACACCATTAGCCCTTTCTCCTACGCCAACTCCCTCAATCCTCGCCGTCAGACACCACCGGGCTGGCACCCATCCCCCCCCACCGATCCTCCGTCACACCATCACCTCCAAAGTGCGCCCTTTGCAGGTCCGCTCGGACAGTCCCCTCGCCGGACTTCTCCACCGGTTATACCCCCCCGGTGCCGAACTACATGGCGGCGACGGAGTTTGCCAAGGCGCGAGTGCGGTCGCTGAGCGCCCCGAGGCAGCGTCCAGGGACGCCGGAGAGGTTCGTCAGTGGGACGGCCAAGAAGCGGCTGTCCTACGTACCCAACGCCGGGCCCATACGGGTGCCCGCAGAGCTTGCGGAGCCCGAGCTTCCAGAGCGCTGCGGCTTGATTCGCCGAGGAGCAGCGGTCCAATGCGTCGCCCTCCTGCAACGACAGTCTCGGAGGCGAAGCGTCACCGTCGTCGACGGCGGACCTCCGGCGGTGGCTCCGGTGAGCAGGGCGCCGTGCTCTGCTTACGCTGTACCTTACTTCACTGTAGTTTTTCTTGCTTTTTTGCTTTGGTGGGCTCACCCTCTCGTGCAGTGTGGTGGGATTGAGGCGCGCGAAAATTTTCATTTTGATAACGTGGCGGTGGTGGCGGCGGCTGGCAAGGCCATGTGTGAGAGTCTGCTCTAGTCTACTACGGAGCTCAAAAAGAAGTGCAGGTTATTGCTTCACGTGGCATGCTTTACCAGCCTTCTCCATTGATGGGAAATCATGGGACGTGGCGTCACATCCAGCGCTGCGCAGGGGTTGAGCAGCGAACGGAAACGAAGAGAAGAGTTCAGATCCTAACGACTTGTTTGGATGGGGTGAAAAAAAAGTTCCAAAGGGAAATATAATGAAACGGGAAGAGTAAATATAGGACAAAAAAATATAAATTTTGTTTGATAAGAGATCAGGGAAGGGGTATACTCAAATATTTTATTATCATCTATAATTTATATATTTTAAAAATAAATAAATTATTTAGATAAACTTATGAATATTTATCCAATTTCAAGAGAATAATGAGAAAAAAAATTAAAGATAAAAATTTATAAATTAAACATAATAAAATATAAAAAATAATTTAATTAAGTATTCATATAGAAAGATGAATATGATTTTATGAGATTCATTTTCATATTCGAATATGAAATTCTCATATCGATTATTTTATTATTTAATCGGATTAAAAATATATATATCCTTTTCCATTGAGATCAAGTATTGATTTGGAAGAAATTGTCGACACCATCCGTGAGTATTTGTGACTCCTTCGTTATCCAATGTCCGATCTCTCTAGGATTCAATGATTGATTATAATGCACAAACAATTAGACGGTGGATAATGAAGGTGCTCACAGATAAGTTCTATAGGATAACATTTGAAAATGTTATCCTACACAACTCATTCATTAGCACCTCTATTATCCACCGTCTGATCCTTTATGATTCAATGATTGAACTATAGTGTGCAAACAATCGAACGACGCAATGCATTCCTTATGTTGCATCGTTGTTCGATCGGTCGATCGAACCGTGGTTAGATTCCAATCAGATTTCGATCGAAATCCGATGGAATTGTAGTCGCTAGCGCCGTGATCTAGCCGAGCACGAAGTTCAGTTGGACTGCAATTGGATTCCGACTAGAATCTGACTACGATCCGGGTGGGCAAGCGGTGTCGATTGTCGAGATCTCCGATGGGAAATATTATGCATTTTCCATTTACTGTGTTTGTTTCTGATCGAAATCCGATTGAATTGCAGTTGCTAGGGTCACAATCGCGATCAATTCTAGGCATGATTTAGTCGAAATCCGATCGTTCGACGGCGATGCCAAACGTCGTCGAGTGGAAGTTTTTCCAATGGAGAACACTGTGTATTTTTCATTTATTGTGTTCGCTTGACGCACGCATGAATTGCATAAACCGCGACACCAATATGTTATTCTACCCAACTCATCCATGAGCATTCATGACTATATTTATTATCCATAGTTCGATCGGGTGTGTACTATATTATATGAGATTGATAAACCGTGTGCCTTATGTTGCACGATTTCATGTGTGAGGATGTACAGAAAATGGAAAATGAACCATGTTTCTTCTTTGCATGCTCATAGGTCGACATCGTCGAAGATCGATCAAATTTTGACTATGATCCAGTCAAAATCGAAAATTCAATCGGAATCAGAATCTAAATAGAATTCGATCTAATCACGGACACCATCGACCATGCATGATCCGTCCAAATTTGGCAACGATCATGCCAAAATCTGATTGCGATCAAACAACACAAGCGCTCCGCTTGGGTTCAGGCGGTGGCTATTGCATGGACGTTACCCGATGATGAAAGCACAAAACGACGCATGGATGAGTCGTGCACAGGTGCGCATGAAAGTCGCTCACGTTGAACGCGCACAATACTCGTTCAACGTATCATATATTGTGCGCGGGCAGGATGCACGATTGAGATGAGAATGCACAGTGATTGCATTGATGCGAACTGTGCATCACGTAGGAGAGTAATGTCTTATATATATATATAGCGCGTACTATGAGTGTCCAACGTTAGTAACTTATGTACAGTATAGTGCACTGTTCACACTGTCATCTATGTTGTTGGGTGCGCATATACACGATTTTAATATTATATGGGATTTTAATCGTGAGCGAGAGTGATAACGATGTAGCACAGTAACTTCGCCTGAATCTTTTCCCATGCCACTCGGCATCGCTACCAAGCGACGCTTGGAATTCGAGCATAAAGTCCGATCGAAATCAAAATCCAGTCAAAACGTGATTAAATTGTGATTAGAATCCGAGTGAAATTCGTTTCGTGTGCTAGAATTTATTGATCCCTTTAATTTCCCATTTATAAAAGAGCTTAGAATCGATAAAAAACATAGTTGCTCATATTTATTGGTTTGGGAGATTTTGTTCCGGTTGAATAAATCTAGTGGTCAAAGAGTTAAATTTCGAAGGCTTTCAACTAATGTATAGAGTTAAACTTCCGTTGAATCAATGGAGCACATGCCTCATGATGCTGGGTAAAACTACTGTGTCTATATGTTAGGTAATTCATCTCGGTACATCTGAAGCCGAATAAGGAGATCACCACTAGTAACTCTGACCGACCCATGATTATTCCAGACGCCCGCCCCTCGAGCTTATTATCGGGCGCATATCGCCCAAATTCGGACTCTATTATCAATAACTTTTCGTTTCATCCACCTTACATCTCGGCAAAGACACGTCATCTCTGATGTACGACTTCTCCATATAAATTATCTTATTCAAACAAAAGAGAAGGCGGTTATTTCATACTCACAAGCTGATCTAGCAATCCTCATCATCATCATCTCTCTCTCGACAAAAGCGAACCTCTCCGCCGGTTCGATGGATGTCTGCGGCATTAAGATTTGCCTCTATCTGTGCATGTAATTAATTCCGCTATAGTTGCGAGGTAATGATCGCGTGTCGTCTCTACGAGGCATTTCGACAAGATTCATTAGCCTCTATATATATGGCTTTCAAGAAAGGAGGTTTGCACATTCTTAACTTCATCTCTACATTTCTCTTCTTCATCTTCATCGATTCATCTCTCGACGACTCTCATTCATCCTCCTGTTAGTCCTCTTCTGGACTTCTCCGTAGGAGAAAGATGGTCTTAACTTTGTCCCAGTTGTCCTCAATTTCAATGCCTCCGCAGTCAGAGAAGCAGATGGTGCAACTCAGCCTCTCAGATACAATGGAGAGGTAGTACTCTTGCCCATGGGGGATGAATGGCTCCACTATGAATGTAGTGATTGGTGCCTTGCACCCTTCCATTTCGACCTATATGCAATCGGAATTCCTCCCATTTAGCAGCAATGCTTCAGCGCTTCGCTAAAGTGCAAATTGGCGCAGATGCTTACCTCCGATCTAAGGCAGACAAACTCAACAATCTCGGCCAGGTCCAAGTTGAGGGCAACCAAGCCGCTCTTCCCACGCTTTCCGAACAACACGTCGAGCTTCACCACCAATTTCATGGAAGCGAGGTCTTGTTCACCAATTCAGTGAAGCCCGTCGAATGGGTAACCTAAATGTACCAAACAAATTAACAAATATCACTTGCCGCGCTTATGGATTTGAGCTTTTATCTCTTACAGAGACAGACCAACTCCCACAATAAAAACTTGAACAATCCAGCGAAAAGGTAATCGGACAAGACGAAATCAAGCCGGAAGAACAGATCGCTTGAAATTGAACAACAAGTGTCGGGGAAATTTTGAAAACTGACGCGGGGGATCAGGATTGGAGAAAAGAAAGTGGAGAAACAACTCGGCTGGGCGGAGCAGATTTGGAGGTCGATGTCGACGAGGCGCTTGAGGTGATGCTTGAGCAGGCGATTCAATTCGTACTCGCGAATTTTCTTCCTGGCCATCTCCTCCTTCTCCTCTGGCCTCCAAACGGTATCAACTGAAAGTCGAGACGATACGGAATCAGAGATCGGAGGAGATAAGATAGAAGGCAGCCGGTGGAGCCACCGTAATAGGGCGATCGAAAGGAAGGCAGGGACTTCCTTCCGCACGTAAAATTATATGCGGAAAATTAGTCTAACGTTGGATGCGAGGAATCAAGGATCCGAGGAAAATAAAATACACGGTGATAAAATAAGGAGGAAATCATTTGAAATTAAAAGAGATTTTAGATCCCTATATAATTCAGTCCATCCTATAAACATATAAACAATAACCTGTCTTATCATCCGGCATCTGAATAGATTGATTGGATTTGCAACTGTGCAAATCGCGTTAATTAAATAACGCGGCCGATCCAACATTTATATGTGACATAATTTTTTTAATAATTATTTGTTTTAAAAAATGTTTTTTCACAAATCAACCTAGAGCCTAACTTTTATAAGAAAACAGACCATTTGTGGGCCGGGGCCCAATTCCAATGAGCAGCCCAGCAGGTTTGACGTGCAAGTTATAGGGCCCTAGGCTGGTCGGCTGCCGCCGCCTTGTCGCTGCCTCCGCCGTCGAAGAGAAAGCGCTTTCATCGGACCGAGGAACTTCAACCCAAGTCCAAGTTGTTCTAGGTTCTTCTTTCAGCGTTTCCTTTTCCTTTTTCCTTTTATTTCCCCCCTTTTTCCATTGATTTGGACCGTATAGATACTTTAACTTCATTTTCATACATATGATGGATGATTTGGTTTCATGTTGATTTATTTGTTTTTATCCTTCTGCTATTTAATTTCCATAATTCAAGGCTGAATCTGTTGGTATTCCAGGTTGATCGAAAGGTCACGGAGAACGCGATGCCTTCGCTTCAGTCCGCGTTACCTCCTGAGCTCGCCGACAACGTCATCCGAGTAAAGACTGATATTTTGAATTCGCTGCGCACTTCCTGTGTAGTTTTCTGACTTCTTTTTCCCTTCCAATTTGTAGTTGTATCGTGAATGCCTGCGAAGAGCACGTTTTGTGGGTCATCAGGTTAAGTTTGTTCTTCAATCTTTCTAGAATGTCATCAATTGAAGTTTTAACCGAGGCTTGCCGTTAATCAACTATAGTATCCCCTTTTTTTCATACATGTTTATTTGATAATAAGAGTTGATAGAGAAACTGCAGAAGTTTTACTAGTCTGTGATTTCTGATTCATCGATAAGATTAGTCAGAGCTCTTCTCTGCCATTTGCATACATGTTAATTAATATATCATTTTCTCCTCCAATGATTAGGACAGATGAATCAATCAAATCTAGAGCAGCATGACTCAAGTGAAGAATTTCTTGAGAACTATAAGAGGCATGCCTTATAAACTATAACTCATTATAAGTTGGAAAGTGAAGAAAGTTACAAAATTTTCTTTTATTTTCGCATTGGATCTTATCTTGTTATTTGAACATTACCAGATATTTTGCATACTTTTCATTATGTTAATCAAGTTTTCTTATTCCATTTCTCTCAACTCCTATCTTCTCAACTTGTCAATTTGTTGCCCGTCTTTGAATGGGCCCGAATGGTAGGTCTTTATTTAATTATTTTCTCTAATAATCTTGCACATGTATCTTAGTATTTAAATCTCTGATATCATTTGTTTCTTAACCACCTAACACTCTTCAGTCTTCACCAATAAGTTATAGCTGGTGATGCGGTAATTTTAGAAATTTTTTATTTTAACCTATGCACATGGCTATGACACAAAACTTCACAAGTTATCTTCAATTTATCCATTTACTCTGCACCCTATAAATGATGTCTCTCCCTTTCTTTTTCTTAATTTTCTCTTTGTTTATATTGAATTATGATATAACTACATAACATTGTTGAATTTGATCCACGAAGATGATAAGATAAAAAGCAATTTGTTTGGTATCTGTTTTTTTAAGGTTATCTTGATTGATACATGTGTGATATTGCTAATTGTGACATAGCTAATTGTGATGTGTAGTGCATAAACGAACATTCTTCTTATGAATGAAATGCTCAATTTTGTCATATCAACTGAAATAGTTAATAGAAATATTATTATCCAGCTCCTTTTAAAATTCCAGATATCTTTTGCTCCAGCCATGACTTTACAATACAAATATTAGACCATGTCTCATGTATTTCTAGATATTTATTGGTAATTTTGGCTTGCTCCCGTAGCAATGAGTGTTGATAGATGATTTTGTGAGACCAAAGGCAACAAATGTGAATTGAAATCTTTATTTGAAATTGGTTGCTAACAGAAACTTGGTGGAATATAAATGGGTATTTTGCACCAACCTTATTTGCTTCAGTTATTAGTGGATGAAATAAATGATATGTGTTATGCCTATAAGTTTTGAGACAATAACACTGTGTCCTTCAAACTAAGGTGTGACCTTAGGAACTCACAGTGTCAGCGTGAGTTGATAAAGCAAACATAATGAACTTTTTGAAAGCTAAAAAAGTGGTTTGCAAAGATAGGAGTCTTATGACATCTTTTGTTAGACTTATATCTTTCATAGATCCACTGTCAAAGTACAACCGACAGTAAGGCTCTTCATCTTCAATGAACCAAATTTGCTTATCGGGGCAGTCTGATTGTAGACTTTTGGTGTTGGAAGCATAGTTTTTCATCTTCAGAATCAGCCATTAGGGGCCAAAGCTTTTGTAGCAAAGGGTATTCAAATAAACAGTAGTGGTAGATACCTATGCTCATTCAAGACAAAGGAACAACCATGTTGAAAATCTAGTGGCACTACTTATTGAGAAATGCAATGGTCTCTTATGCTCGGATTACTCCAGAGCTCGGATGGAGGACCAAAATCATGACAAAATCTCTCATTTACTTAAAAATGATCTGCAAACGGATTTTTTTTGTCCATCCGAAATCAGACTGAATGGAGTTTCCATCCTACAATATTTCCCCAATGAACTTTGGGTGTCAACATCATACAGCGAAATCACAGTTTGGCCGCAAATCGCGACCGCAGAAGCTGCAAGCTCATGTGTTGTTTCCTCCTTTCCTTTCTTAGTCCCGACAGTGTTTCTCCTTTTCCTCCCTCTTCTTTCTCTTCCTTTCCTCTTGTGATTTTTTTTGCCTGTGATTCCTTTTCCACCACCATTTGCCCTTCAGGGTAAACAAAGCATTAATGACAGAATATGGTGACAGCAGTTAGAAGAATTAGGCACTCAGATCAAAACTCCATATTTTGAACATAGCTTTTCCCAGACCATCCTTTTTTCCCAACTTGCTATCCATTCAGTTGCTTTCTGATTCTCTCTCTCTCTTTTTTTTTATTGGCACTAGGGTATTCGAACCTTCGGTCCAACTAATCCCTGAGAGTGACCAGCCCTGTCCCGCGGACCTTTGGAATGCCGCGCCAACAGCTGAGCCGGATAAGGTCGGAACCCAAGTGGCCTCCATCGGCCACCAAAGATAAATCAGGGAAGTGCTCGCAATTTTTTTACGGTTCAGTCCGGACTCCGCAGTCGCGCAACCCCTGAACAACGGTTCAACGCCGAAATCGTACTCTGTCCACCGGACAAACTCCTGGGCCTCAGAGTCGCTCGAATGGTTTTTTCCTAAATTCACCACCAAACGATGTCATAGCAGAGGATCGAATTGTGTTCTCCTATGGGATGCCTCGCCACTTTTGCTGCTACACTGTGCCCCTGGGGCTGCTATCTGATTCTCTTTCTTGGTATCTGGATGGATGTTAGTTAATGTAATTTTGCAATGTGTGATTGATGACTGCAACTTTCCTTTTAATTCATCTAATTGGCCAAACAAACTTGGAAGCGATCAGGTATAATATGCTTAAACTTTTAACAAATTGGGTTTTTGGTTTGGTGCAGGACACGTAATTGTTTTTTCCTTTATTAAGGGTGAGTTGTGGAAACATCATACTTTTATTTTATACAATACAATATGGGTAATTTTTTTCTCTGGGTTATTTTTTCCCCTACACTAGTTTTCTTTTGTGACAGAATTTGCTCACACATTAGTTGTGAACTCATAAAAGAGTGTGATGAAGCAACCACATATTATCGGCTAGTGACTTGGGACCTGGCGGAGGGCATTGGTCTAAATGTTTAAACTGAAGGAGGTTTTGACAATTAATTTAGTCTCACATGGTTTACATGAGAGGGCCGACCCCACCTAGTGGGAAGGCTTGGTTGTTGTATGGTTTACATGAGAGAACTATCATGAATTTGACTTCAACATTTTGGACTGACGATTGAGCTTGTCAAGTTAATGAACCAACTTTCTCACTTGAGTTGGTCTTGACATACATTTTGTTTGTTTGATATTTTTAAAGAATTTATTTCTTGTGACCTTCATGAACAGGACACTGTCCCATGCTCCTCCATTAGCGCTCCTATTTTGCTTGTTTTATAAGGAGATTGAATTTTCTTTACTGTACATGGTTTATCTCAGGGCATATAATACAAGTTTAGATCTCAGATACTTATTTTGTTTCTTTAATCTGTAGCTGCATTTAGGATATCAGACTATTCATGCAAATGGTATCTTTTTGCAGCAACACAACACTGCACTTGTAGTCGACATGGTGAGACAACAATTCAGAAAACACATGCACGAAACTGATCCAGAGAAAATACAAATGTTAAAGGATGAGTAAGTTGGTGCAACTAGAGTCCATTTTATCATTTCAGCACACTCCGCCATGACTTTTTTTTTTTTTTCCATATTCCATACAGTGCTGCTAGGGGCCTGATCAATCACATCCTTTATGAATCAGAGAAGATGACTGGTAAAAAATTTTCCGGACCCAAATGATTTCATGTGCCAGAATGTTCAATGGATCTCAACCAAGATGAATAATTTGTCCAAATGCTACCTTTCTGTGCTAATCTGCGTGGACAAATCTCAAAAAGCTATGATCTAATTTATGGGCTTCTTAGAGATTCATGTTGACTCTATTCTCAGCAGCTCTTGATTGCATTTGAACTCTTAAAATAATGCCGATAATATATGCATAATTGTACCAGAATTTGGAATTTTTCAAGTCATCTTTAAAGTTTCTTGCTAGCTGGATTGTCTCCTTTCTTATCTATCCTTGCTATGTGTGGGCTCATGGTTCATTCTCACTTGCAAAGTCAACACTGGGATGGATACTGATGAGGGCATTTCAAGTAATCAAGTTTTCAACGATCAAATGGAGGAACAAAACCTGAAAGTATAGAGGCTTGCATGAATCGTAGAACTTACGGGTGTTGTAGTTGCACTAGCAATTAATGGCCTCTTCTTATCCAAAGGAATGAGGTGTTGCTTTATACCCCTCGTCTTAGAAGGCATGGCGTCCTTCCACTTGCATAATAAGACTCGAAGTTTTTCCACTTCCTATGTATTAGTTGTAAGGTTTTGTTTTTCCTTTTTCCCTCTCTTTTTTCTTTAAGGTGTGGGTTTTTTTTATGATATATATATCATTTTTGGTTAAAAGGATTTTCCTAACTCGTAATGCGTGTTCGTTGAATTTTTTCCTTTGTTCTAACTTGCAAGGAGACTAGGGAGGTCTTTTACCTTCTTTATTAAGGAATGAGGTCTTCGTCTTACAGGTTTATTAAGGAATGAGGTCTTCGTCTTACAGGGCATTTATGCTTTTGAATCCGCTTGAATTAATTAATATTCTACTAATTTAAATTGATTATACACTCATTTCGTATGATAAACATATACATGACTTAAACGACTAAAATGTACAAGTAATCATTTTAAAGAAACTGAAATAATTCAATTCCTAAACACAATCCGATATTGAAACTCAAAGTTTACTAGTCCTCGCTCTTACCTTGTTAATTAGCTGTGGTTATTGAGTTGGCTCTTGTCATTCAAAGTGTGAATCTTTTTTCCTTTTGTTAAACGAAGTGTTCTTTATCCCCTTCGTCTATGGTTGAGAGAGAGAGACGACAAGGCCACATGTCTAATCATATTCAACAGTAAGACCATATGCAAGGACACATACTATTTGGAATATGTCAAATAAACAATATTAGTTAAATACATCAGAAGAAAATTTGATATGAATATGAAGAGGCCAAGCTTAACGACCTACGTGATACTGAACATGGACAAGGTCAAGACAAATGATGGAAAGAGATGGCGATAGAGCTGAAGAGAAATATTCTGTAGAGATTGGATACCATCGCCCAATTGTCAAAAAGGAACGCCACGAGTAAAGCGTGGAATCTCCGTGCCGACGGTTCTTTATCCCCAGTTTAAAGCTCTTTATCAATTTACGCCGGTCATTAACAGCATTCTACTTCGTCCGATGAAATAAAGACGATATGCAAACCAACAAAAAAAAAAGAAAAGAAAAGAACTTTTACTGCATCAAGTGTATAATTAGCTTGCTTTGCTTAATTAATTTGCAAGCCCGGAAGCAATTCTATAGAGTTGGTGAGTGAAACGAATTAAATGATCTCAAAAATCAACTGCAGAAAATATAAATCAACTTTTTAAGACGTGTGGCCTACTCACTTGATCGCAACAAACCGGCAATGCTTTTTATCATTCTTGAACAATGAGATTTCTCTCGAAAAAGACTTGCAAGATCTACCTATTCATAAATAATGGCTTCCCTTTCCTGCTTTAGCTTTCGAAGTCTGTGGAAGAGGAAGTACTGTGCTAACTGCTAAAGCAGATTTGATAAAGATAATCAACATTTATGTGGACAATACAACTCAGTACTGCTCAGCTCTAGTTTTCTATTGTAATTTTAATCATTTTAAAACGATGAAGCTCTTCTATATAAGTTTTTAAGTCGATCTTCAGTTGAAATTTGCTGATGGGTTATAAAGTCTAATTTAGCATATATTTTATGAAGTGGATACATGATACATGGATTTTGGTAATGTTGCTTTCAGATTTGTCTCAATCTGCATTTGAAGTTTTTCTTTAATTCAATTTGACACCGTATTTCACAGTATTATTGCAATGACATAAACTTCTTTTTTTTTTAAGAAAAAATAGAAGTCAAATGGATTTGCTAAGAGTTTCAGTACATTTTTATATATCTCTATTTCGATGATAATAAATTAATTACTGCTTAGACTGTTGTAAGTAAATTAAGTTATGGATATCTTTACACATGAACTCGGGACTCGTTTAATATAGGTTTTGCACAATAGTTTCATTTTTTTTAACATCATGTCATGAAGTAGTTAATTAACTACGAAATGAAAATATTTAATTTTAGTTTATTTGTTAATCGAATACTTAACTAAATGGGTATATATAATTTATGTATTCCATTACAATCTTCTCCCAAAAAAATAGTAATTAATTACACCATGCACTAAGAAACAAAACTTGAAGGATGCACTTATTATTAACAATAATAAATCATATAATATAATTACCAATATATGTGTGTGTATATATATATATAAATCCTTAGTATAATTCCATCAATTTTCACTCAATACACACTCGTATCTATCCTCATGTAATTATTCTTTAATTAATTTGCCGTGGGGGAGATGTTGATTGCTAGAATTTCCCAATTTTTCTTTGTTAAATTTTCAAAGTTATATTAAGTTTCCATCCGACTTTATTTAATCTGTGCGCCTGCCGGCCGGCCGTTTCTTCTACAGGGAACCACGGCTTATGTTGTCCGACATGGACATCGTCGACGCTGTCCTCGTCAAGCTCCATAAATCGCCATCCTCTCGTGAACGGTACACGCCGTCCTCATTCTCCTCCTCGCTTATTCTGCCAACCGGTGAGTGGATGTCAAACAGTCAAAGGCGAAGCAAGTTTCCTCGCCGACGTTTGTGCTGCTTCCGTCAAGTTGCGAGGCAAGAAGCCGGTCGAAAGAAGCCCAGTCGCCGGCGGCCGACCCCGTTTCCGCTGTCTTCATGCCGCACGATCCATCTACAGCCATAGAGCTGCAGTACGGGTTAATGATCCAGTCATAAGAATGATTACATGGGTGAGATCTTGGGGGTGGTCCTCGAGCTGCAGTACTACAGCCATAGAGCTGCAGTACTCGTGCATGATCCAGTCGGACTTTTGCCCGTGGGGGGCGCAGCCCGTGTAGAACACCAGCGTCTTGCGCGTTCCGATCCGGCGGGTGCCGGAATAGATAAGCTTGTCGCGCCCGGTGGCCTTCCAGAAGCCGGCTGCGGTTGCCCGGTTGGTCCGCGTGCCGGTGGGGTATTTCTTGTCCTTGTGGGTTGAAGAGGTACCAGTCGCTCTGCAGCGTGGACGACCCGATCCTACACTTCTCTGCAAACGCATATATCATCACACAAAACTGCAACTTACTGGCTGCAATTGATCCACAAACGGAACCTTGTATGTCCCATGGCTCGAGCTTGTTGAGGTCGACGTCGCGGATGACGTCGAGGTCGATCTTCTGGGAGGAGACCTTCTTGCGGAGGTAGTAGGAGAGGAGCTCCTCCTCCTCGGTGGGGTGGAACCGAACTCCCGGCGGCACCACAGACTGCCCGTTCAGATGGATCATGCTCATGGTCTCTACCTCTGGCTAATCAATGGCCACCGATCGGCTGATCAACGAAGCAAGAGCCGAAGCGATTAGAAAGGAAGGAGCGAGGGACCCATCTACCCAAACCAACGAGCAATTCGTGCGAGTGGAGAATTCTAATGAGCAAAGTACTTTCTTTTTTCTTTTTATGAAAAAGAAAAAAAGTTACAAAGAGACAATCTTGTACATGGTGCGGTCATCCAGTGACAGCGGAAGTCTTTGTGTATAGCAGAAGTCTGTGTGTGAATTTTACGATGTGGTTAATCCGACAAAGCGAATTAGGCAGTTGGATTTCTCTCCAGATCTGTAACGTCCAGTTCGAACGATTTTATTTCATGTGTCAGCTAAAACTAACACTCGAGAGAGCCAAATCCAGGTCCAAGGCCCGGCCCGATCCGGTCCGGTCTCTTGGTCCGCCAAATTCACGTAGTCTCCTTTATAGGCGGCTCGCTAGCTTTCAAATTGCAGGTCCAATCAAGGCACTTGGGCTCACTCGCTCTGACTCACTTCGTGAACCGAGTCCAATGTCGCTATCCCGCAAGCCAAAAGGACTGTCACGCTCGCTGCTGCCAGTCTCTCTCTCTCTCTTCTTTTCGCTTCCCTCCCTCCGTCGATAAAGAACCATCCTGGGAAATTATGCTCGCGTGAAACCAGTTGGTGATTTCTCCCCTGCCCTCACTGTTGATGCTCCCTCTTTAGCTCTTGGGAATCTTTGGCTAACGGTTCGGAAGCTGCAGGTGCCGGAACTCATCTTCTTCATGGGCAAGAAGAGCAGCGGTGGCGGCTCTTGGCTCACGGCCGTCAAACGCGCATTCCGATCTCCGACTAAGGATTCCGATAAGAAGACCTCCAGACAACGTGAAGCCTCCGACCAAGACGAGCACGAAGACAAGGTTAGATTTTTTTTTTTTTTGTCTTGTTTGGTCTCCACGTTTACCTGCCGCAAAGGTGACATCTTTTTGTATCCTGCAGCAAAGGCGGGAGAAGGGGAGATGGATCTTCCGCAAGCCGTACTCGCCGCAAGAGAAGCAGCAGCAGCAGCTGAGGTCCTCAGTCGCGACGCCAGCGGTCTACGCGGAGCAGAGGCACGCCATCGCGCTGGCCGTCGCTTCCGCGGCAACGGCGGAGGCGGCAGTGGCGACGGCGAAGGCAGCCGTGGAGGTGGTGCGGCTCACCAGGCCTTCCTCTAGCTTCGTGAAAGAGCATTGCGCGGCAATCGTCATCCAAACCGCCTTTCGAGGATACTTGGTAGTTGCATTTTTCTGTTTCCCCTCCCAATCGCCCCCCCTCCCCTTCCCTTTCGATTTCACCTTTCAAACTTGGATTTTGGTGGAAGGCGAGGCGGGCGCTGCGGGCTTTGAAGGGGCTGGTGAAGCTGCAAGCGCTAGTTAGGGGTCACAACGTGCGCAAGCAGGCAAATATTACGCTGCGCTGCATGCAAGCACTGGTAAGAGTCCAGGCAAGGGTGCGCGATCAGCGGATGCGGCAGGCTCAGGAGTCATCCTCCTCCTCCTTCAGCTGGGATGCCTCTCTTTGTGACTCCAAGTATCTGCACCTCGCAGATAGGACGTCTATGGTACCCAAGACTTTTAACTACTAATTTCCTCTTTCTCTCGAACTCTTCTTGCTCATTTTGTTGCTTCTCGACGGATTCAGAATTCGAGAGAGGGGAGTAGCTTCACAGAAGATTGGGACGATCGCCCGAGAACGGTGGAAGAATTCCAAGCGATGCTCCGGTTCCAAAGGGGTGCGGCGTTCAAGCGAGAAAGGGCTCTCTCATACGCCTTCTCGCATCAAGTAGGCAAATCCTCTCTTTTGCTTTTTCTGTTTTCCTCTGGGCCGTGTTTGACGTCGACGTGCCTTCGTGTGGTACCTAAGCTTCGGAGATCAGACCGGAACCTAACCCCCTCACTGGAGGATGACTTCGACGACGAGGTGGCTTCGGCGGGAGAGTATGGGCCGGTCCGGTGGATGGACCGCTGGATGGCGTCAAGGTCCTCCTTTGACAACAGAGCAAGCAGCAGGCGCCCCTCCGCAGAGTTCCGTGATCCCATCAAGACGTTGGAGATCGACACTGCTAGCCCTTTCTCCTACGCCATCTCCCCCAATCCTCGCCGTCAGACACCTCCGGCCTGGCACCCATCTTCCCCCCTCCACCGATCCCCCGCCACGCCATCACCCTCCAACGTGCGCCCTTTGCAGGTCCGCTCGGACAGTCCCCGCGCCAGGCGCGAGGAGGGGAACTTCTCCACCAATTATACCCCCCGACAGCAGCAACATTCCGTGGCGGTGCCGAACTACATGGCGGCGACAGAGTCTGCCAAGGCGCGAGTGCGGTCGCTGAGCGCCCCGAGGCAGCGTCCAGGGACGCCGGAGAGGTTCGTCAGTGGCACGGCCAAGAAGCGGCTGTCCTACCCGGCGCCGGACCCATACGGGTGCCCGCAGAGCTTGCGGAGCCCGAGCTTCAAGAGCGCTTCGGGTTGGTTCGCCGGGGAGCAGCGGTCCACCGCGTCGCCCTCCTGCAACGACAGTGTCGGAGGCGAAGCGTCACCATCGTCGACGGCGGACCTCCGGCGGTGGCTCCGTTGAGCAGGGCACCTTGCTCTGCTTATGCTGTACCTTACTTCACTGTAGTATTTCTTGCTTTTTTGCTTTGGTGGGCTCACCCTCTCGTGCAGTGGGGTAGGATTGAGGCGCGCGAAAGTTTTCATTTTGATAAGGTGGCGGTGGTGGTGATGGCAGGCAAGGCCATGTGTGAGAGTCTGCTCTAGTCTACTACGGAGCTCAAAAAGAAGTGCAGGTTATTGCTTCACGTGGCGTGGTTTGCTAGCCTTCGCCATTGATGGGAAATCATGGGACGTGGCGTCACTTCCAGCGCCGCGCTGGGGTTTAGCAGTGAACGGAGAAACGAAGAGGTGACGTTTGGTTGGAAGATGAGAATAGGAATGAGAATGAGTTTGATAGTAGATGAGAATGAGAATGTATTTTGCTATTTTAATAATATTGTTTGGTTTATAAGTTGGGAATGAGAGCGATCGGCGATCGGCGATGGCCAATCGATCGGCGACGGTGGCGACCGATGGCGGCGGCCGGCGGGCGGCGTGATCGGACAGCCGACGGGCAATGATCGACGACCGGCGGTGGAGATCGGCGACGACCGACGGTCGGCGGGCGGCGACGATCGACGACCAGCGGTGGCCGACAACCGATGGCGGTCAACGACCGTCGAGCGAGCGACGGACGACGACGAATGGGAATGGAATCCAAATCCTCTATGTGAGATGGGTTTTGTCGATTTTCAATTATTCAGAATTCATTCTCAACTCCTCCTTAAAACCACTAACCAAACACTTGATATGATTCCCATTCTCATTCTCTCATTCTAAATCCACCAACCAAACGCCACCTTAGTTTAGTTTAGGGTTTAGAGTTCAGGACCCTAACGACTTGTTTGTTTGGATGGGATGAAAAAAAAGTTTATCAATGAAAAGGGAAGAAGGGGGAAAGATAAGGAAAAAATTTACTAAATCAAAGTGGTATTAAAACCTTTTGAAAAGAGCATAAGGGAGCGTTTGTTTGTGATTTTTTTTTTATTTGTTATTTTCTAATTTTTTTAAAAAATAGTAAATTATTTTTTTTTGTGTTTTTTAATTTTTCAAAAAATACTCTTTTAATTTTTAGAAAACGAAAATATAAACAGAAAATGATTTTTTTATATTTTTCAATTTTTTAGAAAATATTTTGTTATTTTTTAGAAAACGGGGATGAAAACGTCATTCAAATGTATTTTTTCATTTTCTCAAAAAATAAAAAAGAAAAATAAAAAAAAATTGTTTACTAAACTCCTAAATTACTCTTCCCTTCTGATATCGAGAAAAATTAATCTATGACTAGGCACATAATTGGCTACACCACGTCACATATTAGGTCAGATGTCCTGCGTCTCGACCTGACATTAAGCCAGACGCTCCTCGTCTTGGCTCAGACATCTATTGTGTCAGACGCTTCTCGTCTCGGTTCGGCATTAAGTCAGATCCCCTACGTCTCGGCTCGATATTAAACTAGATGTCCTGTGTCTCAGCTCATCCATTTTAAAGATATATTAACTTGGGTATATGGTTTCTCAACATAAATTATCTTATTTAGTCAAAGGACGTGGCGGGTATTTCATATTCAAGGGTCCACCAAATAATCCTCGTCAGCATCTCTCTCCAATCAAGAAACAGATGTCCATATTGATTTTCAAAGGAATGTCTGTTGTATTAATGAGGAGTTGTCTCCTATCAACCACGCGACGTATATTAATTGCGGGTCACGCGCCTGCATCATTTATGAGGGTAATGACCTTATTACTCCTTGAGCAGGCGTACACATCTCTTGAAGTCATACCGCCCTTATCCATAGTACTATTTGACAGGAGGATTTTTCTTCTATATATAGCCTCCTTAGAGAAGGAGAAGAGAGGTTCGTGCATTCTTTACTCATCTTGTCAATTCCTTTTAATATTTTCCTGCTAATTCCTGCCTTGAGCGTCGGAGAGGTTCTGCCGAGATCAATCTCGGCGCCCTTAATCGTTTATTATTTCGCAAGACCCTCGATTCGGCTCAATCCACCCCATTCGGCTCGGCTCATTGTCGAGATGACGTTCCTGTTGTTCTTGCTCTCCCTCCGCGTCAGCCCTGTTTGTCCGAGTTGTCGGCTCTTGTCGTCGCCACCAGGACACCTCACCATCCCTGTCTCGACAGACAACATAATTGGCGCTGTCTGTGGGGAACAAAACAAACGACGCCTGAGGCAAAGATGAGAGACAAAAGAGCGAATTCCGACAACCACCACTCCACTGAAGGGAATCTGACGAGGGAAAGGATCATGACCCTTGTCAAAACCACCATGGAGGACGTTTTGCGCGATCTCCTGCCTCGGGGAACCACCCCATTGTAGGTTTCTTCCAGTCCAGTTCAGGGCTCAGTGTCGATTTTTGCCCCATCCACTCCTGTCGCCCCGGGAGCAACTCATGCGTCCTCAAAACCAACTGAGTCATCATCATCCATTGCTTCAATGTCGCGATCCTCAGAGGAAGAGGCTTCCTGTACACCGATGGAAAGAGATCCTAAAAAGGGCAAGGCTCCGGTAATAGGCACGAAATCTCCTCATGCCCCCAGTCTTATAGTAGATAAGATGCTGAAGTTCTTCAAGCAAGTTTCAATAGAAGAATATAGCGGCTCAGCCGATCCGGAATAGTATTTGGGGAGGTTCAAGAAGGCTGCTCTGATACATGACTATTAAGACGGAGCCAAGTGCAAAGTTTTCTCCCTCAATTTAATTGGCTCCGCCCAAAGGTGGTTCGACCGGCTCCCGGTCGGGTCCATTAATTCCTTCCAGGATCTGTCTGTGTTGTTTCTTCAGCGTTTCGCTAGTAGCAAGAGGTATCGTCGAACAACTCAATATCTCATGACAATGAAACAGAAGAGTGATGAATCTCTTAGGGATTATATACACTGCTTCAACCGAGTAGCTGTTAATGTTTCGGATGCCTCGTCGAAGACCACGGTAGACGCCTTTTCTCATGGCCTGGTGAGGGGGGATTTTTCAAAGTCATTAATGAAGAGACTCTCTCCTCACTTTGAGGCTTTGCTGGCTAGAGCTGAAGCATACATCAACCTAGAGGAATCCGAGAGAGCAACCGATGAGCAGCAAAGGATTGATCGACCCAAGCCGAATCAGAAGGCTCCTCCCCCAGTACACGACCACCCTCCCAAGGTTCCTCCTGCCTATCCTCCTTGGCTGTTAAAAGACAGAACAATTCATGTCGTACAAGAAGCCCCCCAACCATTCATGCAGCCTGGTCAGCGCAACCCCTTCTATGTCTTTTATCAGATATACGGTCACTCTACCCGGGAGTGTCGTACCTTGGCTGATGAGATCAGGTAAGTTATGAGTGAGCAGCATCATACCTTTAATGCTCCACCCCAAGATGTAAGGCCCGAACCGCGAGGTCACATTCAACGCCATCCGACCAGAAGGGCCCCTAGACCAGCACCCGAGCAGCAGAGACCTGCTCAGATTCTGCGAAAATCTCAAGAGGCTTCTCCAAGTTGGCCTGCTTCTCGGCCAGAATCACTTCAGGAGCTCAACACTCCACACCGTGGAATTTTTAATATGATAATCGACGGAGCTACTAATGGAGATTCAAACCGAGCCAGAAAGGCTCACGGTAGGCGACTGGAGAACATGGAGGTAAGCACCAGCCGGAAGCCTGCAGAGGGACCTACATTAAGTTTCGTCCCCAAGGACCTCCAAGGAATTTCTGTCCCGCACGATGATGCATTGGTGATCAGGGCTACTATCGTCAATTATGATGTGACCAGAATCTTTGTGGACACAGGTAGCTCGATCAATATTTTGTTTAAAGATGCTTTTGACCGTATGCAGCTTGACTCGGCGCGACTCTAGCCAATGAACACCGCCTTATTCGGATTTTCGGGCCATGAAGTGGCACCACTCGGCCGAATTGATCTCCCTCTCTCACTGGAAGAAGAGCCCCTTCGACGAACGTGGATGACCTCTTTCATCGTTGTAGACGCCACCTCAGCCTACAACGCCATTTTGGGAAGGCCAGCGCTACATTCTTTTAAAATAGCGATATCTATTTATCATCATAAGATTAAGTTCCCCGTGGGCAATCAGACAGGGGAAGCCGTTGGAGATCAAAAGGCAGCTCGGAAATGCTACGTAGAAGAAGTCCAAACCGACCCCAGAAAAAGCCAGAAGATGGAAATGGCTGAAGTATATGCTCTGCGTGAAGCACCCTCGGAAGGGGTCATCGACGAAGAGATTATACAAATATGGCCAAATTAGCCCAAACGAGTCATCTGAATTGCTGCAGACCTGCCGGCCGAATTGAAGCAAGAAGTAAAGGATTGCTTGGTCAACAACCGAGACATCTTCACTTGGTCAGAGGAACAAAACTCGAGCATCTCTCGGGCCGTAATGGAGCATAGGTTGAATATTTTTCCTGGAACTCGACCCATCAAACAGAAAATAAGACACTTCGGACCAGAAAAGGATCAAATTATCCGAGCTAAAGTGCAGAAACTCATGCAAGTCGGATACATCCGGAAGGTATAATTTCCCGAGTGGTTATCTAACATTGTACTAGTATTGAAACCGGAGGGAAAGTGGAGGGTGTGTATAGATTTCAGAGACCTTAATAAAGCATGCCCTAAAGATTGTTACCCCTTGCCTCGGATAGATTAATTAGTAGATTCTACGACAGACTATGAGCTGATTTGCATGCTGGATGCTCACCAGGGGTATCATCAGATTCCATTAGCCTTAGAAGACCAAGAAAAAGTTAGCTTTGTCACAGCAGATGACACCTTTTTGCTACAAGTTTATGCCGTTCGGACTGAAAAATGCCGGTGCCACTTATCAGAGGCTAATGGATAAGGTGTTTTGGTTACAAAGAGACCGAAACATAGAAGTATATGTGGATGACATCCTCATCAAGTCCACCAAAGCCGAAGACATGATCAGAGACATGACAGAAACATTCAGCACTTTACGCCAATATGGAATTCGGTTTAACCCTAGCAAATGCATATTTGGGGTTCGAGGAGGCAAGTTCCTGAGCTACATAGTCACTGAGCGAGACATCGAAGTAAATCTCAAAAAAGTTCAGGCTTTGCAAAACATGGATTCTCCCTGAAGCGTCAAAAAAGTGCAAAAGTTGTTGGGTCGAATAACAACACTCTCCCGATTCATCCCTATGTCGCCTGAGTGGAGTCTCCCTTTCTTTAAGGTACTTTGCAAGTCGGCTCGGTTTTCATGGGACGGGAAGTGTGAGCAAGCTTTTTCTGAACTGAAGCAATATTTAGCCGAGTTGCCCACACTCGCTAAACCAATGCCAGGGGAGAACTTGCAGCTGTATTTAGCCTCCTCTAAGGAAGCTGTGGCGTCTGTATTACTCCGGCAGGAAAAAGGTAAACAACTACCTATTTACTTCGTCAGTCATTTATTAAAAGCTGCCGAGAGCAGGTACACAACTCTGGAGAAGCTGACCCTAGCCCTACTTATAACAGCTCGGAAGCTCCGACCATATTTCCTATCTCATCCGGTCACGGTCTTAACTAATAGTGGCTTCAGGAGAATATTAAACAATCCGGAAGCATCTGTCCGCTTGATCAAGTGGATCACTGAGCTAGCCAAATATGACATCCAGTATCAACCCCGTACGACCCTTAAGGTGCAGGTCTTAGAGGACTTCTTGGCCGAGACGCTTGGACTTGAGAAAAATGAGGAATAGAAAGTATATGTGGATGACTCATCAACCAAGCAAGGAAGCGGGGTGGAAGTATTGTTAATATCCCCCCAAGGAGACATGATTCGAATAGCTATACAGCTCAACTTCCGAGCCTCCAATAATGAAGCAGAATATGAGGGCTTACTGGCCGGAATGCGGGCAACCCATCATATTGGAGCCACACGGATCTCCCTATATTCGGACTCTCAATTGGTCGTGGAGCAACTCAAGGAATCGTTCGACATTAACAATCAGAGGCTGCGGCGTTACATGCAAGCCTATCAAAAACTATCCTTGGAATTTCAGGAGGTCACCCTTCACAAAATCCCCCGGGCAGACAATGAAAAAGCTGATGAGATGGCTTATATGGCTAGTGCACTCATCGCTTAGAGTTTGGATGATTCAATAGCCGAGACACAGCTCATCTCCAACATAGATCAAGAGCCAATGGTATCTCATGGCCCGCTGGACTAGAGGACTCCCATAACTAATTACCTCAAGGACGGAGTGTTGCCGAACGACCGAGTCGAGGCTCAAACCGTCAAGAAAAGAAGCACTTGCTTCGTCCTGATAGGCGACATATTATACAAGCGAGCTTTCGCTCGGCCTCTACTTAAGCGCCTCGTTCCAGAAGAAGTTGATTATGTTATGCATGAAGTACACGAGGGTTGCTGCGGAAACCATTCTGGAGGGGTATCCCTTGCTCGAAAAATTTTATTAGCCGGGTATTTTTTGCTTACACTCCAGCGAGATGCCTCCCACTGCGTACGAGTATGCCTTAGCTGTCAGAAGCATCAAAAATTTTCTCAATAGCCCGCCGAGCTGCTAAAAGCCTCCGTGATATCATGCCCTTTCGACCAGTGGAGGATGGACATAGTGGGGCCACTACCCCTAGAGCCGAATCAGAAAAAATTTCTACTGGTAGTGTTGGATTATTTTTCGAAGTTGGTGGAAGCTGAATCGTTGGCCAAAATAACTAAAGAGACCGTATTGAAATTTCTCTGGAAGAATATAATATGCCGCTTCGGCATCCCAAGGAGGATGGTTTTAGACAACGGGCGATAATTTCAAGGCCACAAAATGAAAGAATGGTGTCAACAATTGGAGATCTAGCAAGTCTTTACCTCAGTAGCCTATCCTCAAAGCAATGGGCAAGCTAAAGTCACTAACCGAGAGCTGATTCGAGGACTTAAAACCAAATTAGATCACACGAGAGGAAGTTGGGTCGAAGAACTACCCAGTATCTTATGGACATATAAGACTACCCCTAAAGACAGCACGAGCCTCACCCCATTCCATCTGGTCTATGGTGCTGAAGCCCTTGTCCCCGTGGAAATTAGTATGGGATCACCCCGGATTTTTACTTACACTCCCAACGATGACACCAACAGGGAAAAAAGACTAGCCGAGCTGGATTTAGTATCGGAAACTCGAGATCGTGCGACCAGTCGGATGAATGCCTTTCAGAGAAAAATCACTTAGGCTTATAACAAGAAAGTAGTGTCTCGATCCTTTCAGTCCGGCGATTTTGTATGGAAAAACGTTCAGCTGGTAGGGGAGGTTCGCAAATTGGCACCCTGATGGAAGGACCCATACAAAGTCATTAAGAAGCTCAATTCTAGTGCTTACTACCTTCAGGATAGCAAAGGGAAAGAGCTTACTCGACCCTGAAATGTTTTCCATTTACGACCTTACCATGTTTAAAGAGCCTGATAATATATAATGAAGTATCCTTATAATAAAAATCCCTCTTCATGGATTCAGACAGGTTTTCTCATGTAAGTATCCCACTCGGCCTTATCGTCTATCCGATATTCGGTCTTCCCCTTGGGTATCGCTTATCACAGCTGGTCTCAAGTATTATCTATTCGGCTATTCCCCTTAGGTATCGCTTACCACAGCTGGTCCCAAGTACAACCATTCGATTTTCTTCTTAGGTATCGCTTATCACAGCTGGTCCCAAGTATTATCTATCCAGCTATTCCCCTTGGGTATCGCTTACCACAGCTGGTCCCAAGTACAACCATTCGATTTTCTCCTTGGGTATCGCTTATCACAGTTGGTCCCAAGTATTATCTATTCAGCTATTCCCCTTGGGTATCGCTTACCACAGCTGATCCCAGGTACAACCATTCGATTTTCTCCTTGGGTATCGCTTACCACAGCTGGTCCCAAGTACAACCATTCGGTTTTCTTCTTAGGTATCACTTACCACAGCTGGTACCAAGTACAACCATTCGGCTATTCCCCTTGGGCATCGCTTACCACAGCTGGTCCCAAGTACAGCTATTCGATTTTCTTCTCGGGTATCGCTCATCACAGTCGGTCCCAAATATTGCCACTCGGCTCTCCTATGGATATTGCTCATCGCAGCTAATTCTAAGTGATCGCTACTCGGCCTTCGGTCTTCTCTTTTGAGTATCTTTTCTCAGTCAAGTGTCACATTATTCAACCACGATGAAGGTACTTTCAGTTCGATTGTTATTATTCGGTATTACCATGATTAGGCAGTGTAAAGTTCTTGAAAAGTCAAATGAAAACACTTAGTTCAAAAAGGTTTGCATTAATATTCTGAAAGTAGTACAAACACAAAAGTGTCACTGTGGCTACAAAATTTACTACTAAAGCCGAAAATTAAAAACTAAAAACTAAGCTACTGAGGAAGGCTACCAAGTACCAAGTCTGGGGTCTCATCAATGAGATATTGCAGGTCCAGGAACTCGGCAGAAGTTCCTTCGGGCGAGTATCCGACTTCCTTGAAGTGTCGGATGACCCCCTCATACCCTATTTCTAGGAGGTCAAGAGTGCGACCTCCTAGGATGTCAGAAAATTCCTCGGAAGCAAGGAAGGCCTTCTTCCGGTTCTCTCATCGGCCTTCCTCGCCTGCTCGGTACGAGGCTAGATCAGCCCTAGCCTTCTCAGCTCGATCTGCTAACTCGTCCCTCCGCTTGGCCTCAAACTCTGTCTGTGCAGCTCTGATCTGCTCAACCTGCAGTAGCTTGGCCTCGGTTTCCTCGGCTCGGGCTTTGAGTTCATTCGCTTCCGTAACCTTGGCCCGCAACCCCTCCATCTCGATCGCCTGGTGCTTTAGTTCCCGCACCCAGATCTTGAGATCATCCTCATAGCGGAGCACTTTGGCTCAGAAGACGGTCGTCTCGAACTGGGTCGAGCCGAGCTCTGCCTCCTTGTCCCGGAGCCGAGTCTTGAGGCCTGCCACTTGAGCCTGCATTTGTTGAAAAGTAGCGGTCAAGGGAGGCAGACGGGCCATCAACTCCAGGAGATAGCCCCAAAACTACAGAGAGGGGCAAAAGCAGTTAAGTTAGTTGGGATAACAAAACTTGGCGACAAAGATGAAACAGCAGAAGTTAGAAAGTGTTTTACTTTAGCCAGATGGGTGTTCATCTCGTCGCTTAGCGCCGGGATGGATTTACCCTTGGCCGACTCGCTGATTGCGTCCCAGATGTCGCGAAGGAACCCTCTAGATGGTTGCTCTTGTTCTGGTCAAGGATGCCCCGACATCTCCGGGAGGGGACTTGGACTACGTGGGCGAGAAGATGAGGGCTCGTCAGGAGGGGGAGGAGCCCTCAGATACTCCTCCAATGGAGGCTCCGGGATGTCTGGCCCCATGCCACTTGGCCCCTCGCTGCTTGACCCCTCACTACTCGGCTCGGCCGAATGCCGAGGACATGGGAGAGGAGAGGACAGTTGGGAGGGGCTCCCCTCCGCAGAAGAGAGCACTACACGACTCCTCTTGCACCATCACTGTTGCTCCTCTGAATCCCCGGAACTTATCACCTCAGCCACCATGGAGGGTCGAGGTGGTGGGGGTTCATTCGATCCGGCCTCCTCAGGTGTCTCGACCGGGGTATCTGCAGGGGGATCACCTGCGCTCTTTTCCACTTCAACTTCTTGCTAATTGAAGCTCGAAACATGACTTCGACTGTCATAAAAAGGATAGTAGGTTAGCAAATAGAAATAGAACAAAAAATAGAACAAGGCAAAATTCTTTTTACCTAGTGAGCCACTCAGCTCGGCCTCTATTGAACTTATACCGAAGTGGTATAGAAGTCCATGTTGGTGCAATCGGCCCAGGTCACGATTGACCAGGACTCGAGCTTGACTCGAGATATATTTTGATGTTCGACAAAAATATATGACAATGTGATTGTCATGGGAAAGTTCAAGTCTTGGTACTTGGCATGGAAAGTCCAAGTGGGACACTTGGCATTTGGGAAAGTCCAACATGGGTCTTGGCAAGGAAAGTTCAAGCATGAGTCTTGGCAATGGAAAGTCCAACATAGGTTGGCAAGGGAAAGTCCAAACTTAAGTCTTGGCACTTGAGAAGTCCAAGGGGTTGATATTGGCGACGTAAAGTTCAAGCGGGAGTCTTGGAAGCATAAGTCCAATGGTTGGCAGCGTAAAGTCCAAGCGGAGTCTTGGCAGCGTAAGTCCAATGTGCCTTGGCGGTGTAGACACCGTTAGCATGACATAGCCGATGGAAGCACCTGAAGGCTAGCACAATGGATGAACAAGTCATGGATGACTTAGAGGGATCCGAGAGGTGTGAGGCTGATGGAGGTGGCTAGAAGGCTTAGATCTAGGCTAAGGGTGGTCTAGCAAGTATGGGGGAACCATATTTGGGCTAAAATCTCATGTTTGAGGTATGTCAGTCGACTGGTGCCATATGACAGTCGACTGGGATGAGTCAACTAGGGTTTGACTGCGGGATGTGTCCCAGCAGTCGACTGCCAGAGCTTGGGAGTCGATTGATTGGCCGAACAGTCGATTGATCTTGTGATCAGTCGACTGGTGCTCGATTTTTTGGGCACAGAATGGAGTCTGACTCGACTGTTGGGTCTAGCAGTCGAGTGAAGGCTTGATCAGTCGACTGATGATGGATCCGTTGGATCTTTCCAGCATGGATCTAGCTGTTGTCTCACGACAACAGTGGCATCAGTCGAATGATGGTCCCGAGCAGTCGACTGATCGTCGTTTTTCAGCACAGGTAGAAGCTTTAAAAGGAGCTTGTGGAGGAGGAAAATGCCAAGGTTTTTTAAGGTGTTTTGGGGCGAGTTGCTGCTGCAATTCAGGGTCTCGAAGTGCTACTCAATCATCCTAGCAAGCAAGCATTCAAAAGAGCTTTGTGTAAAGTTTTCTTTGCATTTAATATTGTATTTGTTTATTGTATTTAGTTTATTGTTGTAAACTATTGTAAGGGGTTTCTCCGCCTCCGACTTGTGTCGAGAAGGAGTTATTGATTAGTGGTTGCGTGTGCATCACTAGAGCTCGTTGAGCTCAACCGTGGAGTAGGAACCTTGAGGTTCCGAACCACGTTAAACAATTGTGTTTTGCGTGCTTGTCTTATTTTTCGTTATTACTATTATTATTCCGCTGCGCATAACGAGTTTTGTAGAGACGAACGCGAACGTATTCCATCGACATATAACACGACGCTATTCACCCCCCTCTAGCATTCCAACGGTCCCCTACAAATGGTATCAGAGCGAGACCGCTTTTGAAGTTTAACAACTAAGGGAGCACGCTAGAGGGTGAAGATGGAGTTGGAAGAACAATTGAGATGAGATATCAACACCCCAATTCCCTATGCCTTCTATGGACGAGAATGCTTCAATTCTTGGAAGGCGAGAATTGAAAACTTTTTGATTATAAGAGACCTTGAGGAGTGGTCCATTTTGATGGAAGGATTCGAATATCCAAAAGGACCAAAAGGTGGCTTCCTCAAGAAGAAGAAATGGAGTGAAGATCAACTCCAAAGATTTGAGAAAAACAAGAAGGTAGTCAATTTCATTTTTGATTTAATTCATAATGACTTTTTGTGTAGCCTAGGTGAGTGCATGGATGCCAAAGAGCTATGGAGCGATTTGGTCAAGCTTCATGAAATTCATCATCAATCCAAGAAGAAGAAGAAGAGGATTGCTCACCCTCTTAAGCTCAAGCAAGTACATCGTCATCTAAAAAGCTTGAGGATTCGAAAGTTGATAGGGAATCAATTTCCGAATTGGTGGAAGATGTGGAAGAAGCCTCCACTTCAAGGATTGGGAAGGAGAAGAGACCATCCATACCGGAGCCAGAGCAAAATCAAGAAGAAACCTCAACCTCCGGGAGGGATGAGGAACCCACTCCGATCACCACCACAAATATCCTAGGTAACTCAAGCAATTTATGTTTAGATAAAAATCATATAATTTGCTTTGAGTGTAGGGAAAGTGGGTATTACAAGAGCAAATGCCCAAAGAGAGTAAGAAAAGCTCCACCGGTATCAAAAATTAAGGATGTCGGTCCCCCAACAACCAAAAGCAAGGAGCAAGTGATTTGCTTCAAATGCCGGCAACCGGGATACTACAGAAATCAATGCCCAAAGGGGGAGAAGAAGGCTCAAAGGGGAGCATCACAAGTAGGGGGAGCTAAGGCTAACCCTAAGGTATATTTTAATAATGCTCTTTCTAATTTAAATAATAAGCAAATGCATGTTAAGAATTTTAATTCTCTTGCAATTCATCATGAAAAGCATGCTAGAGATAAATATTTGTGTTTAGGTGCTAAAAGTGTTCATTTTGGTAATAAGGAGAAATTTGGGACTAATGTCCCTAAAAATATTTTACCTAGGGAATCTATCAAGAAAATAGGAGAACACCTAGGTCTTAATCCCAAATAGACTAGGCATATGCCTAGAAAGGATAATACCCAAAGACCAAATCAAAATTCAAAAATGGGGCAATTAGAATTAGAAAACCAAGCGTTAAGGTCAAGGCTTGAGAAATTAGAAAAGACCGTCAAGAAGATTCAAAATCAATTTCAAGGGTCAAAGTCAAGGGTCTAGAACTCAAAGTCAACACCTAGAACCTAAAAGACAAAAGTCAACCAAGGGCAAGAAAGGTTTGAGTCACAAACCTAAGCCTAAGGTGGCTTATCATAGTGTTCCATTTGATTATGGAACACAAACTAGGTCTAGGAAGACCAAGGTCAATAGGAAAGTCATCCCTAGAGTTGACCATGGTGTGTGCCTAGTGGCTAGGGTTTCAAGGAAACCTAAGGTGGCCACTAAGAAGGTTGCAAGGGGAGTTACCCCTAGAGTCAACCTAGGTAAGACCATAATGACCAAGGCTAACAAGCCTAGGAGGATCATTAGGAGGGTATCTAGGGAGGTTATCCCTAAGGAATACCTAGTAAATCCTAGGAGCTCAAATAAGTTTTGGGTTCCTAAGGCGTGATTGATTCACGCTAGACGAGTTTAGGGTGTGTCAACTTTAAATGGAAGGGTAGTTAACCTAACCATGGTAAAGGTGACATTTTAGATTATTTTCAAGGTTATGGATACCTTGGAAATAGTTTTGATCCTTGATCCTAAAAGATTTTAGGATGTGCCAATACATTCTTGAAATTATGAAAAATTAATTAAATTGACACAATTTAGGATTAGAGGTCGTCATTTTGGGTTTTTGGCACACTAGGGAGAAAAGTGATAATATGGCAAAATATATTTAATTATATCAAATGACAATTAATATTAAAATTTAGGTATTATTATACCTATACTTTTTATATGTCATGCTTTGTTTGTCATATTGTAACACCCCAAAATTTTTCTCCAAAATTTTTGTATAAAATTTAATTTCATGTCTAGTAGATTATATATGGAATCCTGGAAAATGATGATAAAAGAATAAAAGTGGAGAGGTGAGGTTTGAACCTTAAACCTCTTGGCGAGAGTTAACTCTTACCATGCATGTGATGACCAAGTGCTCAGCAGTAGCTTACTGTTGGAGAAAGAGGAGAAATTTTAGATGAGTGTGAGGAGGGTAAATGAAGAGGCATGAAAAGAGAAGAGACACTTCTCTTCCTCCCTTTATAAATAAGAGTGAAGGTTTCATTTGACAACTTCTTCTTCCTTCTTCCTTCTTCCTTCTTCCTCCTTCCACCGAAACCCTAGGGTTCCTTCTTTGAGTTTCAGCCAAAGCAAACTAGGGTTCCACCCTAGTGAGTTAAGTAAAGAGAAGGGTTCGTCTAAGGGGCTAATCTTCATCTAAGGGTCAAGAGCACCAAGAAAGGTTCTAGGGCAAGATTATTTTTTTTAGTCTCCTCTCCAATCAAAGTCTCTCTTATTAAGGGGTAACCAATTATAAGTGGTAAGATTCCCTCACCTGCAGTATATTTGCTCTTGTAGGACATGATATATGAAAGAAATGTGATGCTTTATACCATACAAGTTTCGGCCAACTAGGGTTTTAGGGCTAGGGTTGCATGAAAATACTCCTTATGAAATTATGATATGTTGTATGTCTTCATGTATAAATTTTATGTGACAAAAATAAATTTTTTTGTGCCCCTAATGTTTCGGCCAACTAGGGTTTTAGGGCTAGGGTTGCATGAAAACACTTCTTATGAAATTATGATATGTTGTATGTCTTCATGTATAAATTCTATGTGACAAAAATAAATTTTCTTGTGCCCTAATGTTTCGGCCAACTAGGGTGTTAGGGCTAGGGTGGGGTCGAAGTACCCAACTTCATGTGCAAATACTCCCCCTAAGTTTATGATATGTTATGTGACACCTATGTAAGCTTCATGTGCAAAAAAATGTATGAACCCCTCCCTAGTGATTTCGGCCACTTAGGGTACCTAAGCTAGGGTTAAGATTATGTGCTTAAATTGGTGTACAAGAATTCCCTTAGAATTCATGATATGTTGCATGATTGTATGTATGCCTATGTGATGAACATGGTTATGATTTAATATGCCATGAAATATGCCTATGTGATGAACATGTTTATGATTTAATATGCCATGAAACATGCCTATGTGATGAACATGTTTATGATTTAATATGCCATGAAATATGCCTATGTGATGAGCATGTTTATGCTTGATATGCCATGAAATATGCTTATGTGATGAACATGTTTATGCTTTAAGACCCCTTTAGGGTATTCTTATGTTATGAATGCATATATGCTATGAAATGTCTAAGAAGATGCTTCCCCTTTTTATGTTGGGATTAAGAGCTCTCTCCTTATGTTGGGATTGATGATGTCATGAATGCTTATGGTTAAGTTTAAGAATGCTTATGATTATGTCCTTTATGCATGTTTAGGATTGATGATGTCATGAATGCTTATGATTAAGTTTAAGAATGCTTATGATTATGTCCTTTATGCATGTTTAGGATTGATGATGTCATGAATGCTTATGTTTAATTTATGTCATGCTTAGATTTAATTATGTTTAGCATGCTTATGTGAATTTTATGCCATGCTTATGTTTCATTACGTTAGTATGCTGATGTTTAGTGTTGTTATGCAATACTTATGTTATTTATGCTAGTATGCTCATGTTTTCTAATTATTTGAGGTAATTTGTGGCTTTTGTGAGTATGCAAGAATCTTACTAAGCTATATGCTTATAGTTTATGTTGTCCATATACTGCAGATAAAGGAAACATGAACTAGAGGAAGTAGCAGGAGGGGCAAGGTGTGTGTGATAGTGGCATGGTGGAAAAAGACCCTATTACTCTCTGCTTTTATTTATATGCTCAATGAACAACTTAAGACATTTGCTTCCGCTTTTATGACTTGTGATTTATTAGTACCATGTTGGATGTTGCTTAGTTTATGTTACTGTTCACCTTACTTATGAAAGTTTGATATGTTAGAACTCATGAATGGATCGTGTTAATAATAGTTACATTCTCTAATCTTTATGTTATGCATGTTATAAAATGAGATACGATATGGTAACATGCTAATTATGATTATGATATGTGATGCATGTTATAAAAGAAGTTATGATATGTTAACATGCTAATTATGATTATGATATGTGATGCACGTTATAAAGAAGATATGATATGTTAACATGCTAATTAGGTCTATGATATGTGATGCATGTTATAAAAGAAGATTTATGTCATGATAACATGTTTGATTATGTAGATTGTGAAATGATCCATATATGTTATGTTATAAAATATCTGTGTTGGTATCAGAGCAGGTTCACCTTTCCACTATCACATATCAAGCCTCCATCCTGCTGTTTCCAAGTAAGTAACTTTATGCATACCTAAATTTCTTTTATAATGAAGAATGTCTTCAATCTAGATAGAAATAATACTTCATCATGTTTTAGTAGAATGGAATCATACTTGTGACTTAGATAGTAATGATACCTTACCATGCTTTATATGATGGAAACATGTTTCTAACCTAGAAATACAACTAGAAAGGATACCTTACCTTGTTTATGATAAGGAATGTTTAGATGCATGTATATGAGTAGAAATTATAATAATACCTTAATTATTTATTTATCACTTAGATAACATGGCTGGGAGACGTAGTAATAGAGGGAATGAATCAAAGACTCACCGATTTGATGCATGTGGTGTCCAGAACCGGTTATCAATGCTCTCATGAATCAACAAGGGAACCCTATCACCCCACCAGAGACACAGAACGTGACGCCAAACACGACCACTATGGGGCAAGCACCACTAGTCAATGCTGCCACCGGGGTCCGACCCGAAGCTTATCTGATTCAAAGGCGAGGTCAAACCGTAAAATTTCGTGCTCGCGAACCATGGATGCCCAAGCCTAGTTCAAAACAGCTTGAGAGCATCGTGGAGCCGCTGGATTGGCCGAAAAGATAAAATGTGCCTCATTCGCTTTTTCCGAGATGCAAGGATGTGGTGGAGAGAGTCAAAGCAAAGAGACAAGTAAATCAAATGAGGTGGATAGACTTTGAATCTGAAGTTCTTCGAGGAGTTCTTTGAGACGGATCACAAATAAGCACTACGATGAGTTCCTCGAGTTCTCGACTAAGGCGATCTATCACCGAAGCTTATGAAAAGGTTCAACCGACGGAACGCTCGCCTGCAATTAGTCAAGACAGAAAGGGAGAGGATCGTGACTGTCAAAATGTTACGACCGGAGATAGCTCTAAATGTGGCCCTGGAGTCAATCGACCTGCATCATCAAGAAGAGCCGTCAAGAGTGCCCGATCACCGAGCACTACCGAACAACATCACCAGAGAGTAAGGCATCGACCGGAGGTCGAAATCTCGTAATACTAGCCGGAAGAGGGACCGCAGCGGCAAGAAGAAACAGTGGAATGACCTCAAAAGGGGGCCTGAAACAACCAAACTATGTATCGATGGCCCTACATGTGGGAAGAAGCATCCGGGAATGTCGCTGAGTGGCACGAGGAAGTGTTACATTGTGGATCGAGGGGCACATAGCCCGAATCGCCTACCCGAGTTCGCACCTCTCGAAGATGTCCAAAGACACTGTGGTGCTCCTCCACGCTTCACCATCAGATGCAAAGCCTATAGAGGGTCCTCAGATAAGCCAAGGGAGACTGGAAGCCCCACCCGTTGTGACAAATGCCAGGGTGTTCTCCCTCACCAGAGAAGATGTAGCGAGTGCCTCGACGATTGTCACAGGTCAGATATTTATTTTCACCAAGATATCAGTATTGTTTGACACGGGCAACCTATCTGCTCATCTCTACGCCTTTCACAAGAAAGATAGATAGGCATCCCCAAGTTTTGGACTATAAATTCTTAACAACGTTACCTTCGGGAGAAGTGATGCCATCCACCCATATTCTGCGCACCGCACCAATTAGACTCGCAGATAGGGAGCTCTATTGTGACCTGATAGTTCTGGATATTGTTAGGGCAATCTCTTGCCGTGATATGGTTTTGATGGTGTGGCAAAGGGTTTAAGTTAGTTTGATATGTTGATTTGATATGTGCGTTGAAGTCGTGCAGGACTTAGTAATTCGCACATGGAGCCGTGGCGAGTTTCACATCTCATGACTCGTGCCTTGAGTCGGTGAAGGATAGCTTCATGGCCGCGGCGCTTGGAGCATCCGAGGGACCGCCGGACGAGAAGCTTGGAGTGAAGCCGGAGGAAGTAGACTTCGAGGCAAGAGACGCGAAGGAGCATTGCAGAGCCGTGCGCCTGATGCTGCCGAGGGACGTGGCCGAGAACGAAGAGAACTTCAAGGCGAGGACTCGAGAAATGAGAGGAGCGATTGTAACCCGGGGAAGGGTAGTTTAGGTGAAATCTCCATTTGGCCAAGTGTCTGATGGGTTTTTCTGACACCGCCGATCGCGTCATGGCCGATCGCTTCCGAGTCGAGTAGTGTAGCTCGACCGTATACGATCGATCGGTTCAGGTGGCGAATGATCGCCATACGCTGGCGGCCGATCGAAGATTAGAATGATCGGAAGGCAGCCGATGACCGTCAATAGGGTTTCGCCATTAATCGCTCAGAGCCGATCGGGGCCGATTGATGGGTCCGCAGCCTGATCGGTGAGGTCCATCACCGATCGCTAAGAGTTCCGCTGACAACAACGGCCGATCCGACGTGTTCGAGGTCCGCTAGGACGGCAATGATCGCCATGGGCGGCAATGATCGATGGCGCCAACGGAAGAAGTTAGCCCTCTATAAAAGAGAGGGTGTGAGCCTTGGAGAGGCTACTGCTTAAGTTCCAAACAATCTTCCTAGTGCCCCACAAGCTCTAAACTCTTCTTACTCGCTTTTACTCCATTCCATTTGTAAGAAGAGTGATCTGGGTTGTAAAGGTTACCTCCACCTAGCTTTGTGCAAAGGAGAGACCGATAGTGATTGGTTTTATGAGTGATTCACCGTGATTTAATCGACTGTGGGGATTAGCGGCGTAGCGTGAACCACGTTATATCTTGGTGTTTGTATTGCTTGTTTTATTTTGCTTGTCTTTATTTATATTTGTATATTCCGCTATGCGCTAACGCTTTGTAGACGACGAGCAAAATACCGCTATCCAAACGAAAAGGGCTATTCACCCCTCTAGCCGGCCATCCGATCCTACAAGTGGTATCGAGCGAGGTTGTTTGTCAACCGACTAACCGCCGCAACAAGCCCTACATCAAAATGGCGCTCCAACATCCATCCTCCGGAAGTTCAAGGAGAATTCGCTGGTGGAAGAAGCGAATGGAGGTATTTTTCAAACGGATTTTGATATAATGATTAAATGGGTTTCATTTTGCCTAGGGATGAAGAGGGTGAACAAATAGAAATCTAGGTGGACTAAGAAGCAAAGAGAGGAGCACCTTGCAAACTCAAAGGCAAAACATCATCTACAATGTGCTCCCCCAACAAGAGATCAATCGGATCGGAGAATGTGCTAGCGCCAAAGAGATGTGGGAGAAGCTTATAGAACTCCATGAAGGCACATCCGAGGCCAAGCTAGCAAGGAGAGACCTCCTCCGCTCCCAACTATCCAATATAAAACTAGAAAAGGAGAAAAGGTAACCTCACTACACTCTAGGTTTAAAGAAATTTTAATTGGGCTAACAAGTGTAGGTGAGAAGCTATCAAACCGGGACATGCTCATGAAGGCTATAGATGCCTTTCCCGGTCCTCAAAGTGGAGCTCCATGGTGGATTCGTTCTACATCTCCAAGAACTTGGAAGTAAGTACCTTGGAGGAATTTTCTCAACAATGGAGCTCCACTGAAACTAGGCTTGAAGGAATACAAGAAGAGCCTAGAATTCAACCCTCAAGAGGAGTAGCATTGTTGGCAAATAAGGGAAGAAGAAGATGGAAATCCTCCTCCTCCTCCGATGATGAAGCGTCTTCCTCCTCCTCCATGGATAGCACCGAAGAAGCCTATATGGTAAGGAGGTAAGGCGTGCATTTAAGAATTTTAGATTTGATAAATCTCATGATAGGAATAGAAGACCAAGGGGAAGGTCATATGCTACAATTGCCAAGGAGAGGGCACATAAGGGACAATTGTCCTCTCCTAAACAAAAGCAAAGAAGAAAAGAAAAGAAGAAAGAAAAAGAAGAAGAAAAAGAAGGAGGAGAAGAAGACAAAGGAAAAGGGAAGGCCAAAGCATTAAAGGCAAGGACTTGGGATGATCCATCCTCATCCTCCTCCTCATCATCATCGGAAGAGGAGAATGCCTTTGTCACCAATTTGGCCTTGATGGCCTTTGATGACTTTGATTGCTCTTCCTCCGAAAATGAAGGATCAAGCTCAAGAGGAGAGAGATCAAATGAAGGGGGAGCTTCTACATCCTCCTCATTCAAGAAGAAGAAGAGACATATGGAAACTATGGTAACGAAAGCTCTCCTAAGAAAATAGTTTCCATAATTTCTAGTTTAACTAAGGACTTATTTGGCATGAAAAAGAAAAATAAGAGCATGCTAGATAAAATTAAGGATTTAGAAAATAAGCTAGAAAATGCATGCTTAAATGATAATATTTCTTCTAGCTTAGATGATGCATGCTCACATGACCTTTATGTGCCATTAGATGTTAGTGATGCATGTATAAATGAAAATAGGGTCTTAAGGGAAAAGGTAGATTATTTAACCAAAGCCCTAGAGAAATTCACAATTGGCTCCAACACCTTAAATATGATCTTAGGGAGCCAAAGAGCTAGTTTCAACAAGAAGGGCCTAGGCTATAAGGAAAAGAAAAATGAAAAGGCCTACAAATGCCTAATAGCTAGGGGACAAGATAAAAAGAAAGTAATTGCTAGGAAATGGATCCCCAAGGAGTATTTAGTGAACCCAATAGGAAAGAATTTATTTTGGGTTCCAAAATCCATCCTTAAGGGTTAGAAAACCCCTAGGGTAGTCAACCATATGAACTTGACCTATATCATATTTTGGTTGACTTAGGATGACGGGACAACATTTTTTTTGATAGTGTTGGGTGATGATAACGTGCCCATAAATAGGTAATAATGCTTAAATCATGATGATTAATGTAATTGCTATGTATGTTTGAAATCATGATTTATGATTTTAATATTTGGCACGTAATCATGAGAAATAGGTTTGAATCATGCTTTAGGTGATACTTTGTTTATTATCATCATATAATACCTAATGCATGACTATTATTTGATGAATACATGTATTTCATGATCATAATGTAGAATTCATTCATATATGCCCTTATGATCATGAGGATTATTAGGTTGATACTTAACCTTGATAGAATTGCATGAATATAAGGGTTAAGTATATACAGATACCCCCCCCCTAGGATGCATCTCACACTCACTATAGGCTAACTTGATTGCAAACTTAGCATGGGTGAGATATTAGGATGATACAAATGTCCACTAATGCCTATGGCATTTAGATGGTCATTTAAAGTATCAAAATAGCAATAATAGACCAATCATGGGGAAGGCTTATGTTTAATTCATAGACATATTGCCCAAAGATCATGGTTGGATATTTCATATGTTTTCAAAACAATTTCTTAATCTAAAATCTATGTATTCATGTTTTGGAACAATTGAAAGCAAGACTAGGTGTTAAAATGGATACTAAACATGCTCAAAAACTAGTGGTTTTTCAAGTGTTTGGATTTTTGGCAAATCTCGAAAATATAATGATTTTTCATGAAAAACTATTTTTCCTTGATAGATATACTTAATAGAAATATATTCCTCAAATTTCATGATTTTTGAATTTTCTGGAATTTTAATGCATTTACGAAATTCATAAAATCGAAATTTGAATCAATTGTGCCCGATCATTGCCATCTTGATAGCGATCATTGCTCACTAATCAACGTAATTTTCTGATTTCAGATTTTTAAATGTTTTGGTATTTTCCCTCCATTATACTTGATGCCATGAGTTTATAACTTAGTGTTAATCTTTTGATGGTGTCGAAGGGGAGAAATAATTATGTTTAAGTTAATTATTTTAGGGGAGAAATATATGATAGGGGAGAAAATTTGCATAGAGTTTCATGGATTAAGGGAGTTGCATGTTGTTATATCATGTTTATCTTTACATGCTTTCTTACCTTAGAATTTATATCAAATGTTTTTACCTAGCAAGCGGATTGCCACACATCAAAGGGGAGATTGTTAGGGCAATCTCTTGCCGTAATATGGTTTTGATGGTGTGGCAAAGGGTTTAAGTTAGTTTGATATGTTGATTTGATATGTGCGTTGAAGTCGTGCGAGGACTTAGTAATTACGCACATGGAGTAGTGGCGAGTTTCACATCTCATGACTCGTGCCTTAGTCGGTGAAGGATAGCTTTGCGAGCGTGCGCTTAAGACATCAGGGACGCCCGGACGAAGCAGGAGTAGCGGAGAAATGAACTGTAGACTTGAGGCAAGAGACGAAGGAGCATTGCAGAGCCGCGTACCGATGCCGCGAGGACGTGGCCGAGAATGAAGAGAAGAGAACTTCAAGGCGCGAGGACTCAGAGATGAGAGTGGCGAATGTAACCCGGAAGGGGTAGCTTTAGGTGAAACTTGGCCATTCGCCAAGTGTCGATGGGTTTTCGACACCCCGATCGCCATGTCATGGCGGCCGATCGCTTCGAAGTCGAAAGTGAGTTCGACCGTATACGATCGACCGGATTGTGGCCGCCAGCCGATCGCCAGACGCCGATCGCCAAGCGCGATGATCGGGTCAATAGGTTTCCCAGATTTCGTAGCCATCGGGCTCGACTTACGAGTAGCGGATCGATGAGGTCCATCACGATCGCGCCAAGAGTTCGTTGGACTACAACGGCCGATCCGACGTGTTCGAGGCCGTTAGTAAGGATGCGGATCGCCAAGGGCGGCAATGATCGATGGTGGCCAACGGGAAGAAATCAGCCCTCTCTATAAAAAGAGAGGGTGTAAGCCTTTGAGAGGCTAATGCTTATGCTCCAAGTGATCTTCCTAGTGCCCCACAAGCTCTAAACTCTTCTTACTCGCTTTTACTCCATTCTATTTGTAAGAAGAGTGATTTTGATTGTAAAGGTTACCTCCACCTAGCTTGGTGCAAAGGAGAGACCAATAGTGATTGGCTTTAGAGGAGTGATTCACCTCGGACGAATCGGGATCGTGGATTAGCGGCGTAGCCGTGAACCTCGTTACATTCTTTGTTAGCGATTGTTTTCTCGTATTTCTATTTGTTTGTCTTTATTAGTCTTCCGCTTGCGCTAATTAGTTTTGTAGAGAGCATCAAAATGCAAATCCATCCAACGAAAAGGGTTATTCATGCTTATGATTATGTCCTTTATGTACCGAGCCAACGCTTTAAGAACAAGAGTGATAGTGGTATCAGCTATTTCTACCAGACCTGCTTTCAGTTCATGTTTAAGATTGATGATGTCATGAATGCTTATGGTTAAGTTTAAGAATGCTTATGATTATGTCCTTTATGCATGTTTAAGATTGATGATGTCATGAATGCTTATGGTTAAGTTTAAGAATGCTTATGATTATGTCCTTTATGCATGTTTAGGATTGATGATGTCATGAATGCTTATGTTTAATTTATGTCATGCTTAGATTTAATTATGTTTAGCATGCTTATGTGAATTTTATGCCATGCTTATGTTTCATTACGTTAGTATGCTGATGTTTAGTGTTGTTATGCAATACTTATGTTATTTATGCTAGTATGCTCATGTTTTCTAATTATTTGAGGTAATTTGTGGCTTTTGTGAGTAGGCAAGAATCTTACTAAGCTATATACTTATAGTTTATGTTGTCCATATACTGCAGATAAAGGAAACATGAACTAGAGGAAGTAGCAGGAGGGGAAAGGTGTGTGTGATAGTGGCATGATGGAAAAAGACCCTATTACTCTCCGCTTTTATTTATATGCTCAACGAACAACTTAAGACATTTGCTTCCGCTTTTATGACTTGTGATTTATTAGTACCATGTTGGATGTTGCTTAGTTTATGTTACTGTTCACCTTACTTATGAAAGTTTGATATGTTAGAACTCATGAATGGATCGTGTTAATAATAGTTACATTCTCTAATCTTTATGTTATGCATGTTATAAAATGAGATACGATATGGTAACATGCTAATTATGATTATGATATGTGATGCATGTTATAAAAGAAGTTATGATATGTTAACATGCTAATTATGATTATGATATGTGATGCACGTTATAAAGAAGATATGATATGTTAACATGCTAATTAGGTCTATGATATGTGATGCATGTTATAAAAGAAGATTTATGTCATGATAACATGTTTGATTATGTAGATTGTGAAATGATCCATATATGTTATGTTATAAAAGTAGCGCCATACGAGGCGAGATAAGGCGGGCGTTACAGTTGGTATCGAGGCGAGTTCACCTTTCCACTATCACATATCAAGCCTCCCGTCCTCGTTTCCAAGTAAGTAACTTTATGCATACCTAAATTTCTTTTATAATAAAGAATGTCTTCTATCTAGATAGAAATAATACCTCATCATGTTTTAGTAGAATGGAACCATACTTGTGACTTAGATAGTAATGATACCTTACCATGCTTTATATGATGGAAACATGTTTCTAACCTAGAAATACAACTAGAAAGGATACCTTACCTTGTTTATGATAAGGAATGTTTAGATGCATGTATATGAGTAGAAATTATAATAATAACTTAATTATTTATTTATCACTTAGATAACATGGTCGAGACGTAGTAATAGAGGGAATGAATCAAGACTCCCACGATTTGATGCATGTGGTTCTGAAGCTCTGTCGGGTTGCGGAACAACGGTGGTTATCAATGCTCTCATGAATCAACAAGGAACCCTATCACCCCACGAGACCGCAGGCGTGGCGCCAACACGACCACTATGGGGCAAGCACCACTAGTCAATCTTGCGCCGCCGGTCAGGCGGCTTATATCGATTCGATGGCGAGGTGAAATCGTAAAATTTCTCAGTGCTGCGAACCATGGGATGCCCAAGCACGGTTCAAAACAGTTGAGAGCATTGTGGAGCTGCTAGATTGGCCCGAGCACGAAAAGATAAAATGTGCCTCATTCTGTCTTTCTGGAGATGCAAGGATGTGGTGGGAGAGAGTCAAAGCAAAGAGACAAGTAAATCAAATGAGGTGGACAGACTTTGAATCTGAGTTCTTCGAGGAGTTCTTTCATAGATGGATCACAAATAAGCACTCGATGAGTTCCTCGAGTTCACAAGCGATCTATCGATCGGTGAAGCTATGAAAAGGTTCAACCGACTGGCACGTCTCTGCCCAGAATTAGTCAGTACAGAAAGGGAGAGGATCAGACTCATGCTGAAAATGTTACGACCAGAGATAGCCCTAAATGTGGCCGGCGGAGTCAATCGACCCCAGACCGCCGAAGAGCTGTTCAGTAGTGCCCTGATCACCGAGCACTACACGAACATCGGATCAACAGTAAGGCACTTGGCCGAGGTCAAAATCTCGAGAATACTAATCGAAGAGGGACCGCATGGCAAGAAGAAGCAGTGGAATGACCCAGGGGGCCCGAAACAACCAAACTATGTATCTGATGTCCTACATGTGGGAAGAAGCATCCGGAATGTCGTCGTGGCACGAGGAAGTGTTACTGATTGTGGATCGGAGGCACATAGCACAGAACCGCCTACCCGAGTTCAGCACCTCCTCGGCAGTATGTCGATGCAGGTGCTCCTCCACAGCTTCACCAGATCGAGCTACGATAGAGGTCCTCGGATAAGCCAAGGAGAGGCGAAGCCCCACGTTGTGACAAATGTCGTGGTGTTCTCCTCACCGAGAGAAGATGTAGCGAGTGCCTCGACGATTGTCACAGTCGATATTTATTTTCAATCGGTATGCTCTTGTATTGTTTGACATGGGCAACCCATCTGCGTTCATCTCTACGCCTTTCACAAGAAAGATAGATAGGCATCCCCAAGTTTTGGACTATAAATTCTTAACAACGTTACCTTCGGGAGAAGTGATGCCATCCACCCATATTCTGCGCGCCGCACCAATTAGACTCGTAGACAGGGAGCTCTATTGTGACCTGATAGTTCTGGATATGCAGGACTATGATGTTATATTGGGCATGAATTTTCTGCACAAGTACGACACTTCAATTGAGTGCCGTAAACGGAAGGTGATCTTCCGACCCGAAGCAGAGGTTTCATTTGAGTTTATCGGGGAGCCAAAGAAAGGAACAAGGAAATTCTTATCAGCGCTGGAAGCCCAAAAAATGTTAAAAAATGGATGCACCAGATTTCTAGCACACGTGGTTGATACCGTATCAGCAAAGAACCAGAATCTAGAAGATGTCAGAGTGGTATGCGACCATCCGGAGGTATTCCCTGATGACCTACCTGGATTACCACCTGATAGAGAAATTGAGTTCGAGATCGAATTGATTCCCGGAACTAACCCGATCTCCAAGGCACCTTACCGTATGGCGTCGACTAAGTTGAAAGAGCTTCAGAAACAGCTACAAGAGTTACTTGACCAGGGATTTATCCGCCCTAGTCACTCACCATGGGGAGCTCCAGTGTTGTAACGACCTGGCCCCTATTGGAGGAATTCGGCGACCCCTATTGGTCGACGACCGTCACCCCTGTTGGCATGTCGTTACTCACCTGGTCTTCCCACCCCTGGAAGTGAGTTTTTGCCTTCCCCAGGATTCGAACTCTAGACCTCCAGGCTAAGTACTAAAGTTTATGAAGCCTGACAGAGCAACTGCACACACCCTCCTGATGTACCACTAACCCATGAGTAGCAGTGTGTGCAGGCCATGTAACTGGCTGCGGGCTCAACAATAATGGAACCCCGTCCAGCCAGCATGCAATCATGCGAAAATGATGCATGATACTAAAGCATGTAAATCCTACTCAAAACACCTATCCGAATAATATGTACAATCAATATATACATATCCCTAATCCATGTACTATGATCCAAATCAAACAGGGAAATATAATCATATCCTATCACATGCATGAATCTAGTAGGGCACCAAAAGCATACTAGGCATATAAACATGAAAAAAATTATTGTAAGCTATCCTAACTAGCATATCAATAATGACTATCTAAAAGATAAGTCAAAATACCCGCCTGAATATATATCCGCAAGAATAAGAACCAAATCATCACATTTGAGGGACACGTGACCGAAACCTGCATATAGCATAATTATAGTCAAGTACAAAATATACAATTCAACGACAAATCGAATAATTAATCGATTTCCTTCATAACCCAATTAAATTCTTAATCCTCCAAATATCATACCGATCAACCGAATAACACCCGAATCATTAAATCGACTCAATCAAGCTCACACCTAGGAATTCCAAGCGGACCAATATCCCCAACTCACAGCTCACTACGTGGTCAAGAACCCCACAAACGACTTTCCTCAACAGTAACCTCCCAATTAAAACCTCACTGCCCTCTCAGCTAACAACCCCCCCCAAATCCACAGCCGTTCCTCTTCACCTAAACCGCACCCATTGAAACAAACGAAGTAAAAAGAAAAAAAACAAGCTATACCAGAAATTTGGAAGCTCCCCTCAGTGGTATTCTCCTCGGTGCGGCAGAATCTGGCCGGAGAACAATCGACGCTCGTCGTCTAGGGCGAGGAAACCGGACGAGGGTGTGGCGGTGGAGGCTCAAGCGCTTGGTGGGTCGTGACACTGGGCACCGGAAGCGGACGGTCGGGCGAGCGATCTGCCGTGCGATCCTCACCCATACCGCGACAAATCTGGCTCGGCGTATCGTGGCGGTGGGCGGCGACGCCGATGCTTGGGTGGCGACTCGAGGAAGAAAGGCTTGCCAGCGAAAAAGAGACCGACGGCGGAAACTAGGGCGCCGACGGAGGAGGGATGGCGTCGGGCGCGGCGGGGAAGAAGAGAAGGCTCGGGAAAAGGGAACTGCCGAAGGAGGTCGCGGCGGGGAAAGGAAAAAGGAAAATAGAAAAATAAAAACTTAGGTTTTCCGTCGTGTATTTATCCCCCTTTTAAATAAACCCCTCTAAAGCCTATTTATTTTATCCCCGTAAAAATCTCGTATGGAGTCCGTTTAAATCCAGAAAAATTTCGGAAAAATTCCTAAAATTCCCTAAAAATCCCGAAAAATTTCTAGGTTTATTTCCTTAATTATTTGGCCATTTAATTTACTATTTTAAATTTTCTAGTATTTAACATTCTCCCCCACTAATAAAAATTTGGTCCCCAAATTTCCTACTCGAATGCTAGCAGTAAGAAATACCATAGATCTTGAAAATATACCTCACGTACCTTAAGTAAACAAGTGGGGGTATTGAGCTCTGATCTTTTCTTCGAGCTCCCAAGTCGCCTCCTCATCGGTGTGGTGACTCCACCTGACCTTGACAAGTCGCACAACTTTGTTCCGCAACTGTCGTTCCTTGAAATCCAAAATCCGTACCGGAACCTCTGCGTACGTAGCATCAGGTTGAATGGAACCTGATACATCTGACAGAATATGTATAGAGTCTGGCACATACTTCCTCAGCATAGACACATGGAATACATCGTGAATACTCGTCAAAGATGGTGGTAGCGCTAGACGATAAGCAACTGCTCCGATCCTCTCCAAAATCTCAAACGGACCGATATATCTAGGAGCTAGCTTACCACGGAGTCCAAACCTCTTCACCCCTTTCGTGGGTGAGACTCGCAAGAATACATGATCACCAATAGAGAACTCCAAAGGTCTCCATCTACGATCTGCATAACTCTTCTGGCGATCCTGCGCTTCTGTCATCCTACGTCTAATAGTACGGACCAACTCTGCCTCATACTGAGCTCTCTGGGGTCCTAACAACTGAGCCTCCCCAACCTCCTCCCAGAGGGTGGGTGTACGACACTGCCTACCATACAATGCCTCATACGGGGCCATTTAGATAGTCGAATGATAACTGTTATTGTAGGTGAATTCCACTAACGGCAAATGATCCTCCCAGTTGCCTCCGAAATCTATAACACAGGACCTCAGCAAATCCTCTAATGTCTGAATGGTCCGCTCAGACTGTCCATCGGTCTGCGGATGGAAGGCAGTACTAAACCGAAGTTGTGTGCCTAAAGCCTGCTGCAGACTCTGCCAGAACCTAGACGTGAAACGGGGATCTCTATCTGATATAATGCTCAAAGGAACACCATGCAATCTAATGATCTCCCGACAATATAGCTCTGCCAACCGATCCAGAGAGTCGGTCTTCCGAATCGATAAGAAGTGCGCGGATTTGGTTAGTCGGTCTACGACTACCCAAATCGCGTCATGGCCTTGACGTGTCCTAGGCAAACCCATCACAAAATCCATAGTAATATGATCCCACTTCCACTCAGGAATAGGAATCCTCTGAAGTAATCCAGCTGGTCTCTGGTGCTCAGCCTTTACCTGCTGACAAATCAGACATCTAGCTACAAAATCCGCGATGTCTTTCTTCATACCGTTCCACCAATACAAACGCTTTAAATCTCGATACATGCGGGTTTCGCCTGGGTGGATCGCAAATCGAGAGCGATGAGCCTCCTGTAGTAACTCCTCCATAACCGGGTGAGGCTGAGGTACACATAATCTGCCTCGAAAATATATAATACCCTCATCATCTCGGGTGAACTCAGTCTGCTGTCCAGAAGTTATCTGACTACCAATGAACTGTAAATGCTGATCACTGGCCTGAGCCTCCCGGACTCTCGTCCGGATAGACGACTGAGCAACCATGGTAACCAGAACGCCCTGCTCCTCAAGACTCAACTCAGAAAAACCACAGAATCAAATCACTCGGAAGGAAGCTAAAGTCCCTCGGGACTTAGGCTATAAGTGCATCGGCAACCACATTGGCTTTCCACTGGGTGGTAGGCATGAATGCGATCATAATCCTTCAAGAACTCCATCCATCTCCTCTGTCGGAGATTGAGTTCCTTCTGCGTAAACAGATATTTGAGACTCTTATGATCAGTAAGAATCTCAAACGTAATACCATATAAATGATGCCTCCAAATCTTTAAGGCATAGACAATAGCGGCAAACTCTAAATCATGAACTGGGTAGTTTTTCTCATGATCCTTCAACTGTCGAGAAGCATAAGAAACTACCCTGCCGTGCTGCATCAATACTATGCCTAAACCCTGTAGAGACGCATCTGTATATAGAACGAAACCATCGTCCCCTGATGGTAATACCAGGATCGGTGCTGACACCAATCTCCTCTTCAACTCCTGAAAACTAGTCTCGCACGCCTCTGTCCACGTGAACTTCACGCCCTTTCTGGTGAGGCGTGTCAATGGCATAGCAATGCTTGAGAAACCCTCAACGAACCGTCGGTAATAACCGGCCAAGCCTAGGAAACTGCGAACCTCCTGAATTGATTTCGGCTGCTCCCAACTAGTGTGACCTCGATCTTACGAGGTCAGAAATACCTCTACTGGAAACCACATGTCCCAGAAAACCGACTGAGTGTAACCCAAACACGCATTTATTGAACTTCGCATATAGCGCGCCGCCGGAGCCTATCGAGAACAAGGCGAAGATGTTGCGTGTTCCTCCTCGGAGCGAGAATAGACGAATGTCATCGATAAAAACAATACGAACCGATCTAGAAAATCTATAAATTCACGGTTCATCAAATCCATGAATACCGCTGGAGCATTGGTAAGCCCAAATGGCATTACCAAAAACTCATAATGTCCATATCTGGTACGGAACGCTGTCTTCTGAATGTCAGAATATCTAACCCTTAATTGATGATATCCGGACCACAGATCAATCTTAGAATAGACTGATGTACCTCTGGTGATCAAACAAGTCCTCAATACGTGGCGGGGGATATTTATTCTTGATAGTGGCGTTCAATTGCACGTAGTCGATGCAGTCTCATCGAACCATCTTTCTTCTTCACGAAGGCAGGAGAACCCGGGTGATGCACTAGAGGCGAATAAAACCTCTGTCCAAAAGTTCTGGAGTGAACCTTTAACTCATCCAACTCTCTCGGGGCCGTACGATAAGGAGCTTTCGATCTGCGGCGTCGTCGGTATTAACTCAATCATAAACTCCACTTGCTTACGGGAAGCGGACCGGTAACTCCTGCGGAAAGACATCTGAATACTCTCGGACAATAGGGATGTCAGCGATCGAGAGTCACCAGCTTGTCTTCTACATTGATCATCGATAATAGAAAATCGACAGCGTGCAATAAAAGCTTACGAGCACGAATCGCGATATGGTCGCTATCTACCATCATCCGGATGCGGTGAAATCCCACGAGGTTGGTTGGAGGTCGAATGTGACCACCCTCGTCGACAATCTTGTGGCATGATATCTTGTGACGATCCATGCCAAGAATAATATCGAACTCGACCATATCGGTACCAATAAATCTCTGATGGGATGATGTTACCAAAATCTAAGGACAACCTCGAACCTCTGGTAACATCAATGTATCGCCCGATGGTAGGGAGGCGACTAATCTCTGTGATCTAATGGAGGTAGTCTACCAATCTCTCTCATAAAAATGCGAGAAATAAGCGAATCACGAACTACCGATGTCAACTAGCATAATAGTGAAAATGCATAAAGTGAAACGTACCATGAAATCTGGATTCGTTGGCTCATTCGCATCCTCTCTGTAATGTCGCATGAATCCGCCCGATCTCCGGTGGCGGTGGAGGTGGTATCCTTTGCCAAAGGTGGTGTGCACGAGCACAGGCCGAAGGTAGAAGCGTGGTGATAGGAAGAAGGTATGGTATAAGTGCGGTAGTCTTATGTCGGTTCTGCGGTGATCTGAACTAGTGGCGAAGGTTGCGGTGATCTTGTATCGATGGGCTGCTCTTTGCGAATAATCTTATACCCGATGGTGAGGGCATCTGATGCTGCGGTCCTGGCCCGAACCTGTGACACCGTCACGCGGTGTACTCCTGTCCATGAATACCATGGCGACTCCTGCGAGGTGTCCTCTGCAGCGTTGCGAAGATGCAGGTGTCTGGCCCCCTCTGAGTCGGTAGCCGCGGTCCTCCCTGAATAGAAACCCGGAAGCCACATGCTTTGAGCCTTCAGCGAACAATCTCGGCTCGGATGTCGAGGCGGTTGCAATAATATGGCAGTGTCCCAAGGTGCGGTGAGGCGATATGCTCTCTCGATCCACAGCGAATCTGATGGGTGTCACTAGTGGGTCTCGGCTCTGTGAAAAGGCAAGAGGCCCGGTGAAGATCGTCTGATTTACGAGGCGGCTAGATGCCCCGAGAATGACTCGACCCGGTTGGCTGCGGCCACTCTGGCGATGTCCATGATGCTGGTGCTGAGTGCGACACGTGGTTCTTCGGATCTGTTTCCTCTTCACATGCGTATTGACCCTCTGTTGAGCCGACTCGATCAACAAGCTCTATCAATGCCTCTCGGTAGGAAGAACTACCAAATCCACCGCCATCGTGTAGATGCCCATCTAGTCCCCGAACAAATGCATCATCCGTGACCTATCCTCAAGAACTAACTCGACAAAACTTGGCTAACCGATTAAATTCAGATTATACTCCATCATCGAGCGATTATTCTGTCGAAGACTCAGAAAATCCTGACGTCGCATCATCTGATATGCCCGTGGGAAATACTGACTCTCAAAAGCCTCTCTAAATCTCGCCTGTAACTCGCTACGCCAATAATCGAGCCGCTTATCCCACGGATCTTGGCCTCACCTCGTAAATGGAAGGTCGCCAACTCGCTTCTCCCACTCGGAGACCATATATAGTAGAAGGTACGCTCCATCGCCTCGATCCAAGATCGAGCTACGATCGGATCGCCTCTCCCGAATAAAGTGAACCGCTTTTCATCGACTTTGCTAATCCGAATCCGAGCTCGTGCCGCAATACATCGAGGGATAAGTAGGGCCGAGCATCTGAGGGTCGACCGGCTCCACCGATGGGCCTGCCGGGTCCGTAGAGAAGGTCCCATCAAGGCGGTGTCTGATGTGTAGCAGCAGGGTCTCCCGCTGGTACATCGGATGCCCCAGCAATGGGTATCTCGGGAGGAGGATCCGCCGAGGACTGAGGATCCACAACTCCCGCAACACCCTGTGGAATCTGACCCTGATCAATAAGCTCGTCCTCAGTAGATCTCTCTGGCAAGTCAGTCGCCAAAGATCTCTGGGTCCTCTGGCGTGGCCGTCCCACACCACGCTGCCAGATACGCCACCTGCCTCATATCTTAAATGAATACAGATATTACCATAAATAAAAACATATCAAATTAATCATCATACCTATTTCACTGTGAGAGGTCATGTCGCCAAAACCCCTATATTAATCTCAAAAATCTCGAATTTCAAACATAAAAATCATTGGAAATCCATACCAATCCAAAATTTTCCAAATTGCCTCGTAAACTGCCAAAACATGGCGAACTCAAGAAAATCCAAAACCCCTAGGAACTCAAAACCTAGGTGCTCGATACCAAATAAATTGTCACGCTCAAGGAGACCCGCTGCATTTAAAATCCGGCAAAGATCTCCCATGTACGGGTGACAATCCCAATTTACATACAAGGCCTACACGGCCGCTATATATCGGTCAACACGATCGGAATCCAAACTCACACGCAGTTATATAATTTGGCCTCAGACCATCAACCAAAATAAATGACAAATAGTCTAAAATAAATAGACTTACCCTTCCGCCATCCGGCGAGAATACTCAACAAAATCCAATCAAACCAAAATCCAATAAGGTCCATAAGGACACCAAAAATCCACAATACAAACATCAATCTCCAATCCTATACATGTCCTCTAACCAAAATATCCAAATACCATAAAACAAAAATCCAAATCAAACATTTACGACGAGTGGGGTCCGAATGACTCTCCGATGCCTTCATCCTAAAATAGATATAAATCAATCTGGGGTGAGTTCAAAGAACTCATGTATAGTAGATATGCAAAGTAAGGTATAGCTAATAATAAAATATCATGCCAAGATACCTCACATAAATAGGGTATGCAAGCAAGAAATACAAAATGATCAGATTGTACTTACTCAATCTCCTACTCGATATAGGAGCATGTGCTCGACTAGAAGTAATAAAGTCCTCGACCATATATAAACATGTATCCTGTATGCATGACAATCATATGCACATCATCCAAGGCATCAATAAAAATGCAAAGAAACACAATACAAATGCAATCTGCAAAGTGCATGCCGTCGCTAATGACATGGTCACCCTCGACGCTACCACTCACACGCAATGGTGAAGCCGAGTGGGTAGGGCTACTCGCCACATCGCTCTTGAGTGATCGAGTGGGATGCTGTCGGAGTACACCTATCCTCCTGCCCCAAACATAGTGGGGGAGCTAAGCTCTCATCTCCCGGTGTCATAGACCAGAGGAGGGATCCCTGCCCGCTACCACGCTGCCTCATCGCTACCCATGAGCGGACCAGCGGAGCCTGACAGAGCAACTGCACACACCCTCCTGATGTACCACTAACCCATGAGTGGCAGTGTGTGCAGGCCATGTAACTGGCTGCGGGCTCAACAATAATGGAACCCCGTCCAGCCAGCATGCAATCATGCGAAAATGATGCATGATACTAAAGCATGTAAATCCTACTCAAAACACCTATCCGAATAATATGTACAATCAATATATACATATCCCTAATCCATGTACTATGATCCAAATCAAACAGGGAAATATAATCATATCCTATCACATGCATGAATCTAGTAGGCACCAAAAGCATACTAGGCATATAAACATGAAAAAAATTATTGTAAGCTATCCTAACTAGCATATCAACAATGACTATCTAAAAGATAAGTCAAAATACCCGCCTGAATATATATCCGCAAGAATAAGAACCAAATCGTCACGACTGGGGACCTGCCTCGTGACCGAAACCTGCATATAGCATAATTATAGTCAAGCACAAAATATACAATTCAACGACAAATCGAATAATTAATCGATTTCCTTCATAACCCAATTAAATTCCTAATCCTCCAAATATCATACCGATCAACCGAATAACACCCGAATCAGCCCAAATCGACCAATCAAGCTCACCCGCCCTAGGAATTCCACCGACAGCCAATATCCCCAACTCACAGCTCACTACGTGGTCAAGAACCCCACAAACGACTTTCCTCAACAGTAACCTCCCAATTAAAACCTCACTGCCCTCTCAGCTAACAACCCCCCCCCCCCAAATCCACAGCCGTTCCTCTTCACCTAAACCGCACCCACTGAAACAAACGAAGTAAAAAGAAAAACAAGCTATACCAGAAATTTGGAAGCTCCCCTCAGTGGTATTCTCCTCGGTGCGGCAGAATCTGGCCGGAGAACAACCGACACTCGTCGTCTAGGGCAGAGGAAACCGACGACGAGGCTGTGGCGGTGGAGGTCGGCGAGCGCGGTTGGGGTCGGCGACCTGGGCACCGGGAAAAGCGACGGCCGGTCGAGGCGAGGAATCACTGCTAGCGATCCTGCATCGCCGCAAATCGACTAAGGTCGCCTTGGCTGCGGTGGATTTACAAACGCACCAGCGATGCTTGGGTGGCGACTCGAGGAAGAAAGGCTTGTCGGCGAAGAAGAGACCGACGGCGGAAACTAGGGCGCCGACGGAGGAGGGATGGCGTCGGGCGCGGCGGGGAAGAAGAGAAGGCTCGGGAAAAGGGAACTGCCGAAGGAGGTCGCGGCGGGGAAAGGAAAAAGGAAAATAGAAAAATAAAAACTTAGGTTTTCCGTCGTGTATTTATCCCCCTTTTAAATAGACCCCTCTAAAGTCTATTTATTTTATTCCCGTAAAAATCTCGTATGGAGTCCGTTTAAATCCGGAAAAATTCTGGAAAAATTCTTAAAAATCCCAAAAAATTTCTAGGCTTATTTCCTTAATTATTTGGCCATTTAATTTACTATTTTAAATTTTCTAGTATTTAACAAGTGTTGTTCATAAAGAAAAAAGATGGGTCTATGCGAATGTGTATAGACTACCGGGCACTGAACAACGTGACCATCAAGAATAGGTACCCCCTTCCCAGGATCGACGACCTATTCGACCAACTGAAGGGAGCTACTGTCTTTTCAAAGATCGATCTTAGGTCTGGCTATCATCAAGTAAAAGTAAAGCCAGGCGATATTCCGAAGACGGCCTTCCGGACGAGATACGGACATTATGAGTTCGTAGTTATGCCCTTCGGAGTAACCAATGCTCCTGCGATGTTCATGGACCTGATGAATCGAGTATTCTCGGCCTTCCTCGACAAATTTGTAATCGTTTTCATCGACGATATTCTTATCTACTCGAGAGACCGAGAAGAGCATGCTGAACATCTGAAGACAGTACTACAGATTCTTCAGAAAGAGCAACTATATGCGAAGTTCTCCAAATGTGAGTTCTGGCTCGATCAAGTGTCATTCTTGGGTCATGTCATCTCTAAAGAAGGAATCATGGTAGACCCAATAAAGATTGAAGTTGTGAGGAACTGGAATAGGCCAAGGAATGCGAGTGAAATCAGAAGTTTTCTCGGGCTAGCAGGCTATTACAAAAAGTTTGTAGAGGACTTCTCTAGAATTGCAACCCCTATGACAGCCCTCACCAGAAAGGACAAGCAATACAAATGGACTGAGGACTGTGAGAGGAGTTTCTGAATCGAAGAGGAGACCGCGCTCCCATTCTGACTCTCCCTGAAGATAATGAAAGCTTCAATATGTATAGTGACGCTTCTAAACTGAGGCTCGGAGTTGTACTTATGCAAAATGGCAAGGTTATCGCTTACGCCTCTAGACAGCTCAAGGAGCACGAAAGAAATTATCCTACCCATGACTTAGAACTAGCAGTCGTGGTATTTGCTCTGAAAAATGGAGACACTACTTATACGGAGCTCGGTGCAGGATTTATACAGACCACCAGAGTCTGAGATATTTCTTCACTCAGAAAGACCTAAATATGAGACAACGCAGATGGCTCGAGCTAGTCAAAGATTATGATTGTGAGATATTCTATCATCCAGGAAAGGCCAACAAAGTGGCAGATGCACTTAGCAGAAAGTTCTGTGCCGCTTTGATGTCCTTATCAATGCTATCTCAGCCCCTGAAAAGGAAAATAATGAATTACAGAATAGAGATTATTTCTGGACAACTTTCCACCATGATGATAGCGCCGACATTGTTCGACGATATATTGGGAAAGCAAGATGGTGATTCAGACATCCAGAAGATCAAACAGGAAGTCCTGGAAGGAAGGGATAATGGATTCCTCATTTCCGACAACGGATTATTATACCTCCGAGACCGACTATGTATTCCGAACGATCCGGAATTACGGAAGAAGATACTAGAGGAATCCCATGGAACACCTTATACCATGCATCCTGGATCTACAAAAATGTATCAGGACTTAAGAGATAAATTTTGGTGGTCCGACATGAAAAGGGATGTGGCTCAATACGTCAGCACCTGTCTGACCTGCCAGAAGGTTAAGACAGAACACTAGAAACCTGGAGGATTACTGCAGCCGATACATATTCCAGAGTGGAAATGGGAAGAAATTTCTATGGATTTCATCTCGGGATTACCCAGAACAACAAATGGTTATGATGCTATATGGGTAATCATAGACCGGTTGACAAAGTCTGCCCATTTCCTGGCAATTAAGATGACCTATCCAGTTGAGCAGCTAGCTCAATTATATGCCAAGGAAATTATCGACATATGGAGTGCCTAAGGCTATTATTTCGATCGTGATGGTGCTTTACCTCCCATTTCGGGAATGTGTCTGTAAGGCTCTTGGCACTAAGTTGAGATTCAAAGATCGTGATTTCATCCTCGCATCGACTACGAGTAAAGAGTGAACCAGGTGTTGAAAGATATGTTGCGGGCTTGTGCTCTAGTTTTTAAGGGAAGTTAGTATCGATATTTGTGCTTGGCAGAATTTGCTTACAACAATAGTTACTAGGCTACTATTGGAATGACACCATATGAAGCTCTATACGGGAGAAGATGCAGGTCTCCTATCTGTTGGTACGAGGGTGGTGAAAGGAGGGAAATGGGTCTTCAGACCGATATTATTGACGATACCACCCGAGCTATATAGACTATCCGTCAAAGGATAGAGACTGCTCAGAGTCGGCAAAAGAGTTATGCGGATAAGAGACGCCGACCATTGGAATTCGAAGTTGGGGATTTTGTGTTCCTCAAGGTCGCCCCTATGAAAGGAGTAATGAGATTTGGAAGAAAGGGAAAGCTGAGTCCGCATGTGGACCGTGACGATCCTCAAAAGAATCGACAAGGTGGCCTATGAGCCGGAGCTACCTTCAGAGATGTCGGCTATCCACAATGTCTTCCATGTATCAATACTCAAGAGATGCCCTAATGCAGTACAGGTGATCGAACCAATGGCGACAAATTCAAGGGGACCTAAGTTATGAAAGCCGACCTGCTTAGGATAATGATCGAGGTCAAGAAGCTAAGGAGCAAAGAGGTACCCTTAGTGAAGGTCCTATGGTGAAGTCAAGGGTTCGAAGAGTTCACGTGGGAACGAGAAGACGAGATGCGACAAAAGTATCAGGAACTGTTTTAAGTTCAGGATGAACTTTTCATAAGGTACGAGGGATTCTAACACCCCAAAATTTTTCTCCAAAATTTTTGTATAGAATTTAATTTCATGTCTAGTAGATTATATATGGAATCCTGGAAAATGATGATAAAAGAATAAAAGTGGAGAGGTGAGGTTTGAACCTTAAACCTCTTGGTGAGAGTTAACTCTTACCATGCATGTGATGACCAAGTGCTCAGCAGTAGCTTACTGTTGGAGAAAGAGGAGAAATTTTAGATGAGTGTGAGGAGGGTAAATGAAGAGGCATGAAAAGAGAAGAGACACTTCTTCCTCCCTTTATAAATAAGAGTGAAGGTTTCATTTGACAACTTCTTCTTCCTTCTTCCTCCTTCCACCAAACCCTAGGGTTCCTTCTTTGAGTTTCAAAGCAAACTAGGGTTCCACCCTAGTGAGTTAAGCAAAGAGAAGGGTTCATCTAAGGGGCTAATCTTCATCTAAGGGTCAAGAGCACCAAGAAGGGTTCTAGGGCAAGATTATTTTTTTTAGTCTCCTCTCCAATCAAGGTCTCTCTTATTAAGGGGTAACCAATTATAAGTGGTAAGATTCCCTCACCTGCAGTATATTTGCTCTTGTAGGACATGATATATGAAAGAAATGTGATGCTTTATACCATACAAGTTTCGGTCAACTAGGGTTTTAGAGCTAGGGTTGCATGAAAACACTCCTTATGAAATTATGATATGTTGTATGTCTTCATGTATAAATTTTATGTGACAAAAATAAATTTTTTTGTGCCCCTAATGTTTCGGCCAACTAGGGTTTTAGGGCTAGGGTTGCATGAAAACACTCCTTATGAAATTATGATATGTTGTATGTCTTCATGTATAAATTCTATGTGACCAAAATAAATTTTCTTGTGCCCTAATGTTTCGGCCAACTAGGGTGTTAGGGCTAGGGTGGGGTCGAAGTACCCAACTTCATGTGCAAATACTTCCCCTAAGTTTATGATATGTTATGTGACACTTATGTAAGCTTCATGTGCAAAAAAAAAAAAATGTATGAACCCCTCCCTAGTGATTTCGGCCACTTAGGGTACCTAAGCTAGGGTTAAGATTATGTGCTTAAATTGGTGTACAAGAATTCCCTTAGAATTCATGATATGTGTTGGGGATTTGACGCCGCTAGAGGGGGGGTGAATAGCGTTGAATTCGTACGTCGATGGAATTCGATCGTGATCGTGTCTACAATTTCGTTAGCGCAGCGGAATATAGAAATGAAAGCAATAACGAAATACAACAATCACGAACACAAAGATATAACGTGGTTCGGAACCACACGGTTCATACTCCACGGATCGAGCTCTAAAGGGCTCTAGTGATGCACACGCAATCACTAATCAATAATAACTCCTTCTTGGAATAATCCGGAGGCGGAGAAACCTCGTACAAGGATTACACTAAGTAATACACAAGATACAAGCAAATACAAGTAAGAAATACAATGCAAGTAAAGAAAAACAACTTTACAAGAACTTTGGATTGCTTGATCTTTGATTGCCTTGAACTAGCTTTGAAGGACTGGAAAGCACCAACTTCCCCCTTCAATTTCGCCCAAGAAAATCGCTTCTAAAACCCTCCTTCCGAGCTGCCTTTATAACCTGCGTCGGGCTGGATTTCCGCCTATCAATCGACTGCCATAAGTCACCAGTCGACTGATGCCACTGTTGTTGTGAGACAACGGATCGATCCACGCTGGAAAAACTCCAACGGATCTCTTGGCGCGATCGCCAACATTGGCGATCGCTAACGCCGTAGTCGATTGCCCTCGGCCACGGCGTCGGCTCGACACTCGACCGCAATCGACCGCCATCCCTCGGCGATCCGAGAGCATCACCGATCCGCTACCAACGAGCAATGATCACAGAGCATTTTCACCGTCGGGCAATCGAACTCGTCGACTCACCAATCGAACCGCCATAATGTCGGGCCGACCGCCAACCTCAAGAATGAGGTTTTAACCCAAGTATGGTGCCCCATACTTGCTAGACCACCCTTAGCCTAGACCTAAGCCTTCTAGCCACCTCCATCACCTCACGCCTGGATCCCTCCAAGTCATCCATGACTTGTTCATCCATCGCGCTTAGCCTCCGGTGCTTTCTCGCTATTGTCATGCTAATCTGTCTACACCGCCAAGGCACATTGACTTACGCCGCCAAGACTCCGCTTGACTTTACGCGCCAATATCAAACCCTTGACTTCCCAAATGCCAAGACTCAAGCTCGACTTTCCTTGCCAACCCATGTTGGACTTTCCATGCCAAGACCCATGCTTGACTTTCCATTTGCCAAGACCCATGCTTGACTTCTCATTTGCCAAGACTCATGCTTGACTTCATGCCAAGTACTCAATACTTGGACTTTCCCAAATGCCAAGTACCCATGACTTGGACTTTCCATGCGCCAAGTGTCCAACTTTGACTTTTCATGCCAAGTACTCAAGACTTGGACTTTACCAAATTCCAAGTGTTACACTTGGACTTTCCATGCCAAGTACCCATGACTTGGACTTTACCTTGCCAAGACCCATGCTTGGACTTTCCCATAATCACATGGTCAACCCTAGTCAACCATCAAAGTCTCCTCCAACAAACTCGAGTCTATTCATTATAACTGGATCGTTGTATAAACAATCTCCCAACATATTAACCAACATTAATGTCAAACATCAATGCCAAACCACTTTGTCAAATCCCTTTGTCAAACATCAAAACATCACTCGAGTCAAACTCAAGTCTGGTCAATCGTGACCTGGGCCGATTGCACCAACAATCTCCCCCTTTTTGATGTTTGACAAAAACCTAACAAAACATTTGAGTTAGACCACTAACTCAAATCCCTTACCAATTATCCCAAATTGGTAAACACTCTCCAAATGTTCTCCCCCAAACATTCTCCCCCTTTTTGACTAACATCAAAAAGGTTTTCTCTCCAAGGAGGTCAATGTCTCATGTCCCAATGAGATCTTACAATCTCCCCCTTGATCCAAAAATAAATACCTAGGATGCCTACAATCTTCCTAGTGATAATTCACATATCACTCAAGAGAGACAATCCTATACTCTCTCCCAATTTCCAAATTGGGTATCACAAACCCATCAATTTTCCCAATTAATGATACTCTCCAATAACTTCTCCTCTTCAAGGAGAAAAACACATCCATCATCCCAAGATGGATACCTCCCCCTAAAGGCTTGCTCCCCCTTGACCATTGCACCAACAATGTCCTTGGGAAGCCCCTAAGCCAATAGGAACTCTAAACCATCAAAATTAAGGTTCTAAGTTCAACATAGAACTTTCACTACCCTAAATTTGATACTTTGACCTAACACTTCTCCTAATCCATATTCAATGGATTTTCACCCTTTATAATGCTTCCTAAAGCATATCCTAGGGTTAGAAGTGGTTAGGGACCTTTACCATGGCTGAAAATGGGCTAAACAAACCTTGTTAACCCAAAATCAGACTGGCAATGACTCTGAGAATCACCGATCACATCACATCACCGATCGCCATGCAGGCCGATCGATACAATCAAAAATCTCGATTTTCAGCTATCAGAAATGAATTTTGGAAATTCATAAATAATTATACGTAATTCAAAAAATCGTGAAAATTCATACGTATAATACTTATGACCAATACAATGGGTGAAAAATGTTTGAAAATTATTTTACCCATAAAATAGAGAAATTGATACAAAATCCAAAAGTGACTAAAAACTTTAAAGTTTAAGCTCACTTTGTATCAATCTCATCAATGGTGATTGCTATCAAAAGATAGACTTCACCAAGGTTTTTCAAAATGATTTTTAAATATTTTCAAAATCTTATTTTGGATCATATTCTTTGGGTTCTATGTACATGACTTGTACACAAGCTTTCCCAATGATCCACAAATAGAATTAGATGAGTTTTAGTTCATCTAGATGCAAAAACTATGCACCTTGAACTCAACTCATATCCTAGCATCTCACATGTATCTAAGATGTATAAAATACATATACATGTCAATTTAATGTGAGATGTGGGTTTTGGTTCATTTAAAACTAGGGTTTCATGCATTTTTCTAGGCAACCCTACTTGATTCCCTTATAAATGGGACTTCAAGTCATGTCATAGTCCTTAAATCAATTTCAATTGAGATTTTCTTAAATGCATGAATGATTATGACATTAGAGATGATATAGATAAACACATGCTTATAATCATGATGTCATGGCATAATATGAAATCTAAAAACACATGACATTTAAAACCTTAATCCTAAACATGAACATGACATATAAAATTATAGAACTAGGCATGATGTCATGACATGACATATGGCAATCAAAGCATGACATATAAAATATATAGGTATAGTAATACCTAAATTTTAATATTAATTGTCATTTCATATAAATAATTATATTTTATCATATTTCTATTTTTCTCCCAAGTGTGCCAAAAACCCAAAATGGCACACTAACCTCAAAACCTAAATTGTGCCAATTTTGATCATTTTATCAAACTTCTCAAGTAATATTGACACATCCTAAAACTTTTAGGATTAAGACTCAAATGTATTTTCAAGGTAACCATAACCTTGAAAATAACCTAAAGTGCCACCTTTGCCATGGTTGAGTTAACTACCCATCCATTTAAGGTTGGCACACCCTAACCCATCTAGCATGAATCAATCACGCTCTTAGGAACCCAAAACCGATTTGAGCTCATAGGGTTAATTAGGTATTCCTTAGGGATAACCTCCCTAGATACCTTCCTAATGACCCTCCTAGGCTTATTAGCCTTGGTCATTTGGGTCTTACCTAGGTTGACTCTAGGGGTAACTCCCCTTGCAACCTTCTTAGTGGCCACCCTAGGTTTCCTAGAAACCCTAGCCACTAGGCATACCCTTTGGTCAACCTTAGGGATGACTTCCCTATTGACCTTAGTCTTCCTAGACCTAGTTTGTGTTCCATAATCAAATGGAACACTATGGTAAGTTACCTTAGGCTTAGGTTTGTGACCCAAACCTTGCTTGCCTTTGGTTGACTTTTGACTCTTAGGTCCTTGGTGATGACTTTGACTTTTGGACCTTTGACTTTGACCATTTGACCCTTTAAATTGGTTTTGTATATTCCTAAGGGTCTTTTCAAGTTTTTCAAGCCTTGACCTCAAGACTTGATTTTCCTTTTCTAATTGCCCGATTTTAGAATTTTGATTTAAATCTTGGGCATTGGACTTCCTAGGCATATGCCTAGTCCATTTAGGGTTTAGACCTAGGTGCTCTTGCACCTTTCTAATTGTCTCCCTAGGTAAAAATTTTCTAGAGTTATTTGACCTAGGTTTGTCCTTAGATAAGTTGTTTTTAGGGACATTAGTCCCAAATTTCTCCCTATTATCTAAGTGAATATTTTTAGCTCTTAAACAAAAGTATTTATTTCTATTAGCATGCTTTTCATGGCAAATTGCTAGGGAATTGAAATTTCTAGCATGCTTTTGTCTATTAACTAAAGAAAGAGCATTATTAACTCGATATACCTTAGGGTTAGCCTTAGTAGCTCCCCTACTTGTGATGCTCCCTTTGCCCCTTCTTCTCCCCTTCGGGCATTGACTCCAGAATGACCCTAGTCGGCATTTGAAGCAAATCACTTGCTCCTTGCTCTTTCTTCATTGAGGCACCGGTCTCCTTGACTTTGGCACGGGTGGAGTCTTCTTAACCCGCTTAGGACACTTACTCTTGTAGTGTCCTTTCTCCCTACACTCAAAGCATATAATATTCATTTTATTATTAATTGACATGCTTGAGTTACCTAGGGTGGTTGTGGTGGTCGGAGTGGATTCTTGAGCTTGCTCTTCCTCTCTACCGGATGTAGATGGTTCTTCTTGTTGCTCCGGTATCGAGGATGCCCTAATCTCCTCCCCTTCTATCCTAGAGGTGGAGGTCTCCTCTTCTTCCATCACTTCTACCTCTTCCGATCCGGATGTTGATTCCCTATCAACCTCCGAATCCTCTAGCTCTTTGGATGTTTCTTCTTGAGCTTGAGAGGGTGATGGTCCTTCTTCTTGGATGAGTGATAGACTTTCATGGAGCTTGGCCAAATCGCTCCATAGCTCCTTGGCATCCACGTAGTCACCTAGGCTACACAAGAGATCATTAGGAATTAAATCAAAAATGAATTTGATTACCTTCTTGTTTTTATCGAATTGTTGGAGTTGCTCCTCACTCCATCTCTTCTTCTTGAGAAACCCTCCCTTTGGTCCCTTAGGATATTCAAATCCTTCCATCAACGCGGACCACTCCTCAAGGTCTCTCATCATCAAAAAATCTTCAATTCTCGCCTTCCAAGAATTGAAACCTTCTCGTCCATAGAAGGAATAGGGAATTGGGGTGTTGATGTCCCATCCCAATTGTCCTTGAACTTCCATCTTTTCCTCTAGCGTCTTGACTCCGGGTTGTTAATCCGTAGAAGAGTCCCGGGCTCTTATACCAATTGTTGGGGATTTGACACCGCTAGAGGGGGGGTGAATAGCGTTGAATTCGTACGTCGATGGAATTCGATCGTGATCGTGTCTACAATTTCGTTAGCGCAGCGGAATATAGAAATGAAAGCAATAACGAAATACAACAATCACGAACACAAAGATATAACGTGGTTCGGAACCACACGGTTCCTACTCCACGGATCGAGCTCTAAAGAGCTCTAGTGATGCACACGCAATCACTAATCAATAATAACTCCTTCTGACACAAGTCGGAGGCGGAGAAACCTCGTACAAGGATTACACTAAGTAATACACAAGATACAAGCAAATACAAGTAAGAAATATAATGCAAGTAAAGAAAAACAACTTTACAAGAACTTTGGATTGCTTGATCTTTGATTGCCTTGAACTAGCTTTGAAGGACTGGAAAGCACCAACTTCCCCCTTCAATTTCGCCCAAGAAAATCGCTTCTAAAACCCTCCTTCCGAGCTTCCTTTATAACCTGCGTCGGGCTGGATTTCCGCCTATCAATCGACTGCCATAAGTCACCGATCGATGCCATCGTTGGCGTGAGACAACGGATCGATCCACGCCGAAAAACTCCAACGGATCTCTTGGCGCCGACGCCAACATTGGCGCCGATCGCTAACGCTCGTAGTCGATTGCCCACGGCCACGGCGCTTGCTCGACACTGACCGGGCAAATGATCGCCATCCTCAGCCGATCGCCAGAGCCATCACCGATCGCTACTAACGAGCAATGATCGCTAGAGCATTTTCAAATGTCGGCAAATAACTCTCGACTCCGGCAATCGAACCGCCATAATGTCGGGCCGATCGCCAACCTCAAGAATGAGGTTTTAACCCAAGTATGGTGCCCCCATAATTGCTAGACCACCCTTAGCCTAGACCTAAGCCTTCTAGCCACCTCCATCAGCCTCACACCTCTCGGATCCCTCCAAGTCATCCATGACTTGTTCATCCATCGCGCTAGCCTCCAAGTACTTCCCTCGGCTATTGTCATGCTAACGGTGTCTACACCGCCAAGGCACATTGGACTTACGCCGCCAAGACTCCGCTTGGACTTTACGCTGCCAATATCAAACCCCTTGGACTTCCCAAATGCCAAGACTCAAGCTTGGACTTTCCCTTGCCAACCCATGTTGGACTTTCCATGCCAAGACTCATGCTTGGACTTTCCATTTGCCAAGACCCATGCTTGGACTTCTCATTTGCCAAGACCCATGCTTGGACTTCTCATGCCAAGTACTCAAGACTTGGACTTACCCAAATGCCAAGTACCCATGACTTGGACTTTCCATGCGCCAAGTGTCCCACTTGGACTTTTCATGTCAAGTACTCAAGACTTGGACTTTACCAAATGCCAAGACTCACTTGGACTTTCCATGCCAAGTACCCATGACTTGGACTTTACCTTGCCAAGACCCATGCTTGGACTTTCCCATAATCACATGGTCAACCCTAGTCAACCATCAAAGTCTCCCTCGAGTCAAACTCGAGTCTAGTCAATTATAACCTGGATCGATTGTATAAACAATCTCCCCAACATATTAACCGACATTAATGTCAAACATCAATGTCAAACCACTTTATCAAATCCCTTTGTCAAACATCAAAACATCACTCGAGTCAAACTCGAGTCTAGTCAATTGTGACCTGGGCCGATTGCACCAACAATATGTTGCATGATTGTATGTATGCCTATGTGATGAACATGGTTATGATTTAATATGCCATGAAATATGCCTATGTGATGAACATGTTTATGATTTAATATGCCATGAAACATGCATATGTGATGAACATGTTTATGATTTAATATGCCATGAAATATGCCTATGTGATGAGCATGTTTATGCTTGATATGCCATGAAATATGCTTATGTGATGAACATGTTTATGCTTTAAGACCCCTTTAGGGTATTCTTATGTTATGAATCCATATATGCTATGAAATGTCTACGAAATAAGAAAGAAAAGAAAGAAAATTAAGTATTTTACTTTGTAAGAGGTTAAGTACCCAACCCGTTAGGTGGTCGTTAATCAAATCCAAGGGACATAAGAAGACGTAAGAGGTCTTGCCTTGGTAAGACGTAAGAGGTCTTGCTCTAGTAGGTCTGGTGGCTAACTACCCCAACCTATTAGGGAACGCGCTTTATGTGGTACTTAGCCTGGGCCCCCCCTTCATGTTATGATTATGTTGAAGTATTATATGTATATGTTTTGAAAAGAAAGGATTTGTATGAAATAGTGCATGCTTATGTTTAAGTTTAAGAATGCTTATGATTATGTCCTTTATGCATGTTTAGGATTGATGATGTCATGAATGCTTATGGTTAAGTTTAAGAATGCTTATGATTATATCCTTTATGCATGTTTAGGATTGATGATGTCATGAATGCTTATGTTTTAGTTTAAGAATGCTTATGATTATGTCCTTTATGCATGTTTAGGATTGATGATGTCATGAATGCTTATGGTTAAGTTTAAGAATGCTTATGATTATGTCCTTTACGCATGTTTAGGATTGATGATGTCATGAATGCTTATGGTTAAGTTTAAGAATGCTTATGATTATGTCCTTTATGCATGTTTAGGATTGATGATGTCATGAATGCTTATGGTTAAGTTTAAGAATGCTTATGATTATGTCCTTTATGCATGTTTAGGATTGATGATGTCATGAATGCTTATGTTTAATTTATGTCATGCTTAGATTTAATTATGTTTAGCATGCTTATGTGAATTTTATGCCATGCTATATTTTCATTACGTTAGTATGCTGATGTTTAGTGTTGTTATGCAATACTTATGTTATTTATGCTAGTATGCTCATGTTTTCTAATTATTTAAGGTAATTTGTGGCTTTTGTGAGTAGGCAAGAATCTTACTAAGCTATATGCTTATAGTTTATGTTGTCCATATACTGCAGATAAAAGAAACATGAACTAGAGGAAGTAGCAGGAGGGGCAAGGTGTGTGTGATAGTGGCATGGTGGAAAAAGACCCTATTACTCTCTGCTTTTATTTATATGCTCAATGAACAACTTAAGACATTTGCTTCCGCTTTTATGACTTGTGATTTATTAGTACCATGTTGGATGTTGCTTAGTTTTATTCTTTATTCACCTTACTTATGAAAGTTTGATATGTTAGAACTCATGAATGGATCGTGTTAATAATAGTTACATTCTCTAATCTTTATGTTATGCATGTTATAAAATGAGATACGATATGGTAACATGCTAATTATGATTATGATATGTGATGCATGTTATAAAAGAAGTTATGATATGTTAACATGCTAATTATGATTATGATATGTGATGCACGTTATAAAGAAGATATGATATGTTAACATGCTAATTAGGTCTATGATATGTGATGCATGTTATAAAAGAAGATTTATGTCATGATAACATGTTTGATTATGTAGATTATGAAATGATCAATATATGTTATGTTATAAAAAAAAAAAGTAGCGCCGCCCTGAGAGCAGATAAGGGCGGCCGTTACACATATAACATATCATGACATCATGTTTATTTTTATCATTTATATGTCTTGATCATGTTTAGGATTAAGGATTAAATGTCATCATGATCATTGGCCATGCTTAATTATTGTTATCATTATGCCATGATCATTTCATGCATTTAAATTGATTAAAATTTATTTAAGGACTCTGGCATGACTTGAAGTCCCATTTATAAGGAAATCAAGTAAGGTTGTCTTAGAAAAATACATGAAACCCTAGATTAGGGAGAACAAAACTCACATCTCACATTACATTGACATGTATGTGTATTTATATACTCTAAATACATATGAGATGCTAGGATATGAGTTAAGTTCAAGATGCATAGTTTTTGCATCTAGATGAACCAAAACTCATCTTAACTTATTGTGGATCATTGGAAAAGCTTGTATACAAGTTATGTACATTGAGCTCCAGGAATATGATCCAAAATAAGGTTTTGAAAATATTTTAAAATCTTTTTGAAAAACTTTGGTGAAGTCCATCTTTTGATAGCAATCATCATTGATGAGATTGATACAAAGTGAGCTAAAACTTTAAAGTTTTTATTCACTTTTGAATTTTTTTTATCAATTTCGATATTTTATGGGTAAAATAATTTTCAAATATTTTTCACCCATTGTATTGACTATAAGTAATATACGTATGAATTTTCACGATTTTTCGATATACGTAGAATTACTTATGATTTTCTGAATTTCGTTTCTAATAACTGAAATTCTGATATTTTAGTTATCAGTTGACTGCTCTGGGTGACAGTCGATTGATGAGGGTGGCAGTCGACTGGTATCTGAGAGAGTCGACTGTCAATGCTGATTTCGGGAAAACAAAGTTTGTTTAGCCCGTGTTCAACTACGGTTAAGGTCTCTAACCACTTCTAACCCTAGGATATACTTTGGAAAGCATTAATTATAAAGGGTGAAAATCCATTGGATATGGATTAGGAGATCTGTTAGGATAATATATCAAATTTAAGGTATAAGAAAGTTCATGTTTGAACTTTAAACCTTATTTTTGATGGTTTAGAGTTCCTATTGGCTTAGAGATTTTCCAAGGACATTGTTGGTGCAATGGTCAAGGGAGAGCAAGCTTTTAGGGGGAGGTATCCATCATGGGATGATGGATGTATTTTTCTTCTTGAAAGGGGAGAACTTATTGGGAGAGTATCATCAATTGGGAAAATTGATGGGATTTTGAGATACCAAATTTGGAAATTGGGAGAGTGAATAGGATTGCCTCTTTTGAGTGATATGAGACTTATCACTAGGAAGATGGTAGACATCCTAGGTATTTTTGGACCAAAGGGGAGATTGTAAGATCTCATTGGGACATGAGACATTGACCTCCTTAGAGAGATAACCTTTTTGATGTATGTCAAAAAGGGGGAGAAAGGTAAGATTATCAATTTGAGAAATTGATAAGGGAATTTTAGTTAGTAGTCAAACTCAATGGTTTGTTTGATTTTTGTCAAACATCAAAAAGGGGAGATTATTGGTGCAATCGGCCCAGGTCATGATTGACCAGGACTCGAGCTTGACTCGAGATATATTTTGATGTTCGACAAAAATATATGACAATGTGATTGTCATGGGAAAGTCTAAGTCTTGGGTACTTGGCATGGAAAGTCCAAGTGGGACACTTGGCATTTGGGAAAGTCCAAACATGAGTCTTGGCAATGGAAAGTCCAACATGGGTCTTGGCAAGGAAAGTCCAAGCATGAGTCTTAACAATGGAAAGTCCAACATGGGTTGGCAAGGGAAAGTCTAAGATTGAGTCTTGGCACCTGAGAAGTCCAAGGGGTTGATATTGGCGGCGTAAAGTCCAAGCGGGAGTCTTGGCAGCATAAGTCCAATTGTTGGCGGCGTAAAGTCCAAGCGGAGTCTTGGCAGCGTAAGTCCAATGTGCCTTGGCGGTGTAGACACCGTTAGCATTACATAGTCGACGGAAGCACCTGAAAACTAGCGCAATGGATGAACAAGTCATAGATGACTTGGAGGGATCCGATAGGCGTGAGGCTGACGGAGGTGGCTAGAATGATTGGCCGAGCAGTCGATTTATCTTGTGATCAGTCGTCCGGTGCTCGGTTTTTCGGGCACAGAATGGAGTCTGACTCGACTGCTGGGTCTAGCAGTCGAGTGGAGGCTTGATCAGTCGACTGATGATGGATCCGTTGGATCTTTCCAGTGTGGATCTAGCCATTGTCTCACAATAACAGTGGCATCAGTCGACTGATGGTTCCGAGCAGTTGACTGATCGGTATTTTCCAGCATAGGTAGAAGCTTTAAAAGGAGCTCGTGGAGGAGGAAAATGCCAAGGTTCTTTGAGGTGTTTTGGGGCGAGTTGCTGCTACAATTCAGGGTCTCCAAGTGCTACTCGATCAACCTAGCAAGTAAGCATTCAAAAGAGCTTTGTGTAAAGTTTTCTTTGCATCTTTTGTTGTATTTCATCTTGTATTTGCTTGTTGTATTTAGTTTATTATTGTAAACTATTGTAAGGGGTTTCTCCGCCTCTGACTTGTGTCGAGAAGGAGTTATTGATTAGTGGGTGTGTGTGCATCACTAGAGCTCGTTGAGCTCAACCGTGGAGTAGGAACCTTGAGGTTCCGAACCACGTTAAACAATTGTGTTTGCGTGTTTGTCTTATTTTTCATTATTACTATCATTATTCCGCTGCGCATAACGAGTTTTGTAGAGACGAACACGAACGTATTCCATCGACGTATAGCACGACGCTATTCACCCCCCTCTAGCGTTCCAACGGTCTCCTACAGTCCCTCCTCCAATAAGACGTTAATGTCGAAGTTTAAGCCATCAAGGACTTCGGCTATCTCTTGGTAAGTGGAGGATTTCTTGTAGTTCCGAATAGAGGGAGAATGTGGCAGCTTAAGCTGCCACCAGTCGACCAAGTAAAAGGAGACTCGGGCCTGACAAATAAGTACTTGACCTTCCAGGGCTTGTGCGAAGTGGCAAGGTTCGACAAGAACTTTATTTCTTGCCGAGCCGAGAAGAAGAAGACTCCCGCCTCTTTCTTCTTCGGGATGAAGCAAAAATGGAAAGCGGCAGCCGAGAGGGGGAGGTGGTAGAAGAGAAAAATAATAATAAAGTCATTAATAATACTAAAGGCATTAGCGACGAATTGGTTCAAAGGAATCCGAAAATACGAAGATAGTTCGGCAAAAAAGGGGTGCAAGGGGAAGCGGAGGCTAGCAGGTAATTGATCGAGAAAGAAAGTAGTGAATTCGGGAGGGGGCTCATGAGGTCGTTGCTCCCGTTAAGGAGACCTAAGCTTATATGAGTTAGGAATATGGAAAGCAAACTTGGCCTTGGAGCGAACTGTTGGATCGAAGCGGATCGCTAGAGGGGGGGTGAATAGCGATAAACCTTTTTTTTTTCTTTCGAATTCGTTTCAAAACAATTAAGTGCAGCTGAAATGTAAATGTAAAGTAAAAAAGAGACAAGAGAATTTTACTTGGTTCGTAGCCTTCGGCTACTACTCCAAGGCCCTAGCGGTCCTTGACCATGTACGGAGGGCAAACACACTAAAGAACTCCTCCTCGTTAGAGGTAAGAGTTTAATCGATACAAGTGAAGCACAAAGCTTGAGGTAGAGGGACATTCCCCCTCTCCTCGTTACGATAAAAGCTCCGAGAATTGAAAGTACTAAACTGAAATAAAAACTTTAATCGATGTAATAAAATGAAAACAAATAAACCTAGACGTCGGAGAAGAAGCACTTCGTTGTCGGAAGGTTGTAGCTTGGCGGAGGCTTTTGGAAGCTTAGAATTGATGAAGAAACCCTAGGATTGGCCCTCCTTTTATAGCCTTTGAGCCCCTTTTCGAGAGGAACTTCAACCAATAGGAATTGGGCACATGGCTCCTTGAAAAATGGTGATAAGACTTGACTTCTCGAGGCTGATCCTTGACCATCAGTCGACTGATGGCCATCATTAGTCGACTGATGGCAGCATCAGTCGAATGTTGACCTCGACTCATTGCAATGACCGTTGACGGCATGAGTCCTCCAAGCCGGCAATGATCGTGATGTTAGCTGCAAGGCAAAGTTAGCTTAACAAAAACATTATTTCGACAGCCTCCAGCCGTCCGATCTCGACCTAGACCACCTATAGGATGTCTTTGGTCGGATCTACGCTTAAGATCATCCCCGTAAAGAGGATACAATCTCACTACTCTCGCACACGCACGAGCTTACCTCGATACTTACTGTGTCGCTTTCGTTTTCGACCTTCCACTCGATTCCTTTGGCTCTCTCCGAAGTCACTCGAGTGTCGCCCGACCACCGCGGCTTCCTCCGGGTGTCGCTAGCCTTCAGCTCCAGCTATAGCAATTTTATGCACACTCGATTTAGCTCCTGAGATAACGACATGAGCTTAACTTTGTATCGTTTGCTATAATCAAAACTCAGGTTCGACTTAAGTGTCTACTGCACCAACAATCTCCCTCTTTTTGATTTATGACAAACTCACATACAAAGTTAAGAAAAATAAATTAAGTGCATTTAAGCAAAATGAGTATGAGATATACATGAATGAGCAGGAGTATATAAAAACTCTTTTTCAAGTACTCCCCCTTGAGGAATCCTCCCCCTTGACCGAGGGTGAGTACTTGAGAAAGAGTTTTAACTCTCCTCCTTGATGTTTGCTACTAAAAAAAGAATTAAGTAACCAAAATTACTTAATATTGACCATAGTGTTTAAAATAAGTTTTAAGTTAAGAAATCAAAAAATTGATTTCTTAACCTTGGCCTTTACCTTCGTTTTGTTAACAAAAACAAGTTAACTTAAAGTTAAGTAAACATTTACTTAACCTTTGGCCATATGAAAAAAAAATTGATCCCTTAACTTTGGCCTTTTTCTCCTCCTTTTGCCATATATCGAAAAGAGTGAGGGTGTGTGGAACAACAAAAAAAAATAAGTATTAAATTTAAAGTCCAAGTATGTTCCACATTATTTGAAAATAGTATACTGAAAATAAGCTCATCTATAAAATGTTCGACTCATTTGGCTTGATTGATATGAAAGATCAACCAGTCCTGGTCAGAGTCGGTTAGTATATATGATTATACTCCGTGGTTCATGGCGATGCACTAGCTCTACATCTGGAACCAGGAGTAAGGTCCTAACATCTCACGCCCATCTACGTGGCTAAGTACACAAACACATTAGTCCTATGTGTTGTGAGATGTATTGGCTCCTTAAATCTATAGGTGCATGATATCTAAGGTATGTCCTACGCTAGTTCCATGAAAATGAAAAGTAAGAAATAGTAGTAAGAAAATATAATTTGTAAGTTCCTATTCTACTACGCACATGCCCAATTTTTGTCTTAATAGACTAGATTCGGCTTCGGGTAGGGGTTTAGTAAATATGTCTGTCAAGTTAGACTTTGATTCGACGTATTCGAGTTGTATGGCTCCGTTGGCCATATGTTCTCGAATGAAATGATGCTTGACTTCTATATGTTTGGTTCTAGAGTGACATCGGATTCTTAGTAAGGTTAATTGAACTAATGTTATCTACGTGAAGTTTAGTATTTGTAAAGTCTAACTTAAAGTCGCGGAGAGTGTGCTTCATCCAAAGAAACTGAGTGACACACTCACCCATTGCGATGTATTCGGCTTCGGTGGTAGATAAGGTAACACAGTGTTGCTTTCTACTGCACCAACTCACTAGACTTGAGCTGAGAAGTTGACAACAACCACTCGTACTCTTTCTATCGAGCTTACTACCGGCATAGTCTGAATCGGAGTAGCCGGTTAGTTCGAACTCGGTAGATCTAGGGTATCAAATACCGACATTAAGTGTACCCTTTAGATATCTAAGGATACGCTTGACTAGAGTTAGGTGAGACTCCTTGGCACAGGTTTGGAACCTTGCGCACATACTTACTGCAAATAAGATATCAGGTCGGCTTGCAGTTAAGTAAAGGAGACTCCCTATTACGCTCCTATAGTATTTTAAATCAATTGAGTTTCCGATTACATCTTCTTCTATATTTACATATTTTGTCATTGGGGTATTAATAATTTTAGCGTCTTGCATTCCAAAGCGTTTAATTAATTTCCTAGTATATTTGCATTGATGTAGGTATATTCCATCTTTAGTTTGTTTAATTTGTAGACCTAAGAAGAAACTCAACTCTCCTACTAAATTCATTTCAAATTCACTTTCCATAAGTGAAATGAACTCATTCAATATGATCGAGTTGGTGGTTCCGAAAATAATATCATCTACATAGATTTGGGCTATGAATATGTCTTTACCTAAGGTTTTTACGAAAAGGGTTGAGTCAACTACTCCTTGGTTAAATTCTTTAGACTTAAGATAAATCGAAAGTCTCTCGTACCAAGCTCGAGGAGTTTGTTTAAGTTCATAGAGGGCTTTCTTTAACCTAAGGACATAGTCGGGTTTATCTACACTTTCAAAACCAGGAGGTTGACTAACATAAACATCTTCTTTAATGTATCCATTTAAGAATGTTGATTTCACATCCATTTGAAACAACTTGAATCCTCGATGTGCAGCATACGCTAATAGCATTCGAATGGACTCTAATCTAGCTACTGGGGCATAGGTCTCGTCGTAATCTAAACCTTCAACTTGACTAAACCCTTTAGCGACTAGTCTAGCTTTATTTCTAACTACTTCGCCTTTGTCATCAAGTTTATTTCTGAACACCCACCTTATTCCAACGATTGTTTTATCTTTAGATGGTGGTACTAATTCTCATACTTTGTTCCTAGTGAATTGAGCCAGCTCTTCTTGCATTGCAATAATCCAATCGGGATCAAGAAGAGCTTGGTCAATAGTTTTGGGTTCAATTTTAGAAATCAAGGAGATTTTACTAAGGTTTCTGTATGAGGCTCTAGTTCGAACTCCTAGACTTGGATCACCTATCACTTGGTCGATAAGATGATTCGTTTGAGTCCTAGTTGGATTTGGGTTTGAGTCTACAACTTGATCAATAGGATGACCCGTTTGAGTTCTAGTTTGGTTAGAGTCATCTATCACTTGGTCGTTAGAGTGACTTGGTTGACTTAGATTAGGATTAACACTAGACCTGATCTCCAAATCAGAGTTAGGTCTAGTATGAATCGGCTCGCTAATTGGGGTTGCCGGGGATTTTGTAGGTTCGTGTCCTTCATCAAATACTACATTGATAGTCTCTTCGACTCTAAGGGTGTCATGGTTATATACTCTATAAACTCTACTTGTAGTCGAGTATCCTAGAAAGATTTCAATCGTGGTTTTGGATGTAAATTTCCCTAGGTAATCCTTAGTGTTTAGGATATGTACCTTACACTCAAATACTCTAAAGTACTTGATGTTAGGTATTTTATCGTGATAAATCTCGTATGAGGTCTTAAGGTGCCTCTTTACCATAAGGATCCTATTTTGGACATAGCATGTCGTACTCACGGCTATCGGGTAGGTTATACTCGTTTAATATTGTCCTAGCGGCTTCTTGTAGGGTTCTATTTTTGCGTTCTACTAGGTCATTTTGTTGTGGAGTTCTAGGGCAAGAGAACTCATTGTGGTATCTATTTAGGTTATAGAATTCTGTAAACCTATGGTTCTCGAATTCACCACAATGATCAGTCCTAAGTCTTTTGATTTTAATGCTTTGTTGATTTTCTATTAATTTAAATAGGTTGATTAATTGATCTAGGGTATTACTTTTGTATTTAATGAACTTAACCCAAGTAAATCTAGAATAGTCATCAATTATGACTAAGCAGAATTTACTTCCATTAAGTGACTTAGCTCCGTGTGAATCAAATAGATCCATGTGTAGGAGCTCAAGCACACTTTTGGTTCGTTCTTGATTAGTTAGTTGATGTTGTGTCCTAGATTGTTTATCTTGTTGACAAGTATTACATATTTTATTATCCAAGTTATTGAAGTTGGGCAAACCTCTGACTAAGTCACTCTGACTCATCTTTGTTGGTGCAATCGGCCCAGGTCACGATTGACCATGGACTCGAGTTTGACTTAAGTGATGTTTTGATGTTTGACAAAGGGATTTGAACAAAGTGTTTTGGCATTGATGTTTGACATTAATGTCGGTTAATATGTTAGGGAGATTGTTTATACAATTGACCCAGTTTATAATTGACTTGATGGTTGACCAGGGTTGACCATGTGAGTATGGGAAAGTCCAAGCATGGGTCTTGGCAAGGTAAAGTCCAAGTCATGGGTACTTGGCAATGGAAAGTCCAAGTGGGACACTTGGCAAATTGGAAAGTCCAAGTCTTGAGCACTTGGCATGAAAAGTCCAAGTCATGGGTACTTGGCAATGGAAAGTCCAAGTGGGACACTTGGCAAATTGGAAAGTCCAAGTCTTGAGCACTTGGCATGAGAAGTCCAAGCATGGGTCTTGGCAAATGGAAAGTCCAACATGGGTTGGCAAGGGAAAGTCCAAGCTTGAGTCTTGCACGGGAAGTCCAAGGGATTGATATTGGCACAGAAAGTTGGTTTTATTCATGCAAATGTAAGTCCAATGTGCCTTGGCGTGTAGACACCATAATACGACATGAATAGCCGGAAGCACCGGAAGCTCCAAGGATGGACAAGTCATGGATGACTGAGGATCCGAGAGGCTGATCACTAAGATGGCTAGAAGGCTTAGTCAAAGTACGCACTCAGCAAGCATGGGGTACCATACTGGGTTAAAACCTCATTTCGAGGTCAAGAACGACATACATGGGCCCTTCGACCGCTGTGAGTCGACGAGTTCGATCACGTACCGGCTCGGTCGCGCCCAGACCACTCGCTATTACAGCCGATCAGGGTATCTGGGACGCCGACCGCTAAGGACGGCAATGATCGCTACCGAGTGTCGAGCACGAACGCCCGTGAGCCGATCGGGCGGGCCGACGACGGGCGTTGGCAAATAATCGCCAATGTTGGCAATGATCGCCAAGAGATCTGCTGGAGTTTTTCCGCGTGGATCGAGCCGTTGTCTCACGACAACATGGGCATCGGCCGATCGGTGACTTATGGCGGCAATCGATCGATAGCGGAAATCCGTGTCGCGCAAGGATAAAAGGAGCTCGACGGGAAGGATTTAGGTATCGGTTTCTTGAGGTTTTGGGGCGATTTGTCACGCAAATCAGGGTCTCCAAGTTGACATCAAGCAACCAAGCGATCAAGCATCCAAGAGCATTTGTAAAGTGTTTTCTTTACTTGTATTGCTTTGTATTTCATTGTCTTAGCTTGTAGCTTTTGATTATTGTTGTAATCACTATTGTACGAGGTTTCTCCACCTCCGGATTGTTCCGAGAAGGAGTTATTTGATAGTGGTGTGTGATTGGCATCGCTAGGGCTCATTTGAGCCCGATCCGTGGAGTAGGAACCGGTTCGGTTCCGAACCACGTTATATCCTTGCGTTTGTGTGTTTGTATTTTCGTTATTGCTTTATTATATTTGTTTCCGCTGCGCTAACGAAAATTGTAGACAAGCACGCGAACGATTTCCATCGACGTACGGTATCGCGCTATTCACCCCCCCCTCTAGCGGGCATTCAATTCCCTACAAGTGGTATCAGAGCCTGGTGGCTCTTCAACGGATTAACAACCGGGAGCAAGACGCTAGAGGGTAAAGATGGAATTCCAAGACAAGCTTGGATGGGACATCAACACACCGGTCCCGTACTCATTATATGGACAAGAAGGCTTCGATTCTTGGAATAGAAGAATTGAAGATTTTTTGATGATGAAGGACTTCGAGGAATGGTCTCTATTAATGGAAGGATTTGAGTATCCTAGAGGACCAAAAGGTGGCTTCCTCAAGAAGAAGAGATGGAGTGAAGATCAACTCCAAAGATTCGAGAAAAACAAGAAGGTAATCAAATTCATTTTTGATTTAATTCCAAATGAATTCTTATGTAGCCTAGGTGAATGCATGGATGCTAAGGAGCTATGGAGCGATTTGGCAAAGCTCCATGAAAGCCCATCAATGGTCCAAGAAGAAGAAGAAGAAGAGGAGTGCTCACCCTCTCAAGCTCAAGAAAGTTCACCATCAATTCAAGAAGATAAGGAGGGTAAAGAAGAGAGATCATCCTCACAAGGAAGTGAGGATTCGGAGGTTGATAGGGAATCAACATCCGGATCGGAAGATGTGAAGGAAGTGGAAGAAGCATCCACTTCAAGGATTGAGGGGGAGGAGAGAACTTCCATACCGAACATCAAGAAGAAGCTTCACATCCGTCAAGATGAAGAAGCCCAAAGTCCAATTCCGGTCTCCATTAACCTAGGTAACTCAAACATATGTGTTAATAATAAAATGCATATAATATGTTTTGAGTGTAGGAAACCGGGCACTATAAGAGCAAGTGCCCAAAGAAGATTAGGAAAGCTCCACCGGTTCCAAAAGTTAAGGATGCTTCCCCAAATATCAAGAGCAAGGAGCATATCATATGCTTCAAGTCACAACCGGATACTACCGAGTCAATGCAAGAAAGGGACAAGAAGACTCAAAATGGAGCATCATATGTAGGGGAGCTAAGGCAAACCCTAGGTAACTTCTAATTTTGCTCCTCTTCAATTTACAAGCAAAAGCATGCTAGGGATTTCAATTCACTTGCAATTTATAAAAAGCATGCTAATAGGAATAAGTATTTTTGCTTAGGAGCTAAGAATGTTTACTTAGATAATAGGGAGAAATTTGGGACTAATGTCCCTAAAAATCACTTATCTAAGGACAAACCTAGGTCAAATAACTCTAGAAAAACTTTACCTAGGAGACCATTAGAAAGGTGCAAGAGCACCTAGGTCTTAATCCCAAATGGACTAGGCATATGCCTAAAAGTCCCATGCCCAAGAACTCAATCAAAAATCAATTGGGCAATTAGAATTAGAAAACCAAGCCTTGAGGTCAAGGCTTGAGAAATTAGAAAAGACCCTTAGAAATATACAAAATCATGTTCAAGGGTCTAATGGTCAAACTCCTAGGTCAAAAAGTCAAAGTCAATACTTAAGACCTAAGAGTCAAAAGTCAACCAAGGGCAAGCAAGGTTTGGGTCACAAACCTAAGCCTAAGGTAGTTATCATAGTGTTCCATTTGACTATGGAACACAAACTAGGTCTAGGAAGACCAAGGTCAATAGGGAAGTCATCCCTAGAGTTGACCAAAAGGTGTGCCTAGTGGCTAGGGTTTCTAGGAAACCTAGGGTGACCACTAAGAAGGTTGCAAGGAGTCACCCTAGAGTCAACCTAGGTAAGACCCAAATGACCAAGGCCAAGCCTAGGAGGGTCATTAGGAAGATATCTAGGGAGGTTATCCCTAAGGAATACCTAGTTAACCCTAGGAGCTCAAATCGGTTTTGGGTTCCTAAGAGCGTGTTTGATTCACGCTAAATGGGTTAGGGTGTGTCAACTTTAAATGGAAGGGTAGTTAACCTAACCATGGTAAAGGTGGCATTTTAGGTCATTTTCAAGGTTATGGTTACCTTGGAAATAGATTTGAATTAATATCCTAAAAGATCTTAGGATGTGCCAATGCATTTTTAAAAAAAAAAATTAAGAAAAATCATCAAATTGGCACAATTTAGGTTTAGAGGTTAGTGTGTCATTTTGGGTTTTTGGCACACTAGGGAGATTAGGTTAATATGGCAAAATATGTTTAGCCCAACAAATGGCAATTAATATTAAAATTTAGGTGTTATTATACCTATATATTTTATATGCCATGATTTGTTTGTCATATGCCATGACATGACATCATGTTTACTTTTATCATCTAAATGTCATGATCATGCTTAGGATTAAGGTATTAAATGTCATGTGTTTTTAGATTTCATCATATGCCATGACATCATGATCATTGGCCATGATGTGTTTTTCTATCATTATGCCATGATCATTTTCATGCATCTAAATTGATTAAAATTGATTTAAGGACTATGGCATGACTTAGAGTCCCATTTATAAGGGAATCAAGTAGAGTTGCCTTAGAAAAATGCATGAAACCCTAGTTTAGGGAGAACAAAACCCACATCTCACATCTAATTGACATGTATGTATTTATACACCCTAGATACATGTGAGATGCTAGGATATGAGTTGAGTTCAAGGTGCATAGTTTTTGCATCTAGATGAACTAAAACTCATCTAATTTTATTGGTGGATCATTGGGAAAGCTTGTGTACAAGTCATGTACATAGAGCCCAAGGAATATGATCCAAAATAAGGTTTTGAAAATATTTTGAAATCATTTTGAAAAACCTTGGTGAAGTCTATCTTGATAGCAATCACCATTGATGAGATTGATACAAAGTGAGCCAAAACATTGAAAATTTCAATGGTTTTGAATTTTGTATCAACTCACTATTTTATGGGTAAAATAATTTTAAAATATTTTTCACTCATAAGTATTATAAGTATCAAATTTTCGTGATTTTTAGATATACGATAATTATTTATGAATTCAAATCTGACGATAATGAAATTCGAATTTATTACCGATCGCCACTTGGTGGCAATGATCGATGAGAGTGGCAATGATCGACATCGTTAGAGTCGATCGCCAGTCCGATTTCGGTTAACAAGGTTTGTTTAGCCCGTGTTCCACTATGGTAAAGGTCCCTAACCACTCCTAACCCTAGGATATGCTTTGGGAAGCATTATGAAGGGTGAAAATCCATTGGATATGGATTAGGAGTTATGTTAGGTCAAAGTATCAAATTTAGGGTGAGTAAAAGTTCTATGTTGAACTTAGAACCTTAATTTTGATGGTTTAGAGTTCCTATTGGCTTAGTGACTTCCCAAGGACATTGTTGGTGCAATGGTCAAGGGGGAGCAAGCCTTTAGGGGGAGGTATCCATCTTGGGATGATGGATGTTTTTTATATGGGGAGAATGTTATCAATTGAAAATTGATGGGTGTTTGATACCCAATTTGGAAATTGGGAGAGTGAGATAGATTGCCTCTTGAGTGATATGGGACTTATCACTAGGAAGATGGTAGGCATCCTAGGTATTTTTGATCAAGGGGGAGATTGTAAGATCTCATTGGGATATAAGACATTGACCTCCTTGGAGAGATAATCTTTTTGATGTTAGTCAAAAAGGGGGAGAATGTTTGGGGGAGAACATTTGATTTACATTTTCACTTGAATGTTTGGGGGAGAACATTTAGTGAGTGTCTACCAATTTGGGATAATTGGTAAGGGATTTGAGTTAGTGTTCTAACTCATGATTTGATTTGGTTTTTGTCAAACATCAAAAAGGGGGAGATTGTTGGTGCAATCGCCCAGTCACGATTGACCATGGACTCGAGTTCTCGACTCAAGTGATGTTTTGATGTTTGACAAAGGGATTTGAACAAAGTGTTTTGGCATTGATGTTTGACATTAATGTCTTAATATGTTAGGGAGATTGTTTATACAATCGACCCAGGTTATAATTGACTTGATGGTTGACCAGGGTTGACCATGTGATTATGGGAAAGTCCAAGCATGGGTCTTGGCAAAGGAAAGTCCAAGTCATGGGTACTTGGCATGGAAAGTCCAAGTGGGACACTTGGCAATTGGGAAAGTCCAAGTCTTGAGCACTTGGCATGAAAAGTCCAAGTCATGGGTACTTGGCATGGAAAGTCCAAGTGGGGAAGTCCAAGCATGGGTCTTGGCAAATGGAAAGTCCAACATGGGTTGGCAAGGAAAAGTCCAAGCTTGAGTCTTGGCATTTGGGAAGTCCAAGGATTGATATCGGCAGAAAGTCCAAGCGGAGTCTTGGCGGCGTAAGTCCAATGTGCCTCAAGTGTAGACACCGCTAGCATGACATAGCCGATGGAAGCACCGAAGCTAGCGCGATGGATGAACAAGTCATGGATGACTTGGAGGGATCCGAGAGGCGTGAGGTCGATGGAGGTGGCTAGAAGGCTTAGTTCAGGCTAAGGGTGGTCTAGCAAGTATGGGGGCACCATACTTGGGTTAAAACCTCATTCTGAGGTTGGCAATGACCGCATTATGGCCGGTTCGACCGCCGTGAGTCGACTTGAGGAGTTCTTTGGTATTGGGCAAATGACCGCTGTTTTATTAGCCGACTTACCACGATACCGATCGTTGGTTGACGGCAATGATCGCCATAGATTGTTCAGATTGATCGTCACGATTATTTATCGGGTACGATCACAATGTTACAATGACTAAGAGATCCGCGGAAGTTTTTCCAAATATGATCAACCACAGTTCTCACGGCGCGGCATTTAATAGCGCAAGGATAAAAGGAGCTCGACGGAAGGATTTAGGTATCGGTTCTTCGAGGTTGGGGCGATTTGTCGCCGCAAATCGGGTCTCCAAGTTGACATCAAGCAACCAAGCGATCAAGCATCCAAGAGCATTTGTAAAGTATTTTCTTTACTTGTATTGCTTTGTATTTCATTGTCTTAGCTTGTAGCTTTTGATTATTGTTGTAATCACTATTGTACGAGGTTTCTCCACCTCCGGATTGTTCCGAGAAGGAGTTATTTGATAGTGGTGTGTGATTGACATCGCTAGGGCTCATTTGAGCCCGATCCGTGGAGTAGGAACCGGTTCGGTTCCGAACCACGTTATATCCTTGCGTTTGTGTGTTTGTATTTTCGTTATTGCTTTATTATCTAAAATCAGTACAAGCACGCGAACGATTTCCATCGACGCATCTGATCGCACGCTTATTCACCCCCTCTAGCGGGCATTCAATTCCCTACAATCTTGTGGATGAGTCTTGGGTGTGAGTGACCGAGTCGTCGGTGCCACAACCATGATTCCTCTTGCCGTGTCATAAGACACTTGATTGAGGAGTTAGATTAATAGTATAAATATTGTTATTTCTGGTTCCCTTAAGGATTATTTAGAAATTTCATGGTTACACCACGTCACCTATTAGGCCAAACGGCCCGCGTCTCAGCCCGACATTAAGCCAGACGCCACTCGTCTCGGCTCGGACACTTATTGTGTCAGACGTCTCTCGTCTTAGCCCGGTATTAAGCCAAATGCCCCGTGTCTTGGCTCGGTATTAAGCTAGACGTCCCGCGTCCTAGCTCATCCATCTCAAAGATACATTATCTCAGATATATGACTTCTCAACATAAATTATCTTATTTAGTCAAATGACGTGACGGGTAATGACCCTATTACTCCTTGAACAGGCGTACGCATCTCTTGAAGTCATACCGCCCTTACCGACAGTACTATTTGGCAGGAGGATTTCTCTTCTATATATAGCCTCTCTAGAGGAAGAGAAGATAGGTTCGTGCATTCTCTACTCCACTTGTCAATTCCCTTCACTATTTTTCTGCTAATTCCTGCCTTGAGCGTCGGAGGGGCCCTGTCGAGATCCATCTCAGCACCCTTTACTGTTTGTTGTTTCGCAGAACCCTCGATTCGGCTCGATCCACCCCATTCGGCTCGGCTCACTACCGAGACGACGTTCCTGCATGTTGTTCTCGCTCTCCCTCCGTGTCAGCCTTGCCTGTCCGAGTTATCGACTCTTGTCATCTTCGCCATCAAAACACCACACCATCCTTGTCTCGACAGGCAACACCTTCCTTTCAAACTCTCCCTAAATTACTCTTCCCTTCCTTTCCTCGTGCCTCTCAGAGAGAATTTAAAGTTTTTTTTTTCTTTTTAATTTTTCTTTCCCTTTCTTTTCCTCTCTTCTTTCCAAACAAACGGTAAAGAGAAGGGGTAGTTCCAAAGCTAATTTAGTTGTTCTGATTAATTTTGTCTAGAAAAAATATGGAATCGTCATATTAGCGATCTTCCATCGCTATCCCTACGTGTGAAGGGGAGTAAATCAGATGTCAAGTGGAGTGACTAACGTAGAAATACGAAGTCATCGATAGTTTAGTCGTCATCTCCAAGACTCGATCTCTTGCCCTTTCAAACCGTAATACGATTGTACTAGCCATCTGAATTTGATTTTGGGGTTGATTAATTTTGTCAACAGTTCCTATTAGCGGTAATAATTAGGCAAAGTTGTTAATTAAAATCTATTTCACATTATGGACACCTTTTTCGAAATTCTATTAACTTCGGCAAAATAAACATAATAATGAGATTCAGATTTGAATCTAATTTTATATCATTTATCTTTCTTCTCATTTATTATATTTATTTCCATCATTATTTCTATTCCAATTTTTATTTCTATTTCTATATTTGTTGGAGAATTAGATCTATATATCCTACTCATATATTCTATTATCATCTATAATAATATTTTTTTTTTAATTTATATTATTTAGATGAAACTATGAATATTTATTTAATTTGGAAGAGAACAATAAAAAAAATAAAGATACAAATTTATAAATTAAATGTCATATAAGAAATAATAAAATATTAAAAATAATTTATTTTAATACTAACAATTTAATCGAGTATTTGGATTAGATATAAATAGAATTCTATAAGATTTGTCTCCATATTTGAATGTGAAATTCTCATACCAATTATTTGATTATTTAGTCGGTCTAATTTTTTTTTTCATATTCTTCTTCATTCAAGTTGAATGAAGAAGAATATGAAAAATAAAAAAAATAGACCGACTATAAATTTCATATGTTATGTTTTTTCATATTCTTCTTCATTCAAGTTGAATGAAGAAGAATAAGAAAAACGTTCCAATTCTAAATTTATTTTGAACAACTCCTATTCAACAAAAAAAATAATGATTAAATATTATAGATATTGTAAAAGTTATGTTTATAAATTTAAATTTATTTTACTACTTCCTCGGTCAACGTCACCTTTATTTTATAAAGTTAAACTTTTTTTTTTAACTATTGTATAATTATTTTTTCATGCGAATCCAAATTTGAATGGAGTATATATTTGATCGAGGAAGACTTAGTCAATTCACAGTTGGTCAGCACAGGGAACACATTGAATTACGGCCTCAACTTGACTTCGGACCAGAAGTTTGATTGTCGCCGAATAAAAATCGACCAAACGAGACAGATAGATAGGCGGAGATATTGCGCTCTCTCTGCGGCGACGGTTACATGCGTTGGGCGGTTGTTAAAAAAAAACCGTTAACATAAGTGGAATCATTACGTTAGCGATTTTCATCGCTATCCCTACGTATGGAGGAGAATAAATCAGATATCAGATAAATAGTACAGAAATATAGAATTATCGATAGTCTAGTCGTTATCTCCAGAAATCGATTCCTTATCTTTCAAATTTTAATACGACTGTGTTAATTATTTGAATTTGTTCCGTGAGCTACAATTATTCAAGTACTAAGGTGAAATAGTTAAATTTGAACTCTTTTATAAAAAAAAAAAAAATTAGATAAAAAATATATTCTTTGTGGCCCTGAGCAAGAGCTCCAATTGTTCTGGCTCGCGGTGAATTAGGATGGACGAATCCGAACAAGAGATGCGGTGTCTTCAAATTTGTATAAAAAGAATTCTTAGAGGAAAGAATCAAATATGCTCTAATACATTATTCTATTCTCTCTCTTTTCAGAGGAAAGAATCAGATATCCGATCCGAACAAGAGTTGAGAAATTTCATCAAAGATCACCACTTGACTATCTTTTAACTTTTCTTTGTCTACAAAAAGAAGTCATTTGTTCAAGTTTAGAGAGTCATTCTTCCCAAACGTATGACAAATTCTTAATCCGAGTGATTGGACGATTCGAATCATTGTAAATTTGAATTCTTACCGATCTACGTCGCAATACTCAACAATATGCAGTCGATCTATTAATGAAGAATGGTCCGATAAATCAACTTGTTATTGAAGATGGATTTGGCTAACTTGTCGAAATAAAAAATTCATCCGGAGGCCTATCTGTTTTATTTCAGAAAGCATATGCTATCCGATAATCTCAGATTTGATTGTATATATTACTGGACTATTTTTTTTTATATATTAAGTATTTTACAAAATTCTAGAATTATTTTCTTATATATCGACTTTACCCTCGCTGTCTGATCATTCACCATTCGAGGTGTTCTGAGGTCCTACTCGGTGTGTCTCGCTCTCTCTTTTCTGCTGATGATAGTTGACAAAAAGATATCAAAATATTTAACAGAAAGATATTTCTTAAAACTAATATGATTAAAGTATCGATAAATCGACTTTGTTAAAAAAAAAAAAAAAAATTGCCTCTCTAATGCAAAACAAAAGACGATTCATTCGCTCCCTCATTTCTCCATCAAGGACAATTGGGAATTGGAGCTCTGGATTAAAAATTATTCATCGAAATAATCTATATAAAATGACTTAATTTTTAATAAAAATAAAAATTTTATCTATCAGTCAATCAATTTCATAATTAATACAAAAAAAGATTAATCAAGACATTTACCTCTAACTCACTCACACAAGCATAATCGGATGCAGCAGCCCTTCTTTTTTGCCCCCTAAGATTTGCCAACGAAGGCTGGTCAGAGGCATACTTTCGGTCGCAGTAAAGAATCTCAGAGAAAGCGATCGGAAAATGAAGGAGAGAAGACTACCAAAGACAGTTTAATTTTTCGCACATTAAAGATTCCATCTAAATCCAAGTTCCTCGAATCTATCTCGATTATTTTATCACGCTGGACTTGTCCAGCAACTATCGTAGCTAGCTGTCGAGGATCAACCAGCACATAAGGAAATTTAACTCTGGGTTCGTTTCAGCTGTCCTGATCGATCCTTATGAAATTTAATCGAGACTGAGAAGTTACTTCCTTTTTTTTTTTCAAAAAAGTGAAGAAATGAAATCTGATCCATCCCGCGCCCACCATTCTAAAAGCACGCCTCCGTTTCCAGCAATCTCGACTGGAATGAAGAACGACATGGCATGCAGTGCTCGGTAAGGTTCAAAGGAGACGAGATAGTGATGGTTGGATTGCAATGCTTTATTTAATTCGTCAATTGAATTCCCCAGGGCTGTCGATAGAGGGGTCGTAATGCAGGCCCATGGCAGACAGCAGCGGAGGGCCACGCGACTGGGGGATCCGAATCTTCACCCTGGCCGCCGTCACCGACGTCGTAAGCCGGTGGAGCCGCTTGTGCCCCACCGTCGTCCCTTTGGCCACCAACTCCTCATCGGCGTACACTTCGTGCTCCACGATCCTCTGTCCCAACGCGATCGCCTCCTGGATCCTCACCACGTTGAAGCTCGTGTTGGCCTTCTGCAGCGCGAGCTCGATCCAGTGCCCGTCCTGCTCGTCGCCGCCGGCTGCAGCCCAGAAGGTCTGATCGTCGGAGTCGAGCACGTTGGCGGCTGCGAAGCCGCCGTCCGGACCGCCCCTCTCGCTGCTGGCCGTCGCCGTGCTTCCCGTCGCGAGGTCGTTTGAGAAAGTGCGAGTGATCGCCGCACGGAAGTCCTTCAGCCGCTGCGTGTCGTCGCTGGAGACGAACCCGGTGGTGGTTGGGGGTACGTTGAGAAGCAGAACGCAGTTACGCCCCACGGAACTGTAGTAGATATCCAAGAGCTGCCTCACCGATTTGGCCGTCTCGTCGTTGTGCCAGAACCACCCTGGCCGGATCGACACATCACACTCTGCCGGCACCCAGTCCGAGCCCTGAGGATCGCCGGTCTTCAAGTAGCTGCTTCCGGCGATTCGAGTGAGACCAATATCGACGATAAGCCCGAATAGGAAACAAATTAAACTTAACGCGATTATCTTCACCTTACGAGACTCGCATCTCCTATCCTGAGCATGGTACGATTGACGGTGGACCAGCAGGGGTCTCCCGCGCCTCCCGTCTCGTCTCCGACCCAGCGTACGTCGGGCCCTGCGTCGGAGAAGATATTGATGGAGCTCTGCAGCTGCTTCACCGTCTCGAACCACACCTGGAAGTAGTAGTTCATGTTAGTCGCGTTTGCCCCCTTCGCGCCGTCGAACCATATCTCCGACATGCTCCCGTATCTGCACCGGCAAATCTTCCATTTAATTATTACTGATTATATTCGCATTTAATTGAACACAGCGATCCTGACTTGGTGAGCAATTCATGGAGCTGGGCCAAGTAAAACTCGTTGTACTCCGTTTCCAAGCCGTAGGTCTTCTCGTGGCGATCCCACGGCGAGAGGTACATCCCGACGTCGATCCCTCGGGACCTGGCAGCGTCGACGAATTCCCCGACGACATCTCCCTTGCCTCCCTTCCACGGGCTGTTCGCCACCGAGTGGTCAGTGTACTGCGACGGCCACAGGCAGAACCCATCGTGGTGCTTCGCCGTGAGTATGACCAACGAGGCGCCGGCAGCCTCCGCCGCGTCCATCCACTGGTCGGCATTCAAATTATCCGGGTCGAAGATCGAAGGGCTCTCGTCGCCGGTGCCCCACTCGGTGTTGGTGAAGGTGTTCATGCCGAAGTGGAAGAACATGATGACCTCGCGTCGTTGCCACTGGAGCTGCGACGCCGACGGGATGGGCAGCACCGGCAGCGGAGGCGTGGCGGAGTTGCAGAGGCTGAGATGGCACAGGTGAAGCAAGGCCATGATCCAAAACCATGCGCTGCGCCTCACCATGGCCTCTGCTTCACAGCGTGACGATTCTAATTCGGAATTTAAGGTGCAAAGAAGGGAATCTAGCGACGCAAAGAAGATGACTGAGAGGTGGAATCAAAGTTTGGGTAGCAGCGACATGGATGGATGGATTTGGATGTGAAGATGAGAGCAGATTTATAGAACACAAGAGAGAGAACGGAATAATAATAATAATAATAACTTCCTTTATTTACTTATTTATACATAATGTGCAAGTAATATATTGAAAATATGCTAATAAATATAATGATAATAAATATGGTAAACAATCATTATAATTATAGTTGTAATTCAATTTATAAAAATATTATCCGAATAATAACTTAGTAAAGATATTTATAACAATATATTAGATCGATAATGTGGTTATTGTTATGGTATAAAAGTGAAAATAGACTTCCACATGATTTAGGGAGAGTATGAAAAATTATATTTGAAGTGAGATATATTGTTCGAATACTCTCAAATTATATTTTAGATGAAGCACTTAGGGGTTCAAACTAATTGAATGTGTTCATTGTCTTTCCAAGTCAACTAAAAAAATATTTGATTTGTATTCGAAATTATTGAATTGGAGTCGAATTTGAACATGTTCAATATTGTTTTGAGTTAAATTCGAACTCATAATATTTTGTGTGATTATATTGTTTAGAATCCCTCTTGCATACAAGCCAAATTTAAAATAAATTCTATTTATTTTTATATAATTGTAGTTTGAATATATTCAAATTAATATTTGAATGACTAGAACATAACTCAATTTTAAGTAATTTTAAACTATAATTCTATTCGGCTCAAATCAATATTCAAAAAACTCAAACTAAACTCAAGTTCAAATTTAATTTCAAATTGAAATCGTGCTATAATTATTTATATTTTCAAACTTGTAATCGAATTTATATCATATATATTTTTAAAACTCGAACTCAGATATTAATATTTTCATACTATTTAGCTAGTAGCAATGGTATCGAAAGATACATATGTAAAAAAAGATATTAAAATCAAATAATTTGAGGCATTACATTAATTGCCAATAAATTACAATTGTATTTGTGAGAGTCAATTCAATCTTCTCTACCATAGACATTTAACTCTGTTAATGATGATATAAATATAAATAATATAGAATAATACATTTAATATAGGAGCTCATATAAATTAATTCTAATTGACAATAAAAATAGCAGGATAATAATCATAAATTGATTCTAATGGATAAAGATTTACTTATTTCTATAGTAACTAATTCTATATCGTATATGTTTATCAGTATATCTTCTATATACTGTTTAGCATTTTATAAAATAAGTATATTATTCTACCATAGCAAATCAATAAAAAAAAAGCATTTTTTTTCTTCTTCCCTGTTCTCTCTTATTTTTCTTTCCCCTCTCGAAAAACTCACTGATTCCTCCTTTAATTGCTTTCTTTAATGATTTACTATCCCATAATAACATGCTTATTTTTACAAAATGTCAAAGTAATAATTATGATTGTGATTTTTCATTATTATCTATTGCTATTTTTATGGTCTATAATAATACTAGCAAAATTGATCATAAAGTATCGCCACGAGTGTGGTGCAGTGGCAATTAAAATACTCATGAGAACAAGTAAGAGGATAAGAATTAGAATCTCATTTGAGACAAATATTTGACTTCGAGTGTATATAAGTTGTGTTTCAGATTTATCTAGTCAATATCTCGATAAGATAATGAAAAGAATAATTCAGTTAATATTTTTCTTTCAAAATCATTGTCTCTCTGAAAAAAAGGATGAAAGCCTTTTCATTTCTTCTCTTTGATTTCGATTAAATTAGAGTAATGTTGTAAATGAATTAAATATTCATAAATAAATTTGGTAAATACTTCTGTATATTCATTCAATACACATAAGATCAATTAAATAAATAAGTTTAATCAATTTGTTAAAATAAACGAACAAGTTTTGAAGTTTAAACTGTGCATAAATTATGTTCTAAATTTATCTAATCGACATCTCAATAAGACAATGCAAAAGAAGACTCTCTTTTTTTTCTATCAAAATCATTGTCTTTCTAAGAAAGGATGAAACTTTTTTCATTTCTTCACTTTGATTTTGATTAAATTAAAATAGAATCATAAATAAACCAATTTTAGTAAGAGTTTATTTATATTCACTCGATCCATACTAGATCAATTAAATAAACAAATTTAAATAATTTGTTAAACTAAATAAATAAATTTGAACTCATGTATATTCAACTTGTTAATATATATGTTCATAAATAGAGATCGTGTCCGTATAAAATATTTATGAAATATATTTGTGAATCATGTTCAATCTATAAACTCTTATCAACTTGGTATAAATAAATAAATAAACTTTCAAAATGAATAAATAAGTTTCTATTATCAAGTTCAATAATCAACCAAATAAACTTTAAAATATAAAAATTTAAGCAATTAAACAAGTTTGATTGAAAGTTTGATAATATTTAAATAAACCAAGTTCAAATTTACAAAAAAGAAATCAAATCAAATTTGAGCAATAATTTTGATGATATGATTTGATTATCTTATTAAATAAATTTGAACATCACAAAATAAGACTCAACTTAGCTCGTTTATATTATGTCATGAATAAATTAGAGTATGTCACAAATAAATGAGAGATTTTAGACGTCTTTTCTCCCTGAAAAGAATTTGGAAAGGAAAATTTTCTAAAGATTTTTTTTTAATTTCGTAAATATTAATCTGCAAAAAAAAAAGAAAAACTAATTAATTCCTTAATAATGGACTAGTAACTTTCCTTTTCCACTGTATTTGATTATTAATATCATGGTAGAAAATATGTGAAATTGATTTTACATATTTTAATCGTTATATAGTTTTGGCAGTATGATTGATGTGGTGTGGCAAGTCAAATCAATATTGGAAGTTAAATTAATTAAGATACGTTTCTTCGATAAAAATGATCCGATATGATGATATGATCGAGTGATCAATTGGTTGATCATATTTATTTGAAATACAGTATGGCTTAGTCATCGTCATATCTTTATTTTTTTCATGACCACACATCTCACTATCTCCATCAATGTGATGCATTGATAAGTCAAAAAATCAAATTTGTATAATAGATAAGAGTCGATTCTGAAAATATATTTAAAATTTTATCTCGAGTTCAGATGGTCATTCTTTACCTTATCAATTGTATCCACAAGCTTCACCCCTCTCACGATTTATTCCCTCTCGAATCCTGTAGGGCCGAGACGAAGAGGCGACTAAGTTGACGGTTTCATTTTTTTTACACAATGATCGCAGATCTCACTATACAACTCCACGTCACATCTATATATTTCCATTGCATATTATTTTGCTACAAATATATAATTCTTCATTTATAAAGATTAGAATCGACAATCTAGTAGTTCCATTGATCTATTCTACGATCATTGTAAGAAGAATTCTATAACCAAAGTATATAAAAATCATCTGAATTAAAAAAAAAAATTAAATCCCTTCCGAAAAAGGACTCTGACCCTAATGCATCTTAATTATTACATTTTGATTTCTCATTCTTCTTATTATCAGTTCTTATCGAATATCAGAGTAGATTCGCTAAGATTTGCCTTGGTGTCCTCCTCAAAGACTTTCCATTATTTTAAGATCAATGTATGGAATCCTTAATCGTGATGTCTCCAATTCGCAACAGAGATATTTTAGTACCGTAAAAATTTAAATTGAGATATTGAGAGGGATAAACAACGCATCAAGATGACTCCCGATGTCATTTCTTTGCTCCAGATGAATTCACACTAATGGTAGAAGGATCCATATTTATTTTCAGCGGCAGACATTTTTTACAGGAAGAAATCGAAGAGAACAAGCCAAGGTTTTCTCCATTCGATGCTCAGTTGTATCGGCGTGGCGAGGGATCATTGATAAATAATGCGACCTCATGATGCTGCCATCCGCTTCCATAGTGCTGTCTCCGTCCGACCATGGCAGCCATGGGCGGCGTAGCAAAGGGTCTGATTCTCACTTTCTTCTTCGCGACTTTTCAAATGTGAGGTCATAATTGTCGCCTCTTCTACGACCATTGGAGGGTATTAAAGTTGCCGTCTTCTCAGTCCATGCAAGTGTTTCCCTGCGTCAGCTAGTGCTGCCCGCCACGACCTCACCGAGGCTAGAGACATCCACGCCCACCTCCTCACCACCTCCACTCCCCTCGGTTCGCCGTCTCCGCTCTCATCTTCCTCTACTCCAATGCCACCCAGAGTATATTTTTTAAAGTTACGTGCCACTCCTTGATTGCCCAAAACCTCGCTGCTGACACCATCCGCCTCTTCCGTCACCTCTGCTTGGAAGTCGGCCCTTTTCTCGATTGAGTTCATCTTCCCTTGCGCCATCAAAGTCTGCTCCGACCTTGGCGTTTTCAATGTGCTCCAGGAAATTCGCGTAATGCTATTCAAGATCGGGTTTTCAGACGAGATGTTCGCTGCTAGCGCTCTGGTCCATGGTTGCTCGAAAATGGAGTATTTGAAGGAGGCGGAATTCGTGTTCGATATATTGTCATAGAGGGATGTCATTGTCATCCTTTGGAATTCCATGGTGAATGGCTTTGCGCATTTGGGCTCGTTTGCTCGCTCTCTATATATATTACTTCCGCCGGATAATAAATGAAGGTTTCATCTTGAACGAGATACGATAATGAGATTTCTGTGTCGAACTCCCTCATAAACCTTTACTAGGGAGAATGACAGATGTTATCGTGCTTGCTGGAGTCTTTCCAGCTTGCTCTCACTTGGCCGCTTAAGGCTTGGGAGAGAGAGATACATGAACTTGCCATTACAAGCAACATGAGTGCTGAAGGTGCATGTATTTGTGGTGAATCCCTTGATGGATATGTATGCAAAATGTGGTGCTTTAAAGGAGGCAAAACTCATGTTTGATAGAATGCTAGAACTTGATTTGACCACATGAAAAATATTATGATCGATGCATACGGTGTTTATGGTCAGGGAGTTGATTAAGTGTTCAAGTTTTGTATTTATACAAATTGTCTTATCGAAAAGTATAGTGGATGAACTTTTACATATGATAATTGTCCAGATTCAGGAACTCGAATATTACTGTTGATTTTCTTAAGGTCTCAATCTTGAAGTACCATCAAAGGAAATCATCTTCTGGGCAGTAAACTTTTGATGTTCTGAAACTAACAATTTCACGGCTGCTAATACTGATTGTTTCCATGGGATATGGCGTTGTAAGGCCTACTATTGATGGTCTTCTAAGATCGCTTTGCTTAGTGGAACATTCTTCCTATCATCAGATATTCTTGGGTTGGTGGAGGAGGTCGACTCCATTAGTGATATTTCTAGGAAGCCAATTTTCATCTTGGCTCTCCCTGGAGCAATATATATTGGATGTTATACTTATTATGGGGATATTCCTTTCTCTGTTCAAAACCATATGGCGAGATGTGGCAGAATGCATGGATGATTTCTGCTTGAATCATATTATAAATTCTTACAAGGACGGTTGAACTATTTCTGTATCATCAAATATCAAAAAGTCTCCCATGGCTGACACTATTAACACTGAAGGATGAGGAGCCTAGTGAATTTTACCTCTTGCTCTCCGATATGGAAGTGGAGGCTGGTAAAGGGAATGGTTGAGTGGAAGCCTGGCCTACTGTTTCGCCTACTATTTGCCACATTTATTTCCTATTGAATAACTTGGAGCTTCCATTGATAATCTCAAGAATTTTCCACGAGCAAGATAAGTCTCCAACTTCTCATTGTTGTATTTACTTTTATTTATTTTATAGTCTCATTTTTTTTTCCCTAATTCAATAACAAATAATGCCTATACCACCTGATAGTTTATACATTTAGCAGATGAATTATTTTCTTACCAACTTGATATGATTATTTGCTTGCCAAGCTATTCTCTTGGATTTTACTATGAAAGGTTGTGAAATCCATAAGATATCCGATAGCACATTTTAGAGTAATACTTAGACTCACACCTTTAAGAAGTAGTAGCGCAGTGATTGAGCAACTTAGGATATTAATTTAACATACAATGGAATTACATTAGGAGTTGCATCACAGTGGACTCTTTGTTTAGACACAATAATGATGGTATTAATTGTTGATGCATTTATCAGGATTCGGCGATTCGCTTGTGTACCACTCTTATTAGTTTTATAAATTCCATTAAAAGGAATGTTGACTCTAAGAATAATGAAACTCACGATAATTATATTTTTCAGACATTCGGTATTAAAAGTGAATCTTTCATTAATTACTATTCTCTCTCCGACTCTATAGATATTCGAGAATCGAGAGATAGAGTTTATTAGTCTCTTTGACTCCACAAGTATTTGAGAGTCGAGGGTTAGAGTTTATTAGTATTTTTCTAACTCCGCGGATATTCGAGAGTCACTGAATTGAGTTTATTATTCTCTCTCCGACTCCGCAGATATTCGGGATTTATGGAATTGAGTTTACTATTCTCTCTCCGACTTCGCGGATATTCGAGAGTCATAAGATCGATTTTATCTCTTCGACTCCATGGGTATTCGAGAGTCGAGGGATTGAGTTTACTGTTTTCTTAAGCTCCCTAACTCTGTAAATATACGGGAGTCAAGAGATTGATTTTATTATTCTTTCTCCAACTCCATGGATATTCGAGAGTCACGGGATCGACTATATTATTCTCTCTCTAACTTCGTGGATATATACTTGAGAGTCACAGGATCAAACATATTATTTCTCTCTCGGACTTTGCATATATTTGAGAATCGAGGGATTTGTTAGGGTCTTGATGTCGCTAGGGGGGTGAATAGCATGTCAACTCTCTCTTCTTTTGATCGTTCTCGCATCGTGCTTGACTACAAAGATTATACCCTGCGGAAATAACAAGCATAAACAAAGACAAACACAAGTAACTCTCATGGTTTTACGTGGCTCGGAACCCCCGATTCCTACTCCGTGACCTAGCTCATAGATAGTCCCACTATCAGTTCGTCCTTCTCGGAAACCTTCCGGAGGTAAAGAAACCTCTTACAATCTATTTCTTATATAATACAAGCAACCAAATACAAATACAAGAAGTATGGAGCAAAATACAAATGAAAATACTTTACACGATTGCGATCTTACTTGCTTGTGGCTTAGTTGCTTTGGAATGTCTTGGAAGGTCTGAAATGCAGCAACAAATCCCCTTCTATGTCTCCAAAAACCAACACTTTGAAATCTCCATGAAACCCTCTTTTATAGAGTCTTCATCGAACTGATTTTCGTCTACCAATCAATTGACTTTACCCCCAATCGACTGGTCAATCAACCATTACTCTCCAATGGCATGATCCATGTCGGATTCTAGTCCATCAGTCGACTGTCATTGTTCACTAATTGACTAGTCAATCGAGTTGTTAACCTTCTGTGCCTAGTCACAGTAACACTAATTGATTGCTTCTTTCCTAACAATCGACTACCACCCTTTCTATGCCCTATTATAGTGTCACCAGTCGAGTAGCCTTAGCTAGTCAAGTTTTGAATTTTATAACTGCTCAAACAGTGATGCCAGTTGATTGCTCTTTGTCATCGATGATTTGGTAGCAGCCAAGCTACGATCGCTTTCGGCGATTGAATTGACAGTTGAGTTCTAAACTCAACGCTTGCTCAAGCACTATTACCAGTCAACTGATAAACCCTACCAGTCGATTGATAGCTCAGTCTCAATCTAATTTCAAGGCGACTCTCGCTTCACCTGCTATCCAGTTGACCTCAACCTATCAGGACTTCCCTCGTCCAATATCTGATTACTCTTGATTCGTCGAAACCTCCTTTGTCTAACATCTGATCAACCGTAACCTACTAGGACTTTCCTTGCCAAGCTCGGTCCTCCTGATCGGCTAGGTCTTCCCTTGCCAAGCACAGTCTTCTAAACCCATTGGGACTTCATCTGCCAAGCATGATCACCCTTGACTTGTCAGGACTTTATTTGCCAAGAACGGTCTCTTAGACCTGCCGGGAGCTCGGGACTTCACTTGTCAAGCATGGTCACCTAAACCTGTCAGAACTTCACTTGTCTAGTCAGTCACCTTGACCTGTTAGAACTTCCCTTCATCAAACATCCAATCCTTCTTGATCTATTTAGACTTTCCTTGCCTTGCATCCGGTCTCCATACTTGTAAGGGTTTTCCCGACACCAAGCATCCAAACCTCCTTGTCCTGCTTGGGCTTTTCTCTTCTCGTGCCAAGTATTTGGTCAACCTTGACCCATCTGAACTTCATTATTGCCAACTCCCCTGTTGAACTTTCCATCATCAAGTGTCTAGTCAACCTTGATCGATTTGGACTTTTCACTCACTAACTCCCAATTGGACTTCGCACTAAACTTCATATGACTATGGACATCCCATACCATTTTATAGTCATATTGTCATCCATACATCGAAACTCGACTCCAACTCGAGTCTCACTCGAGCTGGGTCAACCTTATCCTGAGGTTGATTACACCAACAATCTCCCTCATCCTATCCTTTACCTCTGATCATATTGTCAAACATTAAAACTCAACTCGAGTCCAACTCAGACTTAGTCAACCTCGACTTAAGGCTGATTGCACCAACAAGATTGATTCTACTATTGTCTCCCTGACTCTATGGTTATTCGGGAGTCATGAGATCGACCTGACTATTCTCTCCTTGATTTCATAGTTATTCGAGAGTTGCGGGATAAACTTTACTATTCTCGGACTCCATGGGTATTCGAGAGTCGAGGGATTGAGTTTGCGATTTTTTCTTTGACTTTGCGGATATTCGAGAGTCAAGGGATTATTTTATTATTTTCTTTTTGACTTTGTAAATATTGGGGAGTTATAGAATCGACCTTATTATTCTCTCCCCGACTCCGCGAATACTCGGGATTCATGGGATCGAGCTTATTATTTCTCCCTCCGACTCTACGAGTATTCAAGAGTCGAGGGATTGAGTCTACTATTGTCTCCCTAACTCCACGATTATTCATGAGTTACAAGATCGACCTGACTATTCTCTCCCTGGCTCTGTGAATATTCAGGAGTTTCATGATCAACCTTTATTATTCTCTGTTTGACTCCATGTATACTCGAGAGTCATGAGATCGAGCTTATTATTTATATCCCTGACTCTGCGAGTATTTGAGAGTCAAGGGATTGAGTTTATTATTGTCTCCCTGATTCCGCGATTATTCGGAAGAGTCGAGAGACTGATTTATTCTTTCTCCGATTTTGTAGATATTTGAGATTCATAGGAACGACCTCATTATTCTCTTATCGACTCCGTAAATACTCGGTAGTCACTGGATCGATCTTATTATTCTCTCTCTGACTCTGTGAACATTTGAGAATTGGGAGATTGGTTTATTATTCTCTTTCCAATTTCACAGATATTCGGAGTCACGAGATCAAATTTATTATCCTCTCCTCGACTCTGCGGATCTTTTAGAGTCAAGGGATCAAGCTTACTATCCTCCCTTCGGCTTCGCGGATCTTTTAGAGTTGATGGACCAAGCTTATTATTCTTTCCTCGACTATGTGGGTATTTTGGAGTTAAAGGATCGAGTTTACTATTATTTCCTCGACTCCGCGAATCTTCTGGAGTCGAAGGATCGAGTTTACTATTCTCTCCCCGACTTTATGTACCCTCGGGAGTTGTGGGATCAACATGATCTTATTGTCCTCTCCCCAATTCCGCATATCTTCTGGGATCGCCTACTACTTACAAGGTTTCTAGTATTTTCCCTCTAGTTTCAGACTGAGACATCCATCGACAACTTCATTCCCTCTAATCTTGAACCGAGTCATCCATCATCAACTACATTTTCTTTGGTTTCGGACCGAGGCGTCCAGTGATTTTATATTCCCTATTGTCTCAGACCGAGACATCCAACGATTCTATATTCCCTATGATCTCAGGCCAAAGCATCCTTATATTATTTCTCTAGTCTTAGATCGAGACATCTAGCAATTCTACATTCTCTATGGTCATGGACCGAGACATCCTTATATTATTCTCTCAGACCAAGATGTCCAATAATTATACATTCCCTATGGTCTCGAACTGAGACATCCTTATATTATTCCCTCTGGTTTTGGACTGAGTCATCCTTATATTATGCCCTCAGGTCTCAGATTGAAGCATCCTTATATTATTCCCTTGAGTCTCAGATCGAGGTGTCCAACAAATCTACATTCCCTCTAGTCTCGGATCGATACATCCTTATATCATTCCCTCTGATCTCAAACGAAGGTATCCAATGATTTTACATTTTCTCTGGTCTCGATCCGAGACGTCCTTATATTATTTCTTGTGATCTCAGACTAAGACGTCCAACGATTCTACATTCTCTCTAATCTCGGACTGAAACATCCATTAAACATTCTCTCTTTGCTCCGCATTTGAACATTTTTTTTATTCCAAGATAAACTCCATACAAGTCCAGTTAGTTGAACTTATACCTCTTCTGACTAAACTATCAGGGAATACCTATGATGTGATGATACCATGTGGCAAGATCAAATCAATAGTGGAAGTCAAATTAATTAAAGGTATGTCTCTTCGGTGAAAGGACTTGACCCGATATGATTGGGCGATGAATTGATTTGGTCAACCATATTTAATTGAAACATGGTATCACTTAGTCAATTTCACATCTCCAGCCCTCCACACTCCACCACATCTCTATACCTCCATAATCTCACACCCCCAATATACATCTCCACGTTGGTACATCTCCACATCACCATTACACTTATACATAGAGAGATTTGATCCACTAAGCGCTGCTCGTTGCGCGACTCTTTGCTCAATGAGATCTCGTCCGATCGAGAAATACATAGTATTTTTGCTCGCACGTGTGTGTGTGTCTATATATATATATATATATATATATATATATATATATATATATATATATATATATATATATATAGAGAGAGAGAGAGAGAGAGAGAGAGAGAGAGAGAGAGAGAGAGAGATGATCCTTTGAGCATCGCTCACTGCGCGACTCCGTGCACGATGAGATATCGTCCGTCCAATCGATCGCGATCAGAAAATGCACAGTGTTTTTCCTCGCACGTGCAATTTCACTACTGTGCCCATCAATTCACCGACGACTGACCATAATCCGATTGGAATCAGGCCGCAATCTGGTCGGCATGGAGTCCAGTCGTAATCCGATCGAACTACGGTGTCGGTCAGATCGCGATCGGAAATGACCGCGATTGCGATCGCCAGCACCGCGACCACTGGTAGCCACAATCACGGTTGTTTCCGATCTCGATCCGGCCGGAATCTAGTCGTTTGTGATCATAATCCAGTCGACTTACGACCACCTGTCGGTGGATTGGCAGCCACAGTGGTGAAATTGTTAGTAATATGTGAGAGATGTCCTAAGACAATCGCCTTATGTTAGAACCATTTATATGATAAATAAAGATTCACTATTTGAGTATACATGTTCTCATGTATTTGATTAGATTTTAAACTCATTTACTGAATGTCCACGATACGATTCACAGTATGAGAGAATTTGTGATTGGATCACAACTAGTGAGTATCTCTACATGTGTAATTGTGACGTATCGAAATTATCCCTAGTCGATGAATTGATAGATTTGGACACCATCAAATCTGTCGAGACTAGCACGAGGTATACTCCTTGGTGTATCCAAGCAGCTGATTCTCACTGGCTGGAGACATTGTGATGTTCGGAGTTAATCGTGGATGCTAGTTATGGTAACTAGTTCATTAGAGTGACCAACCGTAAGACTTCATATGGTTCTCTGCATATATAGATATGTCAATGAAGTTCTTACTGCAGCTTAAGTGCGATGTTCCTTTGACTTACAGTATTCAAGTCATCTTGGTCATGAAGACTTATGCTTTGACATTTTAAGCAAACATCTCCAAGAAGATGTGGACCCGGGATGATTGGGTATAAGTTGAAGTGATCGAAGGTGTTTGAATAGCCTATAAAAGATTCACCATTCCTTGCGAAGAGATGTATACCCATGGCCTCTCGTCGGATTGTTACTAAAGTCTTTGGCCAAAGCATTACATGTTTAGAGTAAGGTACTCTTGGATACATGTGCAGTAACTAGAATCCGTAGGACGAGGAAATGATATTTGAGCTAGGTGTGACATAGTCAACCTAGTGGGGACAGACACAATAGACCATGTCCTGAACCGAGTGGGTATAAGATGAGTGAAGGGAATGAGGCACGATTCATTGGAGCTGCTGAAGGGTTTCAGAAATAGTTCTGGATCAACCGTTGATCTTTTCGATTAATTGGAGATCATGATGTACTACTAGGTGTTACTCATGGTCATTCTATAATTAATGGTTAATTATAGATGGCCAACATAAATCGAGAACCTATTTGGTCACACGCACAACGAGCGTAATCCGAAGGATTTAAAACGAGCTTGAGAATGAGATTCTCAGACCGAGAGAAACTAGGTTTGGTTGGACCAAACATGGAGCGAGCATGAAATTGTTTCAGGCGCAATGGAAGCGTGGATGGGTCGTGTCTTATGAAGACATGATGGATGAACCAAATTGGTTTGGTTCTAATCCAATGGTGGAGAATAAACCAAAAGAGTTTGGTTTGTTTTAAACGAATGAACCAAAGTTGGTTCGGTTCGTTTTAACTTAAAATAGATCAAATCGGTTTGGTTTATTTTAACTTAAATTAATAGAGTGGGTTAACGGGTTTTGGTTATGAACCAATAACCATTAGGAGAATGTATTCTCTATAAAATAGGGCTCAAGGGTTTAATGAGAGCCCTAATCCAAGTTGTCGCCCCCTCCCTTTTCTCCTCTTGTGGTCGGCGCCCATACCCTAGTCGTCGCCCACCCTTGTGCCGCTGTCCAAGATCCTTGTCGGTGTCCAAGCTTCAGTCGGCGATCCTCTGACGACCCTCCGGTGATCTTCCTTTGCTCCGGCGACAAGGTGAGCATCTAGCTTCCTTATTTGGCCGACGCTAATCCTCCACCAAAGCTGTCCAGTTTTCTGGAGAGCTTGTTTATTTCGTGTCGGAGCGTCGTTTGGAGCTCCGACAATGGCTTCCTTGTCGGGGATTCGATCTCCGGTAATCGTCATAGGTGGAGGACGAAGGATTCGTCAAACGGTTGACGAATACCTCTCCGGAGAAGCGAGTTTTTGAGGACTCGTTTTGGATCCGAATTTTGATTCGGATCGTGATCTTCTTTCGATCACATCGTCTTCAACACGAGGCTAGTAACTCGTACGAAGACGAGTCTCGTGACTTTGTGAAGTCATCCCGAAGATACTCGGCGTGGATACGGATAGAGGTGATTCTAGCGAGGATCGCTCCGGTTGATGTCTTTCCCGCTACACGTGATACGTCAGGTATACGTAGTATAAATTTTCTTTTATTGCAAAATTTGAATTTACGATTATGTCTACACATGTTGTACTATGCATGCATGTGGTGTGTGTGTTGTAATAAATTAGATTTATTATTTTTATTTCTTTCACTGTGTACATGTTTACGAAATATGTTCGAACAAACACTCGTCGCGGTGCCGAAAACCCAACAGAAATTGTGCACGCGAGAAAAAATACTATGTATTTTCCAATCGCGATCGATCGGACGGGCGAGATGTCATTGCGCATGGAGTCGCACAACGAGTGATGCTCAACAGATCAAATATGGTCCTCTTTAATTATTATTTTTTATTTCTCATTTCTCGTTCAGATTTGAGCGTTGAAGGAGTTTCTCCAAGGTTCGCCTTGGCGCCCTCCTCACTCGGTATTACTTTAATAGGTCATCTCGAAGGCTCTTCACCACATCAAGATCAACGTATAGAATCTTTGACCATGAAGGCTCTTTCTTTTGCTACGTACCTTATGTTGGGCAACTGTGCATGGCTGCCACTGTGGCGTACCCAATCAGCGATAAGGCCCTCATTTTTCTTAGGGTTTTCTCTCCTCGTTGCACGCTGTGACAACTCCATGATCCCGCATCCCGCCACACGCCGCACACAATTCCACAATCCCGCACCTCATCGCGCAATGTCCAGCTGAATCCACGCTAAAGCCCAATCACTAAACCCAGCCGGTGTTGGTGCAATCGATTTGAGTCACGATTGATCAGACTCGAGTGAGACTTGAGTAGGGTTTTGATGTTTGACAATGGATTTGATTATTATTTGATAATATAATTTGACCATATGACAAGTAGATGATTGGGATATCCAAAGTCATATGGAGGAGATTATTAGAGCAATCAAATATCATGTCAAGATTGACCAAACTCGAATGAGACTCGAAGGAAGAGTCCAAGTATTGATACTTAACAATGGAAAATCCAAGGTTGAATTCTTGACAATGGAGAAATCAAAGTTTGGATACTTTACAAATGGAAAGTCCAAGAGTATAGTCCAGGGCATAAAACACTTGATAGTCGACCAGAGGTTTGGCATGACCATCGATATGGGCGAATGACTAGCCTTGAGTGGCGATGATGTATGAAGGTCTATGTCGATTGTTGAGTAATGACAATCGACGATATGATGTGATAACAATCGCTGAGTTAGGGCGATCGTGAGTCCTAATCTGGTGTGGATTAGTTCATTGTGAGACAACAAATACATGGACAGTTGATTGGAGATAAGATCAGTCGACTGTTAGACGGAAATCCAATCTGAGTGGAGTTATAAATGAAGCTCGACAAGGAGGATTGGAGGACGTAGCCGATTTTTGAGAGTTTAAAGGGAAACATTACTGTGATTTTAGCTCTTTAAGACACTTCAAAACTACTAAATCAATAAGCAATCAAAATTGCACTTGTAAAGTATTTTATTTTATAATTTTTCATTTACTTTGTATTTGATTTACTTATTCTTTTTGTAAAATTATTGTAAAAAATTTCTCCCTTACCTCAGGTGCTACCCATCATGTTTGCTCCGACCAAATCCACTTGCAACATCGTCATGAATAGAATTTTGTTAATGTCGTGATTGTGGAAAAGAATGATGGGATACGTCGACGACGGTCATATATGTATATAAGTAAAAAATTTGATTAATAGAATAAATCAACGGAATTGAACTTTCCAAATCTGTTTGTTTAGAAATTTATTTTTTTTAAATATCAATTTAATTGATTTGATTTTAATTTTAAAACAAAAATAATCAATTAAATCAAATTAGAGATTCATCAATCGACTGATTGACTTGAGCTGTACGATCTTTATCATCATCAATCGATTGATATTTCATATCGATCGATTAATCATAATCAATATAATAAAAAATTCAATTTATTTAATTTTCAACTCGATCTTCAAATTTATTGAATAGTTCAGTCATGTCGATTTGTAAAAAAAAAATCGATTTATTCATTTTTAATTTAATCGATTTGATTATTAACGGAACAGTATCTACTAATAGTAAAACACTGTTTACATCTCCGCTATGAGATGTAAGCAGTGTTTTTATTATTCATATAAACAGTACTGTTGGTGACAAAACTGAAAAGGCACATCAAAGCCTACACTAATCAAAACGCTAATTTTGTAGAGGACTCTTCATTTCATATGAGGTCCCTTATTTATTTGTTAATTAATTACTGACGATCTTTATTAACCAACTTGATTAAATCTCTTCTCCTCCCGAATCATATCAGATGGAGTAGCTCCAGAGTGGCATATCAGTGCCGGAGTCAGCGTCGTCCCAACTGAAGCCTCCGGCGCCGGGCGGTGTCTGTATCATTAATTCCTGGGACGTCGAATGCATGTCGGCGAAGTCATAGTAGCCGATATCCATGTGGTCGTAGCTCATCATCTCCAGTGCCTCTCTCCTGCCACTCTCGCTGTGGAGTCCGATGGCATGGTCCGCCATCACCGGCGTAACCTCACCGACAGTCGACGCCGACGGGCAAGTAGCTGGGGCGTCGCCTGTAACCGCAGAGAGTGCGCCAGAGGGGTCCTTTGAGGCCGGTGAAACCGGCGGCCGGAACGCCTCCGCGGCCTGCGCCGCCGCCCGCGCGATGTCCCTGGAGCTGGAGAATGACGCCGGCACCCGGAGCCGCCACGCCGAGTCGGCGAAGTTGAGGCAGGCGTCGCGGCCTCGGAGCATCATCGCGGCCACGTCGTGCGCGCGCGCGGCCATCTCGGCGGTAGGGAACGTGCCCAGCCAGATTCTCGACTTCTTGTTGGGCTCTCGCACCTCGCACACCCACCTCCCCGCGGCGCCGCGCCGCCGCACTCCCTTGAATACGGGGTGCCGCGTTTCGTGGAACTTGGTCCTCCCTGCTGGCCGCTTCGGCGGTGCGTCCGACACCGTCGCGTAGTACCTATTCGCTTCCCCTCGAGAGTTCGGTTCGGCGGCGACGTCATTACCGAGCGAAATCTCCATACGGCGATACTCACTCTCGATCAAACGTAAGCGATTGTCTGCTTCGCCAGTGAAATCAATGTCTTCCGGAGGGAAGATCCGACGAGATATATCTAGTGTCGGGCGGCAACGTCGCCGTCGCAACGCGGGCACACGCAGAACAGCTGGATAAAGGCGGGCAAAGCTAAACCCCATGATTAAATTATCCCGCTGGATCAATTACAGTGGACGTGGCGGCGTGCGGCGAGACGAACCTGGACACTAGCGCGGGGGGTGGGGGGTGGGGGGTGGAGGGTACAGATACTTGGGCGGTGACATGGTCAATGGATAGTTGCAGTTGACTTGGGGTTGGCTGTTTTGACTCGATCACCATGCTTCTCCCAGGCAATAAGATTAGGGGAACCCGAAATGACAAAATTACACAGATCAATCAATCAACTTTGACTTTTACTCAACGTACCCATCGTAATTTCAACTCAAAATTACCTAATAGAGTAAATTCACTCTAAACCACAATCTATAACTAGATTTGTATCGCTTGCTGGAGTCCAAATCTAGTAACATTTTTTTTAAAAAAAAATTGAATATGGTATGGTCTGCAAAAAATTTTCAAAGTCAAAACTGATATCGTCGTCCCATTATGTAAAAATAGGGAAAAAGCTTTAATCCACGGCGACGTAGTTAATCCCAAAAATAAGCAGGAGAAACAGCATACACGAAGCAAAGGAGGCGCAGGTTCCCACAGAGGAGCCACGTGGTGGAGAGCTACTAAGGCATAGATGGGTTGACTCGGATTTAGATTGACGAGATTTAGTTGCGCGTGGAAGTAGATGCACATCTATTTAATTAAGAACGGAATCCAACTAATTAATCACGGCACGTCGGTGACAGTTAAAAGCGAAGCAGCCGTACTTGGGGGCGCCGCCCGCGCAGTGCGCCACCACGCGGTTTCGTTCTTCGTGAGGGTGTGGGACGGCGTGGGCGGTGACAGTCGGGAATGCAGAGTAGCGCCGCCCGTCAACGGTTAGCAGCCACCGCCCCCGCGCCACCGCCTTCCCCTGCCGTAAATGCACGCTAATCTGCCTCGTGTTTTAATTAATTAGTTTGGAAGCCTCACTGGCTGGCTCCCTCGATTACTTCGCTGCAGTGCTTCAACTCCCTGTGTATTCATGTCCTGTCATTGAACGGTGAAAAAGTCAACTCTCCCAGGTATGGCATACAGAAATCGAGACACAATCATTGTACTCGGTCACTGTCAACAATTATTTGATTTAGAATAATATATTAAATATAAAATATTTGTATTAGAAATTTAAATCGTTATAATAATAAAACATGTCAATTATTAGATGGGTTAGTCTATCAAATGAGTTAAAAACATGTCAATTGAGCTAATAGGGCAAAGACAAATTAAGTTAGTCTACGATCGATCTAAGCAAATTTAGTGGGCTAGGTGGGCCCACTAAACCAAATGCATAAAATAGTTTTTTACATTACAAGTCTGTGAGACATGCCAAGCTAATTTATATCGCTCGTCTGCACGATAATAGAGAATATATACTAATTTTATCGTTGTTCAAACATACATAGTAAAAAAATACACAGTATTTTTCATCCATTGGATGTTGTGTCGCTAAGGCCGCTCAACATCGCTACTGAGCAATTGAATTTCGGTCGAAATCCGACTGTGATTCAGTCGAAATCCGACTAAAATCTGACCGGATCGTAATTATATTTCGGTCGAATTGCGATCATTTTTTGTGCAAATCATGGTCAGATTCCGCCCGAATCATAGCATGAATCGACCGCAATTGTCATCGCCAACGACTGTAAATCAGTCGGATTTCGATCGCGATCTGGCTGAAATCCAACCGAACTTTGAGCTCGGCCATATCGTAATTGGATTCCGTCCAGATCGCAACCACTAGTGGCCACAAATCGATCGGATTTCGACCGTAATCCAGTCGCAATCCAATCGACATCGAAGTTTGATCGTATCACAGTCATATTTCGATCGAATTGCAACCTAATTCCAGTCGGAATTAGCCCCAATTGCGACCAACAGCTATGGCGTTAGCAGTTGCAATTCGACCAAATTCAAGTCAAAATTCAATCGCGCTTCAGTTAGTCAGATGGCGGTGGCGAGGGGGATGATAACCCCGACGGGTTCAGAGGTTGACTGTAGTGCTAATCGGAGAAGAACATCGCAGGCAGGAGCACTTGTTGGTGCAATCGACACAGATCACAATTGACCAGACTTGAGTGGTACTCGAGTAGAATTTTGATGTTCAACAATAGTTTAACTATATGACTAGTGAATGATATGAGACATTAAGGTCATATAAGGGAGATTATTGAAGAAATCCAAGTCGGTCAAGGTTGACCGAACACTTAGTATTGAGAAGTCTAAGTATGGTGACTTGGCAAGGAAAAATTCAAGTATGAATACTTGGCAAAGGAAAATCCAAGTCGGACAAGGGAGATCGGACACTTAGTATTGGAAAGATCAATAGAGAGTTGGCGAGGAAGTCCTGACAATTATGGGCCTCCATGCTTGACGAGTGAAGTCTCGGATAAGGAGTATTGACAAATGAAGTCCCGAACAAGTAGTCTTAGCAAATGAAATCCCGGACAAGGAGTCTTGACAAGTGAAGATCCAAACGAAGAGTCTTAGCAAATGAAGTTTCAAACGAGGAGTTTTGACAAATGAAGTCTCGGACAAGGAGTTTTGGCAAGTGAAGATTCGGACGAGGAGTCTTGGCAAATGAAGTCCTGGATAGGAGTTTTGGCAAATGAAGTCCCGGACGAGAAGTCTTAACAAGTGAAAACTCAAACAAAGAGTCTTGGCTAGTGAAGTCCCGGACGAGGAGTTTTGATAGTAAAGTCCTAGAGGCATGACCTCTTAACAGTGAAATCCCAAAGCATGCCCTCTTGGCAAAGGTAAACTCGAGAGCATGACGATAGTTGATGGAAGCATTTGAAGGCTAGCGCAAGGATGAAGACTCACAAACTCGAGGGATCTGGGAGGCATGAGGCTGATGGAAATGGGTGGAAGGCTAAGATCTAGACATAGGGTGAGTATCAAGTATGTATAATCATACTTGGGGTGTTAAACATATGTGTTGAGGTATAAAAGTTGGCTGTCAGTTTGTTCCAATTGACTGAGCTTCGTTTGTAGGCAAACGAAAGCAAGGTAACCTCGATCAACGCCTCGACTGAGATGGTAGTCGAGGCGGCACCTCAACTGAAAGTGGGTGGACGAGCGGAGCTCGGGGTGCGTAGTGCTCTGGAAGTACTCGACCAACACCTCGACTAGAGACACTCGCCCAACACTTCGACTGGATTTGAGAGAAAATATGATAGCAACCACTCAGAAGCGAGTCATGCTCGACCATCGCCTCTACTAGGTGCAAGTCGAGGTGGTGCCTTGACTGACACCTCAACTGGATATAGGACAGACATGAAAACAGTTGATTAGAAGTAAGACATATTCGACTAGCACCTCGATTTTGTATCGGTCAAGATAGCGCCTTGGTAGTGGCGATCGTTGTCGCAACGTTGTAATCGCGCAGTCCGGATGGGAGATGTTGGAGACTTCGATGGGGCTTATAAAAAGAAGGCTTATGGATGTTTTTCGGAGCCAGTTCTTGGGGAGTTAAAAGACAAAGTGTTGTTGCATTCTAACCTTCTAAGGCATTCTCCAACACGATTAAAATAAGCAATCAAGCAAAGATATTCGTGTAAAGTTGTTTTTATTTCTTCATTTCATTTACATCTTATATTTGATTATTATTGTTGTAAGCTCTATTGTAAAAGATTTCTCCACCTTCGGAATAGGAACTAAGGTTCCGAACCATGTAACAAGTATTTGTATGCTTGTATTAGTATTTGTATTTTCGTTGCGTATTAACGATTGTAGACAAGTACGATGAATCTAAGCGAAGAAATCGACGAATCACTATTCACCCCCCCTCTAGCGATGCCAATGATCATTTCAGTCCCTACAACACTATGTATTTTTCATTTACTGTACAATCTTATAAATTGAATAGAGATTAGATAACTCATTGCGCGTTGCGCACGGACGCACAACGATTATCGTGCAACATATCATTCCTCATATATATATTATGCTACACAATTTATCCGTGAACACTCGTGAGCATCTCCATTATCCATCGTTCGATCTCCTATGATTCAAGGATTGAGGTATAATGCTTATCTAATTGAACGGTGGATAATGAAAGTGCTCACGAATAAATTGTATAGGAGATCATTTCTCTATATAGGAATGATCCTCTATATAATTCATCCATAAGTAGCTTAATTATTTACCGTTCGATCGGGTGCACATTATACGATGAATAATAAAGATGCTCGTGAGATTCACGGACAATTTATATAACATAACATTTATAATATATATACGAAAAGGTAGTTGTTCAAATTTACTGTTCTAGAAGATTTTAAATGCACGGAGGCTTACTTGTCACCATACGGTTCGTGAATTCTTTTGATAGTTCACTTACGACAATTATAAAAGTCAATTCCCAAAAGAACCTTAGGTCAATGCTGTGAAAGAGGAATTGAGATGGAACAACAAGGAAGATAGCCGAGGACAATCTTGTAATAACTGGGCTTCTCAAAGGTCAAAGTTATTTGTCAAATTAGAATCCTACAATTGAACATTTAATGGATCTCTTTGAGTGAAAATCCGGATGTAAATTATTCTTAACTGATGAATAGATCTCTATGCGGATAAGACTTTTTTATTTTATTTTATTGTTTTTCACTTTCGAACGCACACAAAAATCGGTCTTTGTCAAATCGAATCATATTATAGTCATGGTTCGATTTTTCTAGTAAAGAAAAAAGCTCTTTGAATTTTTTTCGAATTTGAATTCCTAAAAAGAGAATCAAACCATTGATCCCGATGAATCACGAACTAATTTCGTCTGTACAATTTAATTTTATTCTAATGATTTATAAAAAATCTAAATAAGATAGAATATTTTAGGACTCGTCGATGGAAGATTTGAATATTTAAATTATCAAATAAAAAAAAATTATCACGGTTGTGGAGCATGTCCTGAATTTTTAACCTAGTCTGCCTACGTGGAGACTGGCAATTGGCCGCATAAAAATCTTCGCTATGGAGTCTCCTATAAGAGGTCCTATAAATGCCCTATCAAGCGATTCTTTTGGTCAAGCTTTTCGTTCTTCTTTTGCCGGCGCTCAGGACTAGGGTTTTGCTTCAGATCCTCATCTTTCTCGCTTGAAGGTGAACCATCCCATCGAACACCTTTAGTCAAGTATCTGCGCCTGTATCTTAATTTTATTTGATCGTGTGCTAGCTTTGCGTATCCTTTTTGTTTTGTTTTTCGAGTTATCTCGTGGATGACTGGTTCTCTCTGCGCTGAAGTTGTTTTTGTTTAAATTGTGGTTGTACGTCTGGATCTGGATGATCGATGTCAGTGGTAAAAAGAATTATGTTAGCTGATGTCCGATCTGGTTCAGATCTGCTGAAATAAAGTATGTTGTTGATATCATTCTTGTTCATGTAGAAGCAATGATTTTAGCAGAGTTCTGGTTGTAAATAACTTTTAGATTTGTTTCCATGTGTGAGGTTGTAGTCTAGAGTTGATTGTCAACTCTTGTTGTCTTTAAAAAAAAGTCTTTTTTTCCCCTTTTTCCTTTTAAAAAAGGGCGAGTTCTTGCTGTAACTATTTGAAACAATGACGGGTCAATAGTCTTTTTCGTCCAATATCATATGAACACCATTAACGTAAAACAGATGAACCATGCCTTCTTTGTTTCTTCGGTCTTATGTTTCATTTCCCCCCCTTCTTCCTTGTAGATTCAAGCGCATCTAGATTTCAAGTATTTGATACAAGATGAGGCCCATTTTTTGTGGAAACTTTGAGTATGACGCTCGCCAATCTGAGTTGGAGCGCCTTTTCAGCAGATATGGGAAGGTTGACAGGGTAGATATGAAATCAGGTAAGTTTTATTTCTCAGAGATCAGATCTACCCGTGTGTTAAAAGGAACTTAGGTTATACTTTGTCTTGTGCTATGCTCCATTTTGTTTGAATTGATCAATGACTCTTTGGATATGCTATTATATATTACTGGTCTTTAAGATTGGTTGTATTAGATCAGTAAGTTCTGCTTCATTTTTTTGTTTCCTGTGCTGTTTTCTTCTCCATTCGCCTGACTTGCTCAAGAATTGAACGCAATTGTGTAGAGATCTCAAAGGGAGATACTTATTTACAAGTCCTGTTTGTGAATGTTCTCTCACTCTTGATCTACAGTTGGTATAACAAATAGTGATATTAAATTTTACATAAGTTTTGTATCGACATAATTGTTTTCAAACGGATGACATATGAGAGCCATCAATTGATACAGAACTATCAAAGGCATCATAATGGTTTATTCTGTCACTGGTACTTTTCTTCACTGGGAGAGCCCTCAATATCGCAAGGTGACCCATTGAATAAACTGCAGCAGCTTGTACGCTCCAGTTTTGCCTTCAGTTAGGAGACAATGCAGCATCACAATGGAAATCGTTTTGTTGAGTTTTGAAGAATTGGAAGGATCAGTCTAGTGAATGAGAGTATTTTATTTTAAGGTTAGCCCACATACTCAACACTTTCTTTGGTGCAGGAATATCTGGAGAACCTATTTTCTTCCTCGATGATGAGGTGGCATCACCTTTCATGCCTGTGCCCGAGCCTCATCTCCTTGCCTATTTCCAGGAGCTGATCCGATCAACCATGCTCTATGGCACTGTCCACCTGGAATCATTTTCCAGCAAGTCCATTGACTTCCATTTTCTATGAACCTTGCCCATCCTTCCCATCCGGTCATGTTCTCCATGCCCTTGCCGCTGACAGGCTGGAGAATAGATGAAGAATGCACGATCCCTTCAATGGCCTACCACAACAGACTTACTTTGCCCTATTATACCATGACATCATTTAGTTCTACTTCTACATATGAGGTCTGTTCTTGATTTTTCTCATTTTTAGCTTTGACTGAAATGAGATGTCTTTTTTTAATAATTTGTAGAATTCAACGAGACATACCAGACTCAGTGGTCTCAGGGAGTTTGTGTAACTTAGCTTTAGTTCCTAAGATGTTTCTTTATGCTTTTACTAAATTCTTTCTCTTTCAAAACAAATGTGCAGGATTTGCATTTATTTACATGGACGATGAACGCGATGCTGAGGATGCTATTCGTGCCCTTGATAGGACTGAGTTTGGGAGACAGGGAAGGCGGCTTCGTGTTGAATGGACGAAGGTAAACACAACTGAATAGCTTGTCCCTTTTTGTCTTATATATTTTTTTAAAATCTAAATACTTGACAGCAAGAGCGCGGTGGTGGTGGTGGTAGGCGATCAGGCAGTTCAAGAAGGTCTCCTGCAAACATGAGGCCTACAAAAACTTTGTTTGTCATAAACTTTGATCCAATCAATACAAGGACGAGAGATTTGGAGAGACACTTTGAATCTTATGGGAAGATATTAAATGTTAGGATTCGAAGAAATTTTGCCTTTATCCACTTTGAGGATCAGGAAGATGCTTCAAAAGCCTTGGAGGCAACGAACATGAGGTTTCTTCTTTCTACCAATTTTAACTTTTTTCACACACTGTCATTCTTTTCTTGTTTTTTTTTTCATTTTTTTTAATGTATATGGTTTTTACAAATGTCTCATTTGTCTTCTTCCTTTCAGTTGTGAATTACATTTGACTTTAATTCATTTAATCTCAAGCATTCCTTTGTATGCCAAAGAAAATGTCATTTTGATTGAATTGTTTATTTATCTCCTACTCTTTGTACTTCTTACTCTGTTAGTACGAAACTGTGAATCTAATAATATGATTGTAGTGCCATTTTATGATTGCCTGTTGATGACAGAAAGAATTTAAAAAAAAAATTCTTTTCTTTTTTTTCCCCTGAAAACTAGTAAAAAAGGGAGCAGGTAATAGTTTGTGGGAGTTACTAAAACTGTAAGATGAAAATGATTTTACAGACTATTATTTTTTCTTTGTATAAGTGGATAGCATTTGGGATGTCTATGCTTTCAAAGAAGAGAATGAAATTTATATGTAACATGAATTAGTAAATTTTTGAATGCTGCATGGATAAATACAGAAGTGGTTGTCACTGTTGGGTAATGGAACATTAATTTTGTTTTCTGGTCAAGGATCAAGTTTTTGAATGCTCTTTTGAAAATTGATCTTGTTTGAAATGTTCTTAGTCTTTTACTGTAGCACGAGTATGGTTTTGTAGATGGATTTTATTTTGATGGAGGATATTAGATGTTTTCGTGGGTCACGTTGCTTTACCTTTTTTTTTTTTCTGTAGTTTCTTGTTCATGCTTGTATATATTTGGCTGACGTGAACGGTATTGAATCACTATCTTTCCTGTGGTAATGCAAATTTGATATGTGGATATACAGATATTATCTGAGTGTTTTCTCGTGATAATAAAGCCTCATGTAAAATTCAATAATGGAATTCCAACATAGTTGGGGTTCTCAGCTGCTGTTTTTTATTTGATTATATTCCCATGGGATTACATGTTCTTTGACAATAATGAATATCAAACCTATGAATGATGTCAATAACTTGTTGCATTGTTTTGTGTTTATCTTCACCCCTTGATGTCGCTGCAGTAAATTGTTGGATCGGATTATTTCCGTGGAGTATGCAATTCGTGATGATGATGACAAAAGAAATGGGTATAGCCCTGAGAGAAGAGGTAGAGATAGATCCCTGGAAAGGAGAGGAGGCCGTGACAATGGGCGTTCTCCAAGTCCATATGGAAGAGGCAGGGAGAGGGATAGCCCTGACTATGGTCGTGGTTCAAGTCCATACAACAAACTGGAAAAAAGGGGCAGTCCTAATTATGGAAGAGCTGGAAGCCCTGGGTACGAAAGGTATGCATGCTATTCCGAAGCTTTCTCTCTACTGCTCCCATATCTTGTCTGTTTTAATGATTTGATCTTTTTAATTAAAACTCGTGTGCAGAGACTCTCCAAGGCAAGAAAGGGAGTGAGTGTCAGCTCATGCAGTGCAAATTCTGCTTCAGTGTCGAATCAAGCACTGTTAACGAATGTTGTGCTTTATATGCATGTCTTGAACTATTTGTGCTTTAGTCAGTGGACAAAATTATGTGCTCTTATGTGTTCCAATGTGTTCTAGAACTTTTACTAATGGACAAGTTTGTGATTAGTGAGGTGAAAATTTCCTACTGCAATACTAGTTGTCAACCATATTGCATGTTTTCTTGTACAATGTCAGCATAGACATCGAAGTGAAGCGGATAGCAATGCAATCAGTATTTGATATATTATTGAAGTTTAAAATTTATTTTAGTTGTCAGTCTATTATGTTTTAAAAAAGTTTTTTTTTGAATTAATATAAATTTACTTTTTTTATTTCGTGATAAGGTTTTTCGTTTTGTAGACGGGTTCAGTCTGATTTTAGTGTCGATGCATCGGATAGGTTAGCCAATGCTTCTCTTTGATTAAACAATATATTTCTGTGACATCTCATGTAGTGACAGGGTGATTGTTGAAGGAAAGGGTTCTGGTTCCTTATTCATATTGTTTCATAACGAGAAATCGATTGCAGTGAGTAAATCTTTTCCCTATCAAGGGAGTTGCTACGGATTGTATTATAAAATAAATGGTCGTTTGCTGCTTCAGTGAATTTCATTAAAATGCTGTTCATTAGTTGAACGTTTTTGTAATTCTTTCGGACGTGTTAAATTAGTTATTGGATTATCCACAGTTTTGATATGCCTTTCAGATTTAATATGCATAAAAGGTTGGAATTTGTTAATTCAACAATTTTACTGGTCTATTTTATTTGTGCAAAAGGTTGGAACCGTCAACCTAATAACTATCGGTCCGCTCTCATGCCATGGTAAGAGAGTAAATCACGGTGATCCTGATTAAGACTAATAACAAGTATGGAACTCGCTTTTTGCGAGAATTGATCCGTTCTCAGAATTTAATGTTTCTGCGTCGTTAGCCATCTACTTTCATAGCGGGGCTTCGTACTATTTTATGATCATTATAAGAGAGGTAAATTATAGAGGATTTTATGAGTCTTTTAGATATTCTTTTGGAATTAATTTTTATTTTATACGTAAGAAGTTCCGTCATATCTTAGTTACCATTTCATATGAAAATATCGAAGATCGAAGTGTTTGATAATCTAAATTTTTGGAAAGATGACCAACAGTATTTTGGCATGTATAAACTCTTCAAATAAAAAAAAGAAAAATAGAATGTCATATTAGCTCGAGATAAAATCTTTGATTTATCATTCTACTTGATTTGTTTTTATAAATTTGTTATAATTAAAAATTAAATTATGAATATTTAAAAATCGAATTGAACAATGATTCAATTTTTTTTTTAAAAACTATATGAAAGAGAGAATTTTTTTTTTCAAACTATATGAAAGAGATTTCCAGACTTTCACATCAAAATTATTGCTAACTGTGACAAGTGAAACGAAAAAAAAACATTCTGATACGGATTTTTGCATAAACAATTGAATTTCGTCAGGTCGCTATTTCATCGCTACATGCACATGAGCAATTAGCAGGAATAAATAAAACTCTATTCACAGTTTTATGGTTAAATCTAACATGCGTTCGATTTTTATATATAAAGAAGAAAAACACGCTTTATGTCTTGCTCGCTACGTGGCTCAGCTCCGAAATTCTCGGAGATCCCATCGGCTTTACTTGGGTCCAACCTTCGACGCCTCATAGCACGTCATGCTACACGCGTCAACATTTTAGCGGTAGGATTTCCCGGTGTTCAAATGTCCGGTGTCTGCGTCACCCCACCGCATCCCCGCACGCCCACGCGGGGTCGATCGAACCAAGAAGTTTCCGGTCGCGGTACGGTCACCGCCCAACCCTGAATCTGATTCCCCCAACGGTCGAATTGGCAAAAGCGTATTATTATTATTACCAACGGTCAAAATCGGTGCCTGGTCTGTCCGTCCGATGCGGATCCAACGGGAGGACATCGCGAACAGGACCGTCCCAGGAATCTCGATTCCCTACGGGCTGTGGAGTTCTTTTTGCCCTCGCCTGGGGGCGTCCGTGGCGAGTCACTTCAGCACCCGTCGCAGTAGCAGAGAGAGGCCGAGGAGGAAGAAGATAGAGCAGGAAATGGAAGCAGTGCCCAAGGAGGAGGAAAACCACACCAAAACACCCTAGCTTTCCCTTCTCGAATCTCTTCGTCTCTAACTTTCGTACTTGAGGAAATCAAACTAGTGGAAGTTTTGGATTGGGGGAAATCACTGGAAAGCTAAACTCTCTCCTTTTTTTTTTTTCGTTTTCTTTAATCAGGTAATTGCGTGGAAGATCATGGAGCTGAAGGAGACCTCTGCAATGATCAAACGACATGCTTCGATGCGGAGTGTTGACGTGCTCAGATCATCTCGGTAATGTTTTCGAATCTGTATCGCTTTTGTTTTCTGATCTTTTTTTCTTTTTCTTTTTTTTTCACACAGTTAAACTCAAGACGTTCCCATCTTTCACAGCTTAAGTAAATAAATAATAATAAGGAAAAGAGAAGTTTCATTGAATGAGTTTGCAGTTTTTTTCCTCCTACACATTGTTTGATTCTTTCACACAGTTCTACTTTGTTCAATGCGTTAGAAGAATCTATAAACAAGGAACTAAAAGATAACTTGCATTCTAATTTTCTATTCTTTGATCGTTCGTACTTGACTCGTTTCAATTGAGGTATCAAATCATTCATTCTTTCCGACGGTAGTCGGTCTTTCTTTCCTCGAAAGGAAAAGGAGCAGGGAATTTTATCTTCTTGACATAATATTTCATTTTGTTGATCTGCACAAAGAAACAATTGGGACGAGAAGCAGAGGATGTTGGCTGGGTGCTCGTCGAGGCTGCTGTCGGCGGGGCACAAGTTGAGTGAGAGTGGTGAGAATAACGTTCTTAGTCATCCTCACCGTCCACCTCCTCCGACGCAGCAGATGAGCACCCACCGGCTAGACCTTCCCTGCAGCATCTCTTCCTCCTCTTGCAAGGAGAAGAAGAAGCTGCCGCCGGCGAGCCGAGTCGCTTCTTGCCCCTTTATTAGGCCGCAGAACCCAGTAACGCATTCTTTTTCCTCGTCCTCCATAGTGCCCCAAGCATCCACGTGGCGCGGTGGAGCCATTGACGTGGCGGAAGCTGGTGGCGTCGGCAGGCACTGGGAGCGCCGGAGGAGCCTGAAAAGATCCATCGAACTCGATAGCCTCGACGACAGCGACCGAACCAAGAGAAAGAGGACCGGCGAGCTCGAGGATGACTCGAGCACCGGCGAAGAAGACGAGAAATACCCAATCGAGGACTCGTCTCCCGACTCCAGCTCTCGGTGCAGAGACTACAGCTCATCGCCAGGGAAGCGCAGTGAACCTAACCGTTATGTTGCCGGTGCAATAGGCAACCCGACGGAGCAGCAGGGGTTTGAAGTCGTGAGCTTTCTCACGTCCTGCGCCGAGTCCATCGCCTCGGCGAACTGCCTAGCCATCAACTTTTTCTTAGCTCGACTCGGCGAGATGGCCATCCCGACCGGCACCTCCCCCCTCCACCGAGTCGCCGCCTACTTCACCGAAGCTTTCGCGCTCCGAGCCGTTAAGTTGTTCCCTCGCATCTTCTCCATCGCTCCGCCGCGGAGCCTCGTTCACCCTTCCGACGACGACGACGACGTGGCTTTGCGGGTCCTCGACTGCACCACTCCCATCCCAAAGTTCCTCCACTTCACCGTCAACGAGATGTTATCGAAGGCATTCGAAGGGCAAGACAGAGTGCATATCATCGATTTCGACATCAAGCAAGGTGTTCAGTGGCCAAGCTTGCTCCAGAGCTTGGCTTCCAGGCGTCACCCGCCCACACACGTGCGCATCACCGGAATCGGGGAGTCCAGGCAGGAGCTCGCCGATACAGGGCTCAGGCTATCTCGTCTAGCGGAGTCGCTGGGCCTCGCCTTCGAGTTCCACGCGGTCGTGGACAGGGTGGAGGACGTGAGGCTCTGGATGCTCCATGTCAAAAGGGAGGAGTGCGTGGCCATCAACTGCGTTCTACTGCTGCACCGGACGCTCCACGACGAGACCGGGAAGGCATTCTCCGACCTTCTTGAGCTCGTCAGGAGCACTAACCCTGCAATTGTGGTGATGGCAGAACAAGAAGCGAAGCACAACGAAGCCAATTGGGGGAGAAGGATGGCCAGATCATTGAAGTACTACGCTACCATCTTCGATGCCATGGATCATGCTATGCCCAAGGACAGCCTTGCCAGGATCAAAGTCGAAGAGATGTTTGCCAGAGAGATCAGGAACATAATCGCTTGTGAAGGTGATGAGCGCATCGAAAGGCACGAAAATTTCGAGTGCTGGAAGAGGCTAATGGAGGACGGCGGGTTCAGAAACCTGGGATTCGGACAAAGAGAGATGCTTCAAATTTACATGATCCTGAAGATGTACAGCTGCAGTGAGAACTACAGGTTGGAGAAACAAGGGGAAGGGGAAGCACTCACCCTCAACTGGTTGGATCAGGCACTGTACACTGTCTCAGCTTGGGTTCCTTCAAAAGCCGCAGGCAGTTCCTCTACATCTCAATCAAATCTGCTGCCTTCTGCATGAGTTTTTCACAGTTCTTACAGATTCTTTTATACCATTCTTCATACACGAAAGGTTCGATACATAATTAATTCTTTATTCTTTTGTTGTTTAGTCTCGTCGCTTCGATTGTTGTAACTTTGGTGCTCGAACTGAAAACTGAAAGGTTCAAACACAATAGGGTCGTTCACTCTTTTCTCTGTATCTGCAGAAACAAAATTTAAATGTTTTTTTTTCTCTCCCAATTCAATCGAGTTCTGACTATTTATTTTATGAAGTTGTAGGATCTTCCATTGGTAGTATGTAAATGAGATAACTTATAGGATTTTCATTTCGTCTGACCTCTCCTCGGTCACTGCTTGGTTCATTTTCCACTCTGTGCCAAAGTCTGTTTCACTCTGTGTTGCCACAAAGGGAAGAATACTATTTATTTAAAATTTCTTCAGTAAAATCTAAGCATTTAGGATTGGAAAAACTCGATCAGCTTTCAGAGCTCTGACATTGAGTTTCCATGAAGCTGCTGTGCTGATTTTATTGCTTTCTGCAGTATTTACTATGTCTCGTGTGAAGAACATTTTTACTCTTTTATTGTTTTTACTCTTAATTGGACACTAGAGACTTCGTTCGGTGTCTAACCGTTTTAACTGGGGATTCATTTCTGTGCTTCAATTTCTTTAATTAAATGAGATGTTCTGCTTCTTCAATCAATTAGCTGAGGCATCACTTGAGATTTATTTAGCAACGAAACTTATTTTAATTAGATTTGTACGATCATGCAATCACATGTCGAATTAGATTCGTCAATGGAGTCCCTACGGGACGGTCTGATGGTAAAACAGAGTGTTATTTGTAAAATGGGCAGGGTTCGTTGCCGGATGAGGAATCTAAAATCTCCTCTGATTTCAGATAGATCCCTCCCTGTCTTGTCACCGTGTCAAGGATTTTGTCCCTCGTGATTTATCCTCCCTCTCGTCAATATCATAGGATAAGTGATAGGGAGCTGTTAATTGGTAACAGATTCTCAATTTTTACATATTGGTCAATGACATCGAGTTCCACTGACAAATTTCTATGTGCAAGAAATTTAGGATATAAAAATTTATAATGGCCAAAAATTTTAATTTTAAACTGATCGATTTGTAAGTCAATTTGTGGTTCAAAAATGGAATTGCAACTCAATTTACAAAATAAGTTTGAAAAAAAATTTATTAATATGTTGAAGGGATATTAAAAATTCAAATAGAAATGATTATTTCTGATTGTGTAAATTTATTTATGAATCATTTATATTTTTTAAATTGGTGCAAAATAATTACGAGTTAGTGAATTTCGTATTAAAATATTTTTTTTTGAATATACTAAATTATTAATCTTCTATTAAGGTGTGTACAAACTTTATAATTATTAAAATTGTTAAATTTGAAGATGCAAATTAATAAATTAATATAAAAAATGTGTATAGGTAGATAATAGTAAATTTTAAATATTTTACATCTATTTTTGTTTTATTATATTTGCTAATATGTTTTCACCTTTGAAATCGTTAATTTTGACGGTCATAAATTCTTAAATTCCCTAAATAAAAATATCAAATCTTCTTGTGCTTAAAACTTTAATTTAATAAATAAACTTTAAAAACAGTGCATAAATAACTAGAACAATTATCACTAAAATTTAGTAATTAGTCATTAAGATTTTTGATATTAATGTTTTTTTAGATTTAATTAAGTCTTACGGCTAAAACTTTTGTTAACGATAGTAATAATTTGATTCAACATTAATTATCAAATTAGTGATTTTTAAAAAATAATCTATCCTATAAATTTATCCCTAAATAATAAAAAAGCTATAAAAATTGGTGATGATTTTTTTCGTCAAATATTAATCATATCCACAGATCTCTATTAATTTGGCTTTTTTATTTTATTTTTCAGCATAATTCTATTTAAAAAGTAATTTATAAATTAGCTTGTGTGTATTAATTTTTAAATCATAAATTGATTTGCACGTTAATTTATTTTTAAAATATCTAGTCGAAATTTGATATGTTTTTATATCTTTAATATGATTAAAAAAAAGAAGAAACCATATTTTGTTTTTACGAAATTACTGAATGCTATTATGAAAATGACAACTTTTTTTTTTAATAAAACAATCATGGGAGTGTTTTATTCATTCATTCTTATTTACAAAGACCTACTTTGATTAATTTGTCAATAATCTTTAACTGAAGTGCATTAAACTATGTCAAAAGGATAAAATGTACGCTCAAATGAAACATTTTTCTTGAGCAAATGAAACATTTTATCAATAAAAAGAAAATGGAAAAAATAGCCAAATCAGATTTTTTTTTAATTGCCATTAAGTATCTGAATCTTCCATTCAATTAATCTCTAGGAATGATTGATCTTATTCCATAGATTTTGAAAAACTTCACCAATAACTGAGCGAGATAAGGTCGAAGTTCAAGTGACCTCCATCGTTTGTCAAAGATAAATCAGAAAAGTACTCGTAGTTTTTTCACGGTTTAATTGAGATTTCACAGTCGTATCATCCTTAAACGATAATCCAAAGTCGAAGCTGTACTTCGTCGAAACTGTACTCCATCGGCCGCCATTAAAGTATCCGAACCTTCCATCTAATTAATCTCTAGGAATGATTGATCTTGTTCTATAGATTTTGGAACACTTCACCAATAACTGAGCAAGATAAGATCGAAGTTCAAGTGACCTTCATCGGCCGCCAAAGATAAATCAGGAAAGTACTCACAGCTTTTTCACGGTTCATTTGGGATCCACAGTTGCGTCATCCTTAAATGACAATCCAAAGTCGAAGTTGTACTCCGTCTACCGAATAAACTTCTAAACTTCAAGATTATCCATATATATATTTTTTAAATTCATCGTCGAACGATAACACATCAAAAAAATCAAACTATATTTTTATATAAGATACTTTTTTTATTTTACCGCTGCAAGGTGTCGAGGGGCCAAAGTACCTTTTTTCCACGCATAAAAAAGAACAAGATAAACAATAATGAACCCAAACACGAATTAAAGGTACCATTACTGAATACGGTATTATCAAGCACATTGTAAGAGGTCATTTAATTTGCATGGTTTAAAATTTATTTTAATTTATTTTAGAACGTAATGTCTCTATATATATATTTGCACATGATTAGATCAAAAAATAATAAGTGTAAAGGAATTGGTCCAAAAAAAAATCACATTATGTGACAAAATTTTGTCATCAATGCCTAGTGATGATTCTAACCTGACTAAAAAATATAGAACCGTCACATTAGCGATTTTTCACCGTTGCCCCTACATGTAGAGGGGGGGGGGATAAATTAGATCTCAGGTGGCTAGCACAGAAATACAGAGTCATCGGTAGTCTGATCGTCACCTCTAGAAATCGACTCTTTACCCTTTCAAACTTTAACACGACTGTATTAACCATCTGAATTTACCCTGGAAGATGATTCTAACCTGACTAAAGAAACAATTAAACATGACTATCACTGTCTCTGGACAATTAGAAAGTACACAATGATTTCGAACTGGAAGCAATTTTGAAAGCAAAATTGCACAAGTCTACCCAATACCTCCACAAGCATAGTTGCTTATTTGCAATAATAACCACATATACATATTTACATTGTAAAGCCTTGTTAATACTCCAAGACCAAACTACTTTCAAAACTTTCAGAAATGCCAGAGGACTAGGTCAAAAAGAGGGTCAGATATCTAGTTCAAGATATCTTACCTTATAAATACTATATCTAATTGTATGTTTTTTCCATGAAAATTTTCATATTCTTTTAATTGTGCGATTATTTTAATGTGTTTGACAAAATCTCTTATAGTCATATCAACTTCTATGAGTCCAATGATAAATTTTTCTTTGTCTGAAAATCTAGAGTCATACAAGACTAGTAATACTTTTGCTTTTATTTTCATTCTTGTTAATCCTCAGATTTCGAAAACTATTAGTCCTAGATGTATATAATTGTGTTGTTTTGCTGCTTCCTCAGTCATAAGGGTGAGGCGTTCTTCACCTTCATCTGGTAGATGTAGAGCTTCAACTCTATGGTGTCGATATATAGAATTCGTAAAAGACAATAGACTTTGCCCATATAGTCTTCTAGGATTCAGGATATTAAGTTGTTCATTTATAAATGTTTTCATTGTTCGGTCTATGTCTATTATTTCTTCGATCCGATGTTGGTTTGTATTATGATATTGTTAGTTGTCTAACCATGTTAAACTTGAAGGTGCCTCGGACATAGATCTTCTTCCCCCAATAGTCCTGGATGTTCCGGAAAACAAATTAGTTGTTGTCCTATTCATTGTTTTTCTTGGTAGGTTATGAATGAGTATGAAGAGGGTCTCCTTATAATTATTCCTCTTGTTGATAGTTTTCCAAGATCTTTACTGAGTGTTTCGATAGATTGGTTCCAATTCTTTATATTGCATACTTCAACTGTATTTCTTTCTATGTTGAGTATTTTTGTTTCAAGTATTGTGATCCTATGGTGAAGAGACGTTAGTAGTGCTATTATTGTATTATTTTGTTGTATTAGGATTATGTATGTCTTTCCTGGTACTTCTACTTTGTTATACCCATCTTCTCTAGTTTTTATTATAGTTTTGTGAGTATTCTAAGGCTTCTTCGTAATATGTGTTTTCAAAATTCAGTCTGTTCATTTAAGGAGAAGGTCTCGTAGTTGTCCTTGTAATTCTTTGAACTGTCACTCAATAGTTTTTAAAAAAAAATCTACTATGGCTAAAAGGTCTTTGTTTTCTATTTCAAAATTTTGAGGCTGATTTTCGTTTAGTACTCATGTGAGGTTTAGAAGATCACTTCGTTTAGGTAGGTTTATAAAATTTACTTGACTTACTTTCCTGTTTAGGCTTTCTTGAGAATTGTTTAGGTATTCAATGTTTTGTTTGATTTCGTTAAGCTGACCTTGTTGTTTACTTAATGTATTTATTATTAGGCCCAAAGTACGGTGTAGGTCTTGGAGATTTGTTTCTGATGACAGACTTCCTCCTATGATAAGATCGGTTATGGTGTTTAGATGGGAATGTTCAGAATGTATAAGGTGTGAAGTTTGTTTTGAACGATGATAACATAGATGGGTTCTATAATCTTGTGTTTGTATTTTCCTTGTAGGTGAGGTAGCTAGGTCAAAATATTCTAGTTTTTTTATCATTCATCCCTAGGTTCGAAGGCTCTGATACCAAATTTTTTTTAATAATTTTTTAAGATGATTTTTTTTAACTGAATATTAGGATTCTCCTAATGAGCCTCACCTCCCTAAATTCTCCTACTATGCCCCGGCGCCTAGACTCCTTGGTCTTATGTCAGCACAGGTCTTACCAGTAGATTTATGGAGTTATCTCTAAAAGAGAATAAGGACTGAAGAAAAACAACTTTAATATTCAAAGGAGACATAATACTTGCTTACAATTAAAATAAACAATTTAAACTTAGACAATCTAACAGACAGTTCAAACTTAGACAATTCAAACTAAAACATTTAAAGACTTACAATACAAGAGGAGAGAAATAAGACTTCAATTACACTCACTAAGATTTCACACTGAGAGAGGCTAGAAAAACTAGGATAGTTGTCTTCGAAAAGGGATGATTTCTTTGGTGGAATGGTTCTTTTATAGTCTTGGTTGCTTAGAGGAGAAGCATCTGCATTGTTATTGCTTGTAAAGCTGTAAAGCTATCGTTGTTGCTTGTAGAGTCGTAAAACTGATGCTTTGTCTCTTGGCAGGTGCTTTTGAGCTGTAAAGGTGTCTTGGTGTTGTTTGTTGGTGAATCATGCTAGCTCGGAGGCTCATTGGCTCCCATGTCCCCGGATTAAAAATTTTCACTAATAAAAATTAATCCGGATGGGATGAGTTTCCTAAGCACAACCAATTCGTCGTCGTGCCAACTACTCGAGCGATCGATTGAACAAACTTGTTGTTCAAGCAATCAACTCTTCTAGTCGGTTAGCCGCGGAAGAGACGACGGACGGATCGCCAGTTTTTGTGTTTGTCTTCGGGGTCCATGATTATACAAAAACATACAAATGCAAACTAGTATAATCAACACATACTAATCAAAATAATAAGAACATGCAAAGATCAATAATAAAAGTTATAAAACTTTTATACCTCTTGATCTTCTATCGTATGTCCTAACCTCCTTGTAGACTTCGTGTGGGCGAAGATCCTCCACAAGTTGAAGCTTCCTAGATCTTCTTCAATCCAAGAAAGAAGAACTCTCCTTCCCTTCTTGCTTGAGCCAACCACTAATCCACAAAGGATTGATGCCGCCGACCCCAAGAATAGAGAGAACTAAATGGAAACCACCAAGGAACCAAACTAGGGACAAACCCTAGCTTCTAGTGCCGCCGGCCAAGATGGAGTGAAGAGGAGAAAGGGAATATGTTGGGCGCCGATCAAGGTGGAGGGAATAGAGGAAGGAGCCGGCCACACCCTAGGAAGAAGAAGAGCTCCTCTCCTATAGTTGCCGCCCACCTTCTTGCAAACCCTAGCCGCCCAACCATAGGAGCCAAACCCTAATTAGGGTTTCCTCCTTAGGCTTTCTTGCCGCCCAACCAAGGTGGAAGGAAGAGATCTAGGAACCGACCACCTTCCCTAGGAAGAAGAAGAGCTCTTCTATAGTTGCTGCCCCTCTCCTTCCATACCTTGCTGCCCAACCAAAAGAGCCAAATCCTAATCTAATTAGGGTTTCCTCCTTAGGGTTTCTTGTCGCCCAAGCCATTGATGGGCAAACCCCTAATCTCCAAAACATCCAACTCCATCAACTAAAAAAAACTTCGTTGCCGCCCAACCCATTCTCCCATATATATAGAGTTAGATTTAGGCCTTGGTTTAATCTCCACCGTCGGTTCTAAGGTTTTAATCTCAACCGTCGGATCTAGAGATTTAATCTCAACCGTCGGTTCTAGGGTTTTAATCCCAACCATCAGATCTAGAGATTTAATCTCAACCGTCGGTTCTAGGGTTTTAATCCCAACCGTCGGATCTAGAGATTTAATCTCCACCGTCGGTTCTAGGGATTTAATCCCAACCGTCGGATCTAGAGATTTAATCTCCACCGTCGATTCTAGGGATTTAATCCCAACCGTCGGATCTAGAGATTTGTTTTCCATCATTTGATCTAGACTTCATGAGGTTTATATTAGGCTATGATAGGGACCATGAGGAGGAGTTGGATCTTGGCCACCCGATGGATCGGAACCACACAAACTTAATCCATCAATGATGTTCCATTCCACTAGAGGATCATCATTGAACTACCTCACCAACCCCCATAAATTAATATGAGCTTCATATATTATTTGTACATCCATCTCCCCGTGTTTAAGATATCGAATGTCCGTCAATTGATTGATTTACTGACTATCAATCAATTAACATCTAACTCTTCGAGTAGTACCACTCAACCTTATCATCATGTTGACTAAGTCAACCTGCAGGGTTTACATGATGAACCTTATGAGCTCCTCAAGGGGACATCATCAACCTAATATATAGGACACGCATTACTCCTATAATCAACGGCATACCATGTAAATAATATCATTTCCCAACTTACATATTGATTTAATCCATAGAAATCTCACCCTTTGGTAAATCAAAGAAATAAATACTAAGTACATGTGCCGCTATTATATCGGATTAAGAGCATGTACAACATAATATCCGAGGTCCGATTCAATTATGTAGTCGCAATAAATCAATCACCTCTATGTCTGCTCAATACACCTAAGTGTACTAGTGTAACTCTATGTTCAAGACAAAACAATACCAAGCTACACTACAACCATGCCAATGGTTTGTCCAAAACCATCTTGGTTGTGAGCCTCTACTTATACTCTACAAGGGACTGATAACATGATCTTCTGTGCCACACCCAAGCACCATGTTATCTACAATGTAAAGTATTAGATAATATGCACACATATAATAAATATAAAGTGCAAATAATGATCATGTGATTCTTATTTCAAAAAAAAAATGTTCATACAAAAGAGCTAGGCTTTCAGTATACATCCCAACAATCTCCCACTTATACTAAAAGACTATGCTGTCATCATACTGCCATACATCTGATTCCCCTTCCCTCCACATGCCTATCAAAGCTCTCGCCAGAAGGGCCTTAGTGAATGGGTCTACCAGGTCATCTTCTGATGCAATCTAGGCGACACCAACTTCTACCTCCTTTACGATTTCTCGTATCAGATGGTACTTGCGCTCTATGTGTTTACTAGCCTTATGGGCTCGTGGTTCCTTCGAGTTTGCAACTGCACCATTATTATCACAATAAATTGTGATAGTTCTGGGCAAACCAGGAATCACATCCATGTCCATCAGGAAGTTCCTGAACCACACAACTTCTTTGCTCGCCACAGGGGCTGCCACATACCCAGCTTCCATGGTAGAGTCCGCCATGCATTTCTGCTTAACACTCTTCCATACTATGGCTCCACCTCCAAAAGTAAACACAAAACCCGAGGTAGACTTACTGTAGTCCCTATATGATTGAAAATCAGAATCCGTGTAACCCACAGGGAGTAATTGGTCTGCCCGGTAAACTAGCATATAATCCCTAGTCCTTCTTAGGCACTGCAATATATGCTTTACCGCAGTCTAATATCCCTGTTGTGGATTACTCTGATATCTGCTGACCATGCCCATGGCAAAGTAGATATCTGGTCTCGTACAGAGCATCACATACATGAGGCTTCCTACTGCCAAAGCATAAAGAACCGCCTTTATCTCCTCTATCTCCTTTGATGTTGAGACACATCTCTTTAGATAAAGGTACTCCATGCCTGAAAGGTAGAAAAACCCTTCTTGGAGTTTTGCATGATAAAATGCTCCATAATCGTGTCTATGTATGAATCTTGGGATAAGCATCACATCCTTTTCATGCGATCCCTTATAACCTTGATCCCAAGGATGTGTCTCACCTCTCCCAAGTCCTTCATATCAAACTGTTTGGACAACCATACCCTTACGTCCGATAACACTTCGATGTTGTCGTCAACCACCAAAATGTCATCTACGTATAGTACAAGAAATACCACTACGTTTTCGTCACATCTCTTGTATACACAAGACTCATCCGGACTTTGAATAAATCCATAAGACTGGATTACCTCATCAAAGCAAATGTTCCAAGGTCTTGAAGCTTGCTTCAATCCATAAATGGATCGATTAAACTTTCACACAAGATGCTCTTTGCCCTTAGCAATGAATCCCTCTGGTCGCTTCATGTAGATGTTTTCCTCAAGACTTCCATCAATGGAAAGCTATCTTGACATCCTTATACCACACCTCATAATCCATATGAGATGCTATGCATAAGAGCTCTCAGACCTGACTTGAATCCATAGATTCAATCTCAGTATTCATTGCACTTTGCTAAGATGTTGCATCTATATCTTGGATTGCCTTGTCGTACTTTCAGGGATCCGGTTCATGTTCGCCATGGACCAAATCAGAAGATTCTTCCAAGAACATGAATCTATCAGGATGACTCACAACCCTCCCACTACGACGAGGTATCACCTGTGTATCCTCTGTGACACGCGGTGCAGTGACATGTGGTATGTCCTCTTGTACCGGTGGTACTAAAGAAGTGACTTCCCTTTTAACTTCTCCAAAATAATTTTACCCTTGGGCTTGTGGCTCATCACATAGTCTTCCTCTAGAAATCTGGCGTTCGTGTTAACGATCACCCTCTGATCTCTAGGACTATAAAACAATCCACCCTTCGTTCCCCTAGGATAGTCAATGAACATGCGTACTTCTGTACGAGGTTCCAACTTACCAGTATCTGCCTTCAACACATGTGCTGGACTCCCATATCTGAATATGTCTTAGACTAGGATTTCGCCCAGTCCACAATTCTATGGGAGTAGAAGGCACTGATTTAGATGGAACCAGGTTCAGAATGTATACCGTCGTATCTAGAGCATATCCCCAGAATGAATCTGGCAAGTCATAATAACTCATCATCGATCTAACCATCTCCATAAGAGTCCTTTTCCTTCGCTCTGCTACACTGTTCTGTTGGGGTGTGCCAGGTGCAGTCAATTGGGATTGAATCCCTACCTCTGATAAGTAGTTCCTAAACTCTCCCAAGAGGTTCTCACCACCACGATCAAATCGTAGTGTAATCCATATCTTGAATAATCGTCTATAAAAGAGACGAAATATTCAAGACCACCTCTTGCCTGGATAGCCATAGGACCCACAAATCAGAAGGAACCATTTCTAACACATCTTTGGATCTATATCCCTTGACCTTGAAAGACTTCTTGGTCATCTTACCCTCCAAGTAAGATTCGCAGGTTGGGAGATGCTCCACCACTTATGAACCCAAAGGTCCATCAGCTATCAACCTTTGAATTCTACTTAGGTTAATATGACCAAGCCTAAGATCCCAAAGATATGTTTGATTCATCTTTGAATGTTCTTTTCTCTTATTAGACTTAGAAGATGAGTTAATAACTTCTATTTGCATCGTGGGAGCTCGTGGTTCAAGTTATAAATTTCCTATCTATGTACCTGAATAGATAATGTCCCTATTCCTTTTATAATTTTATCTGTCATCAAAAGAAATAGATTATCCATCCATAATTTAGAAATCGAAATCAATTCTTTCTAAATAAAGGTACATAAAGAAAATTTCTAAGAACCAAAAACTTTATTTTTCTCAAAAGATAAATAAAATATCTCCCACTGCAATAGCCGTCATCTTCATGGCATTGTCCAAGTAAATGGTAATATCCCCTTTAGCTAGTCGTCGGGTTTCCTGGAACCCCTGCAAAGTATTGCAGACATGATTAGTGACTCTCGTATCTACACACCAGGTGCCGGTAGATAACACCGCTAACCATGTTTCAACGACTAGACAAATGGATATACTTTTGTTCTGCTTTGGATTGGGATAGTCCTCCTTCCAATGTCCATCCTGCTTGTAAGTGAAGTACTTGCCTTTCGGCTTCTTCACTCCTCCCTGAGATCCTCCCACCACCTTTGCTCCACCTTGTTTCTCCTTCTTCTTACCTTTCGACTTAGAAGTAGAAACCTTTTTGAGCAACCATGGTTTGAGGACACTCTTTGAAGAGTGCATACTTGTACTTCTTAGCAGATAAGATAATATGTAGATTCTTTTCCAATCAACATTATTTGGGTACAGTAAGTTTATTTCCTTTAGTATCACAATAAGTGGACTGAAAGTCATTTTAAAAATCCTAAGAATCACATAGATCATTACTTTAGATTTCAAAAAATTATTGATTCCTCAAACAATAAAATTTCAAAATCAACCAACACCTCAAAACACCGAGAATATCGCATGCCACGATAGTGTGGACGTATACGAATTCTACATTTGTAAGAGGAGGTTTTACCCATTAATTTTATTATCTTGTCAACCTTACTTTTTGACAAATAAAATTAATAGTTGGTTCCTCTTTGACCCTACAAATAAAAGCAGTGACTCCGATGGGGAGGATACTTTTTATTTGCATCTAAGTGTGCACCATTACACGATACTAAGGGAATTATCTCGGATTATGTGCCTTACCGATGTGGAAGTACATACGCTCCTAAATAATTTCCTATAACCATTATTTGACCTAGTGATCCGCAAACAAACTCATCCGATGGGGAGGAAGACACTCAGAGCCGACGCGCAAGTTTGTTGCATCAAACGTCAAGTTGTAATGGAGGCCGCGGGAATTAATTAAAATATCCCTCTCCCACTTAGTAAATTGAAAATGAGGAATTTTCAAGCACACACAACATGCATATAAAACAAATCAGCAATAAATATAGAAAAAATAGAATTTTTCCAACTATTATGGCATTGTTCTCCAATATGCGTCCCGTCGTGTCGCCTCCTCGTCCGCTCCTCCTACGCCATGTACGAGCCATCCGGAGATTCGAGCCGAGAATAAAACCTATTTTATTTTACATCCATCGATCCTATACTCCACGAGAGAGTGTACATGAAATCTAGATCGAAAGTAAAATAAAATAGAGAGTGGCTAAACAATGTCGTATTCAATTACAAAAATTAAATACTAATTTAGCCTCGTCAACCCCGAGGATTCAAATAATATACAATCACACACACATGCAATCACATACACATATATATAGCCATAATAGTTGGATATTATGCCTGCAACCAAAAAGTTAGCCTACGCACATCCTACTATTATCCGACATACACAATATATGATAAGTGCGTGAAAGTAACCGAATCCAAAACACACAAAACCGGAAACCGTGGCTCTGATACCAATTGTTGGTGAATCATGCTAGCTCGGAGGCTCATTGGCTCCCATGTCCCCGGATTAAAAATTTTCACTAATGAAAACTAATCCGGATGGGATGAGTTTCCTAAGCACAACCAATTCGTCGTCGTGCCAACGACTCGAGCGATCGATTGAACAAACTTGTTGTTCAAGCAATCAACTCTTCTAGTCGGTTAGCCGCGGAAGAGACGACGGACGGATCGCCGGTTTTTGTGTTTGTCTTCGGGGTTCATGATTATACAAAAACATACAAATGCAAACTAGTATAATCAACACATACTAATCAAAATAATAAGAACATGCAAAGATTAATAATAAAAGTTATAAAACTTTTATACCTCTTGATCTTCTATCGTATGTCCTAACCTCCTTGTAGACTTCGTGTGGGCGAGGATCCTCTACAAGTTGAAGCTTCCTAGATCTTCTTCAATCCAAGAAAGAAGAACTCTCCTTCCCTTCTTGCTTGAGCCAACCACCAATCCACAAAGGATTGATGCCGCCGGCCCCAAGAATAGAGAGAACTAAATAGAAACCACCAAGGAACCAAACTAGGGACAAACCCTAGCTTCTAGTGCCGCCGGCCAAGATGGAGTGAAGAGGAGAAAGGGAATATGTTGGGCGCCGGTCAAGGTGGAGGGAATAGAGGAAGGAGCCGGCCACACCCTAGGAAGAAGAAGAGCTCCTCTCCTATAGTTGTCGCCCACCTTCTTGCAAACCCTAGCTGCCCAACCATAGGAGCCAAACCCTAATTAGGGTTTCCTCCTTAGGCTTTCTTGCCGCCCAACCAAGGTGGAAGGAAGAGATCTAGGAACCGGCCACCTTCCCTAGGAAGAAGAAGAGCTCTTCTCCTATAGTTTTTGCCCCTCTCCTATAGTTTATGATGGTGAAAAATATATCTTGTTTAATATTAAAATATTAGTCAAAAAATGTATAGAATTTTATTTTCACATGTTCAATCTTTTAATATTTTTTAACCCGTGGATCAACTCGTGCCCACGACGGATCGAATTCGCCTAAACTCAGAATTTGCGCTGAATTTAAATTTAAATCCGCTTAAATTATTTAGTGGACGGACCAATCCGACAGACACAATCTAATTTGACCGTTCTATCTATAATGGATTGAATGTGCACTGTAATCAATTTTTTAAATACTAATAGATTAATCAGTAGATAATAAAAGTGTTTATTAATACTTATAAATGAATGGTGTATATACCAAGCCGATGAGATCGAAAGAAACGAACCAGCAATCTCCCCCCGCGCCCAACCGAAGCAGGGTGATCGAGGCAGCATCGACTGATCGCCATCGCCGAGCGAACAGCATTAACTTTATGAGCAGAGTTGCAGAGCGTGGCATTAATGCGCTCTGCTGGCACTGGCCTGCCTACGTTTAATGCATGTCAGAGGTTAGACGTCCGTCCATGCATAGAACAGGACGACCAAGACTCCATTAATTTCATGTCCAATAAAAATATACTTAGTCGTCGTCGTCGTCGGATCAGAATCGAGATCGAAAGAAACGTACACCAGTTACTCGTTGCATCCACTCGATCATTGCACAATTGCGCCCATCGCCATCGACCAACAAGATCAAACAAATGCCCCTTGCTCGGGTACTCTCTTCTCGTGCTGGAATTGATTGGCATGCACCAAATGGGTTGTTTGAGAAAAGAAACAGAATCATTGCGTGCAGTAGATGGAGTCAATACCCGAACCACCACCGTAGGCCACAAGCGCGGTTCGTTCTCGACTTCATCTCGCCATTTATTGTAATTATTACTCTATTCAATTCGTTGATCTCCAATTCGTACGTGCTGTTCGATCGATACGATACATCGATGGGTGCTTTATAATTGGTCCCCGTAGTGGAGGAACACTGCGGCTTTGATTTTTTTAACCGTGCAGGAGATGAGGTTGTCGACGGTCTTCGCCGATTCCACCGTCAGCTTCGCCGTCGGCTGGTTGTTTACGAGGATTTGGAATCCGACGGTGAGAAGAGAGCCCTCGCCGCCGTCCGGGAGGATGGCGAACCCCGAAGGCAGCAGCGCCACGTAGGCCGAGTCGCCGCCGTTCATGACCAGGTGCATCGCCGGCACGTCCACCGGCGCGTATACCACCATCGCGCCCGACGCGTCGGTGCACGTCTCTTGCAAGATCAACATGCTCGTTTGGTTCGGGCTCACCGCCTGCGGGTTTCAAAATGGGATTTTTGATTTCGGATTTGTTTGTTTCTCGAGAACTGATTGAGGGATCGATTAACCGGCTAGTGCAAATAATTAACGGAATGCGTACGCTGGCACGGAGGAGGGAGACGGCGTTGCCGGCGCCCTGGCCTTTGGCGATGTGAGCCATCTCGTACATGGGGCCGCCGTTGGAGAGGATGTCCCACTTGCTTCGGAGGTCCGCCTCCCGGAGGAAGTCGAAGAGGTGCTTCGGCGAGATCAGGGGCAGGGGAACAGCGGTGGCGGCGCTGAGAACCACGCCGGCCGGCTCGCCCGGATCGCCCACGCTCTTCCGCGTCATCACGTGCACGTCGTCCCCGATGCTGTTCGATTCCAGCTTGGTCCACTCGTGCGCCGACGACTCGCAAACGCCAGTGCAAAAGGTTTCGGTCATCCTCTGTGCCAGCTTCATCATGCTCCGCCTCCCGCTCGCCGTTATCGCCCCTGTTACTTCCGGCCAATATCCGAAGAAATTCAGACACCGATTATCCACACTAGCCACTTACTTTTTCCTATAAATGAAACAATTTTATTTTATTTTTTTACGTTACCGGACTCGTCCAAGTTGGAAGCGGACAAGAGGATGGCGAGGCACTCGCACTGGCGCTGAAGGGTGGCTAGCCACCGACCGGCACCGAAGGCCAGGCCGGAGCGGAGCAGCGGGCGGTAGAGAGGATGCACCTGAGACTCGTCGTACTCTGCGTGCTCCACCCATACGAGCTCGGAGTAACCATTAGGGAGATCTCGAACCACAAAACCAGACGGCATCAATCTGCAGTTGGATCCAGATGATGCGTTTTCTCTGATAAAGTCCACGGAGACATCCACCACAACCCAAGTGCCCTCTGCGTGCTGCTTGCAAAATCTGAGGAAGTTCACTTCCCGAATCGAAACTAACGGCGACAACACTTGAAGCTCAGCGCGCATCTATATTTGCGATCAACAAATCGTTGCTCAGTCATTTGATTCATAGATTCGATTAACAATCAGTATGGTGAAGTAATTAATATTCTTGGCTCACGAGTTGCAGAGCGCCGTTTTTAGTTCCACCGACACCATTGCAAATGACTTCTACGGTTGTGGTCTTTGCTACGATGGAAGAGAACATATTTGTCCAACGATCCTACATCACATACAATTAATTAGCAATTATCAGTCGGATCGCTTGATTTCTTTTCTTTTAAAAAAAAAAATTAGAAAACAACTATTAAATAAATAAATATTTACTTACAGAATCCATGGATGTTTCAACGAGAGCTAGGCTATTTACGATCACCATTCCGGTCTGCCTCGAAGCCTCGGCAACGAATCCAGCCGGCGACAAGCCGGCGATGCGGCGGACGCTGTGGTGATACTGCTCGTAGTTCAAGGCCTCCGCGCTACCTTCGGGACTCCGGAGCCAAAGTGGGGCGTCCATGTGTGCCATGGCCACCAACTCATCCATGGCCGCCAGTGCGAGCCCCAACAACATGCTCCTGTCGGATGAGGTCGGGGGTGCGACGGCAGCGCTGTCGTCCAACGGGTTGATGGTCGCAGGCGTCGTAGGAAAAAGTTGGGGCGCAGTGGTTACCGAAGGGGAGATTAATCCTGAGACGAAGCCGCCGTTGCTGCCCACTCCGAGCTCCAGGAGCGAGCTCGGAAAGGGGGGCGGCACGACATCTACAGCGGCGAAATACGCCGTGGAGCTGCCGAGGAACTTGCCGGCGAGGGCGCAGAGCCGGTCGAGCTCTTCTTTGAGCCTGGCGTTCTCGATGCGGAGGTTCTGCTCCTCGAGGGAGACCTCGCCGAGCATCGCCGCGCCGCCGCAGTTGCTGCAGACAGGATTCCTCGTCGCCTCCCCGATCGCAAAGTTCTCCGCACGCAGCTTGTCGTTCTCCTGCCTGAGGATCGCGTTCTCGTGCCGCTCAATTTGTGTCTGTAATCAAACACAATTAAATTACGAGATGCACCAAATTCTCTTTCGAGATCAAAAGAAAATTCGACGATCACCTTCATTTGAGTGCGCCGATTCTGGAACCAGAACTTGACCTGCCGGCTCTCCAAGCAAAGCCGCTTGCTCAGTTCCAGCCTTTGTTTCTCATCAGGGTGAGGACACTCCTTGAACAAACTAAAGGCGAAAAATAAATAAATAAATATGTAATATTCTTCTATGATCAAACAGGAAAATATCGCTAGCCTGCTGTGCAGAGATTATATACGCTTCGAGCTCTTGGATTTGTTGCGGAGTGTGGCGATGGTATCTCTTCTTCTTTCGGGGATTCTGCAGTTCTTGATCGACGTCGTCGCCGGAGACGGTTTCCAAGTTGTCGCTCCCCGATCTGCTATCGTTCTCATCGCCGGTTATTCGGCTTAAGTTCATGTGTGCTTCCGTGCCGGTTTGCTGCTGAAAGGCGAATTAAAAAAACAAACAAACGAACAAATTAACAAAAAAAGAATACTTGTTCGATCCGCGAATAATTAAATGGAAATCCAAAAAAATCCTCTATTAAACATTGAATAGGAATCGAGTCAATAAATTGTAATCACCAGGCCGAGGGAGAGAGCTGGGGAGGTGAAGGAATGTTTTTTTTGGGATCTGTGGAAAACGAGACCTCGGGGAGAGAGATCACCGCCGGCGTTCATGGAGGTGGCGCTGCCGTAGTCAGATAAACCGTCCGATCTCCTAAAACTCATCGAATAGTAATTTATATCCTCCTCCTTTTAGCAATTAAAACTCTCTTGATCTCCTCTCGCAAACACGATCCGCCTTAACTCCGATCATGATCACGCAGAATATCAAGGACTAAACAAAAGGAAATAAAAAGAAAGACAAACAGATTCACTGAATTAATACATCTCTTACAATCAAGGAAAGAAGATCAGAAGCGGAGAGAGGATCACGGGAAGCAAAATCACTGGTCCGATACCATTCCCACCATTTCCTCTCTCTTAATTATTTGCATTCATGGCAGCGGCAGCAGAAGCAGCTTCTTTAAAACCCTAATAACTCAAAAACACGAAAACAAAAAAAAATAAAAATAAATATCGATCATTTCTAGCGTAGCAAAAAAACATGAAAAGAGGCAGATGGCGATCGAGATTTTGGAATATCGGCACTCCGACGTTCGTCGATCGAGTTGCGGCCGAAGCAAATAATTAAATACCCAAAAGCAAGCAACGAAGCAGCTAGCTAGCTGTGAGAAGAAAACCCACGCTAGTGGTCTCTGCGCCTTCCCCACCCTCATAATTAAACAACTACGCCAACTACAAAAGATCAAAGACAAGCCCAACCTTTAATTCCGTTCCTAAATTAAAGATTAAAACTTGATGATGTATGATATCCCATAACGTCGCAAAAATCGAGGAGTCGACGTGGTACTGTCACAGTACACAAAGCACTGAGCAAAACAAAATAAAGTTTGACTTCTCACCACGACAACAGCAGTGGCAAAGGGGTCAAAATGCAAGCCGTGACGCAACGCCGGGCTGGATCTTTCACCCGACCAGCAGACGACAGTGAAAAAAACGTCAAAATTTTGGCTGCTGGTAAAACTTATCTTTATATATATATATATATATATATATACATGAGGAGATTATAGGAAATTTAGAAGCTTGTTGGAGAACTCTAGTATCAAATCTGTAGTTTCATACGCTATGGAGCTAGGCGTAGCTGCAAGCCAATTCCCTACTTTTTCAGTGATAAATTTGATCCTGCTGCACAAGCCAATTCCCTGCTATGGAGTAGCTGCCATACTGGGCCAACTGTTCGGCATTAATTCTCGCCAAAATTAAGAAGGATGCCTTTTCCCTCAAATGCCAGATTGCCAATCAGTATCCTCGCTCGCAAAGCATTCAGTGCAATTAAGAATTTCTTCTGAATAGATCAACAAAGCATTAATAAATTCGAAACAGTTACTAGTACTGTATACCATGCTTCATTAGAGAAGATTATAATAGTTTTGCTTTTGGTAGAAAGCAATTGTTGAGGAGTTAGAATGTCCTAAAAAATTAAAGATTGCATAGGAGAACCAGTTGAGCTGTCATCCAAAAGGTTGCCAGCACTTGTAAATAAATAAATAAAGAGTGCATTATATTGTGAAGAAAATCATCAATCAATATTTGACCTTTTGGAGGAAATATGTATGGCACCATGCACCTCCCAGACTACCTAATCTTCCTTAATAAATTTGTTGCCACTCTTTGTAATCTTAATTCCATGTTTAATTAATTGTGATATTCTACTACAATGTTATAGTCACTCAGCTTTACTTGTTAGCTAGCTAGTACCAATTGACAAAGCAGTACTATCTTACTTAGCTTCTAATATGTTGATTACTATACGTGCATCCTTTTAGGAGATGTGGTTCAACAAACATTCAATGACTCAAAGGTATTTCGATGCACTATTTGGTGCATGAAAATAGTTCATAAAACTACATGTCAAGTATGCATTAGCACTCATTAAATAAGGTCTTTGTAAAACTAAAAAATAAAAAACTAAAAAAAAACAATAGCTTAGGCATTGAAACTGAAATCCTATTAATTCATGAGGTAATTAATTACTTTAGATTTTGCTCAATGGACACAAGTGGTGAAGTATATGTTGTAGCAAATTGTATAGACACACGAACACACCATCGCGTTGTTAGGTAGGAAGCCATCATCCACTTCGCTTTCTATGCTACCAATGATCTAGTTGCATGCATGCACTAACATGCTAAATTCAATTCGAGTGGTGTGACCCATTCACCCAATCTAGCTCAATGGGTCTACATGAATACTAGCTCATAATGGTTTGACCTATCTAGATTGTCTAAATGATTCGATGACTCAGAATAAACTTAAATGTATAAAAACAATAAACATAGTGCAAACCAAAGGGCATAAACTAATATACACAAAGGTCGTGGTCGGTAAGCTTAAATTTCAATTACAAATTCACATGACTAGAGGTCAGATAGACTATGTGGGTTGAAGAAGCTGGTTGAGCTAGCTAGGTGGATAAGTTAAATTGTCCAATTGATCGAGTTGATCGATTCAAATAGGCCAAGTGAATCTAATAGGGTGAATGTGTTGAATGGACCAACCAAACTAGCTATGTTATATAGATCGAGCAAACAATAACCCGAATAGAACATGCAATTCAAATGGATAAAAGGAATTAGATGGATAAAAAGCTAGAAATAATTGAAATATTTCACCATTAATTATACGTTCTAATACTACAACCGAACGAATATATACAACATAATGGACAATTACTTATACGGATACGTAGATTTTCTCACTTCTTTTTTAACGCAAAAGAGCGTCCAAGAGGGTTAAGGTTCTCTCCGGCTGTAACAATAATAGAAAATGAATAGATGATGAGAAATCCAACACAAAAAACAGACACAAGATTTAACGTGGTTCGGAATTTCAATTCCTACTCCATGAGGTGAGTTCTATAGCGAGTCGCGGTGCCAAAGCACTTTCACTATGAGACTTCTCTTTCTTAAAAATATTTTCAGAGGTGGAGCAAACCCCTTACAACTTCAGCAGTATATAATATATAGAGAGAGAGTAAGAACCCACCTCCCTGCTATTCTCTTCCTCTTTTTTTAATCTCTTCCTTCTCCAATGTGAGGTCTCCCTTCTCCTCGATGATGTCCCCTCCTCTTGCCGTGGAACGAGCAGTGATGGTGGTCTCTTGCCCTTTTCGGAAAAAAGAAGCCGAAGAAGATCCTCTCTTTCCTCTCCTCCCTTCTCTTTTATCCTCTTCGTCTTCCCTTGCTCCTTGTGCTGTAACGAACTGTCCTAATCACCGTTCACGTGGAAAGCTCCTTCTTCCTGGAGAACAATTCTGTTAGGAGGATAAGGAATGAAAATTTCTGTCAATATTCCGTGGGGTCCTAGTTTGTTATATCATATAACAAACTCTCGTAAACTACTGTCTCGGAAAATATTATACCCTCACTTTTCACCCTCTCTTCCTCTACTGAATCTGACATTCACTCAATCCACATCTCAACTAGATCCTCCTCGTTCATCTGGACCAAGGTCTACACGACTCATTTTACCTTGCCAAGCTAATATTTAAACCCACTCTGACTATGAGACCCAATACCTCATGCTTTTCATGACTCCCCAAGTCAATCCCCGACTCACTTACCGAGTCAGATCCCAAACTTGTACCCCGGGTCACTCTAGTCTCTTTTTAGTCATAGAGCTTATCTTTCCGACCCTATACTTTTACTTTGTCAGCCCGGTCGACCCCCTAGGGTCGGGTTCCACCGATTCAGTCAGTGTTTCATGCATGATCTTCTTCATTTTAATCCCTAAATTAGGTCAGAGTGGTATTTTCATTTTATTATATTTCATTCTCAATCTCATTCCATTTCCATTTTATCGAACTCCACTAATGCCTGCTAAATATAATCTTAATTCAAAAAAAATTAAACTACATTCTTTATTATCATCTAACTGTTACGAGTAGCTAGCGCGCTAAGCCATGCATCGTCTCAATCACCATGAAACAAAAGTTCAAGAAAGAAATTAAGGTCCTTCATGCTTATTTATGTTAACTAAAATTTTGGGTCCGCCAAACCCCACAACCTCCTATTTCTTAATTAGCAAGTTAAATCTAACTCAAAACAAATCTAATACCTAAACTCAGCTTAACCATCTAACTCATATCTATCATTTAAGCATATATTATTGGTTTATGGAAATCTAAATGAACCTAATTTAATGACCGCATTAACCGTCATTTTATTTTAATATTGTTTTATTTCGGTGCATCAACTGGTATATTTGGCCGCGAAGATTTTGTCATTTCTTCTGGCCACCACACTTCTAGCTCATTTAATTTGCTTCTTTGTCAAGTTTAACTCCTCAAATATAGAAGACAAATTAAACGATCCTTTGCTCTTGCGTGCTTCCTACTCTCATCGATCAATAAATTATTCAGTCAAGGATCGATCTAACAGGACTTAATTATAAATCTTGCCGTTCTTATCTTTCCAATATTATTTCTACCTCCTAATTAATGATTTTTCTGTCCGAGTAATTGTCGATTAATTCGATCTTTAGGAGTTAGATTTGTTAATCTGAGCTGAAAAAATCATGCAGAAACAACTAATTTAGTTTACTAAAAGAAACAAGCTGGAATTAAAGTGTGATTAGGTCAACAGACACTCATCAGTTGAATTGCATATATATATATATATATATATGCTCTTATTTATTGTGAGGGATCTAAAAGTTCTTTCATTACCTTTGTGCTACTTAATATATACCCACACTTAGAGGTTCAATTGATTAACTTGAAGAATCGAACGCCATTTCTATCTGTTTATTTATTTGGCTACTATCATTTGAGATCAGTTAGCATAGAAAGAAAAAGAAAACACCACAATATTGTTAATTAAGAAGTTAGCTAATTCTTTCATGCGTATGGAAGCTAAGCTAAGCCATTCGAAATAATTTGGCGAAATTAATATATGAAAGCGACACTGCATTATTGCAAGGAAACAAATTGAAGACGAAATTGCATCCGTGTCAAATGAACAAATCAATGCGACCATGTGGACGAGGCATTCATTGCTAGCTCCAAATTCACATATCAAACCTTTTCTCGAATATAAAAAAATGCAAATAAATATTTATCTAATTGCCACTTCAATAGATATATAATTGTGATAGACTTGAAGGATGATTAATGAGCGATAACGAAGAAAATATGAATCCATTAATTTCTATTATTTAAGTCGACTTTATAGGCCAGTTTCGAAGGCAGTGACCTACCTAATTAAGGGCTGGCCCTGATAATATTGAGGATAATTTCTACTAGCTATATATTTGCCCAAGGATTAATTACCATATGTTAATAATATTCATCTTATCTTTTAGTTAAATATTAAAAGTGTCCGGTTTTAATTTGCTCAAGGATTGTTTTTATTTATTTATTTATTTTTAAATTGGAGCACTTGCATTCCATGTGTGTTGGAGTGGCCACAATGAGAATTTTCTAACACTTGGATCTCACGCCACATGTTTGAGATTTCTTGTGTTACAATTCGTTAAAGTGATTATTTCTCTGGTATAAAGGTTGATTAATAATTTCTTTATCATTGGTTCATGTATCAATCATCAGTGTAAAAAGATGATTGTTTATTCTCAATGTCTTTAATAATCAATTTATTCACAGTCAATACAAATAAAATAAATCATGGAGAGCAGGAGAGCATGTTGTCCAATCTAAAATTAATGTGACAGAAAAGATATCCAAAAAAAAAATTTATAGCCTCCAAAATTGACTCTTATGTATTAGTAAAATTCTATTAAGCCAATCGATGAATCTAGTACCGCCGTAATAGCTGTTATTTCGAATAAAAGACTAAAAATATGTAGATTGACTAAATCCAAACTGATGACCATCCAACCAATCCTATGAGCTTGATTATGATCAGATTTTGTACCTCGATTCTTCTAAGTTTTTTTTTTTTTTTTATTGTGACGATGAGGTGTTCAAGATCTTGCCGGCTTTAAAGCGAAGTTATTAAGTGCTAAAAATTGAAGAAGCGGCGGCGCCTTCCGCTAGTGCTTTATTTAATTTCGAGACGTTTGCCTCCCGCCGCAGCCGGGATCCCGACGGCAACCCTGCGCCGGCCTGGTTCCAGCGGCGCTGGCCGCGGAGCGAGCGGCACCAGTCGCTCAATTAGCGCCACGTGGATGACGCCGTGGTCGCAGCCACCGTGGCGGGGGTGAAGGAGCACGTAGCTGAGGCGGCGCTGGAGCGAGGGCGGCGGTCGGACAACGTCGAGGACGTCGCTCGCCGGAATCCAACACCAGACGAGCTGAACGGACGGACGGAGGGGCCGCTTCGAGAGGACACTGACTTGGACGCCGCCGTCGTCGCCGCCGCCAAGGAGGTGGTCGTGGAGGAAGGAAGGGGGGAGCGCGCGGGAGGCAGATGATGGGTCATTGGACTGCGTCAACGGAGCAAGAGGAGGCAGCGGAAACGGCGACGTAGGTGCGGAGGCGGCTGCGGGGGAAGAGAAGGGAGGAAACGGTTCTTGAGAGACTCGGCAGAAACTGGATGGAATGGTCATTTCGATAGTAAACCGCGCGTCGCCGTCGCTTCGCCGGCACCAAGGCCCTTATTTAACGAGCGAGGCCATGTTCCCGGCAGATTAATATTATGTAATTAATTTATAGATCCTAATCATAAATTGCCTTTTCTTGGTTCCTTACAAAAAATGGAAGCGATCTCAAGTCTTAACTACTACGAATTGAATGGGCGACATTGTCATAAATAAATAAATAAATAAAGCAAAAAACGAAGATATATAATTCCGGTGATAAAGAAAAAGAATTAAATGGGAAAGCTCCACTGGCCACTGCCATCGCTCCAAGTTCGGCCCGTTATGAGTCCTTTAATCGGCATGTTTTGATGGGCTTTGGGTGGGCCGACCCATCAGCAAATCCCGTATCGGTGTTCCGGTTTAAGGTTGTCCAAATAGCAAGCGGCCCGTGTTGATCTGCTCTCCGCCACCGTCTCCTTCCTCGGTCAAAATTGAGCCGTCAAGCTTTTTCTGGAGCACCAACTCTCAACTCTTTGCGCAGTGCGAACCGTCCTCTCGTAAAATTTAGCTGTCATATGCCCGCTGCACAGATATAAACATCGCTTTATTCAAACTTTGACTAATTTTGCTTTAACTAACCAGAAGTTTGAAAGGCTGGCATAATTTGTTAAATTCGTTCAAAGATGACTTTTTTTATGTGTATATTTCAACTGTTACGGTCGTGGCTAATTAATTCTAGCAAGTCAAGACAGGGATATATATGCCTGCATTGTCGATTAATACTATATATATATATATATATATATACGATTCAAAGTCTAAACTAATACTTCTGACCAAAGCAAACCGACATGCATCTTACATGGTGACCTTATTAGAGCAGATAGGTGCTTTTGACCTGAGTAGACAATAAAGCTCTCGATCTCAGCCCATCGATTTGGTACGCGATCATCGAAAGTATATGACTTTTTTCCCCGCCGTTATTTTCCCCTACGCGACTTTTTATCGTCGGCGAATCTCATTCTTTGACCAGCAACTCCATTTATATTTCACAAGGGGAACGTAGCAGTTGTTGAAGGAAGGAATTAGAGGATGAATATGTCTGACCATGGCCGTTGCGATGTTCCGCCCTTCTTCTTGTGTCCAATCTCGCTCGAAATCATGGAGGATCCCGTCACCGTCACCACCGGCGTCTCGTACGACCGCCGCAGCATCAGCCGTTGGCTGGCCGACCACGACACTTGTCCCGTCACCAACCAGCGGCTCGCCGATCTAACCCTCACCCCGAACGCCACCCTCCTCCGCCTCATTCGCTCCTGGTTCAACGCCACGACGACCGCCGCCTTTGTCTCCTTCCCCGAGCTATCTGAGATTCTGAGAGACCTCCGTGACCAATCCGTTCATTCCGACGGCAAATTGAGAGCTCTCAAGAAGATCAAGACTCTGCTTCTCCGCGGCGCCGATGGCGGATGTGTAGATACATTGCTTAGCATGGAGGAAGCGGGCGCGACGTCTCTCGTGGCCTCGTTGCTAATCTCTAAGACGTCATCGCCTTTGGAAATCACCGACGACTTCAACGTCTTAATCGACGAGGCGGCCGTCACGCTGCACCTCCTCAAGCCGTCGTCGGAGACGCTCAAGGTGGTCGCCGAGCGGAACGATGGTCAACTCATCTCTTCCCTCGCTTCTCTCCTGCAACGAGGGTCGTACCAGGGCAGAGTCGGTGCTGCTCTTCTCCTCAATTCGATCTTCGAGGTCGTTGGCGAGGAATTCAAGTCTCGGCTGCCGTCCGACGTGATCGAGGCCGCGGTGGAGGTACTGAAGGACCAGAATGCGAGCCGTAAGACGACCATGGCGCTCCTTGCCGTCCTCCTGGAGGTTCTGCCACGGGGCAATAACCGGTGCAAAGCGGTAGAGACGGGGGTGGTGGACGTGATGGTGGAGCTGCTGGTGGAGGAGGGCGCGGTGGACAAGAGGAAGTGTGAGGCACTGCTGGCCGTGCTGGAGGTTGTGTGCGGAAGGGCGGAGGGGCGAGCGGAGTTGGTAGCACACCCGGCGGGGCTGGCGGCGGTGGCAGCGCGGTTGGTGGGGGCGTCGAGCGCAGTGACGGATCGGGCGGTGAGGGTTCTGGGATTGGTGTGCAGGAATTGCGCCGGCGACGCCGTTGCGGAGGAGCTGATGCAGGTCGGAGGAGTGGCGAGGCTGTGCACAATGGTGCAGGTGGAGGGCAACACGAGGACCAAGGAGGTGGCGAAGAAGATTCTCGCCATGCACATGAAGAAGTGGAGCAAATCGCCTTGTTTCCCTTCCTATTGCTTGCCATGAAATCTTTGAAATTCTGCAAATTCAGTTCTGTTTTCAGATTTTAATTTCGAGGTTTGGAACATCTAAAGAAGAAATTAGTTAAATCTGTAGATAAGTACTGGTGGTAGTGACTACTCGATGATTGCTTTTTAATCAATAAATGCGCATGCCTTCCGAATTGTAGAACTGCTTGCGATTCTATGAAGCCAAATAGAGCAATAATCTATCAACCAGTTTTATTATTTTATACATCTTCTGTTTTACGATGACTAATATCAATCGGAGGGCTGTAGAAGCCATATCATAACGAATGAAGGCCCCTTCAGAGAGTTTGCTACTTAATTCTCGCATTAAAAGTTGAAGTTTGATTCATATAGCATTTGACTAAGAATCGATCGATTCTTTCTTACAGAATTCGAAAACTAATATGAAGCTAATCTAGATTTAGAATGCAAAGTTCATCCATATGTCGATGCTGAAATTAATGCACAAGTCTCTATCGTTAAAGATTCTTTTTTGTATGTCCTGTTAACTTTGCGAGTCTCAATTTGTATGCATATGTATAAATGGTTCTTCCATAATTTATGTATCTTCGTCTCCCAAGAGCTCAGACTCCAAGCCAAAGCATTTATTTCGTCTGTGGAAGAGAGTGACGATGAAGACGAAAGAGGAGGAGGAGGTCATCGACTATGTGTTCAAGTTCGGCGACTCTGCTGTGGGGAAGATGCAGTTGCTGGGGCGGTTCACCAAGGATTTCCATTTCGACTCCAAGTCGAACATCGGCGTCGAGTTCCAAACCGGCCGCACCCTGGTCAACCTCAACCGCAAGCGCAAGAAAGGTACTCGAACTGTTCCTGATCAGGTACATCGACCCAGCAAACAAAATACTCATCAATTAATCATGATAAATTCGGTCCCCAAGTGAAATTTATTATCGACCGATTTCATGCATGATACTATATTTTAATTTTTAATGATTGAAATTTTATTGCTACGAAATTTTATTTCGGATATATATATATATATGTGAATGATTTCATACATAATTCATCCATGAACATTTTTATTATCTACTGTCCGATCAAATAAACACTATATTCCAATCCCTAAGAGATCGGACAATGAATAATAGAGGTGCTCACGGATATTTAATAATGAATTATGTAGGATAATATTTATATATAGAGAGAGGGGAGAATAATCTCCTATACAACTCATCCATGAGCACCTTAAATACCTTTATTATTCATCGTTCAATGAACAATAATATATATATATATAGTTATATTCTGCCCGATCAAGCGCCTCCTCCATGACAGCGCCGAAGTCACCGCTGGCATCGCCGCGCCTGGTCCGGCCCACCACGGATCGGGCGCGATCGGCGCTGATCATGTGATCGCCGGCGATGGCGATTAGCGGCGAAATCCGGTAAACCGGAAATCGAACGATCACTTCATCGCGACCGGCTGGCTCGCCATCGCCGATCGCGATCGGGCCGGACGAATCGGCCGACTCGGCCCATCCGGCGTCGGATCCCGGCCGCAGCCGAATCCGCCAAGACGCCTTGGCCGAATCACCGCCGGATTCGTGGCCGATTCGTCCGGCGGCCGAATGGCGGGCCGCCGATTATCGGACGAACCGGCGGCTGACCGGCGGCCGATTTTGCCGCGATTCGCCGCCGACGGCCGAATAATGGCGGCCGGCGAGGACGGACGGACCGGCTGGCGTCGATCGCCGTCCGTCCGCGTCGATCCGGCGAATCGGCCGATCACGGCCGACGATGGTGCGCCATCACGGCCGTGGTGAAGCGATCGTTCCGGCCGGTTTCGCGGATTCGACCGCTAACCGGTCGAAAATCGGTCACCGCCGGACCGCGTGCGAGTCGGGCGTCGATCGCGCTTGGTCCGGTGGTCGGCGGTCGGACGGCGGGCGTGATTCGGCGCTGACCATGGTGGACGAGTGACGGAGGAGGACGGCAGAAGATTTTTCTATATATATATATATATATATATATACACTTCACATTAATAATAATATATATCAACACTAATTATTTTAGTTTAAACGTTCAAATTATCATAAATAAATACAATATTGACAATAATCTACTTTAAAATTTCATTTAATTTAGTAAAAAACATCTATATTATTAATTTCAAAATATAAGTATTTATAATTCAAAGTGCTCAACATCATGTCGTAATTATACTTTGTAAATCATGCCACAATCTGAATAAAAACAAAAATAATAAAATTAAAAACCATCTTCAAATATCATAAACTCTCATTAAGATCTAAATTTTCTTTGGTAATGTTCTTATCTTACTGGCAAACGTCTAATATTCTTCTTTAAACAAAATTATCTCTCTCTCTATATATATATAACACCTATAAAATAAAATAAAATATAGTAAAAGTAACCAAAAAAAAAAAAGAAAAAAGAGAAAAGATAGCAAACCCATTTAGTTTTAGTATCTCACTGACCCCTTTATCATTATTAAAAGCAAACCAATTGACATTTGTAAAAAGGAAACTGTATGTGATGAACTTTTATTAGCATATTTGAAACATTATAAAAAAAAAAAATAGAAATAAATGGGCCTACAAAAATGCACATCGATGTTCCTTTACCGGTTTTGATCATCCTCCCTAGTGCAAAGATGAAAGTCATTTCTCATATCAACTAAAATAAAAGAAGAAAACAAAACTACATGAATTAAGGACATTGAAATTTTTATTGTACTATGCAGATTTAGTTAGTTGAACACTAATTACCAGTTAAGTTATTGAATGATACATCTCTACAATAATCTATGCATAAGATTTAATTTACTTGGGAATTAATATAGAGGTGTAAAATAATCTTAAAAGGAATTAACATATACAAATTAATAAGAGACCTGAAAGATTAGCAACTGCTGCTTCAGGAATCTGATCAAATAAATCATTCCGATTAACTTGTCTGAAGAACATCAAGTAACAACAATATAATTAAACCATTAAGGGTGAGAAAATAATTCACCTTGATATTTCAAAATTGATAGAACAATGAATCTTGTATCTTGTGTAGTGTGAGCAAAAAATATATTAGTCGCGTAACATTTTCAATGATTTGTCTTGGTATATGATTAAGATTTCATCAATCTAGAAATAAGAATTGTAGAAAAGAATGAAAATCTATTCTTACCTAAGAGAATTATAATTTATAGGGAAATTTTATTTAGAATGGATTTAACTAACCATTTGCCCACATAAGAAGAAGACAAAGTAGATGCAAGCTTTTGTTCCTCGAGACCAGATGTCTAAAAAAAGTTTCAAGAATCCGAGGACAATATTATCAATCTGCAAGACTCAAACAAAGCTCAAGTATCAACAACTGTAAATTCTAAATCTTAGTAGTTTTATGGTCACACTAGAGATATATATATATCTAAAAGAGAAAATATCAAAAACCTTCAATCAACCAGCGTCTGTATGCCAGAGTGAGAATTCTCAGTTCCTTTTTTTTTATTATTTAAATTCAAAATTAAATGGTTACATAAAGAATTTAGATGAGCATATGAATGCAGAAAATGAGAGAGAGAATTAATAGAAGGATAGGTAGTGTTTGTTTGAACTGTATTTTTTATTTTCTTAGGAAATGATTTTTAATATTCTTCATTTTCCAACCAAATGATATCTCATCTTTTAGAAAATGAACATGAAAATTACTAACAAAATATATTTTCTCATTTCTCAGAAAATAAAAATGAAAAATATTCAAGTCAACCTACGTACCTAAGAATTTTAGGAGATTAATAGGAGATTGAATGTTGAAGAATGACTTGTATAAAGTAAATTTGCTACGGGCTGACGTGCATGATCAAAAGTACGGGTCAGATCTCGTGATTGTCTCTGAAGAAAGATACCATAGTCTGATCATGGAGCTAAGCTCTTCAGTTTCAAGATTGCTTCACATCCAACCTAGCTACGGCCTCGTCACAGCGACCACCCGTGGTGAGCTCCTGCCCCTCACGGCGAGCCCGCGGCCTCCCGCCATGTCGTGGCCTCGCAGCAAGCCGGTAGCTTCCCGGGAAGACACGAGATACGTACAGGGAGAGAGAAGAAACTTGGGTCGTTAATAACCGATTTAAAAGTAAGTAGTTAATCAATTTAAAATCGATCATTAAATTTTAATAATCAATTTAATAGGTTGATAAATTTTAATAATCGATTTAAAATTTGATCGTTAAATTTTAATGATTAATTTAAAATTTAATAGTTAATTAGTGATCAATTTAAAATTCAATCTTAAATTAATGATAAATTTAAATTTCGTTCATTAATTAATAATCGATTAGCAACGGAAATAAATTTAATCACTAATTTATTGATTAATAATTTTGACCACTAATTTATAAAAAAAATTATTCAATTGTTAATTAACGACATAATCAAAATTTCACCACTAATTCATTAATTAGTAAGAATTTTGAAGGAAGATTGTGAGAGAACAGAATTTGTTTTTGGTCGTGTCTTTGTTTGGTTATGTTATCGTATATAATCTTAGTTATATGGTTATATTCTAAAAAATAAAACATAATTTATATTATTCGATTCAATCATAAATAATACAATAAAAATTTAATTGTTTGAGAGTTTAATATATAATATAGTTGAACATTTTATCATATTACTCTTAGTTCAACTCTAAGACTCAGTTTACTCTAAAAAATATTTACTTATGATTGTAAAAATCGAAACGATCGCTATCGTCACCCGATGAGATGACGACGAATAATCATCGACAACTACACCGACGACGACAATGACAAACAACCAACAACGATGGCCAACCGTCGATGGTCGATGGCAATGATTGTCGACCGACAAGCGATGGATCGACGATGATGACAACGATCGACAAGTGGCAATCGACGATGCCCGCAAGCAATCGACTATAAGATTTTGATTATATTCGTACGAAATTAAAATTCAATGAAATTTTAAGCACATTTTAATCCAAATGGATAAAATTCAAAGGATATTTTGAAAAAAAAAAATATATTTATTAATCTCGAAATAAAAAAAAAATCTCCTTTCAAAATAATATGATTCCAAATTGCATATCCCATTATACTTCGTTACTTAAACCAAATAAAATTAGTTGGAAACTAAACGCATCCTTATGGTCCTATCCATTTTGCAATTAAGTAACTAAATGATTTCCTAGGACCTCCCAATTAAGCTGGCACCAGATCAGTCTTTTTGTAAAAAGTGATCAATTACTTCAATTGATCTTCCAAACGCTTGTAATAGTGACTTGTGCAGGCACAGAGCTAGCTGCCGGTGCAATGCTGGTCTACGATATCACCAAAAGACACACCTAAATGGATGGAGGAACTCCACGCCAATGCCGATAACTCCATCGTCATCATGCTCATCGGAAATAAGCCTGATCTCATCGGGAAGAGGGAGGTCTCAACTGATGATGCAGTTGAGTTTGCGGCGGAGCAAGCACACTTCTTCTCGGAGGTGTCGGTGCTCAACGGGGAGAATGTGGAGACGGCTTTCCTGCAGCAGTATCAAGGAAGGTCTTGGAGTGCCATGCGGCGAGGAGGATTACTTACGAGGGAATAGCGATGCGTTGAGTTTGAAAGGGACTAAGTTGCCTCTTCTTCTTTCATAGGCATCCTTCATGACTCTTCCATCGGTAGTGTAATTATGGTCTGTGATAAATTAAAATGCTAGCAATTGTCCATCTACTTGTACCACTCTTCCTGATCACATTGGCAGGATCATGAAAATCGTGTAGCATGTCAGAGTTGTATGCGTAATCCTGTACCAAAATCCAATCATCTTTCATACGGCTGGTACCTTTTCTACATAATTCCTAATAGAAGGGTTAGTAGGGGCCCATGATCCGAGCCAAAATATTCGATTCAGTGAAGGGAGAAAAGAAAACATTGGTCTGGACGCAAATATCAGAGACCATTGATACGGAAGAATATCGAAAACAATTGACACGGAAGAGTTAGCAGAAGCAATTAGTACAGCAAAGAAGAGACGGAAGACACTTCACTAAAGAGTGGAGCAAGAATTGGTTCAGTAAGATAATTCCAGAAACCGACGGGATGGATAGAGGGTCGACTTAGCTTGATCGATACAGTTATACGAAGGAAGTCTGGTGCGGGGAAAAGGGGAATTGGTTCGGATTGATGAGGAATCCTAGGGCTAGGGCACCCATGGGCTATAGACCTAAGCTAGCTTCACTCAATGCGGAGGGTTGAGGGAGATATTCTAACCTAGTTTCCCGAAAAGTAGAGGAAAAGGTGTTAGGCAACGGCCTGGGAGGCCCCACGCAATATTCCAAGGAGTCTTCACTCCTTATATACATATAATTATTCTCGGTGAAGGTGGTGGCCACGTATGCGATGGAGATAACCACACGTTACGATGAAGGAAGGGGAAGATAAAAGGGAGGAAGCGAGGAGGAAGAAAAGATCCATAATTATTCCCACCCAGAAGAGAGAAGGGGCGAGGAGAAGAAGGAGAGCGACAAGCCTCAGGAGAAGAAGGACGGAGATCATCGATTATTACATCTCTTGTATTTTCTCGTTTTGTGATATCATTGTAAGAGGTCTTTCTCCTCCACCTTGGGAACTTGCTTTAGTAAGGAGGACCTTCATAGTGAAGGTGCTTAGGCCTTGCATCCGGTGAGAAAAGCTCACCTCCGTGGGTAGGAATTCTTATTCGAACCACGTTACATCTTGTGTCCCGAGTCTCGAGTCTTGGCGTGGGTTTCTTGTGTTTCATCTGCTTCATCTTCTCTCTCATTGCGACTGTGAAAACCCTCTCGAGATCTCCTCGGTGCTTCCTGCATTGAAAAGGAGGTGAAACAGATTTCACCCGTCCATCGATTGGCGTCGTCTGTGGAACATTTGAGCCGGTGGGCGTCGAGATGCAACTGAAGAAGTACAACAACTGCTAACTCTGCGGCGGAAGAGCGCCCATCACCTTCTACCATCGCATTTGAAGGCCACGGTGGATGGCGTATTCTGAAGCCCTCGCTAGGGGAGAAGGCCAGGATATCGCATCCGCATTCCGGTGAACCTTCTTCCAAAGGCCCACCCGAAATGCCTCCTCCATCTCGCAGTAGTCGATGTGGAAATATTACAGGCGGACTTGGGGAAGAACGCCTCGAACACTATGCCCTTCACCCAAACGCGCCGGGAAGAACAGGGCGAGAGTCAATCAACCCGACCTCCGGAAATATACGAGCCCAGTCCCTTTACAATGGACATTCTCTCTGAGCTCCCTCCATCTTACTTCCGAAATCATCAGATCAATAAGTATGACGGTTCGACGGATCCCGAAGAGCACATATCTCAATTTGACGGAGCGACCTCGCTCCCTTATCTTGACACTCTCAGTCTGAGTCTTTGAACCACCCTAATTGGCTCGGCACAAAAGTGATTCAATACTCCCCGAGATCCATCATTTGTTTGATTTCGAGAGAATGTTGACGAAATTTGTCGGTGAGGCGTATAAACAGGACGTCTCTATGTTAATGCATATCACCCAGGGACCCTCAGAATCCCTTAGGGGGTATATTCACCGATTCACTTCTGCAGCTAGGGGAATCCCCTCCGCCCGATCCGAATCTTTCAGAGGCGCTTATTGGCGTAATTTGAAGGAGGGCCCCTTCCTCAGTTCCTTGTTAAGGCAACCTGCGAATAGTTATGAGGAGCTACTATGTCGTGCGGAGCAGTTTATCCACGAAGAAGAAGGATTAAAGGTGCTGAGAGTGAGCGGACTTGGCGATCCCGAAAGAGCTGCGTTCTGCTCCTCAATCGCTCCTCGGCGGAGTATACAAGACCTTTTCGACGGGAGGTTCCGAGGCCTCGTCAATCGCCAGTGCTCGCCGCCCCGCCCTTACAAATCATGGCGGAGCGCTTCCTCTGTGAGGACTTGGAAAGAACGGAAAATGAAATTCTATGACCAACAGGGTCTACTGCAGCGACCCTTAGGATACAGGGGGATCCCACGTAACCCCCCTGCCCCATTCTTCTGCCAATATCATACGGAATACGACCACAGTAGTGGCCGATGTTTCAAGTTACAACATGAATTGGATCGCCTCCATACTGCATATTCGCAAGTAAGGCTCAGCGGGAGGGGACGGCGAGGCTCCACCCAATGTAACTCGTCGGGGCCTATAATCAACAACCTCAAGTCACTTTCCCTCAAACGTCATCCCAAGAGGTTGTTTCCCAAGGAGACCCATCAGGTGAGGGCCCTTCATCCAATTTAGATGACGCTCCCACATGAGGAGTTATTCATGTTATATTGAAGGACCCTAGTGGGACTCACCGAGTGCAAAAGTCGTATGCCGTCTCGAGAGTTTGACCGCCGCCACGACACGGACTATTCAAGTGCACCTTGCGTTTCATTCGGGCGGAAGATTTCTGAGGTGTCCTCGCCGTCACGGGCCTTGGTTATTCGCATATCCTTGGCTAATTATGAAGTGGCCCGAGTGTTGGTCGATTCAGGAAGTTCCGTCAACATCCTTTTTCAGGAAGCCTTCGGACAGATGCAGCTGGGGAATGCCAGTTAGAAGATGTGGTCACCCCCCCTCTTTGGATTCGCATGACATGTAGTACACCCTACGGCGATTCATTGCCTCGACTGCAGGCGTAAGCCCGACCAAAAAACCAGATATAATCCCTTTCCTCTGTGGGCGCTCCATCCACTTATATATTCTTGGCGTCCTTTCCTCACCCTTTTTGAGCCGTGGCTTCCGTACCACGTGAAATTTTCGGTGGAGTCCATCGGTGGGAGAAGTCCGTGGAGAGAAGGCCTCCAGAGGCTGCTACGTGCAAATGGTTGAGACGATCGAAAGCCGAACCAATGACCTCAAAGGCAGTCATCATCATCATGTCCGTCTGCGTCTGGAGAATCCCCCAGTGCGAAATAGAAGAAGGTGAACTGGTGGAAATCGCTCGAGGAAAGGCCACGCACAACAAGTTGAAACCAAAAGAAGAGTGGTGGCTTGCACGAAGGAAAATGAAGACATCTTCGCAAAAGGCGTGCATGATCTCACGGGGATCAACCCTCGAATGGTGAACAGTCGATATCACTAAAGGTCACCGACGGTTCAGCGGAAGAAGCGACATTTTGGACGAGAAAGGACAAGGTTATAGTGAAGATGGACAAATTGCTAAAAGTTGGTCGTGTAAAGGAGATCCGAGTTTCGAATGGGTTTCAATGTAGTCTTGGTCCCCAGCCTTGAGGCAATGGAAGATGTGTATCGATTTTCATGATTTAAATAAAGCGTGCCTAAAATCACTACCCCTTACCTCGTATTGATCAATTGGTGGATTCTCTTGTGGGATGAAGTGGTGTCCTAATGGATGCATATCGAGGATATCATCAAATACCTTTGGCCAAGAAGATCAAAAGAGGGTTAGCTTTGGATCAGGAGGGTTATACGCTTATGTGGTAATGTCGGATTAAAGAACGCGAGGCCACCTATCGGCCTTATGGATAAAATCTTTGCGAGCGAAAGGGAAAAATGTGAAAGTCTCGTGGATGATATATTAGTCAAATCGAAGACCACTCGGGATTTAGTCAAGGACTTAAATGAAACCTTCTACATTAAGGCGGTTTAATATGAAGCTAAACCCTAACAAATGTACTGTCGAGTAAAAGCGGCAAGTTCTGGAGTACATCGTGGTGAGAAAGGGTTACAAGTCAACCACGAGAAGGTGCAAGCACTATGTAACATGAAGTCACCTCTGTCTGCGAAACCCAAAAGGTGGTGGCGAGATTGTTTCTTTATCACGATTCATAGCGGATCATGACAAAGGATTTATCTTTCTTGAGATCCTATGCAAGACTACTAAATTTCGTGGGATGATCAATGTGAGCAGGCTTTCCAGAGTTGAAGAAATATTTGTGGACTCCCACCGCTAGCCAAACCAATAGCCGAGAACTTATGGATGTATCTGCCGTAGTCGGAGAGTCGTTAGTTCGTATTATTGAAACAAGAAGGCTCTCACCTGACCTATTTATTATACCACCATATCATCCTCAAGAGGGCGAATTCCGTTATATCTGAGAAGTTGGCATATATCCTAGTGCTAACCGCGCAAATTAAGACTGATTTTTGGCTCGTCCCATCAGTTCTAACACATGCGAATTAGGCGAGGTCGTCACTAAGCCCAATTTATGCGGAAGATCGCCAAATGAGTGGTAGAACTAGCGAGTATAATATTCACTACCAACCTCGAGCGGTTATCAAGGCCCAACGCTGATTTTCTAGCGAGGTACCTGCGGCTCGGAAGAGGGTTACCAAAGAGGAGGATCGGGGCATGAAATATATTCGTGAAGCGGTTCTTGAGATCTGCACGAACGCGAGCGGTGTTACATTAATTTCCACGATGGTGAATAAACTCGACTAGCCATTCGCGGAATATCGGGCATCTAATAATGAAGCGGAATATGAAGTCATTCTAAGCGGGATTAGTCGCAGCGGTGGGGGCTTCTTCCATTGTAATCCATTCGGATTCTCAGTTGGTGATATCACAACTTCAAGGTTCTTTTGCGGTTCGAGAGGAAAGGCTGCATAAGTACTTGAAGGCTTTTAAGAAAGAAAAAGCTCAATTCCGTCAGGTCCTCTTAAAACAAATTCCGCGGGAGAATAACTAGAAGGCAGATGAATTGGCTCGGATGGCTAGTGCTATGGAAGGAATGAAGTCCTCGGAAACGGTCCATACGAAAATTCATACTTCCCTAGCAATATGCAGCGTGGAGGAAGATGCACCCAATCTGATTGGAGGTGACATCATCATAGCTTATTTACGGCACGGGAAGGTCCCTGAAGAAAAAATAGCGACATCCGCTTTAATAAGTCGAGCCACATGGTTCACCCTCTTAAATGGAGATTTGTACAAGACTTCTTTCGGACGACTCTTATTCAAATGCTTGGGAAAGGAGGATGCAAAATGGGTGCTCCGGGAGATTCATGAAGGTTGCTGCAACAATCATTTAGGAGGGAGAGCTTTAGTAAGAAAGGCCCTATTAGCAGGATATTTTTGACCTACTCTCCAGCAAGATGCTGCTCGTATGATGCAAGCTTGTCTCACTTGTCAGAAGCATAGCAACCGTTCCGAACGGCCGGCTGAGTTAATGAAAGTCGTAGTCTCTTCTTGTCCTTTCGATCAATGGGGGATGGATATAGTAGGTCCAATGCCACTGCCCTTTACGAAGAAGTTTTATTGGTGGTGTGGATTATTTTCCAAATGGGTGGAGGCGAGCCCTTAGCCAAAATTATCGAGAATGTCGTATACTGATTCTTATGGAGAAACATCGTTTTCGATACAAGATATTCCTCGAAAAAATAGTCGGACAATGGACGGCAGAGGAAAAAGATCGAGAATGGTGCGAGTCTCAACATTCAAGCTTTCACTTGATCGCTCACCCTCGCTTAACGGGCAAGTGGAGGTGACTAACAGGATCCTCATTCAAGGATTAAAGACCAAATTGGGGGCTCAGAGGGGGAACTGGGTATAAAAGTTACCAGGCGTCCTGTGGGCCTATCGAACTACACCCAATATAGCAACAGGAGAAACTCCCTTTAGTTTGGTGTACGGTGTTGGTGCAATCGGCCCAGGTCACGATTGACCAGGACTCGAGTTTGACTCGAGTGATGTTTTGATGTTCGACAAAAATATATGACAATGTAATTGTCAAGGAAAGTCCAAGCATGGGTCTTGGCAATGTAAAGTCCAACATGGGTTGGCAAGGAAAGTCTAAGCATAGTCTTGGCATGAAAAGTCCAACATGGGTTGGCAAGGAAAGTCCAAGCATGGTCTTGGCATGGAAAGTCCAACATGGGTTGGCAAGGGAAAGTCCAAGCTTGAGTCTTGGCATTTGAGAAGTCCAAGAGTTTGATATTGGCGGCGTAAAGTCCAAGCGGGAGTCTTGGCAGCATAAATCCAATGGTTAGCGGCGTAAAGTCCAAGCGGAGTCTTGGCGGCGTAAGTCCAATGTGCCTTGGCGGTGTAAACACTGTTAGCATTACATAGCCGACGGAAGCACCTGAAGGCTAGCGCGATGGATGAACAAGTCATGGATGACTTGGAGGGATTCGAGAGGCGTGAGGCTGATGGAGGTGGCTAGAAGACTTAGGTCTAGGCTAAGGGTGATCTAGCAAGTATGGGGGAACCATACTTGGGTTAAAACCTCATGTTTGAGGTGTGCCCGATCGTGTCATGTGGCGATCAGTGAACCCAATCGACTAGGGCTATTGCGGGTTATGGCCTAGCGATCATTGCCGGAGGCGATCGATCGATGGCTCGAGCGATCGATTGATCGTGTGATCGATCGGTGCTCGATATTCGGGCACGCGAGAATGGAGTCGAGACTCGGTGGTCGATGAAGGCTCCATCGGTCGGTGATGGTCATGATCGATCGGTGATGAAGGTTCCGTTGGACTTATCCAACGTGGATCTAGCCGTTGTCTCACGGCAACAGTGGCATCAGTCGACTGATGGTCCCGATCAGTCGACTGATAGACTTTTTCCAGCACAGGTTGAAGCTATATATGGAGCTTGTGATGGAGGAAAAACCAATCGATTTCTTGGACGTCTTGAGACGATTTCTTTGTGCAAATCGGGGTCTTGACCACGATTAAGCGATCAACAAGCAAGCAATCAAAGGCATTTGTAAAGTTGTTTTCTTTACTAGTTTTGCATTGTATTATTGTATATTGCTTGTATTTATATCTTATTGTTGTAAGATTACTTGTAAGGGGTTTCTCCACCTCCGACTTGTGTCGAAAAGGAGTATTTGTCATAAGTGAGTGCGTGTGCATCACTAGAGCTCGTAGAGCTCGATCCGTGGAGTAGGAACCGTGCGGTTCCGAACCACGTTAAATCTTCGTGTTATTGTGTTTGTGATTGTGTTTCGTTATTGTTATCATATATATATTCCGCTGTGCTAACGAAACTTGTAGACACGAACGCGATCGAATTACATCGTACGGGCAAAACGCTATTCACCCCCCTCTAGACGTTCCAATATTCCTAACAAGTGGTATCAGAGCCCGGGGCTCTTCTACGGACTAACCGCCGGGAGTTAAGACAAAAGGCTAGAGGGTGAAGATGGAATTCCAAGACAAGCTTGGATGGAATATCAACACTCCACCTCCATATGATCCAGAAGATTTTCCGACGTGGAGAGTAAGAATGGAAACATTCTTGATGATGAACATAGAGGATTGGTTCATCCTCGTTGAAGGCCTTGAACCCCCTAGGGATAAGAAGGGGAATGTCCTAAAATTGAAAAAGTGGACCCAAGAGCAACGCCAAAAGCTCAAGACCGAAGTTAAGGTAACGAAACTTTTGGAAGATTTAATCCCTAATGATGTTTTGTGCAAGCTAGGGGATTACATGTATGCCAAGGAGCTATGGAGAAAATTGGCAAGATTCCATGAGGAGAGTTCATCCTCAAGTGAAAGTGAGGAATCGGAAGTTGAGATGGAGTCAACTTCCGGATCGGAGAAAGAAAAAGTAGAAGAGGTGGAAGAAGCATCTACTTCTAGGATTAAGGAGGAGAGACCATCCTCTACACCGGAGCAACCTCAAGAAGAGCCTTAACATCCGATCAAGATGAGAAGCTCAAAATTCAACTCGGCACCTACCACCACCTAGGTAACTCAAACACTTTATTTTCAAATAAAAATCATATAATGTGCTTTGAGTGTAGGGAGTATGGGCATTACAAGAGCAAATGCCCAAAGAAGGTTAGAAAGCTTCTCACGCCCAAAGTCAACAAAAGTCAAAGGATATCGATTCCCCAAGTCAAAAGAGCAAGGAGCATATTATATGCTTCAAGTGCCATCAAAAGGAGCATTATAGAAGTCAATGCTCTAGGGGGAGGAAAAAGACCCAAGAAGAAGAATCACAAGTAGGGGAGCTAAGGCTAACCCTAAGGTACATTTTAATAATGCATCCTCTTTAGTTAATAGGCAAAAGCATGCTAAGGGTTTCAATTCTCTTGCTATTTATCATAAAGAGCATGTTAGAAATAACAAACATATTTGTTTAGGAGCTAAGAAGGTTCACCTTAGGAATAAGAAGAAATTTGGGACTAATGTCCCTAAAAATATCTTACCTAGGGAATCAATTAGGAAAATAGGAGAACATCTAGGCCTTAACCCTAAATGGACTAGGCATATATGCCTAGGAAATCCAATGCCCATGGTTTAAATCAAAATTCTAAAATTGGGCAATTAGAATTAGAGAACCAAGCCTTGAGGTCAAGGCTTGAGAAACTTGAAAAGACCCTAAATAAGATACAAAATCAATCTAAAGGGTCTAATGGTCAAACTCCTAGGTCAAGAAGTCGAAGTCAAAGTCAACATCTAGGACCTAAGAGTCAAAAGTCAACCAAGGGCAAGAATGGTTTGGGTCACAAACCTAAGTCCAAGATGACTTATCATAGTGTTCCATTTGACTATGGAACACTAACTAGGTCTAGAAAGACCAAAGTCAATAGGGAAGTCATCCCTAGAGTTGACCAAAGGGTATGCCTAGTGGCTAGGGTTTCTAGGAAACCTAGGGTGGTCACTAAGAAGGTTGCAAGGGGAGTTACCCCTAGAGTCAACCTAGGTAAGACCCAAATGACTAAGGCTAACAAGCCTAAGAAGGTCATTAGGAAGGTATCTAGGGAGGTTATCCCTAAGGAATACCTAATTAACCCTAGGAGCTCAAATCGTTTTTGGGTTCCTAAGAGCGTGATTGATTCACGCTAAGATGAATTTAGGGTGTGTCAACCTTGATTGGATGGGTAGTTAACTCAACCATGGCAAAGGTGGCATGTTAGGTCATTTTCAAGGTTATGGTTACCTTGGAAATACATTTGAGTCTTAATCCTAAAAGTTTTAGGATGTGTCAATATTACTTGAGAAGTTTGATAAAATGATCAAAATTGGCACAATTTAGGTTTAGAGGTTAGTGTATCATTTTGAGTTTTTGGCACACTTGGGAGAAAAAATAGAAATATGGTAAAATATAATTAATTATATGAAATGACAATTAATATTAAAATTTAGGTATTACTATACCTATATATTTTATATGTCATGCTTTGTTTGTCATATAACATGTCATGACATCATGCTTATTTTTAATCATTCTATATGTCATGTACATATTTAGGATTAAGGATTAAATGTCATGTGTTTTTAGATTTCATATTATGCCATGACATCATGATTATGAGCATGTGTTTATCTATATCATCTCTAATGCCATAATCACTCATGCATTTAAGATAATTTGATTGAAATTGATTTAAGGACAATGACATGACTTGGAGTCCCATTTATAAGGGAATCAAGTAGGGTTGCCTTAGAAAAATGCATGAAACCCTAGATAAAATGAACCAAAACCCACATCTCACATCCAATTGACATGTATGTGTATTTATACACCCTAGATACATGTGAGATGCTAGGATATGAGTTAAGTTCAAGGTGCATAGTTTTTGCATCTAGATGAACTAAAACTCATCTAATTTATGTGGATCATTGGGAAAGCTTGTGTACAAGTCATGTACATAGAGCCCAAGGAATATGATCAAAATAAGGTTTTGAAAACATTTTAAAATCATTTTGAAAAACCTTGGTGAAGTCTATCTTTTGATAGCAATCACCATTGATGAAGTTGATACAAAATAGGGCCAAAACATTGAAAATTTCAATGGTTTTGAGTTTTGTATCAAATTCACTATTTTATGGGTAAAATAATTTTTAAAATATTTTTCACCCATTGTATTGTCATAAGTATTATCGTATGAACTTTTGATTTTTCGATATCAGCGTATAATTATTTATGAATTTCAAAACTCGATTGATAAGAAATTGAAATTTGATTATCGATCATTCTAAGTGGCGGTCGGTGATGAAGTGTGATCGGGTGTAGTCATTGATACTGATTTGGGAAAACTAGGTTTGGTTAGCCGTGTTACCTGATTATAGTCCCTAATCACTCCTAACCTAGGATATGCTTTGGGAAGCATTATAAAGGGTGAAAATCCATTGGATATGGATTAGGAGAAGTATTTAGGGTTTGTATCAATTTTAAGGTGTTGGAAAGTTATGTTGAATTTCTAACCTTAATTTTGATGGTTTAGAGTTCTATTGGCTTAGGGACTTCCCAAGGACATTGTTGGTGCAATGGTCGAGGAGCAAGCCTTTAGGGGAGGTATCCATCTTGGGATGATGGATGTGTTTTCTCCTTGAAGAGGAGAAGTTATTGGGAGAATATGACATCAATTGGGAAATTGATGGGACTTTGAGAGACAATTTGGAAATTGGGAGAGTAAATGGGATTGTCTCTCTTAGTGATATTGGACTTATCACTAGGAAGATGGTAGGCATCCTAAGTATTTTTGGACCAAGGGGAGATTGTAAGATCTCGTTGGGACATGAGACATTGACTCCTTGGAGAAAAACCTTTTTGATGTTAGTCAAAGGGAGAGAATGTTTGGGGAGAACATTTGAGAGTATTTACCAATTTGGGATAATTGGTAAGATTTGAGTTAGTGTTCTAACTCGATAATTTATTTAGTTTTATCGAAACATCAAAAGGGGAGATTGTTGGTGCAATTCGGCCCAGTCACGATTGACGGGACTCGAGTTTGACTCAGTGATGTTTTGATGTTTCGACAAAATATATAACAATGTAATTGTCATGGAAAGTCAAGTCTTGAGTACTTGGCATGGAAAGTCAAGTGGGACACTTGGCAAGGAAAGATCAAGCATGGGTCTTGGCATGAAAAGTCAACATGGGTTGGCAAGGAAAGTCAAGCATGGTCTTGGCATGGAAAGTCAACATGGGTTGGCAAGAAAGTCAAGCTTGAGTCTTGGCACAAGCGAAGTCTTGGCGACATAAGTCAATGGTTGGCGGCGTAAAGTCAAGCGAGTCTTGGCGGTGGCGGTGTAGACACCGTTAGCATGACATAGCTGATGGAAGCACCTGAATGCTAGCGCGATGGATGAACAAGTCATGGATGACTTGGAGGGATCCGAGAGGCATGAGGCTGATGGAGTGGCTAGAAGGCTTAGGTCTAGGCTAAGGGTGGTCTAGCAAGTATGGGGGAACCATACTTGGGTTAAAACCTCATATTTGAGGTGTGCCCGATGACCGTGTCCATGTGGCGGTCATTGGACCGAGTCAACTAGGGTTCGATTGCGGGTTATAGCCTAGAAGTTGAATGCGGTGGGCGGTCGATCGATGGCTCGAGCGATCGGCCCGGTGTGTGATCGATTGGTGGTGCTCGATATTTCGCGAGAATGGAGTCGAGACTGATCGGTGAAGGCTCCATCGATCGCGATGGTCATCGGTCGACTGATGAAGGTTCTGTTGGACTTATCCAGCGTGGATCTAGCCGTTGTCTCACGACAACAGTGGCATCAATCGACTGATAGTCCCGATCAGTCGACTGATCGACTTTTTTCAGCACAGGTTGAAGCTATATATGGAGCTCGTGATGGAGGAAAAACCAATCGATTTCTTGGACGTCTTGAGGCGATTTGCTGTTGCAAATCAGGGTCTTCAACCACGATTCAAGCGATCAACAAGCAAGCAATCCAAAGGCATTTGTAAAGTTGTTTTCTTTACTAGTTTTGCATTGTATTATTGTATATTGCTTGTATTTATATCTTATTGTTGTAAGATTACTTGTAAGGGGTTTCTCCACCTCCGACTTGTGTCGAAAAGGAGTATTTGTCATAAGTGAGTGTGTGTGCATCACTAGAGCTCGTAGAGCTCGATCCGTGGAGTAGGAACCGTGCGGTTCCGAACCACGTTAAATCTTCGTGTTATTGTGTTTGTGATTGTGTTTCGTTATTGTTATCATATATATATTCCGCTGTGCTAACGAAACTTGTAGACATTAACGCGATCGAATTACATCGTACGGGCAAAACGCTATTCACCCCCCCTCTAGCCGTTCCAATATTCATAACATACGGAATGTTATTCCTACGAAGTTTTGTTAAATAGCCTCGGATAAAGCGTCTGAACCAAATCGTAACTAACTTATCCAGAACCTTGAATTGGACTTGGTGGAAGAAAAGCGGGAAATGACACGAGCGGAAGTATACAAGCAAAGAGTGCAGCGAGCCTTTAATAAGAAAGTAATGCCTCGAAGATTTCAAGAAGGGGATTGGATTTTGCGTAAAGTTAATCCCGCTAGAGACCCCGGAAAGCTAGCTCCAAACTGGGAAGGACCCTATAAAATAACTGCGTGGCGAAATTGATATTATCCTGGAAGATAACCATGGCATAGAGCTTCGACGACCTTGTAATGACATTCATTTAAAACTTTTTCACACTGTACGAGGAGTAGTAAATAGAAGAAGAGAAATTATTAGACTCTGAAGGTGTGTACTCCTTAACGTGATCGCGTTAATTAGATGTTAAGTACTCTCCAAATTTCATTAATGAGTTATTTACAAGAGCAATACAGATCGATTATCAATCATGAAGAAGAAAGAAAATGGAAAGGAAATTCCCGTCTCAAAACAAGATATCAATTACAGTTTAAATCGACGGAGGATAACGTCGAAAACCACCTCCCAATTTAAAGAAAATGAAGGATAAGTTGGAGGAGGTAATCCTTGGTTAGCATCTTTACAACCGCTTCATTAAATCCGTCCGATAAGTGGCGCGCAAAGAAGATGATGAGTCTCTCTGGCGGTTGGACGGCCAGTGGCTTCGCTCTCGACGACCTCTCGCATTTTCTTCTTGTTTCTTGAAGTTTTCGACGCGTCCACATAGCGTCACGACACCTCCATAATAGCATCGGCTAGGATGGAAACATCATCGGCTCGGGAACTTTGGTCTGCCGCATAGTGCGTCATCTCCACTACGTGTTTTGACGCATGAAGTGAAATCCTCCTTTGCTTGAGAATAAGATCCGTCCGAGCGAGTTCGATTCCAACCTCTGGAGAAGTCTCTTACTGCGTAGAGGCGTGAGCATGCGCCCGAATTTATGAGGATGAATTTTCTTGTACCTCCTTGCCTGGCGGTGCGGAGGTCCCCTATCTTATCCTGTGCTCGCGATTGAACACGAAGGCGGCGATGGCGTCGAATCTGTTGCTTCCCCTTGAGGAGCTCGCTACGCCCTTAGGCGTAGACGACATTCTTGAGCCGAGGAAGACTTCTTATCAAGAGGAGCAGTTGGACTTCCATTTGGGACGGGTGGTTACACTGGGCGTTGTTGTTCCCTTAACGCTGCAATGGTATCAGCATCCTTCTGAATTTGTTGGCGAGCCTCGGATAATTGCTCCTGGCACAGGTGCAATTGTTGCAACAGGAGCCATTCTCGATTTTGAGTATTCGCTAAATCTTTCCGTTGTTGTCGCTCCCATTCTTGAGCTTGAGCCCGATATTGATGGAGGGAGCGATCCAACTCTTGATGGTTGGTCAAGGCCTGCATGCCAGTTGTGAAAAAGAAATCGATTAGTAAGACAAAGCTAAAAGAGCTAATTGAAAAAACATATCAAATCCAGAGCATTGCGTAGGCTTTCCATGCGAGGAACCACTTCCTCTAAGTTCAAGATCCGAAGACTCCTGGGAGAAAAGGAAGAAGATGAGACAGATGATACTGAGGTGGGAAGTTCACTGGTGAGGGGGAGAAGGGGGATGATATTTGTGGGAGGAGAAGGGCTCTTCAGGCGATGAGTGGAGGGGGAAGTTTGCGGTAAGGGGATATCAATCGCCATGGGTTCGGAGGAAGAACGGTATTCAGGGGAGATAGAAGGCAGGGGTGAGCCAGCCTCTGTCGTCAGCTGACATGGAAGTGCATCCTCCCCGGGTTCATCCACAGGTTGCAGTGAAGGAGAAGGCGACTTCTGAATATTGGTGGCAGAGGGAGAAAAAGCATAAGAGCTAGGGTTTGTAAATGTCGGAGAAATCGAGGAAGAACTAATTGTCTCGATTTCCTCCGGGACGGAAGTAAACAGGGATGCAGGGGGAGGAGAAGAAGACGGACGAGATGAAGGAGGTGTAATGGTGATCGGGGAAAGTGAAGAAGAAGACAAAGCCGACGGCTGACTGGTTTTCTTTTTGCGATGTGGATAACGACCCGCTATTTCCTGGAAGAAGGTAGAATGCATTTTGAAGGTCTGAGAATAAAGAGAAATGACTGAAAAAAGGGATTAAGGCAACAGAGTATGGCGACGGAGGAACGAACAGACGGAGAAGGAGATGAAAAGGCAAGGGGAGGAAGATAGAAAAAGAAACGAAGACAAAAGGATCCCCTATAAAAGGGAGGAGAGTGGGCTTGTAATCATTATTGGGTTCATTCTCGTTGAAGGCCTTGAACCCCCTAGGGATAAGAAGAGGAATGTCCTAAAATTGAAAAAGTGGACCCAAGAGCAACGCCAAAAGCTCAAGACCGAAGTTAAGGTAACGAAACTTTTGGAAGATTTAATCCCTAATGATGTTTTGTGCAAGCTAGGGGATTACATGTATGCCAAGGAGCTATGGAGAAAATTGGCAAGATTCCATGAGGAGAGTTCATCCTCAAGTGAAAGTGAGGAATCGGAAGTTGAGATGGAGTCAACTTCCGGATCGGAGAAAGAAGAAGTAGAAGAGGTGGAAGAAGCATCTACTTCTAGGATTGAGGAGGAGAGACCATCCTCTACACCGGAGCAACCTCAAGAAGAGCCTTCAACATCCGATCAAGATGAGGAAGCTCAAAATTCAACTCCGGCACCTACCACCACCCTAGGTAACTCAAACACTTTATTTTCAAATAAAAATCATATAATGTACTTTGAGTGTAGGGAGTATGGGCATTACAAGAGCAAATGCCCAAAGAAGGTTAGGAAAGCTTCTCCGGCGCCCAAAAGTCAACAAAAGTCAAAGGATATCGATTCCCCAAGTCAAAAGAGCAAGGAGCATATTATATGCTTCAAGTGCCATCAAAAGGAGCATTATAGAAGTCAATGCTCTAGGGGGAGGAAAAAGACCCAAGAAGAAGAATCACAAGTAGGGGAGCTAAGGCTAACCCTAAGGTACATTTTAATAATGCATCCTCTTTAGTTAATAGGCAAAAGCATGCTAAGGGTTTCAATTCTCTTGCTATTTATCATAAAGAGCATGTTAGAAATAACAAACATATTTGTTTAGGAGCTAAGAAGGTTCACCTTAGGAATAAGAAGAAATTTGGGACTAATGTCCCTAAAAATATCTTACCTAGGGAATCAATTAGGAAAATAGGAGAACATCTAGGCCTTAACCCTAAATGGACTAGGCATATATGCCTAGGAAATCCAATGCCCATGGTTTAAATCAAAATTCTAAAATTGGGCAATTAGAATTAGAGAACCAAGTCTTGAGGTCAAGGCTTGAGAAACTTGAAAAGACCCTAAATAAGATACAAAATCAATCTAAAGGGTCTAATGGTCAAACTCCTAGGTCAAGAAGTCGAAGTCAAAGTCAACATCTAGGACCTAAGAGTCAAAAGTCAACCAAGGGCAAGAATGGTTTGGGTCACAAACCTAAGTCCAAGATGACTTATCATAGTGTTCCATTTGACTATTGAACACTAACTAGGTCTAGGAAGACCAAGGTCAATAGGGAAGTCATCCCTAGAGTTGACCAAAGGGTATGCCTAGTGGCTAGGGTTTCTAGGAAACCTAGGGTGGCCACTAAGAAGGTTGCAAGGGGAGTTACCCCTAGAGTCAACCTAGGTAAGACCCAAATGACCAAGGCTAACAAGCCTAGGAAGGTCGTTAGGAAGGTATCTAGGGAGGTTATCCCTAAGGAATACCTAATTAACCCTAGGAGCTCAAATCGTTTTTGGGTTCCTAAGAGCGTGATTGATTCACGCTAAGATGAATTTAGGGTGTGTCAACAATGATTGGATGGGTAGTTAACTCAACCATGGCAAAGGTGGCATGTTAGGTCATTTTCAAGGTTATGGTTACCTTGGAAATACATTTGAGTCTTAATCCTAAAAGTTTTAGGATGTGCCAATATTACTTGAGAAGTTTGATAAAATGATCAAAATTGACACAATTTAGGTTTAGAGGTTAGTGTGTCATTTTGAGTTTTTGGCACACTTGGGAGAAAAATAGAAATATGGCAAAATATAATTAATTATATGAAATGACAATTAATATTAAAATTTAGGTATTACTATACCTATATATTTTATATGTCATGCTTTGTTTGTCATATAACATGTCATGACATCATGCTTATTTTTAATCATTCTATATGTCATGTACATATTTAGGATTAAGGATTAAATGTCATGTGTTTTTAGATTTCATATTATGCCATGACATCATGATTATGAGCATGTGTTTATCTATATCATCTCTAATGTCATAATCACTCATGCATTTAAGATAATTTGATTGAAATTGATTTAAGGACAATGACATGACTTGGAGTCCCATTTATAAGGGAATCAAGTAGGGTTGCCTTAGAAAAATGCATGAAACCCTAGATAAAATGAATCAAAACCCACATCTCACATCCAATTGACATGTATGTGTATTTATACACCCTAGATACATGTGAGATGCTAGGATATGAGTTAAGTTCAAGGTGCATAGTTTTTGCATCTAGTTGAACCCAAACTCATATTAACCCAACATGTGGATCATTGGAAGAGCTTGTGTACAAGTCATGTACATTGAGCTCAAGAAATATGATCCAAAATAAGGTTTTGAAAACATTTTAAAATCATTTTGAAAAACCTTGGTGAAGTCTATCTTTTGATAGCAATCACCATTGATGAAGTTGATACAAAATAGGGCCAAAACATTGAAAATTTCAATGGTTTTGAGTTTGTATCAAATTCACTATTTTATCGGTAAAATAATTTTAAAATATATTTCACACATTGTATGTGTCATAAAATTATAATGCATGAACTTTCAGATTTTTCGATAAACGTATAATTATTTATGAATTTCCAAAACTCGATTCTGATAACTGAAATTCGAAAATTTGATTATCGATCAACCTACAGTGGCGGTGATCATGAGTGTGTGATCGTAGTAGAGAGTCGATCGCAAGTGATTTCGGGAAAACTAGGTTTGGTTAGCCCGTATTCAGCTACGGTTATGGTCCCTAATCACTCCTAACCCTAGGATATGCTTTGGGAGGCATTATAAAGGGTGAAAATCCATTGGATATGGATTAGGAGAAGTATTTAAGGTTTGTATCAATTTTAAGGTGTTGGAAAGTTCTATATTGAATTTCTAACCTTAATTTTGATGGTTTAGAGTTTCTATTGGCTTAGGGACTGCTCAAGGACATTGTTGGTGCAATGGTCAAGGGGGAGCAAGCCTTTAGGGGGAGGTATCCATCTTGGGATGATGGATGTGTTTTTCTCCTTGAAGAGGAGAAGTTATTGGGAGAATATGACATCAATTGGGAAATTGATGGGACTTTTGAGAGACCCAATTTGGAAATTGGGAGAGTAAATGAGATTGTCTCTCTTGAGTGATATGAGACTTATCACTAAGAAGATGGTAGACATCCTAGGTATTTTTGGACCAAAGGGGAGATTGTAAGATCTCATTGGGACATGAGACATTGACTTCCTTGGAGAAAAGACCTTTTTGATGTTAGTCAAAAAGGGAGAGAATGTTTGGGGGAGAACATTTGAAGAGTATTTACCAATTTGGGATAATTGGTAAAGAATTTAAGTTAGTGTTCTAACTCAATCATTTGTTTGGTTTTTGTCAAACATCAAAAAGGGGGAGATTGTTGGTGCATTCGGCCCAGGTCACGATTGACCAGGACTCGAGTTTGACTCGAGTGATGTTTTGATGTTCGACAAAAATATATGACAATGTAATTGTCAAGGAAAGTCCAAGCATGGGTCTTGGCAATGTAAAGTCCAACATGGGTTGGCAAGGAAAGTCCAAGCATGGTCTTGGCATGAAAAGTCCAACATGGGTTGGCAAGGAAAGTCCAAGCATGGTCTTGGCATGGAAAGTCCAACATGGGTTGGCAAGGGAAAGTCCAAGCTTGAGTCTTGGCATTTGAGAAGTCCAAGGGTTTGATATTGGCGGCGTAAAGTCCAAGCGATAGTCTTGGCAGCATAAGTCCAATGGTTGGCGGCGTAAAGTCCAAGCGGAGTCTTGGCGGCGTAAGTCCAATGTGTCTTGGCGGTGTAGACACCGTTAGCATGACATAGCCGACGGAAGCACCTGAAGGCTAGCGCGATGGATGAACAAGTCATGGATGACTCGAGGATTGAGGCGTGAGGCTGATGGAGGTGGCTAGAAGACTTAGGTCTAGGCTAAGGGTGATCTAGCAAGTATGGGGGAACCATACTTGGGTTAAAACCTCATGTTTGAGGTGTGTCAATCGACTGGTGTCATGTGGCAGTCGACTGGACCGAGTCAACTAGGGTTTGACTGCGGATTATGGCCTAGCGATTGTGCGGAGGTGGGCGATCGTGATGGCTCAGCGATCGGGATTGTGTGATCGATCGGTGGTGCTCGATATTCGAACGCGAGAATGGGTCGAGACTCGGGTCGAGTGAAGGCTCCATCGATCGACGATGGTCATGATCGATCGGTGATGAAATTCATTGGACTTATCCAACGTGGAACTAGCCGTTGTCTCACGACAACAGTGGCATCAGTCGACTGATGGTCCCGATCAGTCGACTGATAGACTTTTTCCAGCACAGGTTGAAGCTAGATATGGAGCTCGTGATGGAGGAAAAAGCAATCGATTTCTTGGACGTCTTGAGGCGATTTCTTTATTTGTGCAAATCAGTCTTCAACCACGATTCAGCGATCGTATCAACAAGCAAGCAATCCAAAGGCATTTGTAAAGTTGTTTTCTTTACTAGTTTTGCATTGTATTATTGTATATTGCTTGTATTTATATCTTATTGTTGTAAGATTACTTGTAAGGGGTTTCTCCACCTCCGACTTGTGTCGAAAAGGAGTATTTGTCATAAGTGAGTGTGTGTGCATCACTAGAGCTCGTAGAGCTCGATCCGTGGAGTATGAACCGTGCGGTTCCGAACCACGTTAAATCTTCGTGTTATTGTGTTTGTGATTGTGTTTCGTTATTGTTATCATATATATATTCCGCTGTGCTAACGAAACTTGTAGACATTAACGCGATCGAATTACATCGTACGGGCAAAACGCTATTCACCCCCCCTCTAGCCGTTCCAATATTCCTAACATACGGGACGGAAGCTGTTATTCCGGTCGAAGTTTTGTTAAATAGCGCTCGGATAAAGGCGTACGAACCAAATCAGAACTAACTTATCCGAAGCACTGAATTGGACTTGGTGGAAGAAAAGCGGGAAATGACATGGAGGCGAGCGGAAGTCTACAAGCAAAGAGTGCAGCGAGCCTTTAATAAGAAAGTAATGCCTCGAAGATTTCAAGAAGGGGATTGGATTTTGCGTAAAGTTAATCCCGCTAGAGACCCCGGAAAGCTAGCTCCAAACTGGGAAGGACCCTATAAAATAACGCGCTGCGTAGCAGGGTCAGCATATTATCTGGAAGATAACCAAGGCAAAGAGCTTCCACGACCTTGGAATGTCATTCATTTAAAACTTTTTCACACTGTATGAGGAGTAGAAAATAGAAGAAGAGAAATTATGAGACTCTGAAGGAGTGTACTCCTTAACGTGATCGCGTTAATTAGATGTTAAGTACTCTCCAAATTTCATTAATGAGTTATTTACAAGAGCAATACGGTACTGATTATCAATCATGAAGAAGAGAAAGAAAATGGAAAGGAAATTCCCGTCTCAAAACAAGATATCGAATTACAGTTTAAATCGATCGGGAGGATAACGTCGAAAACCAGCCTCCCAATTTAAAGAAAATGAAGGATAAGTTGGAGGAGGTAATCCTTGGTTAGCATACTGCCGAACCGCTTCATTAAATCCGTCCTGATAAGTGGCGCGCAGCAAAATGATGAGTCTCTCCTGGCGGTTCGGACGGTCAGGGCTTCGCTCTCGATGCAGCCTCTCGCATTTTTCTTGTTGCTCTTGAAGTTTTCGACGCACGTCCACATAGCGTCACGACACCTCCATAATAGCATCGGCTAGGATGGAAACATCATCGGCTCGGGAACTTTGGTCCTGCTGCACAAGGTGCGTCATCTCCACCATGTTTTGACGCATAGAAGCTGAAATCCCCTCCACTGCTTCAGAATAAGATCTGGTCCGGGCGAGTTCAGTGCCCAGCCTCTGGAGAGAAGTCTCTTGCCTGCGTAGACGGGCGTGAGCATGCGCCCTGGAATTTATGAGGGATGAGTTTTCTTGTACCTCCTTGCACAAGCGGGTGCGGAGGTCCCCTATCTTATCCTGTGCTCGCCGGTATTGAACCTGAAGGTGAGCGATGGCGTCAGAATCCTGTTGCTTCCCCTTGAGGAGCTCTGCTACCTGCCCTTAGAGACGTATTAATTCTTGAGCCGAGGAAGACTTCTTATCAAGAGGAGCCAGTTGGACTTCCTGGGACGGTGGTCGCACACCGACGTTATTGTTCCTTAACGCCGCAATGGTATCGGCATCCTTCGAATTTGTTGGCGAGCCTCGGATAATTGCTCCCGCAGTGCAATTGCAACAGGAGCCATTCTCGATTTTGAGTATTCGCTAAATCTTTCCGTTGTTGTCGCTCCCATTCTTGAGCTTGAGCCCGATATTGATGGAGGGAGCGATCCAACTCTTGATGGTTGGTCAAGGCCTGCATGCCAGTTGTGAAAAAGAAATCGGTTAGTAAGACAAAGCTAAAAGAGCTAATTGAAAAAACATATCAAATCCAGAGCATTGCGTAGGCTTTCCATGCGAGGAACCACTTCCTCTAAGTTCAGGATCCGAAGACTCCTGGGAGAAAAGGAAGAAGATGGGACAGATGATACTGAGGTGGGAAGTTCACCGTGAGGGGAGAAGGGGGATGATATTTGTGGGAGGAGAAGGGCTCTTCAGGCGATGAGTGGAGGGGGAAGTTTGCGGTAAGGGGATATCAATCGCCATGGGTTCGGAGGAAGAACGGTATTCAGGGGAGATAGAAGGCAGGGGTGAGCCAGCCTCTGTCGTCAGCTGACATGGAAGTGCATCCTCCCCGGGTTCATCCACAGGTTGCAGTGAAGGAGAAGGCGACTTCTGAATATTGGTGGCAGAGGGAGAAAAAGCATAAGAGCTAGGGTTTGTAAATGTCGGAGAAATCGAGGAAGAACTAATTGTCTCGATTTCCTCCGGGACGGAAGTAAACAGGGATGCAGGGGGAGGAGAAGAAGACGGACGAGATGAAGGAGGTGTAATGGTGATCGAGGAAAGTGAAGAAGAAGACAAAGTCGACGGCTGACTGGTTTTCTTTTTGCGATGTGGATAACGACCCGCTATTTCCTGGAAGAAGGTAGAATGCATTTTGAAGGTCTGAGAATAAAGAGAAAGGACTGAAAAAAGGGATTAAGGCAACAGAGTAAGAGGCGAGATGAAAAGGCAAGGGGAGGAAGATAGAAAAAGAAACGAAGACAAAAGGATCCCCTATAAAAGGGAGGAGAGTGGGCTTGTAATTATTATTGGGCTCCTCGTCTGTGGTAAAGGAGGTCCCAAGTGAAAAGGAAAAAAGGGTTATTCTTTCTAAATAACTCAGTATGTACTAAAGCTTTCATTTGCATAAGAAGGGGCGGATATAGGCGTTCCCCTTCAGAAGACAAGCACAAAAGAGAGATGATATGAAAACGTTGTCTCCTTTACGTTGATGGCTTCTGAGCCATATATTATATAGACAAAATTTCTATCCCCGCGAAGCGGAAGATATCCCCGTGTGGTGGCGGAACGGAAGAACCGAAATCCCTCGGCTATATATTATATGCAAAATTTCTATCCCCGTGTGGTGGCGGAACGGAAGAACCGAAATTCCTCGGTTATATATTATATAGACAAAATTTCTATCCCCGCAAAGCGGAAGATATCCTCGTGTGGTGGCGGAACGGAAGAACCGAAATTCCTCCGTTATATATTATATAGACAAAATTTCTATCCCCGCGAAGCGGAAGATATCCCCGTGTGGTGGCGGAACGGAAGAGTCGAAATTCCTCGGTTATATATTATATATATACAAAATTTCTATCCAAGATATCCCCGTGTGGTGGCGCGGAGCGGAACCAAAATCCTCGATTATATATTATATACAAAATTTCTATCCTCATGGAAGATATCCCCAGTGTAGTGGCGGAGCGGAAGAACCAAATTCCTCTTATATATTATATGCAAAATTTCTATCCGCAAGATATCCCGTGTGGTGGCGGAAGAAGAACCAAATTCCTCGGTTATATATTATGTATACCAAATTTCTATCCATGGCAAGATATCCCGTGTGGTGGGCGGAAGAAGAACCGAAATTCCTCGGTTATATATTATGTATACAAAATTTCTATCCCCGCGAAGCGGAAGAAATCCCCGTGTGGTGGCGAAACGGAAGAACCGAAATTCATTCGGTTATACTCAAAAATTTTATCCCCGCGAAGCGAAAGATATCCCCGTGTGATGGCGGAATGGAGGAGCTGAGATTTCCTCAGTTATATATTACCTTTTGTCCCCGTAAAGGGGGAGAAGTTGAAGTCCTTGTTTAACTTTATATTGTTTTATTCTTGCAAAATAGCAGAGTCAATTTATTTAATGGTTCTATATACCAAGCAGAGTAAAAAGGCGGAAAAGCCGAAATATGCCTCAGTTATATGTAAATCTATGTGAATACGAAAGAAGTAAAGCGTGACACAATTCCGAAGATACTGGAGAAAGAAGATAAACTAGGAAAGTTCATTGATGCGAAAGAATTACATATTTTGAGTCATTTACAAGGGAAAATAACAAACAAAAACCCTTATACATCTTGAGTATTACAGTTCTTTGTTGGGAGGAACGGAGGGAGCTCCCTTGTATGGTTGAGGTTGGCACAATAGTTGCCGCTGGTAAGACTGCTGCAGGAAGATCTGTTTGACCAATTCCTTTTGGGACCCGACCAGTTGTTGGCATAGGGAGCGATTACTGGCGGAAGTTTCCTTCACTGTCTTGTGTACTTCACTTGCTCCTCCGGACTAGCTATGTATCGATCATTTATCTATCTTCGTAAGGAGAGGAAATCGCCATGTTCGAGATATTCTCATCCATGGCAAATAAAGAGAAAAGGAATGGATGGAAGTTATCAGGTATGGGTCGGGGACTTTTATAGCGACGAAGGGGAAAAGTGCATTTATTGGTAGAAGAAATAGGGACCATAAATGTCAGTAAAGAAGAGGAAACGTGGGGGCAGTAGTAGGAAGGTCGACGGGACTATAACTGTAATTAAGAGGGTCCGAATCCCCGGGCGATGGCAGAAGAAGACATGTTCGGACCAGATTACCGTCCTTTTGAAGACAGAAACCTTCTACGAGAAAAAGACAAAAGTAAATATCAAGTTCCCTCCCTCGTTTTTATTGATATATTTGAAATGATTACATTAATTTGATTTATACAGATTTCGTCTGATTACTCCTAACAGACGAGGCGGGAGAGGTCTCTTTGGGGCGAGAAGGCGTCAAGACGACCTTGAAGCGTTCGCCTTGGGACGGAGGAGGAACTGATGGACCTTCATCGAACGAAGAAGGATGAGCTTCCGCCGGGGGGACTGGGATGAAAGCCAGCGCTGGTGGAAGTGGAGGGAGTCTCGCAGACGGGTCTCCTGTATACTCCAAAGTGAAGGGAGGATTCCACACTCTATTGCGGAAGGAAGGGAAGGGAGCACGAAAGGACCTCCCTATAGGAGGGGTTGGAGTTGGAGTGTGAGGTGGAAAAGGAAGAGGACGAAAAGCGGAAGTGGCAGTTGAGCGGGTCTTTGAATCTTCAGTGTCTTCAGAAACCCAGTCCTACAGCTCGAAAGATTCTGAAGTTGAAGAAATTTCGATGGGGTGCCCCTCTGAAGCCATGATAGTGAGATATGAGAAGGGAGACATGGAGGGCAATGATTTATAATGGAAGAAAAGAGACGGCAGAAGTTCTTGGGAAGGTGAAGAAGACGAAAAGATTGATGCAGTCTCCGAAGCGGCAAAAGGAATGGGGAAAACCAATAGGCAAGAGTCACTTAAAGCAAGTCTCCGAACCAAAATCGGGACGGATGTGAATAATATCAAGCAAGATACTTCAAGCGGATTCCCGAATCGAAATTGGGGCGGAGGTGAATAATGTTATTCAAGATTTTTCCAATAAGCCCGAACCAACAAGGTGATTGCGCCATATGATACGGGAAAAGAGATAACGGTATAAAAAGGGAGGAGTTTAAAATTGGTTCAAAATTCTTGATCCGTCAAGAAACATGACAAGACAATGATAATTAAACATATGGACAAATTCCTCATTCAGAAGCAAAAGAAAGGCTAGTGACAAAATTACCAAAAAGGAAAATAGTAGAAATTACAACTCAAAAAGTTCGGTTGGACACTTAGCTAGCGCCTCCGTAGGATCTAAATAGCTGATGTCCGTACCAGGAGGCGGGTATCCTTGTTCGGCGTTTTGAGCCGAGGACCCCTCAAAGCCTAGTATAAATAAGTCTACCCCCTTCTTGACATAGCGTCCCTTGAGGTCGGCTTCTTGCTCCTTCAGTTGGTCCTGATATCGAACCACCTGAGCTTGACTTTCTGCCAATTCAGCCGCCAAAGCATCTCTTTCTGGTGCCTTTATATTTCGAGGTTGAAAGAGCTTCTAGGTACTCCTGGTGGAGGGTAGACTGTTGCTGAGCCACCGACGATAAGGTGTGAGAAAGAGCTGCCACCATAGAGGAAAGCTCCTGGCATTTCTCTGTACAGGATTCCTTGGTGGTTTCCCATGCTCGACGTTCCAATTCAAGCCGGTGTCGCTCTTCTTTGAAGGCCGTATAATAGTGGTCGAGAGTCGCACTGCCTTGGTCATAGCATCCCAAAGAGATCCCTTATACTCCCAGTTCACAGGTCGCGTCTACATTGCATTATTTGGATCGCAAAAGAGGTTATTCAAGTTCTTCATTTTTCGTTGCAGCTCCTCTTCTCGCCCGGACCGGGCTAGTTGCATCATGGCATCTTCAGATCGCCCCTAAAGTCCGCTTCCTTGGCCTCTTGCTCGTTTAACCGCCGAGCAGCTCTTTTTTTGTGATCTGGCGAAGTGGCGAGTTTCACACTAGATTGAATTGGGCAGTAGAACCACCATGTTGTTATGTTGGGTGGAGGCCTAAATGGAAGGAAAAGTTATCAGATATATCGGCATATAGAGATACTCATAATGAAGAGGAGGAAAAGAAAGAGTAGATACCTCACAGCAGTTTGCTCACTTGTTCACATGGGCCTTGTATGAATGATTGAAGAATTTCACCTCAGAGTGCAGATCTTGGAGAGATCCCAGCGTGGCCCTCGGAGGAACAAGAAGGAAGGATCCTCCCTTGAGGAGGAGGATGGGGGTCGATATCTGACGAAGGGGGTAGGAGCAACTCTTGAGTCGGAAGGTATAGGAGCTTGGAGGGATTACATGAGAAGGTAGGGGTGAATTTTGTGCGGATGGGGAGGAATGAAGAAATTGGGAGGAGAATCCCTCCTTGGGAGATGAAGAAGGGACAGGAGGTACCGCCTCCCTTCTTGGCTCATAAATGGTTAGGGGTTGAGACCCCAGGTGGAAGATAAGGGAAGAAGAGCCGATGAACTTGAGGCTCCTTTCTTGATGAGCCGCACTTTTCCGGGGATGACGAGGCCAGACTTGCCTCTTTTAGTCGATGTTTTCTTCTTCTTGGCCGCCTCGATCGCCTCCCCTTCCACCAAAGTCTTCTGCATTAGATTATCTGCAAGGTACACTAATAAGAAAAATGAATAACCTAGAAAAGAAGTCATATTGCAGGGTAAGTATCACCCTACCTCACAACAATGAAGTAAATCAAAGGTAGAGGGAGACAATCCAAAGTGGCTTAAAAGAGGAGTTTCTATTCGATGGTTTGAGCAGTAATGTAACTCTCCTAATACTCTATACACTTCCGGGAAGGGGCATTTGATCTTCATTTCCCGGAAGGGAGTCAATTCAGGAAGGGCTACCTTCCATGTATCAGAATAGGACAGAGACTCGGGAAGCTGTACAAAGAAATACAATTCTTCCCAACCCTTGTGGGAAGTGGGTAGGTTAACCAAGAATTGGCAGTCTGAACGACTAGATAGATAGAAGAGACCTGCCTTAGAAGATTTTAGTTGGAAGAAGCAATGGAATATTTCAGGGGTTAAAGAAAGGTTCAAGTGTTAGAATACTATGTGAGCTCCCGATAAAATTCGAAAGGAGTTGGGGGTGAATTGGTTCAGGGGTAGTCCATAGAAGTTTAGAAGCTCCAAATAGACCGATGGTACCGGCAAGGATAGGCCGTTAAGAAATTGTTTGGAGAAAAAGCATGTCGCCTGAGGAAGGATTATGAGGCCGATCTGTATCGTGAAACAAAGATTTTATAGAGGAGTCTATGTAGTTGTTCTTAATATTAAAGAAATAATGGTTACAATCTAACTGGGTTATGGTATGTTCATACCGGGCGGGTGAAGAGATGGTCCTAGGAGCCATGGGTGCGAACAAAGCAGAGCACTTACTCGGAGGTTAAGGAAGAATCGTGTGGGGAAAGGAAGGACTGAGTCGCCGAAACGCCGCCGGTGAAAATCAGGGAAGGAGAAGAACATGCTGGATTGTTAAGCACACTAAACGATACCTAAAAAGAGAAGGCAGGGGTTTATATAGAATTTTCCGTGACGATTCAACTACACAAAAGGAGAAGAAGAAGCGGAGCCCATAAGCCCATCGGGCCTCCTTAAGTATACCTAAGGGAGGTATAAGGGAACGGATGGATCTAAGTTGAGAAATGAAGAGTAGGTCAGAAACTTCATGTACATTTGGAAAGTCGTTTATAACTTCTTGACTATTTTTCTGGGTTGACTAACGATATCACTGTACCTTTTCTACATAATCCCCAATAGAAGGGTTAGTGGGGCCCATGATCCGAGCCAAAATATTCCTGATGAAGGGAGAAAAGGAAGCATTAGTCCGGCGCAAATATCGGAGGCTATTGGTCCGGCGCAAATATCGTGAGGCCATCGTACGGGAGAATATCGAAAACAATCGCACGGGAGAGTTAGCGGCAATTGTACAAAGAAAGAAGAGATGTAAGACACTTCACCAAAGAGTGGAGCAAGAATTAGTTCAAAGAAGATAATTCCGTGCGTGGATGGATAGAGGGTCGACTTAGCTTGATCGATACTGGTTATACTGAAGGAAGTCCGCAGTGCGGGAAAAGGGAATTGGTTCAGTTGATGAGGAATCCTAGGGCTAGGGCACCCGTGGGCTATAGACCTAAGCTAGCTTCACTCAACGCGGAGGGTCGAGGGAAATATTCTAACCTAGTTTCAAAAGTAGAGGAAAAGGTGTTAGGCAGCCACCGGGAGGCCTCACGCTAATATTCCAAGGAGTCTTCACCCTATATATCCGTAATGCACTATTCTCCAGGTGAAGGTGGTGGTCACGTGTACGATGGAGATAACTCACGACGTTACGATGAAGGAAAGGGGAAGATAAAAGGGAGGAAGCGAGGAGGAAGAAAAGATCCGCAATTATTCCCACCCAACAAGAGAGAAGGGGACGCAGGAGAAGAAGGAGAGCGACAACTGCCTCGCCGGAGAAGGACGGAGATCTGTCGATTGTTACATCTCTTGTATTTTTCTCGTTTTGTGATATCACTGTAAGAGGTCTTTCTCCTCCACCTTCGGAAACTTGCTTTCCGTAAAGGAGGACCTTCATAGTGAAGGTGCTTAGGCACTGCATCCGGTGAGAAAAGCTCACCTCCGTGGAGTAAGAATCCTTATTCCGAACCACGTTACATCTTGTGTTTGAGTCTCGAGTGCTGACGTGGGTTTCTTGTGTTTCATCTGCTTCATCTTCTTATTCTCTACTGACTGCGGCCTGTGAAAACCCTCTGAGATCTCCCTCAGTGCTTCACTGCATTGAAAAAGGAGTGAACAGATTTTACCCGTCCCGCATCAATCTTACAGAGTCCAATTCATATAGTTTGAATGAACAAAACACAAATCATGGGTGATCCTACTCGAATGAACTTTCTAGTTTGTAGAAATCATAACAAGTATCCACGTATAGATCGGTTTCCTTGTGGATCGTATGAGCACAAAATCAGCGTCACTAATCTTACCAAGTATAATTTGAAGGGCAAACCGACAGTTCTTGGAATTTTGACGAACGAGGACAGAGTGAAACTTTTGTTGGTGCAGTGAGACACAAAAGTTAAGTCTATTTTGTTTTCTCACGAGCTGAATCGAGTGTGCAGAAGATTGATATAGCTGGAGCTGAAGGCTAGCGACACCCGGAGGAAGCCGCGGTGGTCGGGCGATACTCGAGTTACTTCGGAGGGAGCCGAAGGAATCGAGTGGAAGGCCGGAAGCAAAAGCGACACGTAAGTATCGAGGTAAGCTCGTGTGTGCGAGAGTAAGTAAGGTCGTATCCTCTTTACGGGGATGATCTTAAGCGTAGATCCGACCAAAGACATCTTATAGATGGTCTAGGTCGAGATCGGATGGTCGACGACCATCGAAATTATGTTTTTATTGAGCTAACTTTGACTGGCAGCAAGCATCACCGACCGCTACTGAGGACTCGATCGCTGCGGTATCACCGATCGCCGGTCATCAATCGACCGATGTCGCCATCACCGATCGATGATGGCCATCACCGATCGATGGTCAATGATCGATTCGAGGAGTCAAGGCTTATCACTCCACCTCAAAGCGGTTTGGTGTCCATTTGTGATTGGTCAAGACCCACTCAAAAGGGGCTCAAAGGCTATAAAAGGAGGGCCAAACCTAGGGTTTTGACAACAATTCTAAGCTTCCAAAAAGTCTCCGCAAAGCTACCACAACAACGCGGCTTCTTCTTCTCCGACGCCTAGGTTTCATTTAGACGCTTGCTTTAATTTTAGTGTCGCTGCTCATTTACATTCTTCAAGCTATTTTTCTATCGTAACGAGGAGAGGGGAGGTCCTCTACCTCAAGTTTTTTGTATCGATTAACTCCTACCTCCAACGAGGAGGAGTTTGTTTAGTGATTTGCCCTCCGGCGTGGTCAAGGACCATTAGGGCCTTGGAGTAGTAGCCTTCGCCACGAACCAAGTAAATATCTTGTTTCTATTGTCTCCTTTACTTTTTGTTTTGCTTATCTTTCCTGTATATTTGTCTTGAAACGTAATTCAAAAGTTTTTCTTTCGCTATTCACCCCCTCTAGCGAACCGCATTGATCCAACAATTGGTATCGAGTCGGGCGCTTAGATTTGGTGAAACCACCAATCTAACTTTTTCACAGATTTGTTTTTCGCTCGCTTAAATTTTTCTCCTCAAGACTACTAATCCAAGACGAAGTCTTGGTACTCTTCGCTTGATTTTGTTTTGCAAGTATTCGCTTTTGGAGTAGCCGACTCAAACGGGCATAACTTTTCGCATAAGTTGACCTACGACACGGTCCTACCTACCAAATCAAGCTCTCACAGAGATCTACACTTCTTACGGGGTTTACCCCCGTAACAAGCTATTTTCATCCTCAAAAACGACGCTTTAGTAGCCTTCGGGACATCAAGGTTGTGAGTACTTACTTTTATTTAGTTTCTTATTTCTTTCGCTTAACTTTCTATTTTCGCTTATTTCTTTTATTTCTCAAGACTACTAATCCAAGACGCAAGTCTTGGTACTTTCGTGTTTTGTTGTTGCTAGGTTTTCATTTTAGTCTCCTTGTCTTTTTGTTCTAATAGCCCATCTCGAGGGTTTTAGCACGTCCGACCTCCGCTTTACAACGGAGATGATTTCCATCGAAAGGTCTGATGGAATGCTTTCTCAAAACCCAAATCGAGATGTGGATCATAATTCAAACGGTTTCACACTTCCACCAATGAAGTGGGTGACTGGATTATGATCAATGGACCGGTTGCAACAAAACGACAAGTCAAGCCGACGCCAAGGCATACACAAATCCTCCAATGTGACCTATCCAAGGAGGAGCTAAATCGCGTCGGCCCCTTCATAAGCGCAAAGGATCTTTGGACAAAACTAATCGAGTTACGAAGGATCGGATCAAGCTAAGGTTTTCAAAAGTGATTTTTTATTCAATAAATTGTACACACTAAAAATGCAGGAACACGAGTCCGCGACGCAACTACACGCCCGTGTCCAAGACATAGTCAACAACCTACACGCAATCGGGCAATAGGTCGAAAACCGCGACCTTATTGGGTATGTCCTAAACTCTTTTCGAGGACTACCTTATGGGCATCCATGGTTGATGCCTATAAGGTCTCAAGGACCTTTCTAAAATTAGGTTAGATGAACTCTTTTCGGATTTGAATTACATGAACAATCCAACTCGGAACAGAGAGAGTATAGCCTTGTTTGCGAGTTCAAAGAAGAAGAAAATGCAAGCAAGCCACCACCACCCGAGGAGGAAGATGAGTCAGAAGAAGAAGTTGACCGAGTTGGTTGCCGAACTAATGAACCTAGCTCGAAGGATAGCCAAGGTACGAAAGCGAACCACGACTCGACCCAACCAAGGTAAATCTAAAAGTTCTAACATTAGGTATTATGAGTGTAAGCGAGGTTTGGACACATCAAGTCCGAGTGCCCCAAGCTCAACCACCAAGCACCTAAGCACAAGAAGGCCCTCACGCGACATGGGAAGAAGCGTCATCCGAAGAAGGCGAAGACCACGTCTTCATGGCGAAATCGATTAGGTCGGACACGGCCAGAACTTGAGTCGAACACGAGGATGACTCGGGACTCTGAAGCTACCTTCAAGTCAAGCCACGGATCGCATCAGGTTCAAAAGATACCCTTAAGGTGAGTCGAGCTTTATTTAATACTTTACATAATACGGTTAGGTTTTTGTCTAGGAAGTTAGCTAAGTCGAGTCCAAGGTCGAGACCCTTGTTGAGGAGGTTAAACTCCTCAAACACGAGGTCTCCTAACCTCTTCGACTAGTCGAGTTCAAGAGAAGGACTCAACTCGGGTTGAAAAGCTCGAAGTTGAGAACTCTCTCTTGAAAAGTCAATCGAAGATCTTAGGAACACGTTGGAAAGGTTCGCCGGGATCCAAAGGACTTGACCTCCTACTTGGATCTCAAAGGGTCGTGTACAACAAAAATTTGGACTAGGGTTTAACTCAAAGCGACTAATAGGTCGTATATGTCGATCGTAAGTCGACATAAAAAATGTCAAGCATGGGTCCCTAAGACCACTTTGATTTCAACTCTAGATCTAACTCGTCTTTGGGTTCCCAAGGACCAAATCCACTATGTGGATAGACCGAACCGATTCAACGGTCTAGGGGGAGCCAGTACAAAATATGTTTGTGCTTTAACTTAGAAATTGCATGTTTTAACTTAGAAAGTTTGTGCTTTAACTTAGAAATTGCATGTTTTAACTTAGAAAGTTTGTGCTTTAAAACTTGTGAACTCTCTTAGAACACGTACATAACCAACTAAAATTCTTCGAAAAGATTGAGCCTCGGGGAGCCTCTTTTCAAAAACATAACCAACTAAAATTCTTCGAAAAGATTGAGCCTCGGGGAGCCTCTTTTCAAAAATAACTAGTTATACGAGGAAATAATTTTAGGTGAGTCAAGTCATCATTTTCTTGAAAATGGCTTTGTCTAAGGAAGTGGTCGATGATCCGATAAAAGAAGGCCCCTGTGCCTCGCCACGACCTGGAAGCCATGATCTTGAAAAGGTAAACTTGACAAGCCTAGGGTTAAATCCAAATCTAACATAGAATTACTTGAACCTAAATCCACTCAATCAACTTAATTGAAAGTCATCTCAAAAAAACACATAAGTATAACATGCTTGATCATATAGACTCCGGTGAGATGACCTAGGGTTAACAACTTACAACCAATTTTCTTAACAAAAAATCTAACATCCAATCCAACCACCTTGTGTGTAGGATCAATGGATGTTGGACGTGATTACTCAGACACATGGCCAGGATCGACTCAAATTCGAAGCGATTCAAGCGACAAGGATCGGTAGCCTTTGGGAATAGCGGCAAGCTCAAAATCATCGGATCGGTGATATCGAGCTTAACCAATTTTGTTATTAAAATGTATTACTTGTAGAAATTTTGAATATAACTTACTTAGTGTAAGCCAATTGTGTGATAATAACTATAAGGTCGTATTTTTAGAAAATGAATGTGTAATTAAAACAAATAAAACAGCTAAAACAATACTCAAAGGAACTAGGACAAATAACATTTATACAATTAACTTAATCAAATCCTCAAACAAATGTTTTATGACACGGCAAGAGGAATCATGGTTGTGTACACCGACGACTCGGTCACTCTTTTCGCACCCAAGACTCGTCCACAAGATGAGTCGAGTGAAATAGTCAGAGGCTTACCCAACCTCAACAATTTGGTTAATAAAATCTGTAATGCTTGTCGACAAGGAAAACAACCTAGGACACAACACAAGTTAACTAACCAAGAACGAACCTCAAGTGTACTTGAGCTCCTGCATATGGATCTATTCGATTCACATGGGCCAAGTCACTCAATAGAAGTCAATATTGCTTAGTCATAATTGGCGACTACTCGAGTTTACAGGTTAGGTTCATCGAACATAAAAATGATACCTAGATCGATTAATCAATCTATTCAAATTAATCGAGAATCAAAAAGACCTTAAGGTTAAAAGACTTAGAAGCGATCATGGTGGTGAATTGAAAATCAAGGTTCACCGACTTACCTAAGCGGATACCACCATGAATTCTCTTGCCCTAGGACCCCTCGGAAATGGCCTAGTGGAGCGGAAAAACCGAACTCTACAAGAAGCCGCTAGGACCATGTTGAGCGAATCGACCTACGAGGTTTTGGCGGCGGTTAGCACGGACTTGCTATGTCAAATAGGATCCTTATGGTAAGAGGCACCTTAAGACCTCGTCTGAGATTTATCACGATAAAATACCTAACATCAAGTACTTTAGGGTATTTGGGTGTAAGGTACATATCCTAAACACTAAGGATTACCTAGGAAATTTACATCCAAAACCACGGACCGAATCTTTCTAGGATACTCGACTACAAGTAGAGCTTATAGAGTATATAACCACGACACCCTTAGAGTCGAGAGACTATCAATGTAGTATTCGATGAAGGACATGAACCTCTGAAACCCCAAGACCCCAAGGCGATTCATACTAGACCTTACTCGTCTCAGGAGATCAGGTCTAGTGTTAATCCATCTAACCTAAGTCACCTTGTCACTCTATTGATCAAGTGATAGATGACTCCAAACTAGCCAAGTCACCCATTGATCAAGCATTAGGTGACACAAACCCAACCCAATCTAGGACTCAGACTAACCACCCTATCAATCAAGTAATAGGAGATCCTAATCTAGGAGTTCGAACTAGAGCATCCTATAGGAACCTTAGTCAAATTTCCTTAATTTCAAAGATAGAACCCAAATCAATTGAACAAGCTCTTCTTGATCCCGATTGGATTATTGCAATGCAAGAAGAGCTAGCTCAATTTACTAGGAATGAAGTGTGGGAATTAGTACCACCACCTAAAGACAAAACGATAATTGGAACAAGGTGGGTGTTTCAAAATAAGCTTGATGATAAAGGTGAAGTAGTTAGAAACAAGGCTAGGTTAGTCGCCAAAGGGTTTAGTCAAGTCGAAGGCTTAGATTACGACGAAACCTATGCCCCAGTAGCTAGACTCGAATTCATTCGAATGTTGCTAGCTTATGCCGCACATCGAGGATTTAAGCTGTTTCAAATGGATGTTAAGTCGGCATTCCTAAATGGATACATTAAAGAAGAAGTTTATGTTAACCAACCCCCCGGATTCGAAAATCTAGATAAACCCGACCATGTTCTAAAACTTAAGAAAGCTCTCTATGGACTTAAACAAGCTCCTCGAGCTTGGTACGAGAGACTTTAAATCCATCTTAAGTCAAAAGGGTTTAACCAAGGCTTAGTTGACCCAACTCTCTTTGTAGAAACCTTAGGTAAAGAAATATTCATAGCTTAAATTTACGTAGACGATATAATTTTTGGAACCTCTAACTCAGCCTTACTAAACGAGTTCGTTTCACTCATGGAAAGTGAGTTCGAAATGAACTTGGTAGGCGAGTTAAGTTTCTTTTTAGGTCTACAAATTAAACAAACTAAGGATGGTATATACCTATATCAACAATACACTAAGGAGTTAATTAAAAGATTTGGAATGCAAGATGCTAAGGTAATAAACACCCCAATGGCGATAAATGTTAACATAGGAGAAGACCTAGAAAGTAAGTCCATTGACTTAAAGTACTATAGAGCTAATAGAAGTCTTCTATACTTAATCGCAGCCGACCGACATCCTATTCGCAAGAAGTATGTGCGCTGTGTTTCAAACTCGTGCTAAGGAGTCTCACCTAACCCTAGTTAAGCGATCCTTAGATATCTAAAGGGTACACTTAATGTCGGTATTCGCATCCTAGATCTACCGAAGTTCGAACTAATTGGCTACCCGATTCGGATTATGCGCCAGAGTAAACTTGATAGAAAGAGCACGAGTGGTTGTTGTCAACTACTCGGCTCAAGTCTAGTGAGTTGGTGCAGTAGGAAGCAACATTGTGTTGCCTTATCTACCACCGGCCAATACATCGCGATGGGTGAGTGTGTCACTCAACTTCTTTGGATGAAGCACACTCTCCGCGACTTTAAGTTAGACTTTACGAATACTAAACTTCACGTAGATAACATTAGTTCAATTAATCTTACAAAGAATCCAATATGTCACTCTAGGACCAAACATATAGAAGTCAAACACCATTTCAACGAGACATACAACTCGAGTACGTCAATCGAAATCTAACCTAGGATCTATTTACTAAACCCCTACCCAAGTCGAATTTAGTCTATTAAGACGAAAATTGGGCATGTGCGTAATAGAATAAGAACTTGCAAACTATATTTTCTTACTACTATTTCTTATTTTTCATTTTGATGGAACTAGCATAGACATACCTTAGATATCATGCACCTATAGATTTAAGGAGCAAGACATCTCACAATACATGTGACTAATGTGTTTGTGTACTTAGCCACGTAGATGGGCGTGAGATGTTAGGACCCTACCCGTGTTCCAAGATGTAGATCAAGTGCATCAATATGAACCCTGAGTATAAATATGCAACTATTAACCAACTCTAATCAGACTTGTTGATAATATCATTTCAATCAAGTCAAACTAGAGTTGAACATTTAGATGAATTATTTTCACATACTATTTTTAAAATCATCATGCTTGGACTTAGGGTTTTCTTAAACCCCCCCCCCCCACTTTTTCCTTGATTTATGTCAAAAGGGGGAGAAAAGGCCAAAGTTAAGGTTCAAGAAAAGGCCAAAGTTCAATTTCAAATTTTTGAAATTGATAACTTAACTTAAAACTTTGATTCTGGCCTAAGTTAAGGGGGAGTAAGGTTTAGGTTTCAACTCTTCGGAATTGAAAACTTTAAAGGCCCAAGTTAAGAAATCAAAAGTTAAACCTTTTGAATAATTAACCTTAACTTTTGATTACTTAACTTGCACTTATTTTTGACTCTAAGAAGCCTAACTTAACTTTTGTGTTTGGAGAACTAAAAGTCTTTTTCAAGTACTCACCCTCGGTCAAGGGGGAGGGTTCCTCTAAGGGGAGAACTTGAGAAATATTTTTACTACTCCTACTTTTGCTTCTGGTCGTGACTGTTTCATACACTTAATTTCCTTAACTTTGTGTGTTTTTTCCATAGATCAAAAAGGTGGAGATTGTTGGTGCAAAGTGAGGCAATCAAATCGAACTGTGTTTTGATTATAGCAAAGACACAAAAGTTAAGTCTATTTTGTTTTCTCACGAGCTGAATCGAGTGTGCAGAAGATTGATATAGCTGGAGCTGAAGGCTAGCGACACCCGGAGGAAGCCGCGGTGGTCGGGCGATACTTGAGTTACTTCGGAGGGAGCCGAAGGAATCGAGTGGAAGGCCGGAAGCAAAAGCGACACGTAAGTATCGAGGTAAGCTCGTGTGTGCGAGAGTAAGTAAGGTCGTATCCTCTTTACGGGGATGATCTTAAGCGTAGATCCGACCAAAGACATCTTATAGATGGTCTAGGTCGAGATCGGATGGTCGACGACCATCGAAATTATGTTTTATTGAGCTAACTTTGACTTGCGCAAGCATCACCGATCGCTACGGAGGACTCGACCGCTGTATCACCGATCGCTGAAGGTCATCAATCGACCGATGTCGCCATCACGATCGATGATGATGGCCATCACCGATCGATGGTCAATGATCGATTCGAGGAGTCAAGGCTTATCACTCCACCTCAAAGCGGTGCGTCCATTTGTGATTGGTTGAAGACCCACTAAAAGGCTCAAAGGCTATAAAAGGAGGGCCAAACCTAGGGTTTTGACAACAATTCTAAGCTTCCAAAAAGTCTCCGCAAAGCTACCGACAACAACGTGCTTCTTCTTCTCCGACGTCTAGGTTTCATTTCCTTTATTTTTGTACGTCGGTTTTAATTTTAGTGTCGTTGCTCATTTACATTCTTCGAAGCTATTTTTCTATCGTAACGAGGAGAGGGGGAGTGTCCCTCTACCTCAAGTTTTTTGTATCGATTAACTCCTACCTCCAACGAGGAGGAGTTTGTTTAGTGATTTGCCCTCCGTGCGTGGTCAAGGACCATTAGGGCCTTGGAGTAGTAGCCTTCGGCTACGAACCAAGTAAATATCTTGTTTCTATTGTCTCCTTTACTTCTTGTTTTGCTTATCTTTCCGCTGCGTATATTTGTCTTGAAACGAATTCGAAAAAAAAATTTCTTTCGCTATTCACCCCCCCTCTAGCGAACCGCATTGATCCAACAACTTTTCCAGAGATCGATGACATCCCAGCTACTTGATCAATTTTGGTTCGGAAAAGGCAACAAGCATGTACAAGTTTCATTCAGTAGAAGCCTGTGCAACTAATTGCTGGGTAAATCTACTCGATGATCACAATATCATATATTATCTTATACTGGAGGCTACACACAGTGGAGACTCTAAGCAGAACAGATGTGTTTACTTTGAATTACATTCAATGTACTTAACAAAGCCTCATGTGATTAGCTACAGGACTTAGCATGTCACCTAAAGAACAAAAAAAAAAAAAAAAAAAGTGAGAAAGACAAAACAATGCAGAAGCAATTGCATAGCTTGACATGGGAGTTATATATATCACCAAGAATTTTGCATCTCTTTCCATGTAGTTTGATGAAGATTCTTAGTATCAGCTATTAGATTTAGCGATAGCATAGTGGAATATAACATTGAGATATTAAACACATGATTCAATAATCAATAGTAAGAATGGAAAGTTTGACATGTTCAATTAATAAACAAATGGATGGTACCTTTCATTTTTCCTCTCTTTTATTTTCCTTCACTGTATATCTGATATTTCATATTCTTAGCTCATTCCATGAAGCTTGAGGAAGTAACTGCATCAGCCTCGCATAACCTTCTCCAGAATTTTTAAGACTTTCTCCATCGGGACTTTTACCAACTAATCAGCAGAACTTGAAAAGGCCGAAGACAAGACATATCAATTTGCGACTTTGTTGGCAGCACGGTTTATTTGCTTGGCAACAAACTCAGCTTCATTGATTCTTTCACCATTTTCAAGTGCAAGTTTTAGAGCACATAAACAACTTGAATCAATACTTGCACAACCTGTTTCATTGATTTCATAGAACAAGTCAAATGCCTCCAAAGCTTTTCCTTTTGAACAAAGATCGCTGACCACTGTAGCATAAACATCATTACTGATTTTCTCAGATTTTTCCAAACTAAACAACAGCATTTCTCGAGCCTCCAAAATTTGCTGACTTTTGCACAAGGATACAACCACCTCCTCCATCTTCAGGCGATAACCTTTCTCATAAAGCAATTTAACAATCTTGAAAGCTTTGTCATTCAAGTCACTTCTGAATAGATTTTCAACAACTTTCGTTGATAGATCTATATTTGGACGAACACTCCTCTCCAACATCACAATGACCAAATCACCACATTCTTTAGTATACTTTCTCTTTTTCACCATGCCCATGAGCACCAAATGGAATACATATGTGCTTGGTCGGTGCCTGGTATTAAACATTTTTCTTAGAACCTGCCAAGCAAAATCTATCTTCTCCTTCTGCAAGAACCCGTTGATGAGGATCTGATAAATTTCAGCATCTGGCACAAGGTCTCTCTTAGACATGGACACTAGCAGCTCATATCCCTCCTCGAATTTTCCCTCCTTGCAGTATCCCAAGATCACTGTCTCAAATGCTACAAGATCAAATTTGGCCTTGTTATCCAACAAATGTTGAAGAACCTTCCTTGATTTCTCTGCCTTCCCATTGTGACACAAGTAGTTAAACATGGGGTTATAAGCTGCAACCAGAGGAACGCAACCCCCTCTCTGCCTCAATACCTCCTTCTTCAACAGCTCATCTATTAGCTCTTCTGCTCGTCCAAACTCCCCATTTTCACAGAATCCCCTAATCAAGGTACTATACGTTGCCGAATCGAGGTCCACCTGCATCTCTGTCATTCTTTCAAATATCTTCAAAGCGTCACTATAGCAGCCCATGTTACAATGCGCAGCTATCAAACAGTTAAACGTGCAAGTATCTGGCTTAAAAACCAAATCTTTGTCACCATTGTTTCCTCGATCCAGCAATACCTTGACCAAATCCATCCTTCGTGATTCACAAAGTCCTTGGATAAGAGTGTTGTATGTGATGTTATTGGGCTTAAGGCCGACAGATATCATATCGTTGAAGAGATTCAAGGCATCAGCTGCCAGGAGTTTGCTGCAGTAGCCGCGGATCAGAGTGGTGTAGGAGACGACATTCGGCGCAGTATCGGGGGTGTTTCTCCGCATTCCATTCAGGAAATTGTGAGCGATCCGAACCTCGCCGGCACGGCAAAGGCCATCGAGAAGGGTATTGTAGGTGACGATGTCAGGGGCGCAGCCATGGCGTGAGATCTCTTTAAAGACGTGGAAAGCCTCGTGGACCATGAAATTGAGGCAGAAGCCTCGGATGAGGGTGTTAAAAGTGCACACGTCCGGCCGGACGGCCCGTGCGAGCATTTCCTCGAAGAGGTCGGAGGCGGCGCGGGTACGTCCACGGCGGAAAAAGGCGGTAAGGAGGGAGTTGTAGGAGAAGACGGAGGGAGAGGGTATCCGACGGAAGAGCCGGACGGCGTAGCGAAGATGGCCAGCGGAGGCAAGGCGGCGGAGGAGGGCGTTGAACGAGTGGTTGGGGATAGAGGACGGGGGAAGGGAGAGGAGGAGGTCGAGGGCAGGGTGAACAGAGCGGGAGAGGAGGAGGAGGTGGATGGCCTTGGCGGCGACGGCGGGTTCGAGAGGGACAAAGTTGAGTGACCACAGGAGGAGGTGTCCTGCTGTGTTAGGGCGGCGGAGGAGGCACAAGGAATGAAAGAGGTCGGAGGGGGTGAGAGAGCGGGTGTGCGAACGGACAAGGGCAGTGAGAGAAGCGTAGAGGGACGGGGGCCAAGAACCGGTCGCTTTAGCGTTGACCAAGTCGGCGATGGCGTGAGCCAGTTCCGAATACTCGAGGCCTCCGGCGGAGCAACAGAGACGGGAGGCGGAGGGGAGAAGGGTGTGGCGGGAGGTGCTCCGGAGGCGAAGCATGACATGGCGACTCCGGCGAGACGGCGCCGGCGACTCTCCTAGTAACAAGACGCAAGGGCTAGGCTAAAAGGGGACTCCTGGCCTGTTTGGGCCGGGCCTTTGCGTTAAAATCAACAGTAGAAGATAAGCCCATAAATGTAATTTATTCAAGATGATTTCAGTTTAAATAACATCGTTCGATAAAATCAACTCTGGTTCGGTGGCTATTCCGTTGTGACCTTCACCTCCTTGCTCTTCTCGGCGACGTCTGCCTCGCCGGCGACTGGTGGTTCCTCTTCGACGACCGTGGCCTCAGCCGTCTGATCGGCCTTGTGATCATCCGTCTTGCTCTCGCTCGTCTCAACCTTGGGCTCTTCATTCTTCTCCTCGCTCGCCTCCTCCTTGGGCTCTTCTTTCTCGACGACGGCCTTAGCCTCGCCCTCCACCATGCTCTCTACTACCGGAGCCTATCATGCACGTAAAATTTGTATCATTTGGCAACTAAACTGTAAATTTTGTCTGGTAGACGGTAGACCATACCTCAATGGAGTTGAGCGGTGAAGGATCCACACTGACGGCGGCAGCGTCCACCTCCGGGGCCTCGCCTCTGAGGTCCTTGGGTCTGCTCACACAACCACCCATAGCTGAATGAGGCAGAGGAGGCTGTGGAGCTCGGAACGGATTTATTTTATTGGAGTCAAGGCAAGGAGAAAAAGCGAGGTGAGGTGAGTTGAGATGAGGCCGGTGATGAATGTTATATAGGCAGAGACGGAGGGACGTGGGTGGTGAGGAGTTGCTATTTCGACGGGAGGAATAAACGGCCGGGAGCAAAGAACGAAGAGAGAGATTAGGAGAGCGATGGGAGGAAAAGTTGACCCTTTCTATGTGGAGCTAGATTCGGTAATCCAATGGCGAAACTTATTGTTATTATTTATTATTTTCACAGATTTGTTATTCTTCTTTCAGTATTGGACTAATATTTTTTTTTTTTTAGTTGTTGAGGTAGAATCAATTACAATTCAAAATTAACTATTCGATGATCGGTAAAAGATCGCCTTTTAATTTTAATCATATAAGATGATTACTATTTACTATTCAAAATCATCTGATCTTATTCGAAATTATTATTATTTTTATTTGAAATTTTATAATTTTTTCAAATAAGTATAAGTTGTCTGTGTGTATTTCTTTACCATGTAGGAGAATTAATTAAAGTTCACCGATTATCTTTTTATTTTTATTATTTTAGATGGCAATATTTTTCATTTTCATTTCTCATCCTCTCGGTGATAATTATATTTTTTTTTTCAACTTTTGTCTAATTATTAAGCAATACTTGTACTAAAAAAAAAGATAAAATAAATTGTTATTCATCTAATATATTATTTTTGAAACTAAATATTTATTTTATAGCAACGATTAACCATAAGCTGAAATTTCTTTTATAATGTGAAGAATAAAAAAACTTTGAATTTTGTAAAACCACCCCGTAAAATATCAAAATATATTCTACTAAAATTTAAAAAAAAAAAAGTAAAATAATTCTCAAATTACTATCTAAAATTGACGCTATTTATTTCAATAAAATCAAAAAAAGTAAAATAATTCTCAAATTATAAAATTTGAGGATCCGCGTGAATGTTCTATTTTGAATTTGAGATGTATTAAATTCTAATTTATTTTTAAATTATTTTTAATATTTTGTATCATATTATATTCTAATATTTTATAAATATTATATGTATTTTATTATATTAACATGATCAATAGAAAATTAATTTTTTATTATAATTAAAATATTATAATACATAATTAATATCTAATTCAAATACAACTAACTAAATATCAAAATTATTAAAAAAATATTTTTCTCTTTTACTTGCATCGTTAACATTTATCATTAATTTATATTTATTTAAAATTAAACCTATAAAAATTCATTATAATTAAATAATAAATAAACAAATTATTCAATTGCATCATTAAATATTTTTAAATTTTCACAAATATTAATATATATATTCTAGCGATAGAAAATAAATATATATTAGAATTATTAATAATTTATGCAAAAATGAATATAATAATTCTCTATATTGAAATAAATTTTATACTAATTGATACGTTAAATTCTAATAGTATTGATATATCATGTTTAAATTTTTTAGATCTCATTCTATTAATTTTATAAAATTTATGTGATTTGTTTTCATTTTATTAGAATATTTTTAAAAATTTTAATATATATCTTAAACTTATAAATTTAAAATATAGCGAATATTAAAAAATGACCAACAATCTTAGATTGACAAAAAAAAATTAAATTCATCACCTCTTAATTTATTAAAATTAACATTAAAAAAATATAGTATGGTGCATTAAACTTTTGCCAATGTGGTTTATAAAGTCATTTTGATGATTCAAATTCATGACTTTTTAGTCCCACATTAATAACTTTCCTATTACGCTAAAAAAGTTCTCTTCTAAAATATTTTATTAGATAATTTATATTCTTCTACAAATAAATATAATAACCATTTAATGAATTTTTCAATATTATCAATTAATGACATGACACACTCATATAAATGAATTTGTTAATTATAACTTAAAATGTCATAATATATGGATGTTTTTATTATTTAATTTATTAAAAAAAATTAGTGTTTTATTAATTTTTTAATTGTGTTAACAAATATAGTGCATAGAATACATTTAGCATATAGATTAAGGTATTCTTAACAAAAAAATCTTGAAAAGTATATTTAGATCCAAGAATAAAAAAATATTTTATAAATTTTTTTTATTAATGATCATCTTAATTTAATATTATAATATTTAACTAAACTTATATTGACAATGATCAATAGATGATTAAAATTTAGAGTGTTGTGTTTGAGAATATATGTTCGATTTTAAATTTTGTTGAATGTTTTATTTCGAAATGTCACCCAATGACTAATAATCTTTGAAATTTATAAGAGACATTACAATACTTATTTTTTATTTATATTTTTCTAGATAGAAAATGACTTTTTTAAAATGTTTAATAAAAATAAATATATTTTAAATGTAAAGTTTCTTGAACCTTATTAAAAATTTCAATACATAAATATATTTTATATATTAATTGTCAAAATTATTTTGATTCATCATTGAATTAAATAAGATAGATATTTGAAATTATTATTATTTTTCTCTTTCAAGAACAAGATAACTTCCTTCCATTTGAATTGGAGAACCGAAATAAATTGAGATTTCGAAATTTAAGCAAAAGAATAAAGAAATAGTATGAAAAATGATTAAAAAAAATCCTAGAGCTTGAAAAATAACGATCACGATTAAGAAATGATCAAATAATCTCCACGATTGATAAAATAAATTTTTTTATTAATTTTTAGTCGTTAGAGTGAGTCATTTTAACATTAAAGAAAAATTATTGAACAGACAGTTCTAACTGTCAATTCAATAGGTTTTGACCCATTGAATTGTAACAGATCGATTAGGTGATTGATCAATTATGATTCTGACTCGTTTAATTGAATCAATAGATAATTAGTCCATTGACCTGATTATACGGTCAGACTCAGGTCGAGCCAGGTCTATGTGGCGGATTTGAAACTTAATCCTTTAATTAGGACAAATGAAATACCATTTGAATTAATGAATAAGTGAGAGAGATATGAAACACCCAGATATGAACTCATGTAATGGGATCAATTTCAAGATAAGATATAAAACTTTACCAGCATCCAAAAAATCTCTGAGTCCTGGCGTTAAACACGGCTTTCAGGCTAAGCTTTATTCAGCCACCATAAAGCTTCTGATTCCTCTCAATGTTCTTGCTGCTACACCTCCACTTGCATGACTCTCCTCAAGCGTTCGACGACTTGGCTCATCGACGGCCGTTCTCTGGGGTTCCTGACAAGGCAAGTGTTGGCTAGCTTAGCTATCTCGCGTGCAGCTTCCACTGAGTACTCATGCCTCAGTCTTGGGTCCATGATCATGGTGAATTTCTTGCTTTCGATCGGGAACTTCCTCACCCAGTCCAAAAGCTTTTGTTCTTGGCTCGGTCGATTTCGATCCACTGAGCGACGACCAGTTAGGATCTCAAGCAAGACTACTCCGAAACTCCAGACGTCACTCTTGGCTGTGAGGTGCCCTGTTTCCACATAGTCTGGTGCGGCGTAACCATAAGTTCCTACAACCTATTGAATACGCATGCGTTGGATCAGCAACAGGTCTGTGTGCTAATAAATGAAAGATGAAGCAAAAAAAGAACAGGACATGTGCATTCGATTATGATTGTTATTAGCATCGTACAGAAGATGTCAAAGTTTTGTTTTGTTTTGTTTTGTTTTTTTTTAGCAGAGGGAAGAATACCGCTGTAGTGACATGAGTACGCCCTTCTGTCGGCCCCTCCCTTGCTAAGCCAAAGTCTGATAATTTTGGCTCGAAGTCGTTATCTAACAGTACATTGGAGGCTTTAAAATCCCTGTAAATTACCTGCCAAAGTAGGTAGAATTAGACGGGAGATTTGACATAGTCGTTCCAAAGGGATGTTGTGAGAACATGAAACATGGAAGTCTTAGCAATACCTGCACTTCTAACCCCTCGTGCAGATACTGCAATCCTTCTGCCACACCCAAAGCTATCTGCAGCCTCAGACTCCATGGAAGAACAGGGTAAGCTCTGTTGAAAAGGTGATCCTCCAAGCTCTTGTTGGGCATGAATTCATAAACCAGTAGCCTTTCAATCCCCCGTTCACCGTCCTTGGCACAGTATCCTAAGAGTTTCACGAGGTTCGGGTGCTCCACGACTGCAAGAAATTGCACTTCTGCTAGCCATTGCTTGTGTCCCTGACCGAACAAAAAAAAAAAACAATTGCATCGAAATTATGTATGCTGAAAAGTTTTTCTCAGGTTAATTCGATTACCTGCATGCTTCTCTGGTTGAGCTTCTTGATGGCCACCATCCTTCTCTTGTCTTCTACTCCATCAAGAGTACTTTTGATATGGCCTCTGTAGACGCTCCCGAATCCGCCTTCTCCGATCTTGTTCATCCTGCTGAAGTTGTTGGCGGCGTTCATGAGCTCGTCGAACTCGAAGGCCTTCAGGTTGTGCGCCTTCTCCTCGTACAATTCCGGGATGCTCTTCTGCGACACGATCGAGGCGGTCGATTGGCTCGCGCTAGTGCTCATGAAAGTCATGCCCGCCGGCCCCACCGCCGGGGCGCCGGCCCTCTCCGAGGCGCCCCTTGGCTTCGTCTTCTTGCTGTTGTTTAAGAAGCCAAAGCAGTCCATGTTTTGGAGCTTGGGAAATCGGAGGACGAAAGGAGATCGAGATTGTTGTGTGGGTACCCGAGTTGAAGAAATGGATCAAACAACGGAGAGCAGTCAATGGTCGTCTCGTCTAATCAAAGAGCAAGAAAAGGAGATGAGTAGAGGAGTGACAACAAGAACAAAACAGGGCATGGCCAATTGGTCATGACCTTTTCTATTAACATTTCAGTATTGCAGAGTCTGCATGGAGCACTCTACCCAAACAGTGATCATATTTCTCAGTCAAAAGAGATGACTCCTCAATTTCAATGGCTTTGACGCAGTCCTGGTAGAGCTTACATTTAAAGGAACTGCATTAATGATTTGTTGGTGGTGGAAGAGATTGATGGCAGTATGGAAAGGGTTCCTCCTTTCAAAGACTTCAACCAAAAAGTCATTCAGTTGCTTCGTCGCATTCCGTGCTGGATTTATCGGAAGGAAATAAATGTAGGAGATGATGCATTCGTTTGTTTTGAACCATCTCTCTCTCTCTCTCTCTCTCTTTTTCTCTTCTTACTTAGCTGCTAAGGGAACAGTTGGAAGATCGAAACTGATGAAATTAAACTATTGTTTGTTTCTTTCTCAAAAATTTTGTAAAGGAAAAAAAAAAGAAAAAGAAAAAGAAACTCCACAGAATAATTTAAACCTACATGCCTTTTCACATAAAGCAGAAACTTTGAATTTGGAGGTCGAACAACCCTTTAGAAATTAATTAAGCCATTTCCTGTGGTGGCATCAGTTTTACGTGGCGCGGTCGGATGGCAATTGCAGTGCTCATTCAGCGCCCCTCAAACGGATCGTTGTCATCCATTGCGATTGTTCTATGACCGACGGCAGTGGAAAACGTAAGAAACTGAGATTGAAATTTTCACAAATAATAAACTGCAGTTCTTGGCGTTGCAGGAATTAAGGAGTCAAGCTTTCGAAGCTGAACCCACCCTTACAGAACATCTGCATGCATCGATTGAATGATCCTCTGCGTTGACCAGGTAGAGTTCTGCATCGCTTGTCGCCTCGCTTCATCGATGTGATGCTTGTCTGCTTCCAATAGTGGGCAAACATAGAGTCTCCATAATAATATATAATCGACTTTGATCGGATCAACTCTTCGAAAAGTTAAATATATCAATTTAATCTACTGACTCCTATCAATCTGTCCTATGATAATTATAAGAGAGATAAGTCTCTGCAGGAAGGGGATAGGGGCTAGTGGCTAGCTCATGCAGAATGTTGTACAAATGGACAACAAGTCAATCTCTCGCAAAAGCGAGGTTCTATCCTCCATACGCTGGTTACTAGTCTCAAGGGGCCAAAGACCCATCGTGATTTACCTCCCTTACGATGGCCCTGGGGCGAGCCGGTAGGGGCCGCTAGGTTGGCAGTTCCAACCTTTGTACAAATTATGAGAGAGATAAATCAAAAAGAGTCCTATGGATATTGACGTGATGGACAAGACATGTGAGATCATCTGAATTCAGAAAATAATTTTAGATCTTTTTCGAAATCGATTTTTATCTTATCCATAAATCTCATTGTATCTTAACCATCACGTCATCCCGTGAGAATAAAAACATGCCATTGTGAAAGAGCTCTCAGTCACCATCACCCATAGAATTGTTAAAGAGCTCTCAAGACAAACCCAGATGGCTAGCACAACCGTGTTAAGGTTTGAAAGGGCAAGAGATCGATTCCTGGAGGTGACGGCCAGACTACTGATGACACCGTATTTTTGTGCTAGCCACCTGACACCTAATTTATCCTCTCCACACGTAGGGGCAGTGGTAGGGGGTCGCTAATGTGATGATTCCACATTTTGTTAAAGAGCTCTCAGTCGTCGACGAAACCTGTTTAGAGAGTGACACTCTCCCTTCTCTCTAGAGAGGGCGACAGGGAAGGTTGCATTCGAAGACTGGGATAGCGGGAGAAATGGTTAAGATCCAGCAATAACGAGATCGCACGGTTGTTGATAGCCGAAGGACGCTTCACTGTGCAACCAAGTCACCGGAGGAATCGTCGATCTTTTCGATGGTGGAGGCAGCTTGGGAAAAGGAATTGTGTGGGAAACTCAACAAGGCCACCAGGAATACCAATGGGTACACAGAGGTTGGCTGATCGCGAAGTCCATCGCCGGGGCGGCCCGGTTGGTAATAGTTTTCTAAGGATTTCAACGGAGAGGTGAGACGGAAGCATGAATTGAGGTGGCTTGGGGCGAGGAGGTAGGTCTTGGGGAGGACCGTCTTTGACCGGAAGGAGAGGCTGTGACAAACCCTGTAGAGGTACGGTTTGGATTTCTCAACTCTCCTTTGTTATTAATGTTCAAACAGGGGAGTTCTATCACCGCCAATAGACCCACGATCTAAGGCTAATAGTAGGTCGGTTGGAAGCGTTGTGAAGCTAGGAAGGCAATACGCTGCGGAGAGGTGAGACTTGCATTGGACCACCGATGCCATGACTGATTAACTCGATGGACTAGCGCACAGGGCCTTTGGTGGAGTGAGGGCTCTTGGAAACTTGGTAGCAGTTAGTCGATGGGGAGGACATGACCTTGAACTGAAGTATAGATATTGAAGGGCAACTTCCTCACCGACAATCATTAGGGACACCCCAATAGTCAACAGTGCTAGATTGGGTCAAGGCTCAAGAAGACAAAGGATGATGTGACAATAGTGGTGATCTGTCACGACTTAATTGACTTGGACCTCTCAGCTAAAGCCAAGTGGAACTTAAACTGCGAACAATTGGGAGATGACAAATTTTGAATTTCAAACCCTTGGGCTATTGGATCCCCCAGTTGCACCCGATTAGGGTCAGAGAGCTAGAATGACCTATTGCCGACCAACGAGGAGAGGCTGGCATAGACTGGAGCTTGCGAATGTCCCACAACAAGTACAAGAGGAAGCTAATGTGCAAAAATCTGGTGGGAAAACACTTCCACAATACTTTCCACCGTTACGATCGATATCGGAAGAGCTGACACGAGAGCAAGGATCGCCAGCGAAATTGAGGCCATACACTGACCCACCGGGAACATGGGCGGAGCTATTTAAGATAAACCGAGAATGCTCAGTAGACACAATCCATCAACCATTCAACAAACTTATGAGCAAACTCATTCTAACTAAGGGAGATCAGAAACCAATATGTTGGTGCAACAATGCCCCAAACATTTATATATTTTGATGTTTGGATAATCATCTAAGTTAGACAATATTTTGTGATCTAATTGTGAACATGTTTAAGTGACAGGAAAATCCAAGTATGAAGACTTGGTAAAAGATAAGTCTAAGTATGTCCTTGGCAAAGAAAGATCAAAGGCAAGTCTTGGCGGCATAAGTCCAAGCATGTAGTCTTGGCAGCGTAAAGTCCAAGCGTACTTTGGCAAAGAAGAAACCCAAAGCATGACCCGAAGAAAGCTTTTGAAGGCAAGTGCATGGATAGAGTCGTGGACTCAGAGAAATCCTGGAGGCGCAAGGCTGATGGAGAAGCTAGAAGGTTAAGTCTAGGCTTAGGGTATATTTTCAAGTATGAATTAGTCATACTTAGGGTGTGTCAGTCGACTGGAACATGGTGTCAGTCGAACTGGCCTTTAAAATGCAGCAATTAGAGGTTGGGGGTGCTAGCGATCGGGTTATCCCGAATCATCGAGAGTCGACTTCGGACCGACTACATCTAGCCGGGCAATGACTACCACGAATAGAAAGGTCCGTAACCGACATCAGTCGACTGATAGACCTCCAACGGGAAAAAGAGGTTCTTTCCTATAAAAAGAGGCCAAGGGGAGCAAGAAGCGTCTAATGCTTATATTCTGATTATTCTCCTAAGCTCCCACAAGTTTTCCAAGCTTTCTAAGTGTGTTAATTTCTTTCCTCCTCTCAAATCTTCATTGTCATCTTTTGTAAGAAGAGGAGGTCTTTGTAAAGAGAAAGCTTATTAGTGAAGATTGATTTGGGTTGATCCACCTTAAGGATCGCCGTGGAGTAGGAGCGTTATCTCCGAACCACGTAAAAGCTTCCGCGTTAGCATTGCATTTTCGTTTCTACTATTATTGTATTTGTTGTGTTTCCACTAATCTTTTGTAGAAAACGAAAAGAGGCTATTCACCCCCTCTAGCCGTTCAAGGATCCTACAAGTGGTATCAGAGCCCGGATCGCATCGGAAGATCTAACCATCAACCGAAGCATGACATTTCAAGAGGGATATAGTACGATGATGCCTCCATTCTTCGACGGCAATGATTTTGGCTATTGGAAAGGTAGGATGGAATACTACCTCATGAATGACATTGAAAATTGGTTTAGTATTGTAGATGGATTCGAAAAGCCGATCGACGAATTCGGAGCACCACCACCGACAAAAGATTGGACAAGAGAGATGGAAAAGAAAGCACAAGCTAATGCAAAAGCAACGACCACACTTCAATGTGATCTATCCAAGGAGCAACTTTCCAAAGTCGGGCCTTTCAACTCTGCAAAAGAGCTTTGGGAGAAGCTCATCGAATTGAATGAAGGTTCAAAGGAGACTAGAAGAGCCAAAAGAGACCTATTGATAGGTCAACTCCAAAGTTTCACCATGAAGACCAACGAGACCGTGAGCCAAATGCACGGTCGTTTCAAGGAAGTAGTCAACGGACTACATGTAATAGGTGAGAAGGTCGACAACCGAGACCTTGTAAGGTATGTACTCCAAGCCTTCCCTAGAACAACCTTATGAGCTTCAATGGTAGATGCCTATAAGGTCTCTAGGGATCTCTCTTTGGTTAAGTTGGATGAGTTATTTTGTGAATTTCAATTACATGAACAAGCTAACACTTCATCCAAAGAGAAGGGTATAACTCTTTTTGTAGGCAAGAAGGACAAAAAGAAGAAGAAGAAGAAAGAAGTATCCTCCTCATCCGAATCCGAGGAAGATTCATCTAGTAGTGAAGATGAGATATCGGCAAGCGAGATTGTCACGCCCCGGAGCCCATTCGCCATCCAAATGACGGAGGAGCCCCTTAGCGACAATTATTCCGATATACATCGCTGGAACCAAATCAGATAAAACTTTGAAATAATATAGAAATATAAGTATTTTATTAACCGCATGCATGCACGACTAAAATATAAATCAATTAAAAGTAAATTAGTTTTATGCCACCAAATCAAACTGCGACCAAAATCTAAAGTACATAAACAAAATGCAATAACAAAAAGTAAATAAAACGACATCTCGATGATGCAGTGGGACCAGCACGGCAAGGGACTCTCTGAGCGACGCGAAGGTAAGCCAACTGGACATGTCCTCTACTAGCTAACCTGAAGGATAAAAGAAGAGGGGGTGAGTACAACCACTCAGTGGGTGGATATAAAATAGTGCATAATCATAATGGATATAATGGACATAATGGAAGTCAAAGGAAACAAACTAGAGTAACCCAAACCTCAAGAGCCGCAACTAACTGATCAACAATATAATGAGATACACATGCAACATATACAACCAACTGCAATCTATAAGCAATACATACCAAGATATCATGACAAAGCCTCGTGGCTCTCGAGGTAATACAAAGACACTATCTCGCAAGAACCACATGCTACCACGGCCAGGGACTCGTGGCGGATAAGATAAAAAGACTCCATGTCTGCAACGGCGACATGCTACCACGACCTGGTCTCGTGGGCAGACAGAGTATATAGCTATCTAGCTATGGACTGCACGCAACCACATGCTACCACGACCTGGTCTCGTGGGCAGTCAAGATGTAAGGTAGCTATCTAGCTACATACGATACACGAATCCAACTATCACTAACTTCGAACGAGTAGTCCAAGAGTATAACTCCGCGGCAGATCCTCTCAACCACGAATGGGAGACATAAGCGACCACAGGTATACAAAGCAACCATAGTTCAAAAGTAGAGAACCTCTACTGCAGACCCTCTCAACCACGAATGGGAGACATAGCTAGCAGCCGAGATAGAAGAAAAGTTATAAATCCTCTACTGCAGACCCTCTCAACCACGAATGGGAGACATAGCTGGCAGTCGAGACAGGAGAAAAGTTATATATCCTGGGAAAAGTTATATATCCTCTAACAATTAATCTTATCTTAATTATACTATTTCACTAGTTCATTCATAATACCAATCCAACAAAATAATAGGTAAGCATCTTCCAGCACTATCTACCTATTTATATCTCAGCACTAAATAGACACCTACAACAGTAATATCAATCAATAACTACATGTTAATGATGAGCAAGCAACCTAGAATCCAAGGGCTCAGCGAATATAGTATCAAAGCAATTCTAGCAATAACATAAGTAAATCACATAACCAATAAAACCATGCACTAAATTCTAAAGATGTAAAAGATCCACCCACGATCAGAGTGCTAATGTCTTCCGTCAGAGAGTCTATCACAATCAAAGTCCTCACACTGATTTAACCTCCTCTTCTTCTTGCTTTTTTTTCAACTGAAACACACGGATTGAGATCTCTTAAAGGCTCGCAACACACTTCAGAAAGGGATCTACCACCATGTACATAACTATCCCGAGGAATCAGAAAATTTGCTTGAAGTATATCTTCTGTCACTAAGGGGTCATCCTTCACTGACAGATTTCCTACACCAACCAAAACAATGTTCTTGCAGAACTCAATTGATGTGCCATTTAATCCGACAAGTATCGAGGCCTTGCTTAATCCTTTCTGTCCATCAACACCCAACACTATGTTGTTTCTTGTGTAGTAAGCTCCTCTCGATCCATTTTAATGTGTTACCTAGCAGTTAAGAGGGTCGGTGGGGTTGCTCGTCTCTTCCCCAGCTTTGGGCGACAACAGTCACAAGACCAAAGTAAGAGGGAGAAATCGAGAAGAGGAAAAACTCACGATCAGAATTGTACGACGCACAATCTGGAAAGGCAGGTGGCGGTGGATGAGGAGGAGAAGCAGTGATGCAGCTCCGGTGATTTGGGAAAACATGGGGAGAGACGGCAAGACGGAAAAGCGGCGGGAAAGGCGGCCGCATGGGTCATCATCTGCGGCAGCGACAGGCGGCGGAAGGGTCAGCTGCGGTGCACATGTGCGGTTAGCGGCAGCAGCGTCTGGCTGGAAGAAGCGGCGTCTGGCAGGCGAGGAAGGAGGCGGTGAGCGGGCGGTGGCTGGCCGTCGGCAGCGTGCAGGCGGCAGCAATGGAGAGAGGCACGGAGAAGAAGGCGCTTGGGAATAAAAACAGGAAAGGAGAAATTTCAAGGGTTATTTATAACTTAAGGTTTTATTGAATTAATCAACCTTGATTAATTCAATTAACCAAGGTCCTAAAAATTGTATCCCAAAATGCTTACCTTTCGGATAAAATAAATAGACTATCTCAAAGTCTAATAAAATTATCTGAAGCTTTTCTTACTTAAATATCAATAACTAAATCTTCGTTTTTGAAATAATAATTGTATTATTGGATAAAGCCAATTTGACTTACTCAAATCTGAATAAAATTTTATCCCTGAAATTATCAACTAAAATTCTAATAAATAACTAATTTCCATTTAGTAAAATAGATAAATAAATTTACTTTATTTATCTCGTAATTAAATTAAATTATTATTATATTATATTATTTTAATTTTTATTTAATTTGTTATATATATATATATATATATATTCCGATATATTACATTCTCCCCCACTAATAAAAATTTGGTCCCCAAATTTCCTACTCGATATACCCTGATGAAGATATTCTATCTATATGTCGTTCTTTTACTCTAAACAGTTGCTTCATCAGAATCTCGTTACCATCCAACTTCAATCCAGTAGATGACCTTGCTTCATTTTTCGCGCTTGGAATAATCTGGAACTTCAACTATATCCTTCACAACATAAATAAGTTAAGTACATACTCTCATATTAATAAAATATGAAAGTCCTTATATACTTCCATGGTTAGTTAATCCCTAATTCTTATGTTACTCCTCTAGCAGATTCTACACCTTCACATTCCTATTGTCAGATCGTAAACTTCTCGGTGGGTTATGAACCCACTATGCTTTCGTTGCGCAACTCTGATCCATATCCCAAATTGATTGCTAGTCTTCTCATTTTCAGTAAGTGTGAGATCTAGTGCATTTGTACTGAGTTGTATGTCAAGTCTCATACTCTAAATTACGGGTAGTCTAATTTCAAATCAAGGTATGCCTCTCAAAATCCAAGGGTTACTCCTTTACTTCGTAATGAGACGTTAAAGTCTTCCTTTAATATAACTAATCTATAAAGGCAAGGTATCATAATTCTACTAATTTTACCCTAAGTATTATCGGGATATCAAGGAATGTGAGCTATCAATATATCAACTAGAACAGGGTAAACCGGAACGATACCTCGTATACCAAACCCATCGGCTCGCTGAGTCATCTCGATCATTATGACTCGGTCTAACACTATTCAATAAGTACCTATGAGGAATTCAAACATTCTAACTTAGATATAGGTTATAAAATCTTGGACGAAGTGAAGCATACGATCATAGTCCTGGGCTCCCAAGTAGGGTAACATTCTATAAGTCGACTAAATTCTACATTATAATCCATGATGCTTTGATTGCCTTGCGTAAGATTCAGAAACTCCTAGCGACAACTTATACAGAAAGAGACAAGGAAAATATTGTCTCTCCAAGGCCTTTCGAAATAGTTCCCAAATGATACTCTGCTCCCCGAAATCCTCCGTTGTATTTTCCACCATGTGAGGGTCTGACCTCGTAAGTGATACACCGCAAGCTCCATCTTCCCTATATCCATGCAAGTTATGCATCCAAGTGAGTCTTCTACATTGTTCATCCATGCATGAGTAATCCATGGACCGGTATCCCCTAAAATAAGGTAAAACAATCCTTCATTGTCCTGGCCAGTGTAGGTATACACGCCTTATCTATGATCAAATCACTAGTAGTAGGGATTGATACTCTCTAAGGGGTTACTCCTTGACTTCCAAATGGGTGGCTAGTGGGCCTAATCCTAGCTTCCTAATTCGACACCAGTCGACTGTAGGGAAATCTCGTATGCCAAATGGCATATGCGCAACGGAAAATAGGATCCCTTCCAAGTGATCCATGCGAAAGCAAACTCGTATAAAATAAATTTCTCTAAACCAAACCTATCTTATAGGAGAGGATTACCTTTGTTGCGTGCCCTTGTTAATCCCGCTTTTCCTTTCGGTTTGTTGGATCTTTAGCACGTTCAAGTGTCCGTGCCTCTATACGTATCCACACGAGCACGCTCTTGTCTCACAAAAGGAAAACTAGAAGAGCTCTCCTTTACTTCTTGCTAGAGAAGTCCCTAAAGGAGAGGAAGAGAGGGAAAAGGAGAAGGGAAGAAGAAGACTCCTCTTCTTGCTAGCCTACACTCACAAACCCACACAACTAAAGCTTCCACCAAGCTCTCTCACAACCACAACACCAAAACTACCTATGGCCGGCCACTCCATGGAGCCTTTTATAGGGTTGGAAAAACCCTTCCACCTCCTTCACATTCAATGCAATCCATTGCATTGAGACACACTCAAAAAGGATTTGGCTTCCTTGTTTGGCCGGCCACTTAAGGAGACAAAACCATTTTGTTTCCTTCCACCTTAACTAGCTTAGGTGGATGCTTAGGTGGCATGCTTATGTGGCATGCTTATGTGGCATTCTTGTGTGGCATTCATGCATGTTGAATTAATCTTATTAATTCAATTAAGCTTATGTTATCATATTGAATTAATCTTATTAAATCAATAAGGTAACATATTGAATTAATCTCATTAAATCAATTAGCTAAAATTCTCATCAAGCTTAAAGTCCAAAAACCATTTTGTACTTAAGCTTATTCCCTTATTATTCTAGTCAAACTAGAATACTCTAATTCCTCTAATTATCATGCTCTTTGTGTGTGACCCTATAGGCTCTCATAACGTTGGCAGTGGACCTAAACTCTTTTAGATACACAAGCAATGAGCGACATCTAGCAATACATCATTGCTACCCAAGTTACGAGATAAGTCAAGATCCGACTAACCTTTCCGTGACTACTATAATATATGACCGTGTCCTTCTATCCTTGATATCAGATTGATCAATGAGGCATAGACCGTGTCATCCTCGATCAATCTATGTGTTTCTTGATCCCTGAGTAAACTAACTCAAACAAATGAGCTCAATATCTCATATTGACTCATTCGAGCATGGCCATGCGTTTTAGTAGTTCTACTCAATCAAGGGGCCCACCGATATCACTCCCGTCATATGGAAGGGATAGATCCCATCTACATCACTCACATCCCTCCGCATAATTTGTTACATACCCAGTAATCGCCTTTATGGTCCACCCTGTTACGGGTGACGTTTGACGATACCAAAGTACATAACTCCTTATGTAGGGAACCATAGTGACTTCAGTGTCTAAGGACTATTCATACCAATAGTCACATGAGAAAGTTTATGACACTCATATAACGATCCATGAAACTTTCTCATGGCGGGTCAGTTCGGTATATATTCTCCAATATATACCCATGTGTCAACTTGATATCATATATCCATGACTTGTGAGATCAAGTCATCAATTGACCTACATGCTAGTCTTTATGTATTAATATTGCCCTTGCATATTAATACTGACTAGAACATTTAGGAAAGTGTTCTCTACACCTCTCATAATCAATTCGCCAATTGATGTCTTTGTAGATAAGAACCTACTTTTCTAGGGCATTATTATATTTAAATTAGCCGCACAAGCAAGATGTAAATATAATGATCAATCCTTTGCCTTTATAGAATATGATACAAAATGTTCCCTATTCAACCATCACATGATTGGTTCTAGGGCTTTAACTAACAATCTCCCACTAGCACTAGTACCAATCACTATGATATCTAATACCTAGTGACCTAGTGTGACCATCATGCTTCCTCTGTACAAAGCCTTGGTCAATGGATCTGCGATGTTAGCTTCGCTTCAGATCTGCATATCCTCACATCTCCTCTATCGATGATCTCTCGAATGAGATGGAAGCGCCGCAGATATGTGTTTGGTCGTGATGTGATCGAGGTTCCTTAGCTCGCGTAATAGCCCCATTGTTGTCACAATAGAGGTCTATTGGATTTGCAATGCTTAGGAACTACCCCAAGTTCAGCGATGAACTCATGAGCCAAACACCTCCTTCTTGCATCGGATCGATGCAATATACTCGGCTGTTGTAGAATCAAAGCTGTCTGCCGAACTCTTCCACTCACGCTCCACCATTCAGCAAAACACGACTCGATTGCGATCTATAGTCATCCTTGTCCGTTTGGAAGCTTGCATCACTGTAACCCTTTACGCTAGCTCCTCATTGCCTCCAAATATCGTGAAATATTCTTTCGTTCTTCGTAAGTACTTAAGAATATTTTTGACCGCTATCCAGACTTTCACCGATCCGACCGTATCTACTCGCCATGCTCAAAGCATACGAGACGTCAGAGTACAAAGCATACGGCGCATATGATAGACCCTATAGCCGATGCATAAGGGATCTTATCCATGCGATCTCTCTCCTTAGAAGAGGGACATTGAGTCTTCGAAAGACTCACACCATGTGATAAAGGCAGAAACCATTTCTTAGAATTTTGCATAGCAAAACGATCTAGCACTTTATCAATGTATGTACTCTGACTTAGGCCAAGTAATCTTCTAGATCTATCTCTATAGATCTTGATGCCTAGAATATAGGCACCTAAGTCTTTCATCGAGAAACAATTCCCTAACCACATCTTCACAGACTGGAGTGAGGGAATATCATTTCCGATGAGAAGTATGTCATATACATACAAGACAAGAAATACAACTTTTCTCCCACTATTTCTCTTGTAGACAAAAGTCTCATCTTCATTCTTGATGAAACCAAACTCTTTGATTGCATCATCGAATCAAGATTCCAAATGAGAGGCTTGCTTTAGTCCATAAATGGACCTTTGCGCTTGTATACCTTTCCAGATGCTTTGATCTTCAAAACCCTCGTGTGTCATGTACACATCCTCGAGTAGCTTTCCATTCGTAAAAGCGGTTTTGACATCCATCCGCCAGATCTCATAATCATGGTAGGTCAGAATAGCAAGTATGATCCGAATGGATTTAAGCATCGCAATCGGTGAAAAGGTTTCTTCATAGTCAATACCATGAATTTGTTTGAATCCTTTAGCCACCAATCTACCTTTATAGGTATGCTTATTACCATCCATGTCGCTTTACTTTAAAGACCCACTTACACCCAATGGGATTTACCCCTTCGTGGATCAACCAAAGTCCATACTTGGTTAGTGTACATGGATTCCATTTCGGATCTCATGGCCTCTAGCCATTTCTCAGAATCTGGGCTCATCATAGCTTCTTGATAGGATGTAGGCTCGTCAAGATCGATAAGCAATACATCACCGCGTTGTCAAGAGAAAAGAATATCTCTCGGGTTGACACGGATCCTATTAGATCTACGAAGAGGTTGGTCTACTTGAGCAGTGTTTGCTCCACAACTCTTGGGCAACAATTTCTCATCCACAACACTTTGTGGTTCCTGCTCATTTTCCATCGAAGCCTTAGTGTTATCATCATCTTGAACTTCTTCAAGATGAATTTTACTCCCACTAGTATTTCTAGAAATAAATTCTCTTTCTAGAAAGACAAAGATTTCGCAACAAACACCTTGCCAAGTGTGGGATTGAAAAGTAATATCCCTTAGTTTCCTTGGGATATCCTACAAAATAACACTTATCCGATTTGGGTCCTAGTTTATCCGAGACTTGACGCCTAACGTAAGCTTCACAACCCCAAATCTTTATAAAAGACATTTTGGGACTCTTCGGTCCATATCGTATATGGTGTCTTTTCTACGGCTTTGATGGAACGCGATTAAGTGTGAAAGCTACTGTCTCTAGAGCTAAACCCCAAAAGGAAGTAGGTAGATCGCTCATCATTGATCGTACCATATCTAATAGAGTACGATTTCTCCTCTCGATACACCATTCCATTGTGGTGTTCCAGGGAGTGAGTTGGGATATTATCCCACACTCACCAGTGATCACGAAACTCTTGACTAAGGTATTCACCACCTCGATCCGATCAAGTAGCTTAATACGCTACCAAGTTGGTTTTGTACTTCATTCTTGAATTCTTTGAACTTTTCAAAGGATTCGACTTATGTCTCATCAAATATAAGTAGCCAAATCTACTCATATCATCATGAAAGTAATAAAGTACTTATAGCCTCCTCTCGCTTCGACATTGAAAGGGCCACATACATCAAGATGTATGAGTCCTAACAAATCCATCGCCTCTCGCCATGTCCACTAAATGGAGTTTTAGTCATCTTTCCTAAAAGACAAGATTCGCATACCTCATATGATTCAAAATCAAATGAGTCCAATAATCCATCTTTATGGAGTTGGGATATGCGTTTTCATTTATGTGACCTAGGCGATAATGCGAAGATATATGCTTCAAATCATTCGATTTGAACCGCTTGGTATTTACGTTATAAATTGGGTTATCTAAATCTAGAACATAGAGACCATTCATAAGTGGTGCATTACAATAGAACATTTCATTTAAATAAATGGAACAACATTTGTCCTTTATTATAAAAGAAAAGTTTTTCTTGTCTAAACAAGATACGTAAATTATGTTCTTTGTTAATGCGTACATAGAAGCACTCCTCTAGTTCTAAGATAAGCCCAAAGGCAAAGACAAAGAGAACTTTGCGCCATTGCCTACTTTACTGTAGGTCCACTTCACCTTGCCATTATTCTACTATTTCATCCCCTCGCACATTAGTACAAATGTGAGATGCACATCCGATCTAATACCCATGTAGAAGAAATAGATAGATTAACTTCTATAACTATAACGTATACCGAGGCGTAAGTCCCACTTCTCTTGTTCTTTACTTCCTCAAGGTAGACTTTGCAGCCCGCTTCCAAAGGTCCAGCCTCACCGCAATGGAAGCAAATCCCCTTCCTTAGGTACTTTACCTTTACCCTTTGAAGTGGATGAATTGGCCTTGCCTTTGGCTTGGGTCTTACCTTGCCTCACTTACCTTTGTCCTTCTTGACCATTAGTACATTACTAACTTTCTTCTTGAGATTTGGTTCATAGCTTCTCAACATGCCGAGAATCTCGCAAAGGTTTATCAATTTCATTCATGTTATAATTCATGACGAATTGATTGTATGCTTCCGAACGATTGCAGGATAACATCGTTGCCAATTCTTGGCTCTGGAAAACCTAGTCTTCAAGGTTCTCAACGTACCCAATCATTTTGAGTACGTGAGTTCCTACAGTGTTCCTTCTGCATCTTGCATGCAAAAAGAGCCTTAGACACTTCAAAACGCCGTGCCTAGCTTGTCCTTGATATAGTTGTTTCAAATGCTCAACCATATCATAGGCATCCATGTTCTCATGTTGCTTCTGAAGCTCAGAGTTCATGGTGGTAAGCATAAGGCATGACACATCTAATGCGTCATCTTGATGCTTCTTATAAGCATCCTTTTCAGCACGAGTGGCCGCAGGGCTGGGTATTTCTGGGTAGCTGCTTCTAGGACATATAGTTTATGCGTTCTTGCTTGAGGATAATCCTCAAGTTCCTATACCACCAAGAAAGTTTGCTCCATTGCTTGTCCTTCTCAAGGACAGATCGCAAGTTGAGGGGTGTGTCGTGTTAGATGACATGGTGATCTACAACATTAAAATGCAAAGTTAAGTATCATACCTAAATCATTTAATTAGGCCTTTAATTAAATGAGGCTCCCACTAAATTCTCATAGCTACTATTTAGCTATAAATTTATATGGGATAAAGATCCACATCATAATTGCCTTGAGTTAGCTTTGGCTAATCGCCCAAGACGTAGTATAATTAGGTAGGCAATCTTGCCAATTACATCTGATGTAACTCTTTAATAGCTTTGGTTAAGTTTTAGATTAGTTTAGTGTTTATTCCTAAACTGACTTCCAGGTGGCGAGGCAATGGGCCTTCTTGGATATCGAGCAACGACCACTTCTAAGACAAAGTCGATGTTCTAAATCACACAAAACTAATGTTAACACTTATGTTCAAAGCTAATATATGCCTCTACTTTCTTAACCAATTAAGAAAACACTTAATTAAGTCTTAACTAAGATCGATAGCGGGACATCACGATTGTCCACTCGCACCCCTCCAAGATAAAATGCATTGCTTTGCTTTGGCAAACCCAATAACAAATGATCGAGGAAGTAGTGAGTACCAACTTTGGTAGGCATATCGTTTAGACTTATTAAGAAATAAACATGTATCATATACATATTATCATACATCACATATAAGCTAAACTAATCATGCATCACATACAAGCTAAACTAACATGCATCACATACATATTAAACTAAGAGTGTCATGGTTATGTACCTTATTCTACAATCTTCTCAAGCCAATGAAAAGATTGATTGGTCAACCTAGGGATAGCATCTTCTCCTAAGTGCTTCCTTTGGTTGTCTTGTGTGTTGACTTCCTCCTTGTAACCTCATCTTCCAATGGACCCTCCATCCTTGTTTTGTACATTACAAAAGGAGAAATACTCGAGTTACATTCGAGTCTAAAACTAATTTTACAACAAGAATATTAGGAGAAAGGCACGACACGCAGGCCGTATTAAGAATTACAACACACAATCACAAACTTTTGGGACTAGGCCATAACCATGCACCATGTCATTTTAACTTTTAAAAGACATTGGATATTTTATTATGTTTGAAAATTTGCTAATGCAATTATCAACTCATAATAAAATTTATCCTACTTCTATATCACATATAAAATAGAGAAAACCTATTTTTATACGATCTTTCGCAAGTGGCTCTGATACCACTGTAGGGAATTCTTTATGCCAAATGGCATATGCGCAACGGAAAATAGGATCCCTTCCAAGTGATCCATGCGAAAGCAAACTCGTATAAAATAAATTTCTCTAAACCAAACCTATCTTATAGGAGAGGATTACCTTTGTTGCGTGCCCTTGTTAATCCCGCTTTTCCTTTCGGTTTGTTGGATCTTTAGCACATTCAAGTGTCCGTGCCTCTATACGTATCCACACGAGCACGCTCTTGTCTCACAAAAGGAAAACTAGAAGAGCTCTCCTTTACTTCTTGCTAGAGAAGTCCCTAAAGGAGAGGAAGAGAGGGAAAAGGAGAAGGGAAGAAGAAGACTCCTCTTCTTGCTAGCCTACACTCACAAACCCACACAACTAAAGCTTCCACCAAGCTCTCTCACAACCACAACACCAAAACTACCTATGGCCGGCCACTCCATGGAGCCTTTTATAGGGTTGGAAAAACCCTTCCACCTCCTTCACATTCAATGCAATCCATTGCATTGAGACACACTCAAAAAGGATTTGGCTTCCTGGTTTGGTCGGCCACTTAAGGAGACAAAACCATTTTGTTTCCTTCCACCTTAACTAGCTTAGGTGGATGCTTAGTGGCATGCATGTGGCATGCTTATGTGGCATTCTTATGTGGCATTCATGCATGTTGAATTAATCTTATTAATTCAATTGCTTATGTTATCATATTGAATTAATCTTATTAATTCAATTAAGCTTATGTTATCATATTGAATTAATCTTATTAAATCAATAAGGTAACATATTGAATTAATCTCATTAAATCAATTAGCTAAAATTCATTAAGCTTAAAGTCCAAAACCATTTTGTACTTAAGCTTATTCCCATATTATTCTAGTCAAACTAGAATACTCTAATTCCTCTAATTATCATGCTCTTTGTGTGTGACTTATAGGCTCTCATAACGCTGGCAAAGTGGATCTAAACTCTTTAGATACACAAGCAATGAGCGATCTAGCAATACATCATTGCTACCTAAGTTACGAGATAAGTCAAGATCCGACTAACCTTTCCGTGACTACTATAATATATGACCGTGTCCTTCTATCCTTGATATCGACGATTGATCAATGAGGCATAGACCGTGTCATCCTCGATCAATCTATGTGTTTCTTGATCCTCGAGTAAACTAACTCAAACAAATGAGCTCAATATCTCATATTGACTCATTCGAGCGCCATGCGCTTTAGTAGTTCTACTCAATCAAGGGGCCCACCGATATCACTCTCCATATGGAAGGGATAGATCCCATCTACATCACTCACATCCCTCCGCATAATTTGTTACATACCCAAGAATCGCTTTATGGTCCACCCTCGCATGTGACGCTTGACGATACCAAAGTACATAACTCCTTATGTAGGGAACCATAGTGACTTCGTGTCTAAGGACTATTCATACCAATAGTCACATGAGAAAGTTTATGACACTCATATAACGATCCATGAAACTTTCTCATGGCGGGTCAGTTCAGTATATATTCTCCAATATATACCCATGTGTCAACTTGATATCATATATCCATGACTTGTGAGATCAAGTCATCAATTGACCTATATGCTAGTCTTTATGTATTAATATTGCCCTTGCATATTAATACTCGACTAGGAACATTTAGGAAAGTGTTCTCTACAGTCTCTCATAATCAATTCTGCCAATTGATGTGCTGTAGATAAGAACCTACTTTTCTAGGGCATTATTATATTTAAATTAGCTGGCACAAGCAAGATGTAAATATAATAACCAATCCTTTGCCTTTATAGAATATGATACAAAATGTTCCCTATTCAACCATCACATGATTGGTTCTAGGGCTTTAACTAACATCGACACCCCTAAAGAGTTTATATTTTCAATCTTGAGGGTAGGTCCCGCAACATCAATAGGTCATTTTCGAGGTCGACCTCGTCCACGACCATGTGTAGGGGAATTTCACTAGGTAACATTTCCTATAATGAGCAAATATGTAAGTATCTAACAAAAACATAATGATAACTTCCTATTACATAAGGAAAGTATAGTGACCACTAAAGACAACAACTTTTCCTATAGCTCAGAGATGTCCTTCTGCTTGCTTGGTCCCAAAACACAAGAATCCAAAGGAAAAGAAAACCTCGAAACATGAAACCCACAAACCGAAATCGCAAACCTAAGCTCTGATACCAATAAAATTGTCACGCCCCGGGGCCCATTCGCCATCCAAATGACGGAGAAGCCCCTTAGCGACAATTATTCCGATATACATCGCTGGAACCAAATCAGATAAAACTTTGAAATAATATAGAAATATAAGTATTTTATTAACCGCATGCATGCACGACTAAAATATAAATCAATTAAAAGTAAATTAGTTTTATGCCACCAAATCAAACTGCGACCAAAATCTAAAGTACATAAACAAAATGCAATAACAAAAAGTAAATAAAACGACATCTCAATGATGCGATTGGGACCCGGCCGCGAGGACTCTCTGAGCGACGCGAAGGTAAGCCAACTGGACATGTCCTCTACTAGCTAACCTGAAGGATAAAAGAAGAGGGGGTGAGTACAACCACTCAGTGGGTGGATATAAAATAGTGCATAATCATAATGGATATAATGGACATAATGGAAGTCAAAGGAAACAAACTAGAGTAACCCAAACCTCAAGAGTATCAAAGTCAGTCTACAACTAACCTGATCAACAATATAACAAATACACCTGCAACATATACAACTAACTGCAATCTACAAGCAATACATAACAAGATACCGCGACAAAGCCTCGTGGCTCTCGAGGTAATACAAAGACATTATCTGCGGCGCGACCACATGCTACCACGGCCAGGGACTCGTGGGCGGATAAGCAATAAAGACTCCATGTCTGCGGGCGGCGACATGCTACCCACGACTTGGTCTCGTGGGCGAGCGAGTATATAGCTATCTAGCTATGGGCGCACAGACCACATGCTACCACGACATGGTCTCGTGGGCGGTCAAGATGTAAGGTAGCTATCTAGCTACATACGATACACGAATCCAACTATCACTAACGAGCAGAGTAGTCCAAGAGTATAACTCATGGCGGATCCTCTCAACCACGAATGGGAGACATAAGCGACCACAGGTATACAAAGCAACCATAGTTCAAAAGTAGAGAACCTCTACTGCAGACCCTCTCAACCACGAATGGGAGACATAGCTAGCAGCCGAGATAGAAGAAAAGTTATAAATCCTCTACTGCAGACCCTCTCAACCACGAATGGGAGACATAGTGGGATCGAGAGACAGGAGAAAAGTTATATATCCTCTACTGCACACCCTCTCAGCCACGAATGGGAGACATAGCTGGCAGTCGAGACAGGGGAAAAGTTATATATCCTCTAACAATTAATCTTATCTTAATTATACTATTTCACTAGTTCATTCATAATACCAATCCAACAAAATAATAGGTAAGCATCTTCCAGCACTATCTACCTATTTATATCTCAGCACTAAATAGACACCTACAACAGTAATATCAATCAATAACTACATGTTAATGATGAGCAAGCAACCTAGAATCCAAGGGCTCAGCGAATATAGTATCAAAGCAATTCTAGCAATAACATAAGTAAATCACATAACCAATAAAACCATGCACTAAATTCTAAAGATGTAAAAGATCCACCCACCTGATCTGTAGACCGTGCTAACTGTCTTCCCGTCAGAGAGTCTATCACAATCAAAGTCCTCACACTGATTTAACCTCCTCTTCTTCTTGCTTTTTTTTCAACTGAAACACACGGATTGAGATCTCTTAAAGGCTCGCAACACACTTCAGAAAGGGATCTACCACCATGTACATAACTATCCCGAGGAATCAGAAAATTTGCTTGAAGTATATCTTCTGTCACTAAGGGGTCATCCTTCACTGACAGATTTCCTACACCAACCAAAACAATGTTCTTGCAGAACTCAATTGATGTGCCATTTAATCCGACAAGTATCGAGGCCTTGCTTAATCCTTTCTGTCCATCAACACCCAACACTATGTTGTTTCTTGTGTAGTAAGCTCCTCTCGATCCATTTTAATGTGTTACCTAGCAGTTAAGAGGGTCGGTGGGGTTGCTCGTCTCTTCCCCAGCTTTGGGCGACAACAGTCACAAGACCAAAGTAAGAGGGAGAAATCGAGAAGAGGAAAAACTCACGATCAGAATTGTACGACGCACAATCTGGAAAGGCAGGTGGCGGTGGATGAGGAGGAGAAGCAGTGATGCAGCTCCGGTGATTTGGGAAAACATGGGGGAGAGAGAGAGCAACGGCGAAGACGGGGCCGGAAAAGCGGCAATGGCCGGAAGCGGCCGCATGGAGTCTTGTGCATCTGTATGGCGGAGACAAAAAGCGGCAGGAAAGGGTCAGCTGCGGGTGCACATGTGCGAGTTAGCGGCCCAGCGTCTGTGGCGGAAGAAGCGGCGTCTGCAACGGCGGTCTGAGGAAGGAGGCGGTGAGCGGCGGTGGCTGGCCGTCGGCAGCGTGCGGCTCAGCGGCGTGCGGAGAGGCGTGGAGAAGAAGGTGCTTGGGAATAAAAACAGGAAAGGAGAAATTTCAAGGGTTATTTATAACTTAAGGTTTTATTGAATTAATCAACCTTGATTAATTCAATTAACCAAGGTCCTAAAAATTGTATCCCAAAATGCTTACCTTTCGGATAAAATAAATAGACTATCTCAAAGTCTAATAAAATTATCTGAAGCTTTTCTTACTTAAATATCAATAACTAAATCTTCGTTTTTGAAATAATAATTGTATTATTGGATAAAGCCAATTTGACTTACTCAAATCTGAATAAAATTTTATCCCTGAAATTATCAACTAAAATTCTAATAAATAACTAATTTCCATTTAGTAAAATAGATAAATAAATTTACTTTATTTATCTCGTAATTAAATTAAATTATTATTATATTATATTATTTTAATTTTTATTTAATTTGTTATATATATATATATATATATATATATATATATATATATATATATATTCCGATATATTACAGAGATGGCTCATTACGTCAAGAAGTTTGGTGGAAGATCAAGGAAACTCACCAAGAAAGATGTGAGGAGGATGTTCCAATCCTCAAGAGATAAACCTTCAAATAGTTCAAATTCTTCATCTAATGTAACTTGTTATGGTTGCAATAAGAAAGGGCACATCAAGTCAAATTGCTCGGAACTAAAGAAGGAGGAGAAAGAAAAGAAGCATAAGGAGAAGAAGAAAAAGAAGGAAAAGAAGAAGAAAGAAGCAATGGTGGCTCAAACATGGGACATCCTAAGCATGGAGGACACTTTCGATGATGAAGAAGTATGTCATGCCACCCGAAATCTAGCCCTCATGGCTTTAGAGGAAGAAGCCGGGAGCTCAAGTGAGGAGTCTTCATCCTCTTCATCAAGCGACGAATCATCATCAAGTGATGATGATGAGGTAAACAACTCCCCTAGGGTAGATTTACTTTACAAGACTATTGCATGTCTTCAAAATGCTTTGAATAAATCGAAAACTAGGATTAGGGATTTAAAAATAGAGATTAAATCACTTAAGAGTGTAGAATCATCTTGTGGTAAATTATCTAGTTATGACGATGAATGTACCCTTAGGGATGAAAATGATGAATTAAGAAAAGAAATAGATAACTTAAGAGCATGCTTAGAAAAATTTACTAATGGTTCTAAATACCTAGACATGATTATTAAGGATCAAAGGGTTATTTACAATAAGGCCGGATTAGGATATAGGCATAAGGAAAAGGAGGTAGTATTTACATCTCTTGTTAGTAGAAAATCCATAATTAAAAGCAAGGGTAGAAAGGTTTGGGTACCTAAGAAATTTCTAATTGATGCTAGTGATCCTAAGATTTGGGTACCTAAGGATTGTATTTTTCATGTGATATAGGTAGAAGAACCAAGCTTGTGGATAGTTGATAGTGGGTGTTCAAAGCACATGATCGGTGATGAGAGAAAATTCTCCACTATCAACCACACTAGCAAGGGAAAGATATCATTTGGTAATAGCGGCAAACTTAAGATTCTAGGAAAGGGCACAATTGAGGTATCCCCCAACTTTGTCATTCATAAAGTATTATTAGTTAAAAATATGAAATTTAATTTACTTAGTGTAAGCCAACTATGTGATGCAAACTTTGATGTTAAATTTAATTTCTCAAAATATTTTATGAGACACAAAACTCTAAATGATTGCATGTTAGTAGGTTTTAGGAAATCAAATATATATTATGTTGATTTATCCTATGCTTCTACTAAGTGTCTTATTACAAAAGAGGAAGAAAGTTGGCTTTGACATAGGAGGTTAGGACACATAAACATGAAGAACATAGCCAAAATAGCAAAAATGAAGTTAGTCAAAGGGTTGCCTAAAGTCAAATTTCTCAAGGACAAAATGTGTGATGCATGCCAAGAAGGGAAACAATCAAAAACATCACACAAAGGTAAAAATTTACTTAGTACCGCTTTACCTTTATAACTTTTACATATGGATTTATTTGATTGTCATAGTACCCTTTTTATGATTGGTAGTAGATATTGATTAGTAATAGTAGATGATTCTCTAGGTTTACTTGGGTATTTTTCTTGAAAAATAAAGATGAAACTCTAGGAATAATCATAAGATTTAGCAAAAGAGTAGAAAATGAAAGAAAACTCAAAATCAACCGGATCTATAGTAATCATGGTGGAGAATTTGAGAATTCCAATTTCTCAACCTTTTGCTTAGAATAAGGGTACAAGCATGAGTTTTCTTGTCCGAGAACACCCCAACAAAATGGGGTTGTGGAAAGGAAAAATCGTGTCCTACAAGAAGCGGCTAGGACAATGCTTAATGCATACTCTTTACCTAGCTACTTATGGGCGGAAGCGGTTAACACCGCTTGCTATATCCAAAATAGGGTATTAATTCATAGGTTTTTAGAAAAAACTCCATTTGAATTGTGGAATGGTACAATTCCAACAATTCATTATTTTAAGGTCTTTGGATGTAAAGTCTATATTTTAAATACCAAAGACAACCTAGGTAAGTTTGAGTCCAAAGCGGATGAGGGAATCCTAGTTGGATACTCATCCACTAGTGTAGGGTATAGAATTTACAATAAAAGGACTCAAAAGATTGAGGAATCTTCAAATGTCCAATTTGATGAAACTTCTAATACATACCCTAGGAAATCCTCTATTGATGATGATATTAATAATGAACATCAAGAAATTACCCAACAATTTCAAGATTTAATTTTAGGGGGTAATGATCAAGGGGGAGGATTGAATCAAGGGGGAGTAAGAGGTGATTTCGATGATGAGCAAAGGATTGAGATTAATTATGATCAAACTCAAATTAATACACCTCCTAGAACCATAAGAGCTCATCAAAATCACCCCTTAGATCAAATTGTGGGTGAATTATCTCAAGGTGTTAGGACTAGTTCATTTCATAGGGATCCCACTAGTCATATAGCTCTAATTTCTCAAATTAAGCCCAAAACAATCAAAGATGCATTACTTGATCCGGATTGGATCTTAGCAATGCAAGATGAATTGGCTCAATTTGAAAGGAGTCAAGTATGAGAATTAGTTCCTAGACCTAATGAAAACACCATCATTACTACAAGATGGGTCTTTAGGAACAAACTAGATGACCAAGGGAATATTACTATGAATAAGGCAAGATTAGTTGCAAGAGACTTTAATCAAGTTAAAGGACTTGACTATGATGAAACATATGCCCCGGTTGCTAAGTTAGAGTCTATTAGAATACTATTAGGGTATGCCTCCTATATGAGTTTCAAACTCCATCAAATGAATGTTAAATCGGTATTCCTAAATGGGTTTATTAAGGAAGAGGTATATGTAGAACAACCTTCTGAGTTTGAGAATATGGACTATCCAAACCATGTATACAAGCTTAGGAAAGCTTTGTATGATTTGAAACAAGCTCCCCGGGCTTGGTATGAAAGATTATCATCTTTCTTAATCTCTAAGGACTTTAAGAGGGGTAGTATAGATCAAACTCTATTTATAAAGTCAACATTAACGGACATCTTTGTAGCCCAAGTATATGTTGATCACATTATCTTTGGGTCAACAAATGATGAACTTTTCCAAGACTTTATTAAGAATATGGAAAAAGAGTTTGAAATGAGTCTAGTTGGGGAATTAAATTTCTTCCTAGGATTGCAAGTCAAACAAACAAGTGAAGGAATTTATATTTACCAAACCAAATATGCTAAGGAAATGATTAAGAAATTTGGTATGGAAAATGCTATGGTAGTTTCAACTCCAATGGCAACCAATACAAAAATAGATAGTGATAATGAAAGAAAACAAATTGATCTTATACTCTATAGGAGCATGATTGGTAGCCTTTTGTACCTAACCGCTAGTAGACCCGATATATTATTTGCGGTTGGTATGTGTGCTGGGTACCAATCATGTGCAAAAGAATCTCATTTAGTTGCCGTTAAGAGAATCTTAAGATATATTAAAGACACACTAAATGTAGGACTATGATACCCTAGGACTAGGTCTTTTGATTTGGTTGGATACACCGATTCCGATTATGCCAGTTGCAAATTGGATCGGAAGAGTACTAGTGGTGGATGTCAATTCCTTGGATCCTCCCTAGTTAGTTGGAGTAGTATGAAGCAACCTTGTGTTGCCCTATCCACCACCGAAGTCGAATATGTGGCTATGGGTGATTGTGTAGTTCAACTTCTATGGATGAAACATACTTTAGAGGACTATGAGCTATCTTACTTCAACATAAAAGTATTTTGTGATAATGTGAGCACCATAAATTTGACTAAAAATCCGGTGCATCACTCTAGGACCAAGCACATTGAAGTGAAACATCACTTCATTAGGGATCATGTGGCTAAGGGGGACATTGAGCTTAATTACATTGAATCTAAGTCCAACCTAGCCGACATCTTTACCAAGCCTCTCTCCGAAATAGAATTTTCATCACTTAGGAGAGAACTTGGAATGTGCTTTGTAGAATAGAAGTGTAGGTTTGCATGATCCCATAAAAATCTAGGTTTTATATCTCTAACCATATCTCACAATAGACCTAAGAAACCATGATTTGTGTATTTAGCCACCTAGAAATCATGTGAGTTGTTAGGAAGATGCACTTGGTTCATCATGCTTGTTATGATGCATTACAATGAACCAAAGTGTCATCTAGAGACATTAATCCTTCATTGGACCAATCATTGGGAAGACTTATGTACAATTAATGTGCATATAACTCCAAGAATATGATTGGAAATGTCAAATAAAATAAAATTTAAACTATGTCTATCAAACCTTGAAAAACAATTTTCAATTGATAAGCCAAAGTGATATAAAGTTTACAAAAATATCATAATTTTTGCAAAATCTCAAGTTTGTGTCAATATCAAAATCTAGAGGTGATATATTTTTAAAATAATCTTTCCTTGATAGGAAATGATCTAACAATGTTAACCATAAAATTTCGTAATTTTTTTATCTTTATTGAATTAATTATGAATTTTTTAATCTGGCCAAAAAGGCCTATCGATCATTATCGCTCGCCCGATCGATACGACGATATCGAACCGGCTTACGGTTCGCTAGATCATTGCCGCGCGCGCATAGAAGCACTCGTATGCGACTGGCCGGTTCGACTGATCTCCTTCAGTTCAACTGCCAACTAACGACAGTCGACTGCTGTCGCGGTTTTTAGGATTTTCCCACCGGTTCGACTCGCCAAAACTTCCCGACCTTCATTCTTCTTCCTCTTCCTACGAATTTCCACCGCACTTCTCTCGCCGTTCTCCCTCATTTTCCGGCGACTTCACCGACCGGTGCTCCCATTTGAAGTGTTCTCTGACTCAAGGACCACCTCCTCTCGCACGGTTCCCGCCCTAGTCTTCACCGCAGACCACTCGCTCGGCTAGGGTTTCGTGGAAACTACCTTCCGGCACCTTTCTTTGATCTTTCACCATGCCGCCTAGGTAAACCCTCATCCCTGCTCATAGTTTGGTTGTTTCTACAATTTTGTTTCACTAACCGGTGTTTGTTTTGTTGTCTTTGTGTATGCATTCATCATCCTTAACCCACTTTGTTCTTTTCGCACATTTAGAATTAAGCATTATGCATCTAAGCGTGCCCGGGTTCCACCGGTCAATGAGGGCTCGTCAAACCCTCCACCCATTGTCGATCCTAGGTTTCCAAACTTCGTACTTGAAAATGCCTTCAATAAAAATAAATTTCAACTCATCCCACCTCGATCAATGGACCCAAATTTTCTTAAGGACTACTGCTTTGATATTGTTCAAATCATCCAATTCTACAAACTTGAATCATTAGTCTTTTGTGAACATCATGTCAATATCACCCTTCTTTTTGAATTCTTCAACAATTTGTGACCGGTTGGAGATGACTTGAGATATCAGACTCGCATTACTCAGTGCGATCTGGATTTCATCCCCTAGATCTGGATGGATTTTCTCGGATGTCGCTCTTCCGAGAATGATTTCATTTTGTATCTGTCTTGGAGTGATCCACTTCCACCTCCCTTTGAGGAGATTTCTCTAGACTCACTTCATACTACTTTCTATAATTCTCCTCGTCCTTTAAACACCAATCTCTTTCAATCCCAAGAGCTTTCTGCTTCTGACAATGTCCTTTATAAGGTCATTGCTCATTGTCTTCTTCCTATAGTTACACGCGGGTTGGCCTTAGTTCGACCTACACACTTCCTTCTCATGCATATCCTCCGTCAGTACTTAGACATCGACATTGGTCTCAACACCTTCTACTGCATTACTTATTTCATAAAGCCAAACAATGGGAAGGTTCATATGTCATTTGGAAATGTCCTTACTCAGTGGCTTAGTTCCGTAGGCATTGATGTCAACATAGGGGTTATTAAAATCATGAATAAAAAATATGACCAGATGACTCGTCGGAGCTTCTCCTTGGCGGGCTTGAAGGTCGGCGAGGGGTCCGTTTTTTGGGACCCTGCATGACGACGGCGGTGGCGCTCGGCACCGAGAGGATCCCGCCGCGAGAGATCGAGGGTGCTCTTTGAGAGGCGTGCGGAGGGGCTGCTGCGAGCGATCTTTGTGCGGACTCATCCTTCATAGCCCGCTTCGATGCTTTTGCAGAGCAGGTAGATACATGCCTTGAGGAGCTTCGCTTGGGGCAACAGGAGCTTCGTCGGGAGCATCAGGAGCTCCTCTCCCTCATGAGTGGGATGCATCGTCAGCAGCAGGATATTTTAGCGATTCTCCGCCCTCCTGCACCCGGACACCCACCTCCTCGCGATGGTTTGTCATCTGCACCGATGAATGCTGATGACGACGATCTTTAGCTAGCATGTTTTTTTATTTTCTTTTTGGCCGTATGTACGACACAAACTCAAACCTATGTAATGATTTTTTGTTTAATGAAATGAAGTTGTGTTTTTAGTTTATTTCTATTCGTGCCTACGTTACTATAATTTGTTATTTTCAAGTTTAGAAATTGAGCACATAGTACTAAGTTTTTCTTAAAAGAAAAAACATTTATTGTAATATTAAGTTATGAATATTGATACGATACAATTTCACTTTTGCTTCATATTTTTATCATTTTGAATATCATATCAATCCGTTAATCTGATGAGCATGTTTTTTGTCTAATATTTTTCATATGTTATATTAGTCAAATATAATGTGTATGACGAGTTTCATGATTTTTGGACATCCACGGAATTTTCTATGCGCTTTTAAACCTTGGATTTGAAAAATTGATTTGATTATATGCGATATCGATCGATTGCCGTTATTGGCGATCGACGCAGCCGGCGTTATTGGTGATGACAACTTGGTCGAATCGGTGACCAAAATGGTTTTTCATCGGTTAAAAGGTCCAATTTTGGACATTATATCTCCATACTATGATTCCCACAGTATATACATGATAACTTGTATGGAAAGAAGGATTTTCTTGATGCACTGGTTTAGGGGGAGCTACATCCCTTAATTCTATAATTGTTGGTGCAAAGCTAGGACATATTTGCCTATTCTATTGATTATGCTTTGCTTCACATGTTATTTCCACATCATGAATCATGTCTTGGATTAAGGGAGAGTTTCATATCAATTTTATACCTTAGTTCAAGATGTGTCAATTATAATTCTTTCCTGAACTTCTTGGATGAACTCTTCTCTTTTTGTTGTATATCAAAGGGGGAGAAGGGATATTTAAGTTAGAATTCATATTGAAATATGTTTATGTGCATGTGTTAAAGACCTAACTTAAATGATTGTCAAACATAAAAAAGGGGGAGATTGTTGGTGCAACAATGCCCCAAGCATTTATATATTTTGATGTTTGGATAATCATCTAAGTTAGGCAATATTTTGTGATCTAATTGTGAACATGTTTAAGTGACAGGAAAATTCAAGTATAAAGATTTGGTAAAAGACAAGTCCAAGTATGTCCTTGGCAAAGAAAGACCAAAGGCAAGTCTTGGCGGCATAAGTCCAAACATGTAGTCTTGGCAGCGTAAAGTCCAAGCGTACTTTGGTAAAGAAGAAACTCAAAGCATGACGAAACTGAAGAAAACTTTTGAAGGGAAGCGCATGGATGGAGTCGTGGACTCAGAGAAATCCTGGAGGCGCAAGACTGATGGAGAAGCTAGAAGGTTAAGTCTAGGCTTAGGGTATGTTTTCAAGTATGAATTAGTCATACTTGGGGTGTGCCAGTCGACTGGAATATGGTATCAGTCGAACTGGCCTTTAAAATGCAGCAATTAGAGGTTGGAGGACTGCTGGCGATCATTATCGGAGTTATCGATCGAGCTGCGATAGTCGACTTCGAACCGGCCGCGCGCATCTAAGTGTGATCGGCCATTATTAGCGGTCGCCGCGCCACAACAGTCCGTGTAATGGCGGTCGGCTCTGGCGATGCTCGATCGGCGCTGTTGGCGGTCGGTGATAGTCTTCCGTTAGTGATGCGATGGCAAATCCTGCGAATCCGTGTTGAGCCGTTAGAATCGGTGACGTGATGTAAGTCATGATAGACCTCTTTCCTATAAAAAGAGGCCAAGGGGAGCAAGAAGAGCTTAATGCTCATATTCTAATCATTCTCTTAAGCTCCCACAAGTTTTCCAAGCTTTTTAAGTGTGTTAATTTCTTTCCTCCTCTCAAATCTTCATTGTCATCTTTTGTAAGAAGAGGAGGTCTTTGTAAAGAGAAAGCTTATTAGTGAAGATTTATTTGGGTTGATCCACCTTAAGGATCGCCGTGGAGTAGGAGCGTTATCTCCGAACCACGTAAAAGCTTCTGCGTTAGCATTGCATTTTCGTTTCTACTATTATTGTATTTGTTGTATTTCTACTAATCTTTTGTAGAAAACGAAAAGAGGCTATTCACCCCCCTCTAGCCGTTCAAGGATCCTACACAATATAGGAGGTGATTGACTTCTGTTTGGTGGGCAGATTCTTGGACAGGTTTCCTGGATGGAAGGCAGTCATATAACTCACCCGAAGATGGAATGCACCGCATTCAATGCTCACTCGCAACTCACATTGGCTGATCTTTAAATTCACTTCAAAAGAGCTAAGTAACAAGGTACTTAGAGGTGGTCCATACATTACCACGACTACCCACTTTACTTTAAGATAATGCCTTCTTGTTTCACCTTTCAATCGGGGGTCCAAAATCATTTACCTTTATGGATGCAAATTCGTGGTGTACCTATTGATTGTTGGACTAGGATGGGCCTAAGTAAAATTACCTCTCGAGTGGATACTCCTTTATTCACTGACTAGGTTACTAGGGCTCGAGAACGACTCAACTTTGCAAGGACGTTAGTGGAAGTGGATATCACTCAACCCCCCTCCCTGTAGCATAGAAATCATATTGTCGAATGAGCAAAATAAAGAATTGGAGCTAAGATATGAGACTACCTTGAAGTTGTGTGTTAAGTGTAGACAAACAGGACATTATCAGGAACACTGTTTTGGAGCAAATTCAGAAAACAAAGGAGGGAAAGAGAGGCAAACAAATAAGACAAATACTATATCTTCACAGAGCAAACAGACCACGCAACCATCTCACATGGTACACAACACTGGTAAAGAGAAAGAACTCTAAAGTGGCAAGCTATCGTGCCAATCTGAGCAACAAATGCCTGTGCCAACTGATAACTCCAAAACCGCAATGGAATGATCAGGATATGGAGGGAAAACATTGCAGAGGAAGAGAGACAATGAGAATCAGACATACAAAGGAAAACAGATTGAAGTTAATGGGTTGCTACAAGTAGGAGTTTTATTTGACAAGCACCAAAGGGTTGTATCAGGATCCAGGAAGGCTTCACAATCAGATATATGAGTGACAGATCCCAACAACAGTGGCATCAATATATTTTCTGATACTGCACACAGGCTAGGAGGCAGTCGAGTCTCAGTTGAAGTGGTAGAGGGGCAGAATTTGGGCACAAGGAACTCAGTTGCTACCTTAATTTCAACACCCGTTTCAGTTTCAGAGGCTCATCAAGGAAACACATTGATACTAGAATCCCCCTAACCTTGCATGTCAGACTTGATAAATAAGCTTGACACACAAACTATCAAGACAGACATTCCAAAGAAAGCTAGGAAAACCCGGAAAGAGAACAAGACTGGCACGAAATCGTGCCAGTCTAAAATTCTTCTCAAAAGGACTTACACTAAAATCAGTATTGGGCACGTGGAGGATCAGGCAGCTGATAAGGATCAAGGAACTTCAGTCAAGCCAATGAAACAACACCAGTACAGGGACTCAAATGATCTGGGAATGAAAAGTTGTGAAATGGGTCACTTTTTTGATCATCAAATGGCAGTATCAGGCAATCAACACCTGCAGACATCTGATAGCTTGATGGTATCAAATGCAGATTACTCAAGGGCACAATTTCAGGCTAACAACTCTGAAAAGGTTAATAATACCGTAGAACAAGATGAACCCCCAGTTCAATCAACACCATAGGTCAAAAATCAGACAGATCTGGAATTCAGAATGTCCACTTCAGATCCAGCCTTAGGCATCGACACACGGGATATAGAGCATGAAGGCAGAAGAGTTTCAGCTTCAGTAGACATTTTAAACATCCAAGAAATATCATACCATCAAGCTAGGGAGCTTAACAATGAGACATGTCAAGACGAACTCATTCCTACATTAAATTCAGTCTCAGTTTTAATCCCAGGCAATCAGCAGTAGGCATTGTATGAGGCTGACAAAATATAGGATAGTAGACCATGGAAAATTCAAACCAAATCAAGAGCATAACGAAAAAAGAAAGCCAATGGAATTGGCTAGGCAGTAGATATCCTTGAAGAGGGAGAGTTCAGACCTGAGGACACCAAGCAGGCTCACAATTCAGTGGATGTGCAGGAAGTTGGAGAAGCTAGCCACTACCCTCCCATCATCGTTGGACTGCCAGTAATGGATTGGCTAAAGGCATATTGCATAGAGGAGGACGATGCAGAACTGCAGGCAGCTTGTAATCAAGGAATAAAAGTAGAGAAATCAAAAAAATTGAAAGTAACATGAAGGTAGGGACATGAAACATAAGATACCTTAACAAAGGCCTCAAGTAGAAGGAGGTGATGCACCTCCTCTACACACAGTCACTTAGTGTTTTTTGTATTTTGGAAGCCAAGTTAACCACACATCGATACCAAGGCCTGAAAACGACAACTCTCCAGCATTTGGAAAGCTATTAACAAGTGGGAGATATGGATAGAAGTTGTATTCTATTGCACACACTCATTAAGTGTAAAGAGACTAATCAACAATACACAGTTACATTCATATTAGCCAGCTCACCATTCTCTTTAGGAGAGCATTATGGGGTGACCTTCAACAAATAGCCAACTCAATGCAACTGCCTTGGCTCATCATTGGGAACTTCAACTCACCATTGACAGCTAGAGATAAGAAAGGTGGACTAAATGTGACCTCCTATGCCACAACTGATTTTCAATAGTTTGTTGCAATGACTGTAATGGAGGATCTTCGTTCAGTGGGGTGTTGCTACACTTGTTAAAATGATAAGGTGGTCAACAAACTAGACCGATCAATGGTAAATAGGTTATGTCTAGAGTAGGAAAGTAATAGCTTTGCAGAATTTAGGCCTCTAGAAGTACACTATGATCATGCTACATGTTATGTCTTCCTACTAGATAAACGAGGACACAAAAATAGGCCTTTCAAATTCTTCAACTTGTGGACCACTCACCCCAATTTTCAAAACACTGGTTCAACAACTATGAACTCAAGCAACCGATCAATGTGCTTTTGGGACAACTCAATACAAACTTAAGCAAAGGCTTTATATGCTCAAAAGGGGATTGAGGCAATTAAATGAACAAAGCTTTGGGCATGTGTAAACCCGGTCTAAAATTGTACAAAGTCAGCTAGAGGAAATGCAACAAAGGGGTCTCTTACATGGCACAATGGAGGAACAATATAAAGAAGCTAAGAGGGATGTCGACAGATGAACCCAAGCAGAATACCTTTTCTATCTCCATAAAGCCAAACAAAAGTATTTTAAAGAGGTTGATTGCAATACCTCCTCTTTTCACTCACTGGTCAAGAGGAACAACAAAAGAAGAGATATTGTAGCGGTTGAAAATGGGGATGGAGAACCTACATCCAGGGCAGATGAAGTGGCTAAGGAATTCACTGATTACTTTCAGACACACTTGGGGGTTCAGCATGAGCGCAGTCCATTCCAGGAGGTGTGTATGCAGCATGAGAGAGTCCTTACAACTGAACAACAATTGCAACTCACTCGCATCCCTTCAGAAGAGGAAATCAAGCAAGCATTATTTGATATTAGGGACCTTAAAGCCCCGGGCTTGGATGGTTACATCTCCCGGTTCTATAAGGAAGCATGGAATACAGTTGGCTAGAATTTTCTTGTTGCAGTCCTGGAATTTTTCAGGAATGGGCAACTGCTCAAAACTTGGAATCATATGCTTATTGTCTTAATTCTCAAAACTGAAAATGCCACTAAAGTCCAGGATTACATACCTATTTCATGTTGCACAATCTTCTACAAAGTTATTTCCAAGCTTCTAGTTGCACGATTAACAGATGTCACAGATCACCTACTCCATCCTACTCAAATTGCATTTGAGTAGGGAACATGGGTGGAGCTATTTAAGACAAACCGGGAATGCTCAGAAAACACAACCCTTCAACCATTCAACAAACTCACGAGCAAACTCATTCTAACTAAGGGAGACAGGGACCAATAGAGGAGGTGATTGGCTTCTGTTTAGTCGGCAAATTCTTGGGCAAGTTCCCCTGGATGGAAGACAGTCACACAACTCACCCGAAGATGGAATGCACCACATTCAATGCTCACTCACAACTCGTGTTGGTTGGTCTTTAAATTCACTTAAAAAGAGCCAAGTGACAAGGTACTTAGAGGTGGTCCATACATTGTCTATGATTGCCTACTTTACCTTAAGATAATGTCTCCTTGTTTCACCTTTCAGTTGGGGGTCTAGAATCATTTACCTTTATGGCTGTAAATTCATGGTCTACCTATTGATTGTTGGACTAAGACGGGCTAAATAAAATTGTCTCTCAAGTGGGTACTCCTTTGTTCATTGACCAAGTTACTAGTGCTCGGGAGTGGCTCAACTTTGCAAGGACAATAGTGGAAGTGGATGTCACTCAATCCTCTCCCCGTAGTATAGAGATCACACTGCCGAATGGGCAAGATATAGAATTGGAGTTAAGATATGAGACCATCTTGAAGTTGTGTGCTAAGTGTAGACAAACAAAACATTATCAGGAACACTGCCTTGGAGTAAATTCAGAAAACAAAGGAAGAAAAGAGAGGCAAACAAATAGGGCAAATACTATTTCTTCACAGAGCAAACAAACTACGCAACCAACTCACAAGACACACAACACTGGTAAAGAGAAAGAACTCCAAAGTGGCACGCTGTCGGGCCAATCTAAGCAACAATTGCTTGTGCCAACTGATAACTGTTGGATTTTCGGCACCGCGGCGTGTGTGTGTTCGATCACGTTTCGTAAACATGAACACAGCGGAAGCAATAAAATTAATAAATCTACATTTATTACAACACACACAACACATGCATGCATATTACAACAAGTGTAGACATAACCGTAAATTTAAATTTGTAATAAAAGGAAATTTATCTACGTTATACCTTTCGTATGACGTGTAGCGGGAACGACATCAACCGGAACGATCCTCGCTAGAATCGTCTCTATCCGTATCCACGCCGAGTTCCTCGGGATGACTTCGCTAAGCCACGAGCTTCGTCTTCATACGGGTTACCAGCCTTGTGTTGAAGACGACGTGATCGAAAGATGATCACGATCCGAATCCAAATTCGGATCCTAATACGAGTTCTCAAAACTCGCTTCTCCGGAGAGGTATTCGTCAACCAATTGACGAATCCTTCGTCCTCCACCTCAGAGGATTACCGGAGATCGAATCCCCGGTAAGTTATCCGCTGTCGGAGCTCTAACCGTCGTCCAAACGACGCTCCGACGAGAGGAGAAGAAGTTGTCCAGAAAACTGGACAGCTTGGTGGAGGAGTAGGCGCCGGCCAAAACAAGGAAGCCAAGTGCTCACCTTTTCACCGAGGCCTAGGAAGATCACCGGAGGGTCGCCGAAGGGTTCATCGGCTGAAGCTTGGACGCCGGCAAGGAGATGGACGATGACACAACAAGCTAGGCGGCACACCTAGGGTTGGCGCCGAAATCTCCAAGGATGAGGTGGGCGGCAACCTTAGGGCAAGGGTTTTGGATTAGGGCTTAATTATCCCTTAAGCCCTCTTTTATAGAGAACTACTTCTCTTAATGGTTATTGGATCATAACCATTAGACCCGTTAACCCGCTCCATTAAGATAAGTTAAAATAAACCAAACCATGATGGTTTATTTTAAGTTAAAACGAACCGAACCAACTTTTGGTTCATTCGTTTAAAATAAACCAAACCCTTTGGTTTATTCTCATCCATTTGATTAGAACCAAACCATTTTGGTTCATCCATTACGTCTTCATAAGACTCGGCCCATCCACACTTCCATTGCGACTGAAACGGTTTCATGCTCGCTTTATGTTTGGTCCAACCAAACCTAGTTTCTCTTGGTCTGAGAATCCCATTCTCAAGCTCGTTTTAAATCCTTTGGATTACGCTCGTTGTGCGTGTGACCAAATAGGTTCTCGGTTTATGTTGGCCGTCTATAATTAACCATTAATTATAGAACGATCATGAGTGGCACCTAGTAGTACATCATGATCCCCAATTAACCGAAAAGATCAACGGTTGATCCAGAACTATTTTTGAAACCCTTCAGCAGCTCGAATGATTCGTGCCCCATTCCCTTCACTCATCTTATACCCACTTGGTTCAGGACATAGTCTATTGTGTCAGTCCCCACTAAGCTGACTACGTCACACCTAGCCCAAGTATCATTTCCTCGTCCTACGGATTCTAGTTACTCCACATGTATCGAAGAGTACCTTACTCTAAACATGTAATGCTTTGGCCAAAGACTTTAGTAACAATCCGACGAGAGACCATGGGTATACATCTCCTCGCAAGGAGTGGTGAATCCTTTATAGGCTATTCAAATACCTTCGATCACTTCGACTTATACCCAATCATCCCGAGTCCACATCTCCTTAGAGATGCTTGCTTAAGATGTCAAAGCATAAGTCTCTATGATCAAGATGACTTGAATACCGCAAGTCAAAGGAACATCGCACTTAAGCCACAGTAAAAATTTCATTGACATATCTATATATGCAGAGAACCATATGAAGTCTTACGGCTGGTCACTCCAATGAACTAGTTACCATAACTAGCATCCACGATTAACTCCGGACATCACTATGTCTCCAGCCAGTGAGAATCAGCTGCTTGGATACACCAAGGAGTATACCTCGTGCTAGTCTCGATAGAATTGATGGTGTCCGAATCCATCAATTCATCGACTAGGGATAATTCCGATACATCACAATTACACATGTAGAGATACTCACTAGTTGTGATCCAATCACAAATTCTCTCATGCTGTGAATCGTATCGTGGACATTCAGTAAATGAGTTTAAGATCAAATCAAATACATAAAACATGTATACTCAAATAGTGAATCTTCATTTATCATATAAATGGTTCATACATAAGGCGATTGCCTTAGGACATCTCTCATATATTACTAACAGACTCTCACTTGGCCTAATGCCAATCGCTACGGTATCCAATACCATAAGCTCGAACATGACCCTCAAACTTATTTTGAGGTAATGCTTTAGTCAAGGGATCCGCTAAGTTCCTTTCAGTGGGAATTTTCTCGATTTGTATTTCGTTCCTACTGATGATCTCTCTGATAAGATGATAGCGGCGAAGCACATGTTTGGATCGTTGATGAGACCTTAGCTCTTTCGCCTGTGCAATTGCTCCATTGTTGTCGTAGTAGATAGGTATTGCTTCAACAATTGCTAGAACCGCACCAAGTTCACAAATGAACTTCTTGATCCAAACCGCTTCCTTTGCTGCTTCCGAAGCTGCAATGTATTATGCCTCAGTGGTAGAATCCGCTACAGTCTCTTGTTTGGAACTTTTCCAACTCACTGCGCCCCCATTCAAGGTGAACACGTATCCAGACTGAGACCTGGAATCATCCTTGTCTGTTTGGAAGCTGGCATCCGTATACCCGCGTATCACCATGTCCCCTTCTCCATATATTAGGAACACATCCTTAGTTCTTCTCAAGTACTTAAGGATCGTCTTAACAGCCGCCCAATGATCCATTCTCGGATCGGACTGGTATCTGCTCGTGACACTCAGAGCGTACGATACGTCGGGCCTTGTACATAACATAGCATACATGATAGATCCTATTGCGGATGCATATGGAATCTTACTCATGCAAATCCTCTCATCTTCTGTGCGCGGACACATAGACTTCGAAAGGTGTACCCCATGCATGATGGGTAAGAAACTTTTCTTGGATTCCGACATGCTAAACCTCTTTAGCACTCGGTCTATATATGTAGACTGCGAAAGACCAAGCAACCGTTTCGATCTATCTCTGTAGATCTTAATCCCGAGAATGTAGGTTGCTTCTCCCAGGTCTTTCATGGAGAATGTCTTGGATAACCAAACCTTCACTGACTGTAAGATTGAAACATCGTTTCCTATAAGTAGT